>CM069536.1:16507500-17107500 GCA_035773235.1 Eospalax fontanierii | reverse complement strand
AGAAGATTAAGATGAAGCAGACTAAGCAAGTCCAGGAGGAAAACAAAAATTGTTCATTTCCTTTTCTTCAACACTGCAAGCTGGATGAGGTGGTCAGCTTCCTTCTTCCCTTCCTCTTTTCTTTACCCAGAAGAATAGCAAGTTTCTGTCAGGTGGATCACCTCTAATTAATGTTGTTTTCATCTTTCTATCACTGTGTAACAAATTAGACAAACTCGGCAGTTTAAAATAACACCCAATATCTCACAGCTCTGTCACGCAGCGGTCTGGGTCCTCTACACCAGCCTCACACAGTCAAAGCCCAAGTGCTGGCCAGGCTGAGCTCCCATCCTGAAGTGCCAGGGAAGGCTGGTGCCCAAGCTTACCCCAGTTGTCAGAATTCGGTTCCCTGCCACTGGACGGCTGAGGGCCAGTTTCTGTGCTGTCATAGGTGTGAGGCACCTCTCAGTTTCTCTCCCTGTTTCCTCATCCCTAGTCTTCAAGCCATCAGTAGTCCCTCAAATTCTTCTCAAACATGGATCTTCTCTGGCTGTCTCATCTCAACCACTTAGAGAATACTCCCTGCTTTTAGAAGACTCGTACAGATTAAGCGTTTTGCTCTGTAATGCCATATAATCATAGAAGTGATATCTCATTACAGTTACAGGTTCTAATTGTATGCAAAGAGATGGGAATTATATAAGACTGACGATGACTAGGGCTTATTTTAGAATTCGGTTGACCACATATACCGTGAACTCCAAGAGTGATGATGACAGAGCTTTCGGGTGAAACAAGGACAAAAATTGGGAGGGTTGTGACATAAAGAGATGAGCCTAGAATATCTCTTCTCTAGGACATTGGGTTAATTTTGGAAACACCTCAAGGCTCAGACATTCAGGTAACATGTTCTTGAGTCCAATCAGAGGTACAATGCATTGAGAGAATAAAGCCAGGGTTGCAAACAGGTGACACTGAGGGAAACTCAACAGAACCTGGGATAACACTAACTTGACTCTGACCCGGGGGTTCGGGGAAGCCAGCCTGCGACATCATGAGACAGCAGGGACAGGGCAGGACATCCAGTGACCCTGAAAGAAAGGAGCATTTCATTCTCCCTGGCTCTTCCAAGACTGAAGGCTGCTCCAGCCTGGGCTAGTCAGGGACTAAGAAGAACAAAATAATGAGAGGAACGAATGAGCTAGTGATCTGAGAACCTCACATGAGCATAAAACTCAGCTTATCCTCTTTTTGGAGGAGCCAGGAAAGAACCAATTCTCATTCAGAGAGCTAGAGCAAGCGAAGCCGGGACTTAGATCACTGAGTAGGAGGACTTTCCCACTGTAGACATCAGATGATATAGCTATTTATTATGGCAACATCTACACCAGATTCCTTTAAAGTACTTTTTCCTAACTCAGCCAGTATACTAGGGTGATTCTAGAGGGAGTCATAATGTCTCTGACATGTACACACAGCATAGCATGTTAGCTGGTTTATCAGTCACAATTTGACCTTTCACCCTTCTAAGCAGAAAGATTTTTGTAGATTTCTATTAATTTGAGGAGCTAATAAAAAATGTCCAACTTAGAATAAGGATTATTTCATTACTGTGAGTCAGCGCCTCCACCCTGGCCTCCTGCCTGACTAGCAGGTCTGCTTACTCCTCTCTGGAAGTTGCTTCACTCCCCTGTGTGGTTCCCTATTTGATATGTTATGAAGATGTCCTCCTATCATTTTGCAGGGCTAGTACATGCTTTTTAATACCAAATGGGTGTCCTGTTTCATTCAGACATGTCTAACCTTGGAGCCCTGTCTGACCTTGAACTCAAACTCAAGGAAATCCTCCAACCACAGCCTTCTGAGTACTGCTCTGGCTATTTCTGCAGAGATGGGGTCTATAGTGAGACAGCCCTCGGCTTTTTTCCTTCCCGGAGGCTTCATATTACTTCAGTCTTAGACATGAAACACCAAAAATAGATTGAACTTCCACCATCTGTAGCAAAGTCTCAGGATCAAATGTTAAAAGGCACACCTCCAACCTGAAATGTTTCCACTACAAGGGAGATGTACCCTCTGCTGGCAAATAATGACAATGCAGTCTGATAAGTTGTAGAAGAGGGATTAGAATGACAGGCATATACAGGGAGCTGCCCTCCAACATTTATGGGAGTGAGGGAAGCTTCCAGGGGTGATAAAGTCCCAGCCAAAGAAATATCAGACTCAGACCACACTGAATGCACGGAACAGCCCACGTAATTGTAGCTTGGAGAACAGAAAGGTGTCATTTCTTGGCAACCTCACATACCTTGCACTGATTTAGTACCAAGTTGAGGAGGGCAGTGATAGGCCCCGGCTCTGCCCACAGACGTCTCCCCGCTCCACCCTATACTTTTAGCATCTAAAGAAGCTCAGGTTTTGTTTCCTTATATTTGTAATTAACTGAAAGCTATTAAGTAGCTTTTTAGGTGAGTCAGATAATCAGACTGTGGAAGATGGCTAAATGGTTGGGAATGCCAGAGACCTGTGCTAGGGTGGCAGCTGCACCCGCACGGTGCTTGCATCAACAGGCAGCTCTGGAGAACCAGCAGAGGAGTGCACTGACAGAACCTCAGCAAGGATCAGTCCCTCAGCTGAGGCTGAGGCTTCTTACCCATTTCCCCAGCTCTGTGCTGCCTCTTTGTGCGGTTTGGGTTTGCATGGGTCTGTCTTGCGCATGCTGTCACCACTGCTGTAAATTCATATGAGCAAGTTCCCAGCCACCATCTTAGCACATTTAACCTGTTTCCAGTGTTGGCTACTAGAACAATTTCAGTGAGCATTCTTTAACATGTCTGCATATACTACATGCTCAAGAATTTCTTTAGGTTATGTCATTAAAGCAGAATGCCATTCTTGATGAACTTCATGATTGCTTCTGAAATGTATTAACCATTTGACACTGTTCTAGGAACTGTCTGTCAAGTCTCTTGTACATTTAAATTTGAGTTCATTGCTTTCCAAATTATTTAACATCTAGAAGTATCACTTTTCATCAACTAGAACACTATATTGTCTCCTAATCCACATTTGCTTTGTCATTTAACGATGTCTTTGTTGAATATAAAAGATTTAAATTTTCAAAGACTTGAATTTATCAATTTATTCTTCCTGCTTTTGAATTCACACATTTAATGGAAGATAGAAGAAACCAAGTTTTAGCATAATTCCTCATTATTTTTATAACACTTAGGCACTCCAGAGCATCTGGATATACAAGCCTCAAGATAATTACTTGAACAGGTCAGAGAACACTTTTCATCTTTAACTGTATATTTGAGTAATTGCCAAATACTGAGTAGTCAGGGAAATTTTTGATAACCCCCTATAAAAAGATCAGGTTAACCTGTCATAACGTATTGTATTTTTTCTTCAGAGTACTTGCTATGGGTGATAACCTTGTATGTGTGCATTATGCGTGCATTCTGTTCCTCAAGATCAGAAAGATTAGAATCATTAGAATCACCACTGATTCCCAGTGTCTGCAGAGTAGTACTCACAAAGAACTTAGTGTATTCTGTTTGAATGAACGAATCTCAGAGTTGACATTCCATCTCCATCTATCTGATGGGAGAGTCCTTCCCTAGAGACTGATTTTCCAGTGTTGCCATAATGTGGCTTCTCCATATCAACAAGCAATGGAAAGTTTC
This sequence comes from Eospalax fontanierii, assembly GCA_035773235.1. Classification (NCBI taxonomy): domain Eukaryota; kingdom Metazoa; phylum Chordata; class Mammalia; order Rodentia; family Spalacidae; genus Eospalax; species Eospalax fontanierii. The sequence goes on along the minus strand of CM069536.1, from coordinate 17,103,832 downwards.
AAAATTAGCAAGAAATGCACGCCTGTCTGTGATCTCAGGCCCACAGTGATCTTTTCTTTCTGAGGTTCCACCTGTGGCTACAATGACTGTCAAAGGCCAACGGCTCTTTCAACAGAGTGAACCTCGAAGGGTGATGTTAGAGGGTTAGAGCAGTTAATTGCAGTTTGTGGTTATTGACTAACCTCAATGACTTCTCGGCCATAACCTATTCCTCGGTATTTTGCATTCTTTCTCTGCTGACACATTTTCAGGGAAATATTTTCTTTTTGATATATTTAAAGCACTGAAAGAGGTGCCCACATTACTAATTGACTGATTCTGACCATTGGACTGTGTACCATCCGTCTAGAAACCACAGTGCTGAGGATTTTAGCACACATACCCTCTACACACACTCTACCATCAGCCTATTTCAGATTTCCCTGAGAATATAAGTTGTTCCCGTCCCCCTTCTCTCTGTTCAGCATGTGGGTTGGAAGCTAGATATCAGACGGTGGAGCCACGGTGGAGCACGAGGCATGTGCTACACAGTTGTTTATATAATGAGGGAAAACTTGGGATGGAGATGACATGCAAAAGTGGTAGTTAGCCAAGCATGAGAGTGCATGCCTAAATCTCAGCACCCAGGAAGCTGAGGCAGAAGAATTCAGAATTCAAGGCCAGCCTGGACCGCATAACAAGTTCCAGACTAGCCCTGTCTCAAAAAGAGGAACGCCCTGTCTCAAAAAATAGAAAGAGGAAACTGGTGGCAGAGTTAAGATATTTACTTAAAAATTCATTCTTCAAGTAAAATGACAACATGAAGCTGTACAAGGTTTCCATATGTAGGATGACATTCCCAACAAGGAAGCTGAATGGTAAACGACATGTAGGAAGGAGGCTGAGCATCTCACAAGTTTTGTTCAAAGTAAACAAAAAATTTTAAAAGCAAAAGGGATTAACATCACATGCCACATACCAAAATCAATGACAGAAAAACTAAGAGATGAAGGCTTTTTTAGTGATTGATAGAAAAAAAAATGCAAATGTGCACTTGGAGATGCAAAGTTAGTTCTAAGCCATTCTCCCAAACCCGATTCCATGGAGATTCCAAGATGCCACTGCAAAATCCCTCTCTTCTCTTACTCACACTGCCTTCTGAGTATTCCTAAGTCACTTGTGAATGACGCAGTGGTCTCTCACTACTCTTGTTCTTTACAGCCGTCCTAATCTTCACCACTTGCTGCCCTCGTCATGACTCCAACCTCATAAAAACTCCTCATGTGCAGGGTATCAAGGCTGTCATGGAGCACAACCTAGTTCTGGTGGTTATTCTTTAACTGTCTGGTTGGGTAATCACAGGACTGTAGAACAGGAGGAATGAAGCACATGAAGGGGTCACAAAAAGGCACGTCTCTGAGGCCCACAGTTTCCTTTGGTGACATGGAGGACTGATCCATGGCTTTGCTTTGGCGATTGAAGTCTTTTCTAGTCTAGACAGCTCATGTTCCAAGAAGACTCTGCCTGTAGGAGTCACAGGCCATGCTTCCCTTAGTGGGACCAAGAACTTCCAAATGTTCTTCAGAAGGCTGCAGCTCTGGCTTTCTTTCACCAGTAAGAAGCAGGCAGGTAAAATGCCTATTCGGTGCCTAGAAACTCCTTTTAAAATAGAACCAAAAGGAGGGTGAATAAATAGATGACAGTTCTGTCTGTGGGAAAAAACTTCACTGATAATGCAATATCTTTGATTTTCTAAGGCTGCGCAAGCTCACATTTTCTTCTTTAGTTAGTTCCAGGAAGCTACAGTTCTATGTTGTCTAGAGTTTCAAAGCTATCATCATAAAGTCATGATACTCTTGGCTTACCTCCCCAGGTTCCACAGTGTTTGTAAAACCATTCCTTCTTAAACTGCGGCTCTTATGTGTTTGTGCCAGCTCTTACTTTTCCTAATTAATGCCCATAGCAATTTGTCCGTTTTCTTTTTCTGTAATCTGCTTTATTAAATGTCTCGATTGCGTGCTTTCCCGTCATTTCACTCACTGCACTTGTCTCTTCCTCTACTTTTGGATTCGTTCATTTCTAACATCTTAAGATATGTAATCAAGTCAATATTTTGTGATATGAATTCTACGACCAAAACTTTCTGTATCTGCCTCAATGCATTCCACAATTGAAAATAATTTCTGCTGTGTTTCATGCAAGCATTAGGTTTTATAAATTTAAACCTATTTTCTTTCCTAATATGTGAAATATTTTTCTAGTTATTTTTTATTTTTAGCTTATTTGTGTTATGACCAGAAAATATTTAAAGATTGTTTAGGTTTGGAAAACCTCCAGGTTCATTAGATGGCTCACTCTATGATCCACTTTAGCAAGTGTTTTTGTGTGTATGCTGCAGGAGTGGAGGCTGAGTTCCAGAGCTGCTTGGTCCTGTACGTCAAGTGGCCTGTTTAAATGACCCCTTCAGTCAAGTCCTGAGGTAATGGTAGATTCATTCATTTGCCTGAATTCCTTCATTTCTGTTCTGTATGATATCTGGTCAAGTATTTAGAGAGTTTTAATTACTGTGTCTTCCTGATGAATGGAACTGTCTGTCATTGTGGGATGAATGACCTTTTTCATCCCCACAGAAGCTTTTTGGTCATAGTTCAACCTGATATCACTGTACCTTGGGTGGTTTTCTTTTGGTTGCTATGAATATATCTATCCCTCATTTTGCTTCATTTTAAAAAACCTGTTGCCCAAAGCACATATTTATGTTTTGTTTTTATAACCAGTCTGATATCCTTTGTCTTTTAACAGGGGCATTTAGATTTTTATATTTGATACAGTTATTTACATGTTTTCTTTTAAATATACTCTGACTTTATGCCTTGTGTCTGTCCCAACATCTATGGGGAGGTTGCTTATTTGTTTTAAAGTGTTCTGAATCTTAGAGAGATTTTAGCTTCATAGTAAAATTGAGAGGAATGTGAAGAGCTGTCCAGTGTAACTCCTGACCACATACATGTACTCAGCCTCCTTCACCATCAACATCCCTTCCATTGATTCACTTGTTAAAATGGGCACATAAATTGCCAGGCCATAAACATCATATGCAACCACACAGAATCATCTCACTGCTCAAAATCTCTGTGCTCCATGTATCCGTCCCTCTCAAGCACCCTCCACCCACACGCCCACCCCGCACCAGCAGCTCAACTCAGTTTTGCTTTTCCCAGAAACACCAAGTGAGATTTGGTGCTTAGCCTTTTCAGACTGCCTGTTTTTCATTTACCATTAAATATTTAGGGTTCCTCCTATCTTTTCACGGCTTGGGGGCAGATTGTTTTTCTTTCCTTCCTTACTTTCTTCTTTATTTCCTCTGCTTGTTCCTTAGTGTTGAACCTATTTTCCTTGCCTTTGTCTCAATGGATTGCATTTTACTTTGCCTTTTTCTTTCCCGCCACTAATTTGGAAGTTGCACACCCTGTGGTATATCCTTTAGGGGTTACTTGATTAACTTATTAAAGATAAATTTAATCAAGAAACTCAGGTCTTTTAACCTGATTCATTTTCTGTGAGCAGTTTTGCTTTTGAGTATACTGTTTCTTTAATAACATTGGAAATGATGATTAATATTTCCTAAACAATGTCATTTTCCTTTAATAGTTTTAACTGCTACATTAGCTTTACTTTTTCTGAATTGCAATAAAAATGTTTCCTCTGACTTCTTCCAGCTGATAGCAATCCCATCTCAGTTGTTTCAGTTGTCTTCAACCCGAAGGTGAACTCATTCACCTTGTTTTTTTATTTACTTTTATTCTGTTTGAAATTTTTCCTTGTTTTTTTTCTTTCTTTTCCTTTTTTTCTGTTCTTTATTTTTCTGGTGTATGTGTGCACAAATTCACATGCATATTCGTGTGTGAGTGTGGGTGTGTGCATGGCGTGGGCCGAAGGTGGGGGCCAGAGGACAATCTCTGGTGCTGGAACTCATCCTCCACCTGTTTGAAGTGGGCTCTCTTTGCTGTTCAGTGGGTTTAAGCCAAGCTAGCTTCTCTGTGAGCTTGCAGAGATGCCCCGTCTCTGACTCCTCTCCCATTATAGGAACACTGGGCTCAACAGGTGTACACACCTCACTTTACATGGCAGAGACTTGAACCCAGGTCCACATGCTTACACAACCAGCTGAGCCATCTCCTCAGTCTTCTAGTTCTTTAGCAAATGTTATAATATTTCATAACTTCCTGTTCCCTCCAATTGTGTTCTGTTTTATGATAATATAGTCCGGGCAATTCCAAAATGTCAAGCACTTGCAGAACTGTTCTCCTTAAAAGTTGTTTTTGCTGATTTTCATTGCTGTTGTTGTATTTGCTTGTGTTCTTGATACTCTAAAAAGGGGGCGTGTAGTGTGGTGAGGGAGGACAAGAGACTGCAGGCTTCTGAGGGCTAAACACCTAATTTCCGGACACCATCTGACAGCCAAACCTACAAGCACTGGAAAAAACAAATGAGATTTCTAAGCATTCTTTCTCTGCCTTGGAAATCCACACAAATGCAACCCATCTTGCTTCAGAATGATAACATTTGTCTTACAGCTTACAGTTCTCACATGTATTGTCACATTCGGGCCCAGGACATCATTATGTGGGACAGGGAATGCTGTGGAGCTTTCTGGTCTGTAGGTTTCCAATTCCATAGTCACTCGAGCCTTGTGAGGGAGTGATGCAGGAAGAATAAACACAACCAAGTCAGGCATTCCTCAGATACCCTACAGGGTGCAAAGATCGATATAAAGTATGGCATGGCAAAGTCATCGCAAATCACTTCACCTTGCTTAAATCACACCAGATTCAAGGGGATTCATGTGGCACAGAAAAAAGGAAAGTTATCTTCTAACTTATAAGCCATCGTGGCTACTGCTGCATCCTAGTGTCCAAACCCTCAGAGACGCTTAAGGTCAGCCAGATCCATCAGGGAGATCACACCTGCAGAATAGGACACACTGTTGCTATCAGGCCCCTCTGTTCCTAGGATAGTCTAGACAGGCATGACCAGCTTATATAGTCATTTTCTATGTAAGACTTGAGGCCAATCTGAGGCAATGATTTGGAGTTAAGGCTAGTCACAGTTGACTAAACTACACACACACACACACAGACACACACACACACACAGACACACACACACACATTGTAATACACAACTCATTTCTACATGGGAGAAATTTCTTCCTCAAGGTTACTGTGACCTTCATATCTTGTTGCCCACAAAGACCTCTAGAGCAAACCATTATGAGAAAGGTGGTCACTGTCATATCATAATGAGGAGCGAGCAGCTGACGCACATCTTCTGTTTGGAGCACTGAAAATACTCCTGGGACAAACATGCACCAAGATTATGCAAAGAAAGGAAATGAAGGGATACAGCCAAAATACAATAATTCACATGTACACACGTAAATATATATGTTCCCCAAATCATATAAAATTATGTACAGTCTAATGAACATGTATAAGTACATATGTAAAGGGTATAAATATATTTATGTTTAGAAATCAATATTTATAGATAGATAAATAATTTCAAGAGTTACCTTAACTCATACAAATTATTTAAGGAAAGGATCCCACAGTTTAAGAAATTTTAAATCCTGTATGGTAGCCCACACTGACTTTTGACAGGTAAAGATTATGCAGCCCATATTGGCACTTGAGCCATATTACTGAAGAGAATCCCAAAGCTCCAAGCCCTCAGGCCTCAGTCTTTCCAAGGTGGGAGATGCTCAGAATTATAAGAGACTTTAAAAAGCGATGTTATGTGCACACTATTGATAACCTCCCAGTCCCAAGACTAAGGTTTTCTCCAGCTTCTGTTGTGACAATACTGTGGAGAGGCTTACCAGAGCAAGCATTTCCCAAGCAGCTCTACTTGTAAAGATCACTTTTCTCTACTGAGCTGCCATCTGCCAACCATGGCTTCTACCACCTCTCAAAGTGGTAAAGAGGAAAGTTTTCACTGTGGCAAACATGTCTCATACATGTCTGCACACACTTCCTGAAACCAAGTGACCTTGGGGACATCACTCAATATCGTTGAGTCTGAGAGTTATGATGTGATATTACCCCAGCTCATCCTTTAACTACTCAAAGCAGCTGGAAATTAATATACATTCAAGACAGTTTTGTCTGAGACACCGAACAGAAGCCAGGCTGGGATGTTCTTGGAACAAGGGTTTTTCTCCACTTCTTATCTGTTATAAGCTCATGGGAGACAAGAAAAATGCCCATCTCCTCTGCTCTTGTGAAGGCTGGGTCAAAGGTGAGATTTCTGAGAGAACTAAGCTAAGTCAAAGATATGAGCCATTAGTAATTCCACTGAGTCCAGTTCCCACTTCCTGCTCAAGAACTTATGAGTACCATCTATGACCAAGCTGTAGATGTTTTTATACTCCTGGCTTCAGAGACAAATAAATTCTTAGCATATGACAGCAAGGACAGCTCAGTGAATAATTTCTCAAAGACCTTAGGAAATAGTCAACACTTTGGTGAATTTGAAATGACCTAGCAACTGACCCGCTATCTTCCAGGCTAAGAAACTTAAGAAAAGACACTATAAAAAGCCTAAACTTCCTATTCAAATATTGGATATTTTGGTAAATGATGCATAAATGAAAATGTAGGCAGAATAATGTCACTGGTTCGCTAGTGTCACAATAAGGCACTGCCACTAAGAACAGGACTCTCAGAGACAGGTTTCTGCTGTACCTAGTAGTACCTGAGAAATACTTGATCCAGGTACACTACTATGTTCACATATATTCCTTAAGTTTTTCTAAATTATTGGTCAGACAGAGAGAAACTAAACATGAGAGAGGTACCTACAACTGAGAAGTCATGCCAAGACTGGATGATAGAGGGTGTGAAAAAGAATTATTAGGTAGGACTAGAAAGACTACTCAGTGGTCCAGAGCACTAGCTGCTTCTTCAGAGAACCTGGGTTCAGTTCCAAAACCCACCTGGTGACTTACAACCATCCATAACTCAAGTTCCCGAGGCTCCAATAACCTCTTCTGGCCTCCACAAGCACTGCAAAAAAAAAAGGTACACTTACAAACATTCAGAAAAATTACTAGTACACATAAAATGAAAAGAAACAAACCAAAAATATGTTTTAAAAAATTATTAGATATGAATTGGAGAGATAGAGGAAAAGAAAGAATTGTGAGTTTACTGTTATTCACCAGAACTTCTGGTAAGTGATTCAGCAGCATACCTCTTACTGCCCCAAACCAAACCATTTGCCACATCCTAAGAAGATATGGTCAGAAGGTTCACAGCATGAGGTCTCGAGAAAGGCAATAAGAGAAAGAGTTGAACATGCCAGAAGGTCAATGCATGACTTTCAGGCTTTGTGGAAACTGAATGCTTTTGAGAAAGGAAGCAGTCTTGGTGGTCAGTGTTCTTAAAGTAACCACATGATGATACCCACAATGTCCAGTGTTCGACAAAAAAAAATAAGAAAGAAAGAAAACAGGAAATCACAAAGGAAAGAAATTTACTTGAAAAATTTTTGAGGAATCCTGGCTACATATACTTCACAAGGTTTTTAGTAAACTTTCTTAAAAATACTCAGAGCTGAGGGGAACTATTGGAAGATAGTAAAGGCAACCAATAACAGCATATGAAAAGGTAGAGAATATTTATAAACACATAGAAGTTATACATTTAGCATTGAAAAGGACAATAACCGAAATGAAAACTTAATTAATAAGATTCAACAGCAGATTTGGGCAGGGGGAGGAAAGAATCAGCAACACTAAAGAGCAAGTGGAGGGGATGGAGAGACGGTTCTGCAGTTAAGACCACTTACCATTCTCACAGAGGACCAAGTTCAGGCCTCATCACCCCTGTAAGGCAGCTCACAACCTCCTGTAACTCCAGATCCAAAAGAGCTGATGCCTCTGGCCTCCACCATGTGAACACAAAAAAACACAGCACTTACTTCAAAGTATGTAAGAGATGCCTTATTCTGAAGACAAAGAGGAGTGATCATGCCCAGGAACATAGACTTAGGTCACCCTAAATTCCATGTTCCAGAATGGCAACCGTTTCATGAAATTTTTATACTACGAGAATGAAGAAATTCGTAATTCAAGGCCCTTCTTCAACACACTGGTGGAAACGTTAGGTAACCTTATTAGAGCAAAGCATGGAGACCTGTACTGTGTCTGATGGCATTCAGGGTTTTGTTTATACATTCCAAAAAGTTGTGTCTGTTAGTCAAAGGGTGTTATGTCAGTCACAGAAATGGTCAAGGAATGGTTATGTGTGAGGGTAAAGACAACCTTGAATAAATTATAATTGGGCCCTGGAACTGCCAATTCCATAATGTTGAAATTCCAGTCTCTCTATAATAATTGAAGTTCTGATCAGTTAACCATCCTTACAAGAGTTTTGGTTGAGAGATAAGTAATGCTTAGGTTGTTTGAAAAAACAAATAGAAATGTATTCATTCAAAAACCTACCGAAAGAAAAATATATGAGTACATATGTCTATGAGCGTAAGCTGAGGGCTTGTAGCAAAAATCACGGTGTCAGGTAAGGGAAACTTACCTTCAAGATGTCAATCAGGGTAGTCAAAAGCACTCCACAAATAACTCAGGTTATTATCATAGTTCTTGATTGCTTCAAAGGAATTCAAGGCAAGATCCTATTCCTGAAAATAGAACATAATTCACACTCAGGACTTGAAGCAATAGAGCTGGAACTTATCTGGAAGTTTCCTCCCAGAAGATTAGCTCTCATAATATCAGAAGACAGTGTATAAACCACCATGGGAGAAAATCAATCAATAATCCCATCCAGCTGTAACATCTCTGAACCACAATGACCAGCCCAGTGAATAATCTCTGTTGGCACAATAGTGACGCTTTTATCCTGGGGGTAATCAAGAGCTGTCTGGTTGGACTTAGGGCCCACTCAATGGGAGGGAACTGATGTGGCAATGTAAATGTAGCCAAATGCATGTGACTGAAGATGTCCTTTATTCTAGGAAAAAAACCTACTTTTATCACAACCCAACACAAACATAATTTCTTATTGTAATCTAAATATGTATCCTTACAGTTACAAACAAGTGCACCTCTCACCACTCATCAAAAATACTTCTTTTTACAACACATGGAGAGTATCACAGAGTTCCACAACTGATCTAACATGGTGAATAAGTTTTTCTGTGACACCTAACACTATGTGACACATCTGCAATGCAGTGTCTACACAAGGCTCAGGGAACATAGTGGAACAGGGGGAGAAAGAATGTTAGCGCATCTCTCACCTCCCGCCAGTGAAGCTTCCTCATACGGCAGATGGTGATTAACCCAGAAAGCCACAACTGGCCAAAGTGCAGAGAATAAGAAACTGCAGAGTATTTATCCCCGAATAGGGCACTTATATCAAAATTCTGCCACCCAAAGCTCAGAGTTGATGGTGGAAGAGAGGTCAGAAAGATTGTAAGATCAGAGGTGGTTGATGATCACAAGGAAACAGTTTTCCAGACATCGGGGGAGTCATTCAAATGAATTCACAGCGATGGTAACAGCATGCACAAGACCCACGCAAGCTCAAACTAGATACCATCTCAGCATAGACATGGGGAAGTGGGCAAGAAACCCCCGACCTAAACTGAGCAACTCTTGGTAACCGCTGGCTGCTTGGAAGGAGAGAGACAGCCTCCTTCCGATATGGGATTGTGGTAGGTTAACCAGATGCTAGTAGGTAGACCCACACTGAGGGGCATTTAGAGATACAAACTTGACTTGATAGGCTTTAATATATATGACAGAGTACCTGTAATCTGGTTAGAAGGCTAAAAGAGGGGTGCAGATGTGGGATGTCTAAATATGATCAGAATACTTTGTATGAAATTCACAATCAATAAAAATAAAAGCAGAAGCCTCTGCAAAAACCCCAAAGATTTTAAAATTTGGATTATGTGTTTATGTGTGTATCTGTATATGCATGTGTGCAGGTGAGTACAGGAGCTCTCAGAGGTCAGAGGTGACAGTTCCCCCTGGACTGGTTACAGGTGGTTGTGAGCTGCCTGATGAGAGTTTTGGGAATCAAACCCAGGTCCACTGTAAGAGCAGTACACAGTATTAACTGCTGAGCTATCTCTCCAGCTCCGAGTACTCAATACTCCTTTATTGAGCTTTGGAACATTTCATACAACAGTTTTTGATGAAATCTAGACCCCTCCCCATTCCACCCTCACCAGCCTAATGTATTCGGCCATACATGTTAAGTCCAGTATGTGTACTCAAATGTCCTGTGGTGCAATTTCATCCACTCAAGTCTACTCAGCCTATCTAGAGATCTTGAGGATGGCCCACCTTCCCTCACCCAGCAGTAACTGGCCTCCAGCAGTTCCCAGGCTAGGGCTGGGCCTGTGGCCATTTTGCCTTCCTTCCTCTATTCCGAGCCCTTGTCTGGTTGAGTTCATGGGTCTTGTGCTTGACTCGACCATTGCCACAAGTTCAAATGAACAAGCTTCCAGGGGTCTAAAAGTCTCTGTTTCCCTAGGTTCATGAACCAACCCTGGTTCTTACCATCTTTCCAGACCCCTTCCGTGATGGTCCCTGAGCCATGGGTGGGGGAGGTTTAATATAGGAGTCCTATCCAAGGACACACACTCTTCAGTCTCTCAGTCTCTAAAACGTAGCCAGTTGTGGCCTCTGTGTTCACTGCACTCTGCTGGATAAGGAAGCTTCCCTGGTGAGAGTTGAGGGATGCTCTAGAGTTCTCTCTACTCCTGTGCTGCTGTGTTCCGTGATCCTTAGGTACAGAGGTTCCTCTGCAGAGATGTCACCTAGGACTGGGCATCTTTCAGATGCATATTCTCTGTGTGTGACCAGTTGTGGAACTCTGCAGTAGCCTTAATGTGTTGCAAAAAAAAAAAAAAGAAAGAAACTTCTTTGGTGAGTGGTGCACTGTATACTTGTCTGTAAATACAAAACACAATATTTAAGGCATGGTAAAAAATTTGATTTGTCTAGAAATATGGCACAAATAGGGTTTTCTCTAGATCTACGATGTCTGCAGCCGTGCACATGTTGCTCTAGCCATGGTCACTCATGAGTTCCCTCGGAATGAGAGGATAGTTGTTGATCACCCCTAGGCAACAGTTTCACCACGGCACAGGTAGAGGCAGTGTGCTTGCCAGTCTTTATGGTTATTAGACTTTAGGACTGGGTTGGACCATTGATTGACTTTTCTCCCTTAGCAACTTGCACAGTATCCTCTAGAACTATGAACATTAGAACACTAATGTATTTCTCACAGGATTCCCAAGCCAACACAATTCCCTCTGGCTTCCCACACCACCAAAGCTCCATTCATCTCTCGTCTACACCCCCATCACACCCCATCAAACCTCCTCCTTCCCGTCCAAGTGCCACCATTGTCCCACCCTCCTCCCATTGCACCCCCTCCTCTCCTGAGTTCCCTCCTCCACCGCTACTAGGAACCCTGGAACAGAACCTTGGAACCATGCGTGTCCCTCCCTCCCCGCTCCCAGTCAAGCGTTCCCACTTTCCCCAGGTCCTCCCTGGTAAAGTCTGTTCCCTGACTCCCGCTTTCAGGTTTTTCTTTCCCCTTACCTCCGTGTCTCCTGCTGTTACATCAGGATTTATGCTCACATCTAGGGTTGGTGCTACAGTCCACTTCTTAAAAGTAGCTGCTCACAAATGTGGGTGCTGCCAAAACTGACCGCTTAAGAAAGGTTTGATGGTGAAGTATGAAAATTTGGTTTGGGAAGAAGTGGCAGGGAAGAGGCCGTTTATTCAGCGGCTTTACATTCGCCATCAGAACCTCTCACAAAAACGGGGAGTTGAGCCACATCTGAGCATCAGTACCATAGTCCATCACCAACCATGAGATTTAGCATTAGGAGCTCTACTCTCCACATTTCTCTTGATAGATTATACAGTTTCTTCAGTTCATTTAGCTGTGTAGTCTGTGAGATCAGCTGCTTTTAGAAATCAATATTCCCTTTTTTTCAGGGAATATTATTTCTGACACACCCTCCATATATTACTTAATAAGCTCACTGTCAGAAAATGATTTTTCCTAGAAAACGTGCAGCCACATGGTTAGCTTTTACAGTAGAATTAATCGAACTATACCTACCTTAAAACTGTCACTTATGTGTGTGCACATGTGTGTGCAGGTCCACGTCCCCATGTGCACATGAGTGTGAAGGACAGAAGATGTGGGATGTTTGGTATTGCTCTCTGTCTTACTTGTTTGAGACAGGGTCTCTCACTGAACCTGGAGCATGCTGGTTTTTGGTGAGCCTGGGGCCAGTAAGCTCTAACAGTCTTCTTGTCTCTGTTCCACCTCATGCTGGTGCCGACTTACAGTGCACCCAGCCACACCCAGTACTTTTTCCATTGGTGCTGGGGATCTGAACTCGTTTCTCATGCTTATCCAGCAAGCGCCCTTACCCACCGAGCCATCTCCACAGCACCCTGAGTTGTAACTTAATACATTTCATTTCTCTTACTGGGTGTGGTGGTGCATGCTTCCATTTCCAGCAGGCAGATTTTTAAAGTTCAAGACCAGTCTGTTCTACATAAGGAGTTCTAGCCCAGCATGAGCCATACAGTGTGACCCTGTCTCGTATTGTTTTAGGTTTAAAAGACAGACTGTTTATTAGATCTACTATCTTGTCCTTGCAATAGGGGTCCTTATGGGCACCAAATATTACATCATGTTTGGCAGAGAATGATTTTCAAGTTATGATCTTTGAAAACTTGCAAATTAAGGAGATATGCCTACTTGCCTTGGCAAAATAGTAGTCATTTTAAAACTTTTCATTGAACAATCTTCCTTCATCTGTAATATTTCTATCTTGGGATTCTGCTTTCTTTTGAGGTGTTGTAGAAGCCATACCAAGGAGTAGAACATAGTAAAAGATTAGGGACTGACTATATTTACTTTTATAGTGAAAATTACTTGACAAGAAAATGGAAAGAAAATTTTGAGTATTTCAAATATCTCAGTTGGTGATTAAGCACTCAGCTGATTGTAAAACATGAAGGATGATGTGTGATACTTGGCTGAGCTGTGAAAATACCCTTGATAATCAAATATGAATACTTTCCTGTCTTGGATTGTTTGTAATATTAGGCTAAAACATCACTGATAATCTCTGTGTTTCATTTACCAAGCCATTCAGAGCACCTGTGGGATCTGGTGGTGCCAACTGAATTGTCTGCCCTTGGAAGATAAAACACCGAAAGTCTCACATTACCGTAAAACTGAAGTCATGTATACGCACAAATAACAAGAGCATACTGTACTCATTTTGAATGACATTGGGACACAGTATTGTCATCTACAAAGTTCGTGTTCAGGAACTGTATGATCCAATTACAACAGCAAAAAGATTTCACATGAAAAAAAATCTCATAATCTTTTAAGTAAGCGTGGAATTTTGTTTTGGGCTGCATTCATGGCAATCCAGGGATGTGTGCAGCCCACAGAGCCACAAGTTGGACACTCCTGATCTAGTGGATACAATTTGAAAATTTTCCATTTTCTAGTACTACTTGAACTGACCTACAGACTGTCCATTAAGACAGTCAAGAAAAGAAAAAGAAAAGCTGACTGTTGTTGCCTCGTGTTGGGGAAAATGCCATTGATCATGCTAGTGATAACGACCAACTAAATAGTCTCTGTCCAGTATCCAGACAGCCATCTGAAGACATGGAGAAACCCTTGGAAACCCCTGGTGGGAATTAGAGTTATTATAGTCATTAATAGTCATTATGGAAAATATGAAAGACGGGTCAGTGCAAAACTGAAAGAAACTATTACGTGATCTGGTTATCCCACGTCTGGATTTATATCCAAAGAATCCAGAGTCAGCTTGTGGAAGAATACATGCACCCTCATGTTCACTGTGCCAGCATTCACAACAGCTAATGAGTCCATGAATGAATGGAGAAAATGTGGGACATGTGCACAGCACAGTGCTATCTGGACATTAAAGAGAAGATGGAATTCCATCATTTGCAACAAAGTGGATGAACCTGGAGGACATGATGCTAAGCCAAACAAGGCAGGCATAGGCGGATGGTCTTGTGTAATCTCACTTGCATTTGAAATATGCAGCAACTGAACGTGTAGGAGCAGATAGCAGAACAGTGGTTAGTGGGGTAGAGGGGAGGAGAACCGGGAGATGCCGGTCCAAGGGTGCAGAACTTCAGTGAGATGGGAGGAGTGATTTCTTGAGATCTGCTACATAGTATGAAAACAGTTAGTAGAGTACTGCTTGTGTCACATTTGGGATAGAATAAGTTTCAAGGGTCCTCAGCACAAAAATGATGTGTTTCAGCTGAATGGTATGATAACTAGTTTGATTTACTTATTCCACAGTTTACACATATAACATCACTTTGTACTATGCAAATACTTACACCTAAAGAAATTTAAAATAATTTAAAGCTGTCATTTTATAAGGAAATCACCTATTTAGGGGGTGAAAATTCTGGTACTGGGAAAAATAACACATAGAAAAGGAAAAGGAAATATATTTATTCAGCCAATGAATTTATTCAATCATATATTCAATTCAGTCATTCAAACTCAGTCTTGGAAACTATGAATACAACAGTAACCATGAATGTCTCAATAATAGAGGCCTGTCTCCACAATATTTTTCCCATTCTCCTTTATTTTCAGCCTCCTTGTGTCAGGTTTAATTATGTTTGTGAATTGTATTTCTGAAATGAATGTATTTCACAGTTCAAATCCATACAGTGATGCCCACGTTGTTATCTTTCAAACTCAGTTTTCTTAGTGTGTTCTTATTCCCTCCCTGCCAGGCTCCATCCTGGGTAAAAGGATGTTTTTATAAATAGCTTGCCAACTTCACGTTAGAAGATTATTGTCTAAAGTAATTTCCAAACATCATACACTTCTTCTATGCTGATTAAGGGAAAATGTGCTTTCTAGTTCTGTCCTTTTGAATGTAGAAGACTGAACCACCAGGTGACCAGCAGGGCTAGCCTAGTGCCAATGCGATTTGGCACCTTCTAGATTAACCATAACTATGCTATGTTGAAATCCAGGCTGAAACTAGAGGCAGTTGAAGTTTGACGCAGCTGCACCAGGATATGGGACTCAAAAAAGTGCAACTTGATTGAATTGCCTGACCACTCTTGCTAAATGCTTATCGTTAGCTTCTTTACTTTCTGCTTGACTTGCTCTTGCAGAATAGAAAGTGTTAGAGAGACCTTCCACCCCAAAGCTTGCAAATTTGTGTGTAAAAGCTTACTGAGAAAGACCAGATGCTATACTTGGATCACATTTGCCCAGTGTGGTCGCCGGCTGAGTATAAAGACTTTCTTTTGGCAATATCTCGCTTCTGAGTGATATTCTCTGGTGAAATATCTCATGACACCAGCAATGAGTAAGATGGATGAGCTGAGAGGGCCTCATGCGGCTGAGTGACCAGGCTGTCAATGGGTACTCAGAGGATGGGAAAGCACTGAGCTTGATGAGGAAAAGCACTAGCTTTAACCATATGGGAGCCAGGATGGAGGTCTGGAGAAGGACGTCAACCCTGCCCTGCATGGGCTCTCCGTGGTGCCAGTCCAGGCCTGATTCATGTGAGGTCCTTCTCTGCCAGGGCAGGAATTGACTTGACACATCAGGGCTGAGACCTGATGATACTACACAGGGCTCTGTGTGTACTTAGTAGGGGTATATAAGAAGAAGGAACCTGCATAGCTCAGTGTGGTCTGAAGAGTATAGAAGCTGGAAGACTCAGAACTCTGACCTGGCAAGGAGAATAGGGGAGCCAGGAGACTGGAGGCCAAACTTGGCCCTGGTCTCAGAGGAGGATATGGAAGGAAATGGTTTCCAGATGAGAACGAGGAGCTGCTCAAACTGCTACACCTTAATCCTGAAGTTGGGGAGAAGAGATGTTCTTCCCAAGAAGACCCTTTCCTGCCTAATGGGGTAAGGCTCAGTGACCTCAGCAATGTGTTCTTGACCTCTGGGACACAGAGTATCTTCCCATTCTTTTCTTCCTAGACCACAGGGGATACAAGAAATTTACGTTGAACTCCAGGATAAGAGACATTCAAATTTTCTCTTGCTGATACGTAGCTTCAGGCCCATCAGAAGGAGAACTCAGGAGAGACTGGGACAGAAGAGAACGGACTGAGGTTGGGCAGAAAAGCAGCAGAAATGTGTCACTGGCCTGCCTAGCATGGAGTTGATTCCTATGGATGAGGTCTTCAAATAAACAAGAAACCAGCTTTCCCATTGGGCTAAGAGAAGTTTATTCAGTTTATGGCACATCTCCTAGTTCAATTCTGGACTCATAGGATTACTTAAAGGAGGGCCTAGCTTGCCTCTTGCAGTTAGCTGTGCTTCATGGTTTTCATTATCCAGTGTAGGAAACTCGAGACTTTGGTGCAGACACCTGGTGCTGTCCCATCTTTACGCCCGTTGGAGACAATGCCCTGGGCAGCCTTCTTGCACACAAGGGGCCCTCCAGAATCCCCCTGTGAATAGAGAGGGGAAGGACCGAGACTGTTGTTCCTCCCAATCCTGTTCTTTTTATCCCAAGCCAGTTCTCAGAGAACAATGACTTGTCTATTCTAACTGTGCACATCAGAGGGTAGGCTGGTTCCTGGGGCCCTGGGACTCTGACTACGGAAATAGTTATTGCTTGACTTCACTGTGAACCAGCCTCCATGTTCTCCCCTCAGGGCCTGTGATCCACCCCCTTTGAAGGTTACACCATCTTTTCCAGGCTACTATTAAAGACAGGGGCTCAGGTGAGTGCACCTGATGTGAGCATGGAACTTGAACCGTTGAAAAACGTGAGTACATGCTCCAGAGACACCTGGTTATGATATGACACACTCAGGAAGCACAGTTTTCACAAGTCTGGGACTTGAGCTTATTCCAAACTCATGCTCTGAGAAGAGCAGTATTCAGCAGAGGTCCTGGCTGACACCCAGTTCCACCTGTTCCAACGGGAAGGAAGATCACAGTGGTGGGTGAAGAAGTCCCTTGCTGTTTGAGTCTCCAGGTCGCAGAGTTCCCCTTCTCCTCCCACAGAACCAAGAGAGAGGCAGATGATTACTCTCACCTTTAAGGATGCAAGCTTTATCTTTGGGTTGCCCACACACATCTCAGTGGCCTTGTAATAATTTCTTAGGCGGGACTCACAGACCTGGTCTTCCTGCACTATCATCTTCGCCTCCTGCAGTGTCTTTGAGAATTTTCCCTTTGGGGCCATCCTCCCCCAGCCAGCCACATAGCACACACTCCCTGGCTTCACCTGGGCCTTGCTTGTGGGCAGCTTCAGGGGCTGGACAGCCTTAGTGTGCTGGGCATTGCTCTTCAGCTGATGGAGAAGCATGAGAGTCCAGCTCAGCCAGTGCCCTTCTGGGCTGGGACACCATGAAGACCAGGATGGAAAGGAGGGAAGGGCAGGATCAGGGGAGGAGGGTCAAGCCTGCACTAAGCAGAGCAAGGGCAGCCAGGAGCAGACCTCACCTTTAGCAGCATGATGTCACTGGAGAAGGTCTTAGAATTGTAGTCCGGATGGGGGATGGCTTTTGCCACAGGGATGGTCTGTTGGGTCTTCTCCTTTTCCTCAATGTTGTGAGCCCCCAGAGTGACAGTCATCGAGCTGCACAGAGAGCAGAGTGGCAGTGAGGGACACAGAGTGAGGGAGGTTACAGCCGGCAGGTGAGGCCGGGGTGGGGGCGCTAGCAGAGGGGATGTGAGAGAACAGGGTGCCCTGCACTACTCACTCAGCTGTCAAGTGTAGAGTTCTGAAGCACCAGTTTGTGTACCAGGGTAATCAGATGGAGTCAGCCCCAAGGAAGCACATGAAGTGTTCAGGTTGCATTGTAGTGCCAACCTGGGTCTAAATGTGGCTTGTTTGAACACTTAGCAAAGAGTCTGGTGCCAGCCTGTGTCTCTCCATGACACCTGGAGGCCCATTCTCATCCATGAAGGACTGCACATGCATTCCTCGTGCTGCAGGGGAGTTCTAGGGAAGAAGGCAGGGGTCTCTGTGAAATGTTCCAGGAGGGTATGAGCTGTTTCTTGCTTCTCACCTCCCTAAACAGTGAGCAGCAGTCAGCACAAAGTCCTTCCGTATCAGGAAGCCCCCACATCGCACTCTTGACTCCCCATCGAAATATTCAAGCAAGGCCATGTAGGGTCGGGAGTGGGGCTTGGCCTCCTGTCCTCCGATGATCTCCCCTGTAGAGAAAGTCAGCTTTCTTGTATGCACCTGCCAGTTCACCAGGGGGGCTTTTGTGATGGGTTCAGACGGTGGGAGGTGTTTGGGAAACTGGAAAGGCCTGGAGTTGGGAGGGGGCTGTGAGGAGGACCCTCAAACTCCTCCTCTGAAAAGGGGGAGAAAACAGGCCTGGGTCTATGAGTCTTTACCAGGTACCTCTTAATGAGCATAACTATCCCTGGACAATGAAATACCAGGATTCCTCAGGTCCTTCTGACTTCTGTCCCCAGAGAGTTCCTACGCCTCCCCTGCGTCTACAGGGGCTGAGCCAGTCCTGCTTTCTAGTGGCCAGGAACTGACTTTCGTTTACTTTTTGCACCCTATTTCCCGACTTCTGACCCTTCGTGGGTGCTCAGTAAAGGTCACTGGCTGCATGAGAGCCATCCCCCTCATGGGGTAAAGTTACTGGGATTTTAGAAAGCAGGCAAGTCAGGCCCGGTCACAGTGACCCTTACTTGAAAACCACGAAACTACCAGAGGCCTGGGAAGCACAAATTTGCAGCAAGCGTCCAAATGCCGTGGGATTCAGTCTGAGGACAGTGATTCGATCAATTCTGAGGTCACTGACCTCTAGGTTTCTTTGATTAGAAGCTGGTGAAGGGAGTGTCTGAGTCATCACAGACACAGAGGCCAGGCCTACTCTACGTGCTCCAGGAGAATCGAATGTTGTCTGTTTAGCAGATTCCCATGCTTCACCATGGCGCTTCTAGAAAAGCTGTTTTCCAGATGACCAGGGTGGGGCTTAGGGAAGGGATGGCTCCCAAGGGCTCTTCTCAAGAACAGCTTTCTGCCTCTGCCTCCACTCCCATCCATTACATATCCAGTGTCATACCTGGATTCAGTGGAAATACTAGAACCGAGGTTCAGAGAGGACTTCAGAAGACATGGGGTGGCTCTGCCTGCTGTGGGATAAGATTGGGCCCGTAAGAGAGGGGTGCCCACTCACCTGCCCTTGTCCTGGGGGTCAGAAAGAAAGCTAGCAGGATCAGGAGTCGCTGCATCTTCCCTGGGAGGCCGCTGGTCCTGGAGCTCTGTCCTTGCTCTCTTTTAACCTCCAGCAGAGAAGGAGGTAGGGTGGGCCCAGTGGTTGTGCTTTCCTCTGCTTTTATATGCTTCTTCACAGTATGCCCCACTGCCAGTGCCTGACGTCCTCTGAGTGCCAGAGAATGGTTCAGTGACCACAGCAGAACCCACAGCTGATGATTCACAGAGAACCACAAGTACACAGGGTGGGCTTTGTAGGGTCTGGCCAGTAGAGCTATCAGTCTCGGGAATGCAGGCTCCCAGTGGTCCAACAGCAGTGTCTTCAGTGGGACCCCGCTGAGGAATCAAGATAGTTCCTGTGGCAAACCTGCATTTAAGGCTCTCTCCTGTGCCAGCGTATTGGAGATGTAAGTCCTTCCCTTCAAAGCTGACCTGGTGTTGGAAGCAGGAGCACCTGACTAGAGTACATTCAGGGAGGGCAGTGGTAAATTCATGGACAAGGGAGAAAGAGACATGTCCTGGCAATGCACCTGGCAGCCTACTCATCGTCACAGCTTACTTCCCAGTGGACTCTAAACCTCTTTTATTCAAAGACTGGAAAGAAAGTGTGTACCTGGATCGGACTCCTATTTTAAATGTCACCTGCCCATGACTCAGAGACCATTGTGGAATAGGGAACAGGAAGATTGTAAGAGCCAAGGTTGGTGCATGATCATAAAGAAACAGTCTTCAGGCCTCTGGGAACTTGCTCATATGAACTTACAGCTATGGTGTCAGACTCTAGATGGACTGACGAAATCCCTTGCCCTGAGGGACATCTGGGT
This sequence comes from Eospalax fontanierii, assembly GCA_035773235.1. NCBI lineage: Eukaryota > Metazoa > Chordata > Mammalia > Rodentia > Spalacidae > Eospalax > Eospalax fontanierii. Next base: position 17,083,727 of record CM069536.1, on the reverse strand, counting down.
ACACAAACTTGTCTCAGTAAGCCTTAACATATAAGACATAAGACAGAATGCATGAAATCCAGTGGGGTGAGCATATGTGGGACTGGTGGGGAGTATTAATATAGTTAAGATGTGTTGTATGAAGAGCACAATAATTCAATTAAAAAGCATACATTAAAAAACTCTAATTCAAATGCACGGGTTCCTTCCATGTGATAGGACATTATTTTAAGTGTTCTTTTTTATTTCTTTTTTCTTTTTCTTGTTGTCTTTCTGACACAGATCTCCCTGTAACTCATTATATAGACCAGGCTGGCCTTGATCTCCCGAGATCTGCCTTCCTAGTGCTGGAGTACTGGGATTAAAGGCATGGACCATCACACCCAGTCTTTTCTTTTTGACAGTGTCTCACTCTAGAGTTCTGACTGGCCTAGAACTCACTATGTAGACCAGGCTGGCCTGGAATTCCCAGATATCTCACTGTGTCTGCTTCCAAGTGATGAGGATCAAAGGAATGAGCCTCCTGCCTGGTTATTTTCAGTGTTCTCAATGAGAGTCTTACATTTCACATTCATTGCCACACACTGACAGACTGCTGCAGGACCCAGAAGCTGAACTTACCGATTGACTAAAACCTGGGTATGTCCTGCCTCTTTGGGAAGACTCAGCGTTAGTCCCACCCAAAACTTGTGACTAACGATGGAAAAAGTCTGGTTCACCAAAGGCGGTTAGGTCACTATAGCATAAGACAGCAAGCCAGGCTACTATGGCTCAACAAGTGTCAGAGACAGAGAGAGAGAGAGAGAGAGAGAGAGAGAGAGAGATATGTTTGTGTTTGTGTGTGTGTACCTGGTTCCAGTATGCATGTGAAGGGAAGGGTGACGTGTGTGTGTGTGTGTGTGTGTGTGTGTGTGTTCTTATCTGGTTCCAGTGTGTATGTGAAGGGAAGGGTGACGTGGGTGCCGTTCCCAGGTGCTGTCCACCCTGGTGTTCGAGGCAGAATCTCTCACTTGGCCTAGAGCTCACTGGTTGTCTAGACTGGCTGGCAAGTGAGCCTCAAGCATCTGCCTGTTTCCATCTCCCCAGTCCTGGGATTCTAAGTATATCCCCAAGCCCAGGTTTTTCTTCCATGGGTTCTGGGAATGGAACTGAGGTTCTCATGTATGCATGGCAACAATGTTACTGACTAAGCTATCTCCCTATACTTGATATTAAAACTCCAAAAAATTCTGTTATAAGTTTACATGCATGTATATATGTTTGTATGAGTGTGGGGTGAGGTAGGGGTGTGAATGTGTGTGTGTATGTGCTTGTGGAAGTCAGAAGTCAACCTCAGTTATTGTTCATCAGGAGACATCTACCATGTCTTTTGAGACAGGGCTCCCTGAGTCAGTCTGGCTGTCTAACCAAAGAATCCTGGAGATGCCTCTGTCTTTCCAGCACTGGGATTACAAGATGTACCACTATGACTGGGTTTTCACCAGGGTGCTGGGACTCTAACTCAAGTCCTCATGCTTGCATGACAAGCACCTTACTGACTGAGCCAACTCCCCAGCCCTCTTATTTTCTACATACATACACACACACGCACAAACATGTGAGTATGTGCATATATGTGTGAGTGTGATATATGTTTGTGTGGTGAATGTGCACATGTGTGTAAGTGTGTATGCTTGCATTTCCCTGGAGGCCAGAGGAGGATATCATGTATTCTGCTTGATCATTCTCTGCCTGTGAGACAGGATCTCTCATTGACTCACAGGTTAGTCTGGGGGCACAGGCAGATTCATGGGCATACCTAGTATATATATGTTTTGTACATTACATATCAAGAAATGTTCATTATTCATTATAAGCCAGATTGTAATACTAAAGAAACTGTGGAATCAAAATATCAACTTATAATACAGTAGTAACTATTTATTCCAACATTAGACACAGTAGTGTCTTTCTCATATGACATAACAGAATCTATCAAAGCCACCTATAATGGACAATGGTTTTTGAATCATACTTTTTTATTTATTTATGTTTGCATTTGTGTATATTTTTATTGCATTTTTGTGTATTTCACACACGAGATCTTAGTCATCTCTATAAGCTCCCCTGTGAGCACCCTCCCAGCGCACCTTTTTGTGTTAATTGTTTCCTCTGACCATCAGAATGACCCGTGTGCACGTGGCCACAGCATAAACAAATTTGATGGACAAAGGAAGAAGCCAGCAGAGTCAGCTACTCCTCCCAACCAAGCAATGACTTGAGTTATATGTGGGGAGGGGGGACTAAGGTGTGAGCAGAGGAAACCGGGAAGGAGATGGGCACCCTTCGCCATCTTGGGTGGCTATTGGAAGTCCTGGTGGAAATGTAGAATTCACTACATGGCCTCAGCAGAGGGATTCTGTCCAACACCCCCCCCGCCCCCGCTAATTGCTCTGTAAGTAAGCCCAAATAAACTCTGGTTTTCCAAACTGTAATTTGGTGAAATCATACTTGGTTCACTTTGCTGTTCTGGGCCTAGAGGTGAGGGAGAGGTGGGACACCCTCACACCTCACAGAAAGAAATTCTTAAGACACACCTCCCCTGGATTTCATGTATTTTGCATTTACCTTAAAGCCTATCAAGTCAAGTTAGTGTCCTGATGAAAAGAAGGGAGTTAATTTAAAAATGGAAATTGCATTTTAATATAGGTCAGAATTCTTACAATCTGTAAAAATAGCACAGTGAATTAGTAGATATCTTCACCAGATTCCAATGGTCAATCTCTGTCTCAATCCTTCTCCCCCCCTCCCTTTCTTCTGCCTCCGTCCCTCACTGCAATCCTTTCTCTCACTTCTCCCTCCTTCGGCTCCCTTCCTCTCCCTTTCTCCACCTTTCTTCCCTCTTTCTCCCTTTCTGCCATTTTTAGGATGCACTCTCATTTCTAAACCTCATTTTTATGCATATATTTTTATGTGTAGATAGGTGCACTCTGGGTAGAGGTGTCTGTGGAGGCCAGAGGCATCGAACTCTTCTGGAGCCAGAGTAACAGTCAGCTTTGAGTCATTCTTAACCACTGGGCCCCCGTGGTTCCATTAAGGTGCAACTGTATTATTGCCTTTTTAACACCTTAATTCTTCAGTGCATTTTTCCAAAAGCAGACTTTTCCTTTAAAACCCACTCCTGTCATTAAAATTAGAAATCAGCATTATTATAGTGCTACTATATAATTTAATGAACTTATTCATGTTTCTTCAGTTGTCCCAATAACTTCTGCATTAGTTACTTTTCTGTTGTTGGGTTAAGACACCAGGACCAAGGAAACTTATAGAGGGAAGAGGTTATTTAGTTTATGCTTCCAAAGACGCAGGAGCCCATTGTGGTAGGGCGGATAATGCAGAGCTGACCAGAGCAGAAAGCTGAGTGCTCACATCTTCAAGCAGGCACAGGAAGCAGAGAGTTACAGGAGATCTGGCAGGGCTTAAGAACTTCCAAAGTCTGCCCCCAGAGATGTGCTTCCTCCAGCAAAATCTTAAAACATAACAAAACAGCGCCACCAACTGGGGACAAAATGTTCAAATACTCGGAACCCACAGGGGACATTTTCATTCAAAGCATCACAGCATCCCAATATAGCAGATCAAAAGCAAATTCCAGATCGTGCATCGCTTTGCATTTCCTTTCTCCTTTTCATTTCCCTTAACCCAGAGCAGTTTTCACGTCTTTATATTTCTTGTTCTTGACCACTTAACAGAGTCCTTACCTAGACTTGCCTGACAGCTCCACCTTCTTATCCAGATGCTGGAGCCCGTGGAGGGAACGCCAGGCTCCAAGTGCGTCACACTGGAGGCTCAGACTCACAAGTTCCAGTACTGGCCATGATACACTTGGTCATTTGGTGAAAGTCTTTGCATACTACAATAACATGTGAAGCCCAAGTTACTAGAGAAGAACCTGATTTCCATAATTCTATTTTTACAACCAAATCACAGCCAGAAAACCCTTTCATTCATTTATCTTTCAACATGTTAGGTATTAGGGATTCCATAAGCTTTTGGATTTTGTATTTATCATCAGGGTAAATTCATTGTTTTGTTATTGTCTCAGTTTAAGTGACTTTAAAAAAATTTACTATTTTTATTTTATGTGTATGAGTGCACTTTCATCAATAGACCCATTTATATATGTTTACTTGCACATTTAGGTTTTTAACAAGCAAAAATGCAATGTCAGCAATAAGAGTCATAACAGTTTCTTCATGGTATTTTGTATGTAGCTTGCTACATGTCTGGCTCATATTTTTGTGCCATTCCAAACTGCTTTCATTCCAGGGCAGCAGGAGAGTGTAATCAGATAGGTGTTTCAAAGCTGTGCTGACAGTCTGTCCAGTAACTGTTACTTTGACATGAAGACTTGATGTGAGAATACGGAGATCTTTTCAGCACATTCCTCCTATCTTGATAATTATGTGTTCTCTTAGAATCTGGAATGCACAGGTATGTTTTCACTGATTCGTGTTGACAGAAGCTCTGGTGACTGTCATATTTGTAAAGGTCCCTTTCAGATTATCCAGCTTTCACACTGACAAAAATAAGTGTATTTCCTATATTGCCATTGAATTAGTTACTTTTTGTTTGATAAAATACCATTTCCCCAAACCCAGCGTAGAACTGGGGAAGTAGACAGGAGACCCCAATCTTAGATGAAGAAATACCGGCAACTGAGTACAGTTGAGTGAGGAACAGTTGATCTTTCTAAAGCAAGAAACTCTAGATAGGCCAACCAGACCTCAGTAGAGAAACTTGCACTGAAGAACATCTAGGAACACTATCTTGATACAATAGACCTTAACACAAATGACAGAATGTAAGAATTCTTCCTATGGGAAGGGGGTATAAAGATGATTAAGACTGACTGAGATGGTCTGTATGAAATACACAAAAACTCAATAAAAAAATTTAAAAAATATCATGTCCACGGCAACTTATAGAAGGTTTTATCTTGGCTTGTAGTTCCAGACGGAGAGTCCATGTCCCTGTCAAGGAAGGCATGGCCGCAAAGTGGTCAGAGCAGGAAGCTGAGAGCCGGCCTCTTCAACCTCAAACCCAACACAAAGAGAGAGCGAACTGGGAGTGGGGTAAAGCTATGAACTCTCAAAGCCGCCCCCAGCGAGGCACTTCCCTCGTGAGGGCGCCACCTCCTGAAGTTTCCTTAGCCAACCCCCCCAACCATGCCACCAACCAGGGACCAAGTGTTCAAATCCATGGGGTGTGGGGGACATTTCTCATTCAAACCACTGTAGCTTGCATTCTTAGTTGTCACTTTTACCCAGAAAATGGAAAATTTAAGGACCCGTACCCCAGCCACTCCACACGGTCACTGCAGACCCAGACCTGGACTTGACAGAAGGCACATCCAGCCTTAATCAGAGTCCCCCTTTGCAGTGAACAGGGGCGAATGCAGAGACTGCTGCCCAAGATACTGAGAATAAGTGACAGCTGTGGGATGGCCAGCCCCAAAGAAGACCACTCTCTCTAAGGCTCAGGGAGCATTTTATACAAGGTGTAAGAAGAGCGTAAGAGTCAGAGTATAGGGTGAAGGGTTATGAAATGCCACCCTCTAGGCAAGACACAACTTTTTAAATCTATGAATCATGAATTCATAGCGGCTGGTGTTACTGGCATTGAACTTAGCCCTGTCAACCATCAGTCATGGATGTGGAAGAACTCACGGGGTCTTATCCCGTACTGCTGAACTGTTGGCTATTGTGGTTGGGCACCCACTGCTGAGCTCATCGGGCTCCAATGGACAGCTTCAACTCTAGTCACACAGGTGGCCCTGGTTAAATTCAGGGGGTCCTAAAACAGAACAAAGAGGAGTGTGAGAAAGAGTACTGCGGGGAAGAGAGAGGGTGGACAGGAGTGGGAGCTGAGGGAGGTGGGGACGAGACAATCACAATATTCCCTGAGCTTTGGAGTGGGTGGGGGTATAGGTGACTTGTTTAGGGGAGGGCCAACCACTGTCACTTCTCTGCATCTTGTTCAGTCCTGAATCTGCATTCACCACCTTTCCCTCTGAGCAGAGGCTCTGATTAAGACTGGGAGCCACTTTATGGATATAAGCCCGAGTAAGAGGCCCTTTCCCACCATTTCAGTTTAATCAGACATCAGAAACATGTTGCCCATGTGGGCCTACTTCCTCCCCTGCGCCTCATGGTGTGGATGATTCTGATCAGAGTGCAGTTGGTCATCCCTACAGCAGTGAAACTCTTATGGCAAAGGTGGGCACATCCTGCTTTCTTTTTCTAAGTGTTATTTGCAGGTCATATATGTTTGAATATATTTTGTGTCAGGATACTGATGTAGGTCAGTGAGGCAACAGATGCATAATCAAAATATATTCTATGAAATTAGCAGAATTTTAATTTCAAAAATAAAAAAATTTCACTTTATAATACATTCATAATGATTTGCTCTAACAACATTCTAACAATAAAAAGCAGATTTGCATATCATAAAAGTGTTATGTATTTTTTATTTCTGTGAGTGTGTGTTTGTGTTTATACACATGCATTTGAATGCCTGTGGAGAACAAAAGAGGGATAAGGTCTCAGGAGCTGGAGTTGCAGCCACCAGATTGAGTCCTGAGAACTAAGCCAAGGTCCTCTGGCAGAGCAGCATGTGATTGGACAGCTGAAACGTCTCTCCAGCATAGAGATTTACTTTCTTCACAAGGCTTTGGTGACCTCATTCTTCTCTTCAACCTTTGCACTTGTTCCTTTAGAATGCCCTTGGCTGATGCTGTTCTCATTGAAGAGAGACGCCCATAAACCCCAAACCACAAAATAACTCTTGCTCTGCAAACAAGTCATACTGGGACCCCCATAAACTCCAACCATAAAGGAATCTCTGCTCCCAAACAAGACGTGCTCAGCAAACAAGCCCTTCAGAGACCCTCATCGAAAAGATGCAGGCCAAGGACCTTAAGGAAATGCCCTAACTAAACTCTATTTACTGACAGACTTGCTTATTCCCCTGCTGCTTGGCGTCTGTGGCTACTGCAGACCTGATGCTCAGTATTCGCCCTCCTTGAGGAATGAAGGTGGATCTGGACTGTCGAGTTTCCTCGCCTTCCCTCCACTTGAGCCTCTTCCCACTCATTTCCTAGCATTGATGCTAAAATCCAGGAGAGAGCTCCAGGTTATCACTCCTCTTCCCAACACTCATCTTTCCAACTCTTCAGTAGCTACTTTGGCTTTGCTTTAACTAACATTTTTATTAATTCTTTGAGAATTTCACTTAAGTATTTTGATCATAGTTGCCCCTGCTCTGCCATAAATTCAGGTCGACTCCCACCTCTTTCCCACACTCCAGCTTCAAGTCTTATTTCTTTTCAAAATGAAAAGGTCCACTGAGTCCAATCTGTGTTGTCCAAATGCTCTTAGGTGTGGGTCCATCTCCTGGAGCCTGGTCAACATAGCCAGTATCACAGCCTTAAGGAAAACGGACTCTCCATCTCCCAGCAGCCATTAATTACTGTGGGTAGGACTGCTTCAACATATTACTACAAAAGCGAGTTGCTCTCGGTCTTTTGATCCGCGTGATGTAACATATTGAATAAGTTGAGAACAAGTTATTTTCTTGTAAGTGTGCATGCTTGTACATGTGTCTATGGAGGCCAGAGGCTGACTTCTGGAGTCTGTTTCTAGTGTTCTGCACTGGGGTTTGTTTTAGGATAGGCTCTATTTTTACATATCCTACATATTTTTAAAGGATATACTGTTAGTTATTTATGTATTTAGTGTGGTGGAAGAATGTGGGTGAAAAGGTGGAGGTCAGAGGAGAATGTGGGGGATTTGAGGTTTTTCTCCCCTCAACTTGAGGCAGAATCTCTCTTTTGTTTCAGTTGCTGTGCTGCATACTTTAGGCCAGCTGCTGGAATGTTCCAGATGATTCCCTTGTGTCTATCTCCCATGTAGCCTTAGGAATAGTGGGATTACAGATGTGCACTACTGCATCTGGTGGGTTGTAGGGATTCATCTTGTGTATTTATTGAGTGGGCTGGAAGCTTGAGGTATTTTTAACCTGCATTTCTCTACTGCCTCATGATGTTGATCACTTTTATGAGTGTTTCCTGGCCATTTATGTTTCTTCTTTTAAGAAGTTTCTGTTTAATTCCATAAGTATTTTCTCTTAATTTTTACTATTCCTTATTTTTATGAATTTCAGAGGTGTACATTAAAATATATCATATCTACCTCTCATTTCTCCTCTCTAACTCTGCCCATATTTTCTCTAACATCGCCCCCCCAAAAAAGAAATGTATGCCAAAAACATGGATAAAATTTTCCATGAACTCCCAGAAGAAATTTCTGAAAAGCCAGAGAAAGTAAATCCCATTCAGTACAAGAGACCCACAGAATATCAAATAGGCAGGACCAGAAAAGAAATCCTCCATGACATTCTGTAATTAAAAAACTAAAACAGACTACAAAAAGACACTGGAAGCTCTAGGAGAGGAAGGGTGGGTATTGGGTGAATTGGTCCTCTGCCTGCCAAAGCCCCCCCACCCCGAAGGGACTGCTTGAACTCAACCAATGCATAACCAGACTTGACTGACAAAGGAAGAAGCCAGCAGAGTCAGCTACCCCTCCCAAGCAACCAGTGACCTGAGTACTATGTGAGGGAGAGACTAAGGTGTGAGGGGAGGAAGCTAGGAAGGAACTATCCCCTTTGCCATCATGACCTGCTGGCAATGGCTCATCGGTACCTGTGGAAATGTAGAATTTGCTGCTTGACCTCAGTAGAGGAATTCCGCTTCCCTGCTAATTGCTCTGTAAGTCCAAATGAGCTTTGGTTTCTCAAACCTCCACATTGACTTCCTTAGTGGCTGCACAAGTTTACATCCCCTTCAGGAGTGAATAAGGATCCCTCTTTTCCTATATCCTTGCTAGCATTTGTTTCCACTTGTTTTCTTAATGATACCTGTTATTTCTAGGTTAAACTAAATTGTGAAGTAGTTTTCATTTGTATTTCCCTGGTGGCTAAGGATGGTGAACACTCATTAAAATATTTGTTGGCCATTTTTATTTTTAGTACTGTCTGTTCAGTTCATTAGCCTATTCATTGACTGTATTATTTTTAGTTCTGAATTTTATAGTGCTTTTTATATACCAAATATTAACTCCCTGTCTGGTCAGAACTGGCAGACATCTTTCCCATTCTGTAGGCTATGTCTTCACCCAGGTGACTGTTAACTCTGCTGTACAGAGCTTTGAAATTTCACATAACTCTATTTGTCAATTCTTGTGATTGCTTTCTGTGCTATTAGAATTTTTAAGAAAGCCTTTGCCTACGCCTTGGATGCTGAAGTTCTCTCCCTGTGTTTTCATCTAGTAGTTTCAAGGCTTCAAGTCTCACTTTGAGGTCTTTGTTCCATTTTTAATTTGTTTTTGTGCAGAGTGAGACATGTGAATCAAATTTTATTCTTCTACATGTGGATATCCAGTTTTCATTTGTTTAAGCTACTGTCATCTTTCCAATGAATGTTTTTTTTACACTTTTTTGGTTTATTTATTATTTTCTTTTTTTGACAGGGTCTCCCTAGTCCTGCCCACCTGGAAGTCACTATGTAGAGTAGGCTGGCCTTGATCTCACAGAGATCCACCTGTCTCTGTCTCCTAAGGGCTGGGATTAATGGCATATGCCACTATGCCCAGTGGGTCTTTTTTCTTACACTTTTGTTCAAACTTAGATTGCTGCTTTAGCTGTATCCCAAATATTCTAGTAAGATGTGCTTTATTTACACTTAATTCTCAGAATTTTTAAATAGCCTCCCTGATTTATTTTCTGACATAATGATCATTCAAAAGTTGCATCATTCATTATCTGACTCTTTTGAGTAGTTTTTGCCATTTTTCTTTGTATCGATAAGGTACAATAAATTATTTCGATTTTCTTTTTTGTATTTGTAATTGCTCATTTGTGACCTAGAATAAGGTGTGTTTTAGAGATGGTTTCAAGAACCGCCCTCTCACTCTCTCTTCTCCCTGTTCTAGGAGCTCCACCCCCACTATCATATTCTTGTCTTACTTCTCCTGACCCGCATTCCTGTCCTCATACTGTTCATTTTTCAGATTTAGCCTACAGTGGGTCAGCTAATTCTGGTTCATTTTAAAAGTTTTAAAAGGGCAGCCGGGCCGTGGCGGAGGGGGCAGGCCTAGCAGGCGGTGGCCCCACTGGGGCGTTGGAGGTGGGTCAGTGGCATGCCAATCTGCACTGACCTGGTCATGAATGGGTTGTCCCTGGCTGAGGCGCTGGGCGGGCTGTGCTCTGGCCAGGCTTCCTCTACTGCTACATGGCCTGCTCAACAGGAGCTGGAGCTCTGGGAGGGAGCTGGAGCACATCTACAGCCAGCATAGACGCATCCACTAGGAGCTGAGCCACCCCACCCACATGCTGGATGGGCCCCGCACAACTGCCAGTGCGCCCAACTCGGTCCCTGTGCACTGTGCATGGAGATGGTGGGGCTTCACCAGCTGGAGATGTCCCTGCTGTGCCAGTTGTGGGGCCCAGAGCATCGCACACTCCCCTTGCATCTCTGGGATTGGGGTGAATGCTTAACTCCCGTCTCTTTTTCAACCTTTGCTGCCACTTGCAGCTCTGGCTCAGGGGCATCCCTACATGCAGTCCTAGGATTCTGCTGGCAGGGACAAAGGCTCCAGGACCCATCCCTGCAACCACCCAAGGCCATATAGGCAAAGGCCTCCATGCTGGGTATTTAAGTTTAGGAGCCAGTTAGTTCCTGGATATGCAAAAATATGGAGACACCCAGGAACTTACTGGTTTTACAAAACTAGGGGATCATGACAATCTGGGAATTCTCTGAACTGCAAGCATTTAATCATATATCCTAATCCTTTTGCAACTTATGTTTTTATTTTGGTTTTCATCTTAGATTCTTGATGGGGTCATAGAAAAGCAAAAGAGTCTCACCTGGTCTTTTGTAATAAGGTTGATACATTTCTATGTCAAACATGGAAAGCAATATGATTTTAACTTCTTATGGTATAATTACTGGGTTTTAAAATGACTGTTTAAAGTTTTTACATTGTCTTATGCATTTACTGTTTTTTACAGGGAACTATTTTGGATTCTGATTGTATCCATCACATCTGTTTTTAAGTTGAGTTATTTTGGATTTTAACATCTTTTATATGATGTATTTGCTGATTTCTGAAAGTGACTTTTAAAATCTTACATTGTCAGTTTCTAAAGAAAATTTAGGTTTTCTAGGCATGGGTTACCAAGATTAGCCGGATACAAAGTGAACTGATGCTTTGTGATGGCTAAACCTGGGAAGCTCACGTGAATTTGCAGTTCTCCAAGGCTAAACCTTACAAGAGACAAGGTGTTCTCCAGGCTTGCTTTTGTTTCTGCCCCTTCATTCCCTGGATGGACACTGATGGTTTTCACTTTCAATGTCCTAGGCAGACTAAAAGAAAAGCATTTCTGCATCAATTCTTCACAGGTTCCTTTAGGTTCCATTATTTCCTGTGTTCCTTATTCTTTAGATTATGGATATTTAGTTCAAAATTAGGTATGGTAAATTATAATAGGCTTTTATGATTCAGACAGACTGGGAGCTCTCTTTAAAAGAAACTACCGCATGAGCTAATAGTCTTGCCTCATGTTTAGTTAAAGAAAAAGTTTAAAAAAGAGTTAAAACATTTAAAGAGTACTCATTAAATCTTTCAGGTTGTCATTGACATGAATAGACAAACTGATTAATTATGGGTATAAGTTTTCATGCCTCTGATCACATCAAGTATAGCCAGAGAGGAACTCAGGTTTGACAATGGTAAAGACAGAAACTTCTGGCAGCCCAGTCCCACTTGATCTTGGATGCTCACCAAGCACCCCTGGCTTCATAAAGTTAAAAATATTAAATAAAATAATATCTTAATATTAAATGTTCTGTTTTAATTAATCAACCCCTGTTTTGGATAAAGGACCCAGTAGATGAAAAGACTTACTTGCCTGTCTGGACAAATTTATACAGGCTATAAAAAGGACAAATGCCTTTTATGTAAATCATATTGGTAAACTGTCCTGTGCTGTTTGAGCTCACAGAGAAGCTGACTCTGGAGTTGGGATTTGTCTTCCCACTTCAGACTCTATCCTGTTATCTCAAGATGTTTTTTTAAGGAAAAGACCAAAACAGCTTCAGAGTAAAGATATTGTTCTATTAAAAATAACTAGGGGATAAACCAATTTCAACAAAGGTTATTGTTATCTCATTGTATAAGATGTCTAACAAAAGTCGGTAATGGAATTTTGTATTTTGTAATTAAAAAAAAAGATTTTAATGGTCTAAGGTTTACCTGTAAACTTGTAAATTGCAGGGTGTATATGGGTAATATTAATTCATTAGATTATCTTATGTATGTAATCTGCATTACATGTTCTTTTATTAAGATCGTGCCACAGAGCATGCTTCTAAGTCAAGTAACTCCCATCCTCATGACTTCAGCTGTGCCTACTTGCAAAAGTTCATCACAGTTGGGTGTGTTAACGGTTGTGATCTTTCACTGAAGGAGAAATAGTCAGGGTCATTGTACCCTCACCTGAGTATCCAGCCACTCTTCCCAGACAGCTGTATGTAATTTTGCCCTAATCACAAATGGTCTCTTACATTTGGGGAGGAAATCTGAAAAGCTAGGAAGAGAATACTTGACCCATAAGGTTATAGAAAAGTCAACATCCATGCTGGATAAAGACTTTGCAGTGCAACTACTCTCAGGTCACCCATATACCTGTTAGAAATACCTTACCCATCAGTATGAGTAAAGTCATCCATTCCCCAGAGTGAACTTTAATGTGAACAAACATTGGTTTAACACTCTAACCTTAGAAAGGATATAAATAATGCTTAGTAGCCCCAGGAAGAGAATTTTCTAAACAAAAGGAAAACTAACTTTTCAATGTTATTATGTCTCATGGTACTAAGAAAGAAAATGAAAAGGTGAACAATGATGTTAGAAGGATATGGGAATGAAGATATTTTATTAAGAAGGATCTATATAGGAAGATTATGATGACTGGATAGTTCCAGACTAGAAAAGGAAAAATAAAACAGTCTATGCAAGTGATTAAAGGTCTAAGTCAATATGTTATGATATATAAAAAAAGAAAAAATTATGTATATATAATCTTAAAATTTCTAAATTAATAATTCAGTCAAGAATGTTTAGTTTTTGCCCAAGCGAAACCTGTAGCTGCATAGCATACAGTCATTAAAAATATCAGATTGGTGGAACTAACCTTCTTGGATATTTAACAGCCATATTTAGAGGCCTATATCAATCTGGTCAGAGGGACTTAATGTGACAATTTTTGTTTCTTGCCCTTCAAGGTCAACTAAGTTCCAGGGGACTATGGAGCATAGTTCAAAATGTCCTGTAACTGTGATGAGTCACCTGTTCTCCTGTTCAGGGAGGTCATGGAGATCCCATTAGAAGGACTCAAACCAGTGTCCAGTCTGCAAAGAGCAGGGTCAGCACAGGAAAACGTTTCCTTCATGCTTCTAAGTGAAGCCATGGTCCAGCAAGACTTTCTGACTTACTTCACACAGATGGAACTGTGTGAAAGGTCTAGGGAGCCAAGGGCTTCTCCAAAACCCATGTAACCCCCACGAGGAACAGATGCTCAACTGACCTTAAGAATAAAATTAAATTGGTTTATATGGACCAATTATATGATCTTAAACACCCAACAGGAAAGTATAACCAAAGATTAAAATGATTGGTATAGTCTTCAAGAGTCCAAAGGATTGCACTTCCCAGACATCAGGTTTACATTCATATAAGATGTTATTTGTACAATTTCTCACTAATGAGTTTACTATTATTAGCAAAAGTACTACTCAGATGTAGGACTTCAAATCTTGGCCTACTTCAACTCTGCTGTGCATACCTGAGGCCAAGAAAGGCAAGCCCACCATTGTTCTAATGAAAAAATTAAGTGATAACTAATTTCTTTTCTCTCCCTATGCAGAAGCCGTTTGGGAGGGAACTTACCTTGATTCTAATCACTCCAGCAAGCTATCAAGGTGCCTGAAAACAAATTTTGACTTTCAGACTCTCACATTCAGCCTTAACAGCCAGAAAGAAAAATCAGGGGGAATGCAACAGATGAATGCTCTTGAAAGTCCTAAGCAAAAATTCTGATGGAGTTTGAACTGGACATTTGAAATTTTCCCTGTTCTGACTATTTTTGTTCCATCTTCCAGGCATCAGTCAAGGACTTTCTTTTCTCCCTACAGCTAACAGTTATTCAATTCAGGGGTACCCTAAATTGCCACAACCTACATCCCTGTTCAGCTATGAGGAAGCCAGAGTGGTCAGCACCCCAATTCCCTATTGGCAATTGGGTGACCTCTTCAGATGGCAAAATGATAAAAATAACAGGTATCACTTCAATTGGTGCGAGTCCCTGTTTGCAAGATCCCCGGCTAACTTCCTTGTCACTGCTGTAGCGGGGCCTCTCCAATGCCTCATGCCACTTACCTGTGGTCCGTGCATCTTAAATGCACCCTCCAATTTTATCAGGATGGTCTTGTGCACTCATTATGTGCAAATCAGTCAATCCCCGGATGACGTTGTCTATGAGGACATAGAATTTCCCCAAACTACTGCCTCTCTCCCCTGAAGTGCGCAGTCTGCTTTTTCTGCTTCTGTGAGATGCTTGGCTTAAAGATTTAACCCATTTACCATTCCAAGTGGGGAAATGTAGGGGCAAAGCAGACTCAGACCTCTTAAGTTTTAATCGCCTCGCCCCACCTTGCTACATCCTGGTCACTAACTCTTCAGTGCGCATGATGGCAGCAAGCCCAGACCCCACGGATGTCGAGGTCTGAGTTGTCCGATACAAATAATCTCTGTGGGACAGACGGGTTCTGGACTAGCCAGTTCCAAGGTTGGACTAGCCTGCAGAGCCACTCAGTTACTGAACTTTTAAAAGCTGGCTACACCCTGGAGAGCGTTTGGCAGTTCCCTGATCTGGCCTTAGGGACTGCAGCCTGGCTAGCTGCTAGTATTAAACAGCAGGCAAGAGGTATGCATAACTAAACAGGCCCTGCCAAGGTTGGTCACCCGCATTTCAGGGCCCAGGCTCTAACCCTGGCTGTTACTTAAGTGACAGCAGCAGTGTCCCTGTTTATCTTCCTATTGGTGGATATGTGACAAATAGACGTTGACGTTGCTTGCACGATTGCAAGTCAGGGTCCTCCTACTTGGCTCTAAAACTGGTAAAAGCTGTAAGTAGAAACATGCAATATTTTGAAAATAAGGTCTTCCCCAAATTAATTCAAAATATTAAGTTATAGTGATCTTGATCTGGCTGAAAATATCACTGCTCTTTGTGTTGTGTGAAATGAGGAACAGGAAACCACCACATCCCCTGGGTCTGGAGCTGTCAGGCTTTGCAGGGGAGAGGCAGCTCAGACACCCAGGGGTTATGTTTTGTTCTCTGCGGTTCCCCCCTCCCTTTCTTAGCAGTCACTCATAAGCTTCTTTCACATGTATTTAGGTTGCAGGGAGAGCCCCTTCTTCTTCCCCTGCACCGCCCCTCTCCTTCTGCCACCCACAGTCACGCTGGGTTTGACATGGAGCAGGATGGTGAGGGAATTTTGTTGGTTAACTCGGCTTCAGGGGCATGCATCTACTCTGTGCGCTTAGGGTAGGGAGCAGGGTAAACGCAGGAGGAGGAAAGACTTCTCGAACTGGCCTCCTCAAAGTGAAAGAAAACCCAGTCTTTTCTTAGAAGCAGCCTGTTCAGTGAATCTGAGGGGCTTCTGATAAGTGATTTTCAAGTGTTATCTCCCACTTCTGTCATCCTTCACACATCACCCACCACACAGCATGAGCAATCCTTTTCCGGATATTCCCTCCACTCTCAGCTAAGCCTGCTGTGAGGCTCCAAGCCCCTGGTCACCTGTGCTGGCCTCTTTCTGTCTCCATCCCTGTTGTAGAAGTTCCACTTGCCAGGAGGATCTTTTCTGGTCTTACCTTTCCCTTCCTGCCACATAATTCTTAAAAATTTCCAAAAGAGATTCACACGTGTTCACAAACAAGCCCCCTCTGGTCCACAGAGCCCAGGGTTCCTCTGGCTCTGACTCACCTCATTTCCTGCAGAGCCTGCCACAGCCTCTGAAGCTCCATGAAGGCGCACATCAGCATGTCTGGGGAACACCGCCCGGCCTTGGCTTTCTCTGATGTCCTGCGCATGGACGAAAACCACTGAGACCCGAAAGGATGCTGTTTTCCTTGACAGTCCTGTACCACCCGCTTCTCACTGTATCACAGGCCAGCACACAGCAGTAGCACCTCCCTCTCCTTTGACTTTCCAGAGGCAAAGCAAGTCTACTTGTGCCTGGTATTCCTTAGGAATTCTTGTAGAAAAGAAGGCTTTTGATTTTTGTAGGGCCACTCTTCTATGAGTTACCCTAAGGCAAAAAAAAAACAAACAAAAAACCAAACAACAACAACAAAAAACCCAACTGTGCTGCCTTCTTGTCCTTTTTCTCTGACCCAAGACTTCAGCTCCACTTAAAGGCATTCAACCAAAGGTCATATCTTTTGTCTCCTCCTGATTCTTAGAGAAGCAAAAGGCTTGCCAGCCATCTGCTTTCTTTTTCTAGGTCTCTGACAGAAGCCTAACTCTTCTCAGTCATCTCATTCTGAACCTGATGCATGTGGTTTAGGGGCTTTCTCTAGACCCTAGACTTTCAACCCTGCATTTGACCACTGGGTATGTAATTCTGTGACACCATAACTCTCACATGCTACTCACTTTGTATAGAATTACTAAGCACTCAGTCGGGAATGGGGGCAAAATTATAGATAGAAAGAGGGTTACCACAGGTGTCTTAATAAAATTATGAAAGTGAAAATAATCTATGTAACTTCAAGTCAATAACTGGTTGAATAAATAGTAGCATATCCACACAATGAAAAATTAGACAAAAGTTAAAAATTATTAATGATTCTCAAAGATTCCAAGAGTAGTCTGCATCAGAGTCACCCAGGGACTTTAAAAAATACAGATTTCTGGGCTTGGATCCCCTATTACTAAATCAGAAGTTCTGGGAAGACATGGCATCTTTAACAGGCTACTCTGGTGATAGTCAGTGCCTACGAAATTTGAATCCTTACAACTGTGGAAGTTAGTTAATCATGAGGACAAATGGTCCTGATACATTGCCCCAATATAACTAAGACAACTTGGTAGAGAAAGAACAGAGTCAAGGATGGTTGCTCGTTATTTTACTTTGGCCACTAGCTGTGTGCATTATAGTGCCCTCAAGCACATCAAAAGGTTCACCAGAGCCCTAACTCAGTTTCATTATAACTCCTTACTTGAGAGTGCAGGGAAACAATTATGGAAAAGGAAAGTTTCTTTCTTGCAGATGCTGGGCGTACAGCTAAATGACTGCCCCTTACCCCAGACCTGCAGCTCTTTACAAGTTGACCTATCTCCACAGTCCCAAGTCCACATTCCAGAATAAAGTCAGGGCTTGAAGGAAAATAACCAAGGTGGGTGAACAAACACTTTGCTGACGACAGTGTGCAAATGGCCAGCAAGCACCCCAAGACTCATCATTAGTCCCTAGGCAAATGAGCAAAACCACAGTGAAGCCATTTCACACCTGCCAGAATGGCTAGAAAAAAATGCTTTCATCAAGGGTATTACCAAGTTGGGGCAAAAATGAAACTACAACCCTTGGGTTTTGCTTTGTCAATGTAAACCCAAAATGTGTGTGCGTGTGTGTGTGTGTGTGTGTGGTGTGTCTGTGTGTGGTCATGGAGCTGTTGCAGAAAGATAGTTTAACACTTGCTCAACAAGTTAAACATAAAACAATCAGATACCCCAGTGGATGCATTCATAAGTATATCCCAAAAGAATTGAAAATAGACCTTCAGATACCTGCACACAACTTCTTCACAGCAATACTACACAATAACCAAAAATGGCTAATAGTCATCAACCAAGAAAAGACTAAACATGCTATATCTACACAATAGAATATTATTTAGTCATAAGAAAAAATGATATCCTGAATCATGCAACAAAAGATATGAAGCTTTAAAAGGTTGTTCTGGACTTACAAAGCCAGATCTAAAATATCACATGTTATGTGATTTCATTTATATTAAACATTCAGAACAGACAGAGATGGAAGAGGATCTGACTCCTTCAGGGACCAGAATAGAAGAAGTAGTGGGAGACAGTTGCTCATTCTGTGCAGTTTTCCTTTTAATATGATGAAAATGTCTTGTGACTAAATAGAAGCAATGGTTTCAAAATCATTTTAATGCACTAAATGCCACTGACTCGTTCAGTTTAAGACGGTTAGTTGCAGCCAAGCATGGTGGTCCATGCCTGTAATCCCAGCTCTTGGGTGGTGGAAGCAGGAGGATTAGTAGCTTAAGGTCATCTTCAGCTATATAGAAAGTGAAACCTGTCTGGCTACACGAGACCCTATCTCAAAAAACAATTAATAAAAAATGAATGGCCACCTTCATTTGTTCTTTTTGGAATTCTCTGCTCAGGTCCTTAGCCCATCTTTTAATTGAGTCTCTTGTTTTCTTGATACTTTGTTTTTTGAGTTCTTTATATAGTCTGGATATTAAACCTCTGTCAGATGTGTTTGTGGTAAAGATTTTCTCCCACTCTGTGGGTTTTCTCTTTACTTCCTTGGTTGTTTCTTTTGCTATACAGAAGCTTTTTAGTTTAATGAGGTCCCACTTGTTGATTTGACCTTAATTCCTGAACAACTGATGTCTGATTTGGAAAGTCGTTTTCTACACCTATATCTTGTAGGTTACTGCCAATGTTTTCTTTTAACAGTTTCAGAGTTTCAAGATTCAAACGTTGAGGTCTTTGATCCATTTGGAGTTGACTTTTGTGCAAGGTGAAAGATAAGGGTCTAATTTCATTCTTCTATAGATGAAGACAGAGAGAGAAGAGTCTCATGTGGTCCATGGTGGGATCAAACACCCAATCCTTCTCCTTCCACCTCCCAAGTGCTGGGATTAAAGGCCTGCACTGCTACACCAGCTTAAAATGCCATAAAGAGAATATGGTAAAACTTGGTAAAATTTTTAATGAAGAATATATGGGTATTTACTGTACTCTTTTATCCTTTTTTATGTTAGAATATTTATAAAAGCTTTAATGTTATGGTAATTAACATTTCCATTCAATTTTAATTAACAACAGTTTTGTTCCAGGCACTACTCTAGGAGATTTTACACGTGATCATCATCTGCAATCGACCAGTTTGGGCATGATTTCCTTTTCTAACAACACTTTAAGCCTTATGTTACATCAAATAATATTGTGGTCCAGTAGGAAGATGGTTAACAATTGTCCCCTGGATAAGAAATTAAGACAGAGGAAAGGAAAATCGATCAGTGAGCGACATTTATAGTTCTCTTAGCAGGAAGGCCTCTTGCCATGAAATCAAAGAACTGTTAAGTCACATTCCACAGAGGACAGTATTGAGACTCTATGGTCTTTATGATGATCTCATTCCTCTGACTTCAGATGTGTGAGATTTCCAGAGAGGGGGTCTCTAGATGAATGAACTGCCACTGAACATTCTGTAGAGAAGGCGGCATGCTCTGGGAAGCATGATGAGAAGATGAACCTAACAGTGTTTCCTCAGGTAGCAGCAGCTACCTCCTGGGCAGAAAATATATACCGGAAGCAAATCATTGTGGTAAGAGAGAGATGACTAGTGGAAGGGAGAACTAAAGGAAGGGATAAGTCCTTGATGTCATCATCTCTCACTTATAAGGTGGATCCTCTTTCTCAGGGCACAGTGTTAAAGGTCCAAGCAGGATAGAAAAGAGGAGACAGGGGCTGGAGAGATGGCCCAGCAGTTAAGAGCACTGGCTATTCTTGTAGAGGACCTGGGTTCAGTTCCCAGCATCCACATGGCAACTAACAACTCTCTGTTCCAGAGGATGTGATGGCCTCTTCTGATCTCCATGAGCACTGTATGACACAGGTGCACTTACATGCATGCAGGCAATACACTATTGCACATAAATTAAAATAATAAATAAGATATTTTTAAATAAGAGTTTTTTTTTAGTAAGGAACAGAGAGAAATATATATTGGATGGGCAGCCACCCATATTGGCCACAAATACTATCCCCATTTTATACTGAGAACACTAGATCTTATAGGCTTTTCTACAAACATGAGCAGGAAGATTCTTGAGGGCAATTGGAGGGGCTTTCATAAAACTTATAGAACAGACAAATAGGGGCTATGCAAAAAGTACTTCACATTTGCAGCAAAAAGTAAAGGGGCCCTGCTAGACCTTGGGACTGTAACAGACATTTTAATGTGGTTACCCAGTCACCAATGAGGGGATTCATGCAGCCAGACCTGCTGTAGTGCACAGGAAGAATTCTACTTCTATCCCACCCACCAAGTCCTCAGGTAGAGCAGCTGAAGTGTCCACGAGAAAAGCCACAGGGCTGTCATAATTGGCAGTTTCCTAAACATCTACAGTCTTACAGTATCTTCCAACCAATGATAGGATGCCCATTCTGGGAACACCAGGGTACATCTGTTAAGTGTGGTAGTGGGACTGGGATGTCTTTGGAGTGCTGACATGGTTGACTGTGAGCTTGACTGCAAGGGGAACACTGTACCCCAGAGTCTTAGGATGTAGGCCAAGCAAGGGCAAGGTCCCACAGCCTTTAGACCTCACCACCTCAATTCATTCTCCTTTATTCCTTGACCAGATGCTGCCTTCTCCTGACTTAGCCTGCTCAGTACGAGGGTCAGGCCAAGCTATCAAACCCATTTCTCAGACTTTTGCTTCTTGCTTTAACACCAGAAGGTGAAAAGGGATATTTTAGATGCAAAAAAAAAATTATTTTTTTATTTTAGGCATGGGTGCATTGCCTGCATGTATGTAAGCGCACCCATGTTGTGCAATGCGCTCAGAGGACAGGGAGGGCATCGGATCCCCTAAACTGGAGCTATAGACAGTTGTTAGCTGCCACATGGGTGCTGGGATTTGAACCCTGGTCTTCTTCAAGAACATTCAGTGCTTTTAATTGCTCGCTATCTCTCCAGCTCTGAGAGAGTCTATGGAGACAAAGTGGCAGTCACTATGTTCCCGTGCAGAGAAAGTTCAGGGGGAGAGGATCTGGAATTCAACAGGATTAGGAATATGTTTGTTTTCCTAAAAGGAACTTCAACTATGTAGCAGGTAAGCATGCACACTCCACCCACATATCGTCTAGACTAGGTCTGTGTTGGACCAGTCTTGGCAAAGCTCCTTAATCTGGCTGTGTCTTGTTTCCTAAACTGTAAGATAGTTACACTAACAGGGCACCCTCCTGGGTCTCCTGTAGGATTAAGTAAATTCATCCAAAGTCCTCAGAATTAAGCTGATGCAGAGTAGGTCCTCGGTAAATATTATCTGCACATTAATATCCCATCTCCACAGCAGGGAGCACACAATAACACAGCTCACATCTAATTGGGCTGCTAACCGCTCCAGGCTACTCTGAGAAGGAAAAGCTGAACAATAAGGAGATCCTGTTTGCTATAGGTGAGCCTCTGGGTCAACCCTGCTCTGCATTACATGCTTGTGCACGCACACCATGCACACATATATAGGCACACACATACACACACACACACACACACACACACACACACACACAATTCCAATTTGTGTGGGAGGAAATTTGAAGGAGAGTAAATGGAGGGGCAGAAAAATAGAAGATTAAGATGAAGCAGACTAAGCAAGTCCAGGAGGAAAACAAAAATTGTTCATTTCCTTTTCTTCAACACTGCAAGCTGGATGAGGTGGTCAGCTTCCTTCTTCCCTTCCTCTTTTCTTTACCCGGAAGAATAGCAAGTTTCTGTCAGGTGGATCACCTCTAATTAATGTTGTGTTCATCTTTCTATCACTGTGTAACAAATTAGACAAACTCGGCAGTTTAAAATAACACCCAATGTCTCACAGCTCTGTCGCGCAGCGGTCTGGGTCCTCTGCACCAGCCTCACACAGTCAAAGACCAAGTGCTGGCCAGGCTGAGCTCCCATCCTGAAGCGCCAGGGAAGGCTGGCACCCAACATTACCCCAGTTGTCAGAATTCGGTTCCCTGCCACTGGACGGCTGAGGGCCAGTTTCCGTGCTGTCATAGGTGTGAGGCACTTCTCAGTTTCTTTTCCTGGTTCCCCATCCCTAGTCTTCAAGCCACCAGTAGTCCCTCAAGTTCTTCTCAAACATGGATCTTCTCTGGCTCTCTCATCTCAATCACTTGGAGAATACTCCCTCTTTTATAAGACTCGTACAGATTAAGCTTTTTGCTCTGTAATGCAATATAATCATACAAGTGATATCTCATTAGAGTTACAGGTTCTAATCATATGCAAAGAGATGGGAATTATATAAGACTGACAATGACTAGGGCTTCTTTTAGGATTCTGTTGACCACATATGCCATGAACTCCAAGAGTGATGATGACAGAGCTTTCAGGTGAAACAAGGACAAAAATTGGGAGGGTTGTGACATAAAGAGATGAGCCTAGAATATCTCTTCTCTAGGACATTGGGTTAATTTTGGAAACACCTCAAGGCTCAGACATTCAGGTAACATGTTCTTGAGTCCAATCAGAGGTACAATGCATTGAGAGAATAAAGCCAGGGTTGCAAACAGGTGACACTGAGGGAAACTCAACAGAACCTGGGATAATACTAACTTGACTCTGACCCGGAGGGTCAGGGAAGCCAGCCTGCGACATCATGAGACAGCAGGGACGGGGCAGGAAATCCAGTGACCCTGAAAGAAAGGAGCATTTCATTCTCCCTGGCTCTTCCAAGACTGAAGGCTGCTCCAGCCTGGGCTAGTCAGGGACTAAGAAGAACAAAATAATGAGAGGAGCGAATGAGCTAGTGATCTGAGAACCCCACATGAGCATAAAACTCAGCTTATCCTCTTTTAGAGGAGCCAGGAAAGAACCAATTCTCATTCAGAGAGCTAGAGCAAGTGAAGCCGGGACTTAGATCGCTGAGTAGGAGGACTTTCCCACTGTAGACATCAGATGATATAGCTATTTATTATGGCAACATCTACACCAGATTCCTTTAAAGTACTTTTTCCTAACTCAGCAAGTATACTAGGGTGATTTCTAGGGGGAGTCATAATGTCTCTGACATGTACACACAGCATAGCATGTTAGCTGGTTTATCAGTCACAATTTGACCTTTCACCCTTCTAAGCAGAAAGATTTTTGTAGATTTCTATTAATTTGAGGAGCTAATAAAAAATGTCCAACTTAGAATAAGGATTATTTCATTACTGTGAGTCAGCGCCTCCACCCTGGCCTCCTGCCTGACTAGCAGGTCTGCTTACGCCTCTCTGGAAGTTGCTTCACTCCCCTGTGTGGTTCCCTATTTGATATGTTATGAAGATGTTCTCCTATCGTGTTTGCAGGGCTAATACATGCTTTTTAATACCAAGTGGGTGTCCTGTTTCATTCAGACATGTCTAACCTTGGATCCCTGTCTGATCTTGAACTCAAACTCAAGGAAATCCTCCAACCACAGCCTTCTGAGTACTGCTCTGGCTATTTCTGCAGAGATAGGGTCTATAGTGAGACAGCCCTCGGCTTTTTTCCTTCCTGGAGGCTTCATATCACCTCAGTCTTAGACATGAAACACCAAAAATAGATTGAACTTCCACCATCTGTAGCAAAGTCTCAGGATCAAATGTTAAAAGGCATACCTCCAACCTGAAATGTTTCCACTACAAGGGAGATGTACCCTCTGCTGGTAAATCATGACAATGCAGTCTGATAAGTTGTACAAGAGGGATTAGAATGACACAGGCATATACAGGAAGCTGCCCTCCAACATTTATGGGAGTGAGGGAAGCTTCCAGGGGTGATAAAGTCCCAGCCAAAGAAATATCAGACTCAGACCACACTGAATGCACCGAACAGCCCACGTAATTGCAGCTTGGAGAACAGAAAGGGGCCATTTCTTGGCAACCTCACATACCTTGCACTGTTTTAGTACCACAGATGTCTCCCCACTTCACCCAATACTTTTAGCATCTAAAGAAGCTCAGGTTTTGTTTTCTTATATTTGTAAGAAACTGAAAGCTATTAAGTAGCTTTTTAGGAGAGTCAGATAATCAGATTGCAAATCTGCAACTTTGCAAGATGGCTAAATGGTTGGGAATGCCAGAGAGACCTGTGCTAGGGTGGCAGCTGCACCCACACGGTGCTTGCATCAACAGGCAGCTATGGAGAACCAGCAGAGGAGTGCACTGACAGAACCTCAGCAAGGATCAGTCCCTCAGCTGAGGCTGAGGCTTCTTACCCATTTCCCCAGCTCTGTGCTGCCTCTTTGTGCGGTTTGGGTTTGCATGGGTCTGTCTTGCGCATGCTGTCACCACTGCTGTAAATTCATATGAGCAAGTTCCCAGCCACCATCTTAGCACATTTAACCTGTTTCCAGTGTTGGCTACTAGAACAATTTCAGTGAGCATTCTTTAACATGTCTGCATATACTACATGCTCAAGAATTTCTTTAGGCTATGTCATTAAAGCAGAATGCCATTTTTGATGAGCTTCATGATTGCTTCAGAAATGTATTAACCATTTGACACTGTTCTAGGAACTGTCTGTCAAGTCTCTTGTACATTTAAATTTGAGTTGATTGTTTTCCAAATTATTTATCATCTCCTAGAAGTATCACTTTTCATCAACTAGAACACTATATTGTCTCCTAATCCAAATTTGCTTTGTCATTTAACGATGTCTTTGTTGAATATAAGAGATTTAAATTTTCAAAGACTTGAATTTATCAATTTATTCTTCCTGCTTTTGAATTCACACATTTAATGGAAGATAGATGAAACCAAGTTTTAGCATAATTCCTCATTATTTTTATAACACTTAGGCACTCCAGAGCATCTGGATATACAAGCCTCAAGATAATTGCTTGAACAGGTCAGAGAACACTTTTCATCTTTAACTGTATATTTGAATAAGTGCCAAATACTTAGTAGTCAGGGAAATTTTTGATAACCCCCTATAAAAAGATCAGGTTAACCTGTCATAACGTATTGTATTTTTTCTTCAGAGTACTTGCTATGGGTGATAATCTTGTATGTGTGCATTATGCGTGCATTCTGTTCCTCAAGATCAGAAAGATTAGAATCATTAGAATCACCACTGAGTGCAGAGTAGCACTCACAAAGAACTTAGTGTATTCTGTTTGAATGAACGAATCTCAGAGTTGACATTCCATCTCCATCTATCTGATGGGAGAGTCCTTCCCTAGAGACTGATTTTCCAGTGTTGCCATAATGTGGCTTCTCCATATCAACAAGCAATGGAAAGTTTCAAAATTAGCAAGAAATGCACGCCTGTCTGTGATCTCAGGCCCACAGTGATCTTTTCTTTCTGAGGTTCCACCTGTGGCTACAATGACTGTCAAAGGCCAACGGCTCTTTCAACAGAATGAACCTCGAAGGGTGATGTTAGAGGGTTAGAGCAGTTAATTGCAGTTTGTGGTTATTGACTAACCTCAATGACTTCTCGGCCATAACCTATTCCTCGGTATTTTGCATTCTTTCTCTGCTGACACATTTTCAGGGAAATATTTTCTTTTTGATATATTTAAAGCACGGAAAGAGGTGCCCACATTACTAATTGACGGATTCTGACCATTGGACTGTGTACCATCCGTCTAGAAACCACAGTGCTGAGGATTTTAGCACACATACCCTCTACACACACTCTACCATCAGCCTATTTCAGATTTCCCTGAGAATATAAGTTGTTCCCGTCCCCCTTCTCTCTGTTCAGCATGTGGGTTGGAAGCTAGATATCAGACGGTGGAGCCACGGTGGAGCATGAGGCATGTGCTACACAGTTGTTTATATAATGAGGGAAAACTTGGGATGGAAATGACATGCAAAAGTGGTAGTTAGCCAAGCATGAGAGTGCATGCCTAAATCTCAGCACCCAGGAAGCTGAGGCAGAAGAATTCAGAATTCAAGGCCAGCCTGGACCGCATAACAAGTTCCAGACTAGCCCTGTCTCAAAAATAGGAAAACCCTGTCTCAAAAAATAGAAAGAGAAAACTGATGGCAGAGTTAAGATATTTACATAAAAATTCATTCTTCAAGTAAAATGACAACATGAAGCTGTACAAGGTTTCCATATGTAGGATGACATTCCCAGCAAGGAAGCTGAATGGTAAACAACATGCAGGAAGGAGGCTGAGCATCTCACAAGTTTTGTTCAAAGTAAACAAAAACTTTTAAGGGCAAAGGGGATTAACATCACATGCTACATACCAAAATCAATGACAGAAAAACTAAGAGACGAAGGCTTTTTTGGTGATTGATAGAAAAAAAAATGCAAATGTGCACTTGGAGACGCAAAACTAGTTCTAAGCCATTCTCCCAAACCGGATTCCATGGAGATTTCAAGATGCCACAGCAAAATCCCTCTCTTCTCTTACTCACACTGCCTTCTGAGTATTCCTAAGTCACTTGTGAATGACGCAGTGGTCTCTCACTACTCTTGTTCTTTACAGCCTTCCTAATCTTCACCACTTGCTGCCCTCGTCATGACTCCAACATCATAAAAGCTCCTCGTGTGCAGGGTATCAAGGCTGTCGTGGAGCACAACTTAGTTCTGGTGGTTATTTTTTTAACTGTCTGGTTGGGTAATCACAGGACTGTAGAACAGGAGGAATGAAGCACATGAAGGGGTCACAAAAAGGCACGTCTCTGAGGCCCACAGTTTCCTTTGGTGACATGGAGGACTGATCCATGGCTTTGCCTTGGCGATTGAAGTCTTTTCTAGTCTAGACAGCTCATGTTCCAAGGAGACTCTGCCTGTAGGAGTCACAGGCCATCCTTCCCTTAGTGGGACCAAGAACTTCCAAACGTTCTTCAGAAGGCTGAGGCTCTGGCTTTCTTTCACCAGTAAGAAGCAGGCACGTAAAATGCCTATTCAGTGCCTAGAAACTCGTTTTAAAATAGAACCAAAAGGAGGGTAAATACATAGAGAGACAGAGAGAAGAGGCCTCCATCGGAAACCCTGGTGAAACAGTGGGGAAGGAATAGGCAAAGAACTCAAGGCAGGATAATGTGATGGGGAAGGTTCTATTGAAAAATAATGAAGGGCGTTATCGTGTTTGCAGTTTATGAGATGGCTTCCTATAAACTTCAACTTTTAGCCTGAGACAAAGAAAGAAACTGCACTTCATGATAGAGTGCATTAAATCAGATGTAGGGCAATACGGGGAGATGCAGATAGGTGGCAGGGTTTGAATATGAATATATGAAATTCTCAAAAATTCAATTATAAAATGAGTACGACCTGTGAGCCCAAACTTCTCTCCATAAACTAATTCTGATTGCCCCAGGGTGTGAACAAGAAGCTACAGATAGTCATTATTCGGATAAAGAAATTCTCTGTTTTATTTTGCTAAAAGGTTAATATTCAAATCTGTATTGTAAACTAGCATTAACTGATCTTTCTGATTTCAAATGAGATTCACACTTTTGGTGCAAGTCTAACTTGACGATGATACAATAGCTTTTTGTATATCATAGGATTAATCTTGAGAGCTGATAACTTGTGTGGGAAGTGTTTTGTGTCTATGGGTCATGAGTGAGATTGATCTGTAAAGGCCTTTCTCAATCTGCTCTCGACAGCTGTGATACCAGCATTATAAAGTGAGATAGGTTTGTCCCTTCTCCTTCTTCTAGGGGAGTTTGCCAAAAATTAAGATTCCCTGTTTGAATTTATTTAGAACTTAGCAATTTTGTCATAGATGACAGTTCTGTCTGTGGGAAAAAACTTCACTGATAATGCAATATCTTTGATTTTCTAAGGCTACTCAAGCTCACATTTTCTTCTTTAGTTAGTTCCAGGAAGCTACAATTCTATGTTGTCTAGAGTTTCAAAGCTATCATCATAAAGTAATGTTACTCTTGGCTTACCTCCCCAGGTTCCACAGTCTGTGTAAAAACATTCCTTCTTAAACTGCGGCTCTTATGTGTTTGTGCCAGCTCTTACTTTTCCTGATTAGTGCCCATAGCAATTTGTCCGTTTTCTTTTTCTGTAGTTAATCTGTGCTGTATTAAATCTCTCGATTGCGTGCTTTCCCGTCATTTCACTCACTGCACTTGTCTCTTGTCTCTTCCTCTACTTTTTGATTCATTCATTTCTAACATCTTAAGATATGTAATCAAGTCAATATGTTGTGGTATGAATTCTAGGACTAAAACTTTCTGTATCTGCCTCAATGCATTCCACAATTTAAAATAATTTCTGCTGTGTTTCATGCAAGCATTACGTTTTATAAATTTAAACATATTTTCTTTCGTAATACTTGAAATATCTTTCTAGTTATTTTTTATTTCTAGCTTATTTGTGTTATGACCAGAAAGTATTTAAAGATTGTTTAGGTTTGGAAAACCTCCAGGTTCATTAGATGGCTCACTCTATGATCCACTTTAGCAAGTGTTTGTGTGTGTGCTGCAGGAGTGGAGGCCGAGTTCCAGAGCTGCTGGGTCCCGTACGTCAAGCGGCCTGTTTAAATGACCCCTTCAGTCAAGTCCTGAGGTAATGGTAGAGTCATTCATCTGCCGGAATTCCTTCATTTCTGTTCTGTATGATATCTGGTCAAGTATTTAGAGAGTTTTAATTACTGTGTCTTCCTGATGAATGGAACTGTCTGTCATTGTGGGATGAATGACCTTTTTCATCCCCACAGAAGCTTTTTGGTCGTAGTTCAACCTGATATCACTATACCTTGGGTGGTTTTCTTTTGGTTGCTATGAATATATCTATCCCTCATTTTACTTTATTTTAATAAACCTGTTGCCCAAAGCACATATTTATGTTTTGTTTTTATAACCAGTCTGATATCCTTTGTCTTTTAACAGGGGCATTTAGAATTTTATATTTGATACAGTTATTTACATGTTTTCTTTTATATATACTCTGACTTTATGCCTTGTGTCTGTCCCAACATCTATGGGGAGGTTGCTTATTTGTTTTAAAGTGTTCTGAATCTTAGAGAGATTTTAGCTTCATAGTAAAATTGAGAGGAATGTGAAGAGCTGTCCAGTGTAACTCCTGACCACATACATGTACTCAGCCTCCTTCACCATCAACATCCCTTCCATTGATTCACTTGTTAAAATGGGCACATAAATTGCCAGGCCATAAACATCATATGCAACCACACAGAATCATCTCACTGCTCAAAATCTCTGTACTCCATGTATCCGTCCCTCTCAAGCACCCTCCACCCACACGCCCACCCCGCACCAGCAGCTCAACTCTGTTTTGATTTTCCCAGAAACACCAAGTGAGACTTGGTGCTTAGCCTTTTCAGACTGCCTATTTTTCATTTACCATTAAATATTTAGGGTTCCTCCTATCTTTTCACGGCTTGGGGACAGATTGTTTTTCTTTCCTTCCTTACTTTCTTCTTTATTTCCTCTGCTTGTTCCTTAGTGTTGAACCTATTTTCCTTGCCTTTGTCTCAATGGATTGCATTTTACTTTGCCTTTTTCTTTCCCGCCACTAATTTGGAAGTTGCACACCCTGTGGTATATCCTTTAGGGATTACTTGATTAACTTATTAAAGATAAATTTAATCAAGAAACTCAGGTCTTTTAACCTGATTCATTTTCTGTGAGCAGTTTTGCTTTTGAGTATACTGTTTCTTTAATAACATTGGAAATGATGATTAATATTTCCTAAACAACGTCATTTTCCTTTAATAGTTTTAACTGCTACATTAGCTTTACTTCTTCTGAATTGCACTAAAAATGTTTCCTCCAACTTCTTCCAGCAGATAGCAATCCCATCTCAGTTGTTTCAGTTGTCTTCAACCCGAAGGTGAACTCATTCGTCTTGGTTTTTTATTTACTTTTATTCTGTTTGAAATTCCTCCTTGGTTTTTTTCTTTCTTTTCCTTTTTCTCTGTTCTTTATTTTCTGGTGTATGTGTGCACAAATTCACATGCATACTCGTGTGTGAGTGTGGGTGTGTGCATGCCGTGGGCCGAAGGTGGGGGCCAGAGGACAACCTCTGGTGCTGGAACTCATCCTCCACCTGTTTGAAGTGGGCTCTCTTTGCTGTTCAGTGGGTTTAAGCCAAGCTAGCTTCTCTGTGAGCTTGCAGAGATGCCCCGTCTCTGACTCCTCTCCCATTATAGGAACACTGGGCTCAACAGGTGTACACACCTCACTTTACATGGCAGAGACTTGAACCCAGGTCCACATGCTTACACAACCAGCTGAGCCATCTCCTCAGTCTTCTAGTTCTTTAGCAAATGTTATAACATTTCATAACTTCCTGTTCCCTCCAATTGTGTTCTGTTTTATGATAATATAGTCCGGGCAATTCCAAAATGTCAAGCACTTGCAGACCTGTTCTCCTTAAAAGTTGTTTTTGCTGATTTTCATTGCTGTTGTTGTATTTGCTTGTGTTCTTGTTACTCTAAAAAGGGGGCGTGTAGTTTGGTGAGGGAGGACAAGAGACTGCAGGCTTCCGAGGGCTAAACACCTAATTTCCGGACACCATCTGACGGCCAAACCTACAAGCACTGGAAAAAACAAATGAGATTTCTAAGCATTCTTTCTCTGCCTTGGGAATCCACACAAATGCAATCCATCTTGCTTCAGAATGATAACACTTGTCCTACAGCTTACAGTTCTCACATGTGTTGTCACATTGGGGCCCAGGACATCATTACGTGGGACAGGGAATGCTGCTGTGGGGCTTTCTGGTCTGTAGGTTTCCAATTCCACAGTCACTCGAGCCTTGTGAGGGAGTGATGCAGGAAGAATAAACACAACCAAGTCAGGCATTCCTCAGATACCCTACAGGGTGCAAAGATCGATATAAAGTATGGCATGGCAAAGCCGTCCCAAATCAATTTACCTTGCTTAAATCACACCAGATTCAAGGGGATTCATGTGGCACAGAAAAAAGGAAAGTTATCTTCTAACTCATAAGCCATCATGGCTACTGCTGCATCCTAGTGTCCAAACCCTCAGAGACGCTTTAAGGTCAGCCAGATCCATCAGGGAGATCACACCTGCAGAATAGTACACACTGTTCCTATCAGGCCCCTCTGTTCCTAGGATAGTCAAGACAGGCATGACCAGCTTACATAGTCATTTTCTATGTAAGACTTGAGGCCAATCTGGGGCAATGATTTGGAGTTAAGGCTAGTCACAGTTGACCAAACTACACACACACACATACACACACACACACACACACACACACACACACACTGTAATACACAACTCATTTCCACATGGGAGAAATTTCTTCCTCAGTGTTGCTGTGACCTTCGTATCTTGTTGCCCACAAAGACCTCTAGATCAAACCATTATGAGAAAGGTGGTCACTGTCATATCATAATGAGGAGAGAGCAGCTGACGCACATCTTCTGTTTGGGGCACTGAAAATACTCCTGGGACAAACATGCACCAAGATTATGCTAAGAAAGGAAATGAAAGGATACAGCCAAAATATAATAATTCACATGTACACACGTAAATATATATATTCCCAAAATCATATAAAATTATGTACAGTCTAATGAACATGTATAAGTACATATGTAAAGGGTATAAATATATTTATGTTTAGAAATCAATATTTATAGATAGATAAATAATTTCAAGAGTTACCTTAACTCATACAAATTATTTAAGGAAAGGATCCCACAGTTTAAGAAATTTTAAATCCTGTATGGTAGCCTACACTGACTTTTGACAGGTAAAGATTATGCAGCCCAGATTGGCACTTGAGCCATATTACTGAAGAGAATCCCAAACCTCCAAGCCCTCAGGCCAAGTCTTTCCAAGGTGGGAGATGCTCAGAATTATAAGAGACTTTAAAAAGCGATGTTATGTGCACACTATTGATAACCTCCCAGTCCCAAGACTAAGGTTTTCTCCAGCTTCTGTTGTGACAATACTGTGGAGAGGCTTACCAGAGCAAGCATTTCCCAAGCAGCTCTACTTGTAAAGATCACTTTTCTCTACTGAGCTGCCATCTGCCAACCACGGCTTCTACCACCTCTCAAAGTGGTAAAGAGGAAAGTTTTCACTGTGGCAAACATGTCTCATACATGTCTGCACACACTTCCTGAAACCAAGTGACCTTGGGGACATCACTCAATATCGTTGAGTCTGTTTCATTTTAGAATATGATAGATGATCGCTTCCATGCAGAATACTGTAATTTCAGTGAAAGCATATAAACCACCTTGAATTTGCTTCAAAACTCCACAACGTACAGATTAATCTTAATATAATTAGTCTTCTCTCTTCTATGCCTTCTCCTTTGTTGTATATGTAGTTAAAATGTATATATGTAAACAAATTCTGCTACCAGATGACAGTCAGTCTCAAGTATTTCAGGAAGGGTGAGGAGATGGCTCAGTGGGTAAAGTGCTCACTGAGCAAGTATGAAGACATGACTTTGGGTTCCCAGCGTCTGTGTAAAAGCTGGACATTGCCACAGGCATCTTTAACCCCAGTACTGGGGGTGGGGGAGAAACAAGATTATCTCAGGGGCTCATTGACCAGCCAGTCTAACAATGAAGACAGCCTAATACCAGCTCTCTGACATACAGAAGAAAAGGGAGAGGGAGGGTGGGAGGGAGAGAAGGACAGAAAGAGAGTGAGAGGGAGAGACAGAGAGAAAGGAATTATTGGGGGAGAGTTATGATGTCATACTACCCCAGGTCATCCTTTAACTACTCAAAGCAGCTAGAAATTAATATACATTCAAGACACTTTTGTCTGAGACACCCAACAGAAGCCAGGCTGGGATATTCTTGGAACAAGGGTTCTTCTCCACTTCTTATCTGTTATAAGCTCATGGGAGACAAGAAAACTGCCCATCTCCTCTGCCCTTGTGAAGGTTGGGGCAAAGGTGAGATTTCTGAGAGAACTAAGCTAAGTCAAAGATATGAGCCATTAGTAATTCCACTGAGTCCAGTTCCCACTTCCTGCTCAAGAACTTATGAGTACCATCTATGACCAAGCTGTAGATGTTTTTATACTCCTGGCTTCAGAGACAAATAAATTCTTAGCATATGACAGCAAGGACAGCTCAGTGAATAATTTCTCAAAGACCTTAGGAAATAGTCAACACTTTGGTGAATTTGAAATGACCTAGCAACTGACCCGCTATCTTCCAGGCTAAGAAACTTAAGAAAAGACACTATAAAAAGCCTAAACTTCCTATTCAAATATTGGATATTTTGGTAAATGATGCATAAATGAAAATGTAGGCAGAATAATGTCACTGGTTCACTAGTGTCACAATAAGGCACTGCCACTAAGAACAGGACTCTCAGAGACAGGTTTCTGCTGTACCTAGTAGTACCTGAGAAATACTTGATCCAGGTACACTACTATGTTCACATATATTCCTTAAGTTTTTCTAAATTATTGGTCAGACAGAGAGAAACTAAACATGAGAGAGGTACCTACAACTGAGAAGTCATGCCAAGACCGGATGATAGAGGGTGTGAAAAAGAATTATTAGGGAGGACTAGAGAGACTACTCAGTGGTCCAGAGCACTAGCTGCTTCTTCAGAGAACCTGGGTTCAGTACCAAAACCCACCTGGTGACTTACAACCATCCATAACTCAAGTTCTAGAGGCTCCAACAACCTCTTCTGGCCTCCACAAGCACTGTACAAAAATGTACACTTACAAACATTCAGAAAAATTACTAATACACATAAAATGAAAAGAAACAAACCAAAAATATGTTTTAAAAATTATTAGATATGAGTTGGAGAGATAGAGGAAAAGAAAGAATTGTGAGTTTGCTGTTATTCACCAGAACTTCTGGTAAGTGATTCAGCAGCATACCTCTTAATGCCCCAAACCAAACCATTTGCCACATCCTAAGAAGATATGGTCAGAAGGTTCACAGCATGAGGTCTTGAGAAAGGGAATAAGAGAAAGAGTTGAACATGCTAGAAGGTCAATGCATGACTTTCAGGCTTTGTGGAAACTGAATGCTTCTGAGAAAGGAAGCAGTCTTGGTGGTCAGTGTTCTTAAAGTAACCGCATTATGATACCCACAATGTCCAGTGTTCGACAAAAAAAAAAAAAAATAAGAAAGAAAGAAAACAGGAAATCACAAAGGAAAGAAATTTACGTGAAAAGTTTTTGAGGAATCCTGGCTACATATACTTCACAAAGTTTTTAGTAAACTTTCTTAAAAATACTCAGAGCTGAGGGAAAGTATTGGAAGATAGTAAAGGCAACCAATAACAGCATATGAAAAGGTAGAGAATATTTATAAACACATAGAAGTTATACGTTTAGCATTGAAAAGGGCAATAACTGAAATGAAAAGTTAATTAATAAGATTCAACAGCAGATTTGGGCAGGGGGAGGAAAGAATCAGCGACACTAAAGAGGAAGTAGAGGGGATGAAGAGACAGTTGTGCAGGTAAGACCACTTACCACTCTCTCAGAGGACCAAGTTCAGGTCTCATCACCCCTATAAGGCAGCTCACAACCTCCTGTAACTCTAGATCCACAAGAGCTGATGCCTCTGGCCTCCACCATATGAACACAAAAAAACACAGCACTCACTTCAAAGTATGTAAGAGATGCCTTATTCTGAAGACAAAAAGGAGTGATCATGCCCAGGAACACAGATTTAGGTCACCCTAAATTCCATGTTCCAGAATGGCAACAGTTTCATGAAGTTTTTATACTAAGAGAATGAAGAAAATCATAATTCAAGGCCCTTCTTCAACACACTGGTGGGAACCTTAAGTAACCTTATTAAAGCAAAGAATGGAGACCTCTACTGTGGGTCTCCGACTGTCTGATGGCATTCAGGGTTTTGTTTATACATTCCAACATTTTTATCTGTTAGTCAAAGGATGTTATGTCAATCACAGAAATGGTCAAGGAATGGTTATGTGTGAGGGTAAAGACAACCTTGAATAAACTGTAATTGGGCCCTGGAACTGCCACATTCCATAATGTTGAAATTCCAGTCTCTCTATAATAATTGAAGTTCTAATCAGTTAATCATCCTTACAAGAGTTTTGGTTGAGAGATAAGTAATGCTTAGGTTGTTTGAAAAGAACAGAGAGAAATGTATTCATTCAAATCCTACCGAAAGAAAAATATATGAGTACATATGTCTATGAGCGTAAGCTGAGGGTTTATAGCAAAAATCACGGTGTCAGCTAAGGGAAACTTACCTTCAGGATGTCCATCAGGGTAGTCAAAAGCACTCCACAAATAACTCAGGTTATTAGCATAGTTCTTGATTGCTTCAAAGGACTTCAAGGCAAGATCCTATTGCTGAAAATAGAACATAATTCACACTCAGGACTTGAAGCAATAGAGCTGGAACTTATCTGGAAGTTTCCTCCCAGAAGATTAGCTCTCATAATATCAGAAGACAGTGTATAAACCACCATAGGAGAAAACCAATCAATAATCCCATCCAGCTGTAACATCTCTGAACCACAATGACCAGCCCAGTGAATAATGTCTATTGGCACAATAGTGACGCTTTTATCCTGGGGGTAATCAAGAGCTGTCTGGTTGGACTTAGGGCCCACTCAATGGGAGGGAACTGATGTGGCAATGTAAATGTAGCCAAATACATGAGACTGAAGATGTCCTTTATCCTAGGAAAAGAAACAACTTTTATCACAACCCTATACTAACATAATTTCTTATTGTAGTCTAAATATGTATCCTTACAGTTACAGACAAGTGCACCTCTCATCACTCATCAAAAATACTTCTTTTTACAACACATGGAGAGTATCACAGAGTTCCACAACTGATCTAACATGGTGAATAAGTTTTTGTGAGACACCTAACACTATGTGACACATCTACAATGCAGTGTCTACACAAGGCTCAGGGAACATAGTGGAACAGGGGGAAAAAGAATGTTAGCGCATTTCTCACCTCCCGCCAGTGAAGCTTCCTCATACAGCAGATGGTGATTAACCCAGAAAGCCACAACTGGCCAAAGTGTAGAGAATAAGAAACTGCAGAGTATTTATCTGCGAATAGGGCACTTATATCCAAATTCTGCCACCCAAAGCTCAGGGTTTATGGTGGAAGAGAGGTCAGAAAGATTGTAAGATCAGAGGTGGTTGATGATCACAAGGAAACAGTTTTTCATACATCTGGGGATTCATTCAAATGAATTCACAGCGATGGTAACAGCATGCAGAAGACCCACACAAGCTCAAACTAGGTAACATCTCAGCATAGACATGGGGAAGTGGGCAAGAAACCCCGACCTAAACTGAGCAACTTTTGATAACCGCTGGCTGCTTGGAAGGAGAGGGACAGCCTCCTTCCGATATGGGATTGTGGTAGGTTAACCAGATGCTAGTAGGTAGACCCACACTGAGGGGCATTTGGAGATACAAACTTGACTTGATAGGCTTTGATATATTTGTCAGAGTACCTGAAATCTGGTTAGAGGGCTAAAAGAGGGGTGCAGATGTGGGATGTCTAAATATGATCAGAATATTTTGTATGAAATTTACAAACAATCAATAAAAATAAAAGCAGAAGCCTCTGCAAAAAGATCCAAATATTTTAAAATTTGGATTATGTGTTTATGTGTGTATCTGTATATGCATGTGTGCAGGTGAGTACAGGAGCTCTCAGAGGTCAGAGGTGACAGTTCCCCCTGGACTGGTTACAGGTGGTTGTGAGCTGCCTGATGAGAGTTCTGGGAATCAAACCCAGGTAAGAGCAGCTCACAGTAACTGCTGAGCTATCTCTCCGGCTCTGAGTACTCAATACTTCTTTATTGAGCTTTGGAACATTTCATACAACAGTTTTTGATCAAATCTAGACCCCTCCCCATTCCACCCTCACCAGGCCTAATGTATTCGGCCATACATGTTAAGTCCAGTATTTGTACTCAAATGTCCTGTGGTGCAATTTCATCCACTCAAGTCTACTCAGCCTATCTAGAGATCTTGAGGATGGCCCACCTTCCCTCACCCAGCAGTAACTGGCCTCCAGCAGTTCCCAGGCTAGGGCTGGGCCTGTGGCCAATTTGCCTTCCTTCCTCTATTCCGAGCCCTTGTCTGGTTGAGTTCATGGGTCTTGTGCTTGACTCCACCATTGCCACAAGTTCAAATGAACAAGCTTCCAGGGGTCTAAAAGTCTCTGTTTCCCTAGGTTCATGAACCAACCCTGGTTCTTACCATCTTTCCAGACCCCTTCCGTGATGGTCCCTGAGCCATGGGTGGGTGAGGTTTAATATAGGCGTCCTATCCAAGGACACACACTCTTCAGTCTCTCAGTCTCTAAAACGTAGCCAGTTGTGGCCTCTGTGTTCACTGCACTCTGCTGGATAAGGAAGCTTCCCTGGTGAGAGTTGAGGGATGCTCTAGAGTTCTCTCTACTCCTGTGCTGCTGTGTTCCGTGATCCTTAGGTACAGAGGTTCCTCTGCAGAGATGTCACCTAGGACTGGGCATCTTTCAGATGCATGTGACCAGTTGTGGAACTCTGCAGTAGCCTCGATCTGTTGCAAAAAAAAAAAAAAAGAAACTTCTTTGGTGAGTGGTGCACTGTATACTTGTCTGTAAATGCAAGGCGCAATATTTAAGGTATGGTAAAAAATTTGATTTGTCTAGAAATATGACAGAAATAGGGTTTTCTCTAGATCTACGATGTCTGCAGCTGTGCACATGTTGCTCTAGCCATGGTCACTCATGAGTTCCCTCCTAATGAGAGGATAGTTGTTGATCACCCCTAGGCAAAGTTTCACCACAGCACTGGTAGAGGCAGTGTGCTTGCCAGTCTTTATGGTTATTAGACTTTAGGACTGGGTGGGACCATTGATTGACTTTTCTCCCTTAGCAACTTGCACAGTATCCTCTAGAATTATGAACATTAGAACACTAATGTATTTCTCACAGGATTCCCAAGCCAACACAATTCCCTCTGGCTTCCCACACCACCAAAGCTCCATTCATCTCTCCTCTACACCCCCATCACACCCCATCAAACCTCCTCCTTCCTCTCCAAGTGCCACCATTGTCCCACCCTCCTCCCATTGCACCCCCTCCTCTCCTGAGTTCCCTCCTCCACAGCTACTAGGAACCAGAACCGTGCGTGTCCCCTGCCTCCCGTCTCCCAATCAAGCGTTCCCACTTTCCCCAGGTCCTCCCTGGTAAAGTCTGTTCCCCGACTCCCGCTTTCAGGTTTTTCTTTCCCGTTACCTCCGTGTCTCCTGCTGTTAAATCAGGATTTATACTCACATCTAGGGTTGGTGCTACAGTCCACTTCTTAAAAGTAGCTGCTCACAAATGTGGGTGCTGCCAAAACTGACGGCTTAAGAAAGGTTTGATGGTGAAGTAAGAATATTTGGTTTTGGGAAGAAGTGGCAGGGATGAGGCCATTTATTCAGCGGCTTTACATTCTCCATCAGAACCTCTCACAAAAACGGGGAGTTGAGCCACATCTGAGCATCAGTACCATCGTCCATCACCAACCATGAGATTTAACCTTAGGAGCTCCGCTCTCCACATTTCTCTTGATAGATTTTACAGTTTCTTCAGTTCACTTAGTTGTGTAGTCTGTGAGATCAGCTGCTTTTAGAAATCAATATTCCCTTTTTTTCAGGGAATGTTAGTTCTGACACACCCTCCATATATTACTTAACAAACTCACTGACAGAAAATGATTTTTCCTAGAAAACGTGCAACCACATGATTAGCTTTTACAACAGAATTAATCTAATTGTACCTATCTTAAAATTGTCACTTATGTGTGTGCACATGTGTGTGCAGGTTCACGTCCCCATGTGCACATGAGTGTGAAGGACAGAAGATGTGGGATGTTTGGTATTGCTCTCTGTCTTACTTGTTTGAGACAGGGTCTCTCACTGAACCTGGAGCATGCTGGTTTTTGGTGAGCCTGGGGCCAGTAAGCTCTAACAGTCTTCTTGTCTCTGTTCCACCTCATGCTGGTGCCGACTTACAGTGCACCCAGCCACACCCAGTACTTTTTCCATTGGTGCTGGGGATCTGAACTCGTTTCTCATGCTTATCCAGCAAGCGCCCTTACCCACCGAGCCATCTCCACAGCACCCTGAGTTGTAACTTAATACATTTCATTTCTCTTACTGGGTGTGGTGGTGCATGCTTCTATTTCCAGCAGGCAGATTTTTAAAGTTCAAGACCAGTCTGTTCTACATAAGGAGTTCGAGCCCAGCATGAGCTATACAGTGTGACCCTGTCTCATATTGTTTTAGGTTTAAAAGACAGACTGTTTACTAGATCTACTATCTTGTCCTTGCAATAGGGGTCCTTATGGGCACCAAATATTACATCATGTTTGGCAGAGAATGATTTTCAAGTTATGATCTTTGAAAACTTGCAAATTAAGGAGATATGCCTACTTGCCTTGGCAAAATAGTCGTCATTTTAAAACTTTTCATTGAACAATCTTCCTTCATCTGTAATATTTCTATCTTGGGATTCTGCTTTCTTTTGAGGTGTTGTAGAAGCCATACCAAGGACTAGAACATAGTAAAAGATTAGGGACTGACTATATTTACTTTTATAGTGAAAATTACTTGACAAGAAAATGGAAAGAAAATTTTGAGTATTTCAAACATCTCAGTTGGTGATTAAGCACTCAGCTGATTGTAAAACATGAAGGATGATGTGTGATACTTGGCTGAGCTGTGAAAATACCCTTGATAATCAAGTATGAATACTTTCCTGTCTTGGATTATTTGTAATAGTAGGATAAAACATCACTGATAATCTCTGTGTTTCACTTACCAAGCCATTCAGAGCACCTGTGGGATCTGGTGGTGCCAACTGGATTATCTGCCCTTGGAAGATAAAACACCGAAAGTCTCACATTACCATAAAACTGAAGTCATGTATATGCACGAATAACAAGAGCATACTGTACTCATTTTGAATGACATTGGGACACAATATTGTCATCTACAAAGTTCATGTTCAGGAACTGTATGATCCAGGTACAACAGTAAAAAGATTTCACATGAAAAAAAATCTCATAATCTTTTAAGTAAGCGTGGAATTTTGTTTTGGGCTGCATTCATGGCAATCCAGGGCTGTGTGCAGCCCACAGAGCCACAAGTTGGACACTCCTGATCTAGTGGATACAATTTGAAAATTTTCCATTTTCTAGTACTGCTTGAACTGACCTACAGACTGTCCATTAAGACAGTAAAAGAAAAAGAAAAGCTGACTGTTGTTGCCTCATGTTGGGGAAAATGCCATTGATCATGCTAGTCATAATTACCAACTAAATAGTCTCTGTTCAGTATCCAGACAGCCATCTGAAGACATGGAGAAACCCTTGGAAACCCCTGGTGGGAATTAGAGTTATTATAGTAAGTATGGAAAAAATGAAAGACGGGTCAGTGCAAAACTGAAAGAACTATTACGTGATCTGGTTATCCCACGTCTGGGTTTATATCCAAAGAATCTGGAGTCAGTTTGTGGAGGAATTCATGCACCCTCATGTTCACTGTGCCAGCATTCACAACAGCTAATGAGTCCATGAATGAATGGAGAAAATGTGGGACATGTACACAGCACAGTGCTATCTGGACATTAAAGAGAAGATGGAATTCCATCATTTGCAACAAAGTGGACGAACCTGGAGGACATCATGCTAAGCCAAACAAGGCAGGCATAGGCGGATGGTCCTGGGTAATCTCACTTTCATTTGAAATATGCAGCAACTGAACGTGTAGGAGCAGATAGCAGAACAGTGGTTAGTGGGGTGGAGGGGGAGGAGAACCGGAGATGCCAGTCCGAGGGTGCAGAACTTCAGTGAGATGGGAGGAGCGATTTCTTGAGATCTGCTACATAGTATGACAACAGTTAGTAGAGTACTGCTTGTTTCAGATTTGGGTTCTCAGCACAAAAATGATGTGTTTTAGCTGAATGGTTGATAATAAGTTTGATTTACTTATTCCACAGTTTACACATATAACATCACTTTGTACTGTGCAAATACATACACCTAAAGAAATTTAAAATAATTTAAAGCGGTCATTTTATAAGGAAATCACCTATTTAAGGGGTGAAAATTCTGGTATTGGGAAAAGGAAAAGGAAAAGGAAATATATCTATTCAACCAATGAATTTATTCAATCATGTATTCAATTCAGCCATTCAAACTCAGTCTTGGAAACTATGTATACAAGAGTAACCATGAATGTCTCAGTAATAGGGGCCGGTCTCCACAATATTTTTCCCTTTCTCTTTTATTTTCAGCCTCCTTGTTTCAGGTTTAATTATGTTTGTGAACTGTATTTCTGAAATGTATGCATTTCACAGCTCAGATCTATACAGTGATGTCCATATTGTCATCTTTCAAACAAGTGAAACTCGGTTTTCTTAGTGTGTTCTTATTCCCTCCCTGCCAACCTCCATCCTGGGTAAAAGGATGTTTTTACAAATAGCTTGCCAATTTCACCTTAGAAGATTATTGTCTAAAGTAATTTCCAAACATCATATACTTCTTCTATGCTGATTAAGGGAAAATATGCTTTCTAGTTCTGTCCTTTTGAATGTAGAAGACTGAACCACCAGGTGACCAGTAGGACTAGCCTAGTGCCAATGGGATTAGGCACCTTCTAGATTAACCATAACTATGCTATGTTGAAATCCATAGCATAGAGGCAGTTGAAGTTTGATCCAGCTGCACCAGGATATGGGACTCAAAAAAGGGCAACTTGATTGAATTGCCTGACCACTCTTGCTAAATGCTTATCGTTAGCTTCTTTACTTTCTGTTTGACTTGCTCCTGCAGAATAGAAAGTGTTAGAGAGACCTTCCACCCCCAAGCTTGGGAACTTCTGTGTAAAAGCTTACTGAGAAAGACCAGACGCTGTACTTGTATCACATTTGCCTAGTGTGGTCACGGGCTGACTATAAAGACTTTCTTTTGGCAATATCTGGCTTCTGAGTGATATTCTCTGGTGAAATACCTCATGACACCAGCAGTGAGTAAGATGGACAAGC
Organism: Eospalax fontanierii; assembly: GCA_035773235.1. Classification (NCBI taxonomy): domain Eukaryota; kingdom Metazoa; phylum Chordata; class Mammalia; order Rodentia; family Spalacidae; genus Eospalax; species Eospalax fontanierii. The sequence continues at coordinate 17,041,616 of CM069536.1, read as the reverse complement.
TGAGAGGGCCTCATGCTGCTGAGTGACCAGGCTGTCAATGGGTACTCAGAGGATGGGAAGGCACTGAGCTTGATGAGGAAAGTTGCACTAGCTTTAACCATATGGGAGCCATGATGGAGGTCTGTAGAAGGACGCCAACCCTGCCCTGCATGGGCTTTCCGTGGTGCCAGTCCAGGCCTGATCCATGTGAAGTCCTTCTCTGCCAGGGTAGGAATTGACTTGACACATCAGGGCTGAGACCTGATGATACTACACAGAGCTCTGTGTGTACTAAGTAGGGGTATATAAGAAGAAGGAACCTGCTTAGTTCAGTGTGGTCTGAAGAGTATAGAAGCTGGAAGACTCAGAACTCTGACCTGGCAAGGAGAATAGGGGGCCAGGAGGCTGGAAGCCAAGCTTGGCCCTGGTCTCAGAGGAGGATATGGAAGGAAACAGATTCCAGATGAGAACGAGGAGCTGCTCAAACAGCTACAACTTAATCCTGAAGTTGGGGAGAAGAGATGTTCTTCCCAAGAAGACCCTTTCCTGCCTAATGGGGTAAGGCTCAGTGACCTCAGCAATATGTTCTTGACCTCTGGGACACAGAGTATCTTCCCATTCTTTTTTCCTAGACCACAGGGGATACAAGAAATTTACCTTAAACCCCAGGATAAGAGACATTCAAATTTTCTTTTGCTGATATGTAGCTTCAGGCCCATCAGAAGGAGAACTGAGGAGAGACTGGGACAGAAGAGAAGGGGCTGGGGGTAGGCTATCATGGGGCACGGTGGGGCGGGAGCAGAAAAGCAGCAGAAATGTGTCACTGGCCTGCCTAGCACGGACTTGATTCCTGTGATGGAGGTCTTCAAATAAACAAGAAACCAGTTTTCCCATTGGGCTAAGAGACGTTTATTCAGTTGATGGCACATCTCCTAGTTCAATTCTGGACTCATACGATTACTTAAAGAAGAACCTAGCTTGTCTCTTGCAGTTAGCTGTGCTTAATTGTTTTCATTATCCAATGTAGGAAACTCGAGACTTTGGTGTAGACACATGGTGCTGTCCCATTTGGAAATCCGTTGGAGACAATGCCCTGGGGAACCTTCTTGCACAAAAGAGGCCCTCCAGAATCCCCCTGTGAATAGAGAAGTGAAGAACTGAGCCTGTTGTTCCTCCCAATTCTGTCCCTCCTCTTATCCCAAGGTGCCTCTCAGAGAACTATGACTTGTCTATTCTAATTGTGCACATCAGAGTGTAGGCTGGTTCCTGGGGCCCTGGGACTCTGACTATGGAAATAGTTATTGCTTGACCTCACTGTGAACCAGCCTCCATGTTCTCCCCGCAGGGCCTGTGATTCACCCTCTTTGAAGGTTAGACCGTTATTTTAGGCTACTATTAAGGACAGGGGCTCAGGTGAGTGCACCTGATGTGAACATGGAACTTGAGCCGCTGACAAACGAGAGTACATGGTCCGAAGACACCTGGTTATGATATGACACACTCAGGAAGCACAGTTTTCACAAGCCTGGGACTTGAGCTTATTCTAAACTCATGCTCTGAGAAGAGCGGTATTCAGCAGAGGTCCTGGCTGACACCCAGTTCCACCTGTTCCCCCGGGAAGGAAGATCACAGTGGTGGGTGAAGAAGTCCCTTCCTGTTTGAGTCTCCAGGTCGCAGAGTTCCCCTTCTCCTCCCACGTTCTGTGAGAGAGGCAGATGATCAAACTTACCTGAGAGGATGCACACTTTGTCTTTGGGTCGCCCACACACATCTCAGTGGCCTTGTAATAATTTCTTAGGCGGGACTCACAGACCTGGTCTTCCTGAACTTTCACCTTGGCCTCCTGCAGTGTCTTTGACAATTTTCCCTTTGGGGCCGTCCACCCCCAGCCAGCCACATAGCACACACTCCCTGGCTTCACCTGGGCCTTGCCTGTGGGCAGCTTCAGGGGCTGGACAGCCTTAGTGTGCTGGGCATTGCTCTTCAGCTGATGGAGAAGCATGAGAGTCCAGCTCAGCCAGTGCCCTTCTGGGCTGGGACACCATGAAGACCAGGATGGAAAGCAGGGAAGGGCAGGATCAGGGGAGGAGGGTCAAGCCTGCACTAAGCAGAGCAAGGACAGCCAGGAGCAGACCTCACCTTTAGCAGCATGATGTCACTGGAGAAGGTCTTAGAATTGTAGTCCGGATGGGGGATGGCTTTTGCCACAGGGATGGTCTGTTGGGTCTTCTCCTTTTCCTCAATGTTGTGAGCCCCCAGAGTGACAGTCATAGAGCTGCACAGAGAGCAGAGTGGCAGTGAGGGACGCAGAGTGAGGGAGGTTACAGCCGGCAGGTGAGGCCGGGGTTTGGGAGCTAGCAGAGGGGATGTGAGAGAACAGGGTGCCCTGCACTACTCAGCTGTCAAGTGTAGAGTTCTGAAGCACCAGTTTGTGTACCAGGGTAATCAGATGTAGTCAACCCCAAGGAAGCACATGAAGTGTTCAGGTTGCATTGTAGTGCCAACCTGGGTCTAAATGTGGCTTGTTCGAATACTTAGCAAAGAGTCTGGTGCCAGCCTGTGTCTCTCCATGACACCTGAAGGCCCATTCTCATCCATGAAGGACTCCACATGCATTCCTCGTGCTGCAGGGAAGTTCTGGGGAAGAAGGCAGGGGTCTCTGTGGAATGTTCCAGGAGGGTATGAGCTGTTTCTTGCTTCTTACCTCCCGTTACAGTGAGCAGCAGTCAGCACAAAGTCCTTCCGTATCAGGAAGCCACCACATTTCACTCCTGACTCCCTATCCGAAAGGTAGGCCATGTAGGGGTGGGAGTGGAGCTTGGCCTCGTGTCCTCCGATGATCTCCCCTGTAGAGAAAGTCAGCCTTCTTGTATGCACCTGCCAGTTCACCAGGTGGGCTTTTTGTGATGGTTCCCAGACCTGTGTGAGGTGTCTGGGAACCTGGAATGGCCTGGAGTTGGGAGGGGGCTGTGAGGAGGACGCTCAAACTCCTCCTCTGAAAAGACGGAGAAAAGCAGGCCTTGGTCTATGAGTCTTTACCAGGTAGCTCTTAATGAGCATAACTATCCCTGGACAATGAAATACCAGGATTCCTCAGGTCCTTCTGACTTCTGTCCCCAGAGAGTTCCTACGCCTCCCCTGCATCTACAGGGCTGAGCCAGTGCTGCTTTCTAGGGGCCTGGAACTGACTTCCTTTTACTTTTTGCACCCTATTTCCCGACTTCTGACCCCATGTGGGTGCTCAGTAAAGGTCACTGGCTGCATGAGAGCCATCCCCCTCATGGGGTAAAGTTACTGGGATTCTAGAAAGCAGGCAAGTCAGGCCCGGTCACCGTGACCCTTACTTGAAAACCACGAAACTACCAGAGGCCTGGGAAGCACAGAGTTGCACCGAGGGACCAAATGCCGTGGGATTCAGTCTGAGGACAGTGATTCGATCAATTCTGAGGTCACTGACCTCTAGGTTTCTTTGATTAGAAGCTGGTGAAGGGAGTGTCTGAGTCATCACAGACACAGAGGCCAGGCCTACTCTACGTGCTCCAGGAGAATCGAATGTTTTCTGTTTAGCAGATTCCCATGCTTCACCATGGCACTTCTAGAAAAGCTGTTTTCCAGATGACCAGGGTGGGGCTTAGGGAAGGGATGGCTCCCAAGGGCTCTTTTCAAGAACAGCCTTCTGCCTCCACCTCCACTCCCGTCCATTACATATCCAGTGTCATACCTGGATTCAGTGGAAGGACTAGAACCGAAGTTCAGGGACGACTTCAGAAGACATGGGGTGGCTCTGCCTGCTGTGGGATAAGATTGGGCCACTAAGAGAGGGGTCCCCACTCACCTGCCCTTGTCCTGGGGGTCAGAAAGAAAGCTAGCAGGATCAGGAGTCGCTGCATCTTCCCTGGGAGGCCGCTGGTCCTGGAGCTCTGTCCTTGCTCTCTTTTAACCTCCAGCAGAGAAGGAGGTAGGGTGGGCCCAGTGGTTGTGCTTTCCTCTGCTTTTATATGCTTCTTCACAGCAGGCTTTCTGTGAACACCCCCCACCTTCCTCTGCCTGATGTCCTCTGAGTGTTTGCTTGAGAATGGTTCAGTGACCACAGCAGAACCCACAGCTGATGATTCACAGAGAACCACAAGTACACAGGGTGGGCTTTGTAGGGTCTGGCCAGTAGAGCTATCAGTCTCGGGAATGCAGGCTCCCAGTGGTCCAACAGCAGTGTCTTCAGTGCGACCCCGCTGAGGAATCAAGATAGTTCCTGTGGCAAACCTGCATTTAAGGCTCTCTCCTGTGCCAGAGTATTGGAGATGTAAGTCCTTCCCTTCAAAGCTGACCTGGTGTTAGAAGCAGGAGCACCTGACTAGAGTACATTCAGGGAGGGCAGTGGTAAATTCATGGACAAGGGAGAAAGAGACATGTTTTGGCAACGCACCTGGCAGCCTACTCATCGTCACAGTTTATTTCCCAGTGGACTCTAAACCTCTTTTATTCAAAGACTGCAAAGAAAGTGTGTACCTGGATAGGACTCCTATTTTAAATCTCACCTGCCCGTGACTCAGAGACCATTGTGGAATAGGGAACAGGAAAATTGTAAGAGCCAAGGTTGGTGCATGATCATAAAAAAACAGTCTTCAGGCCTCTGGGAACTTGCTCATATGAACTTACAGCTATGGTCCTATAGTATCAGACTCTAGATGGACTGATGAAATCCCTTGCTCTGAGGGACATCTGGGTACACAAACTTGACTCGGTAAGCCTTAACATATAAGACATAAGACAGAATGCATGAAATCCAGTGGGGTGAGCATATGTGGGACTGGTGGGGAGTATTAAGATAGTTAAGATGTGTTGTATGAAGAGCACAAAAATTCAATTAAAAAGCATACATTAAAAAACTCTAATTCAATTACAACTGTTCCTTCCATGTGATAGGACATTATTTTAAGTGTTCTTTTTTATTTCTTTTTTCTTTTTCTTGTTGTCTTTCTGACACAGATCTCCCTGTAAGTCATTATATAGACCAGGCTGGCCTTGATCTCCCGAGATCTGCCTTCCTAGTGCTGGAGTACTGGGATTAAAGGCATGGACCATCCCACTCAGTCTTTTCTTTTTGACAGTGTCTCACTCTAGAGTTCTGACTGGCCTAGAACTCACTATGTAGACCAGGCTGGCCTGGAATTCCCAGATATCTCACTGTGTCTGCTTCCAAGTGATGAGGATCAAAGGAATGAGCCTCCTGCCTGGTTATTTTCAGTGTTCTCAATGAGAGTCTTACATTTCACATTCATTGCCACACACTGACAGACTGCTGCAGGACCCAGAAGCTGAACTTACCGATTGACTAAAACCTGGGTATGTCCTGCCTCTTTGGGAAGACTCAGCGTTAGTCCCACCCAAAACTTGTGACTAACGATGGAAAAAGTCTGGTTCACCAAAGGCGGTTAGGTCACTATAGCATAAGACAGCAAGCCAGGCTACTATGGCTCAACAAGTGTCAGAGACAGAGAGAGAGAGAGAGAGAGAGAGAGAGAGAGAGAGAGAGAGAGAGAGAGATGTTTGTGTTTGTGTGTGTGTACCTGGTTCCAGTGTGCATGTGAAGGGAAGGGTGACGTGTGTGTGTGTGTGTGTGTGTGTTCTTATCTGGTTCCAGTGTGTATGTGAAGGGAAGGGTGACGTGGGTGCCGTTCCCAGGTGCTGTCCACCCTGGTGTTCGAGGCAGAATCTCTCACTTGGCCTAGAGCTCACTGGTTGTCTAGACTGGCTGGCAAGTGAGCCTCAAGCCTTGGCCTGTTTCCATCTCCCCAGTCCTGGGATTCTAAGTATATCCCCAAGCCCAGTTTTTTCTTCCATGGGTTCTGGGAATGGAACTCAGGTTCTCATGTATGCATGGCAACAATTTTACTGACTAAGCTATCTCCCCATACTTGATATTAAAACTCCAAAAAAATTCTGTTATGAGTTTACATGCATGTATATATGTTTGTATGAGTGTGGGGTGAGGTAGGGGTGTGAATGTGTGTGTGTATGTGCTGTGGAAGTCAGAAGTCAACCTCAGTTATTGTTCATCAGGAGACATCTACCATGTCTTTTGAGACAGGGCTCCCTGAGTCAGTCTGGCTGTCTAACCAAAGAATCCTGGAGATGCCTCTGCCTTTCCAGCACTGGGATTACAAGATGTACCAGTATGACTGGGTTTTCACCAGGGTGCTGGGACCTAACTCAAGTCCTCATGCTTGCATGACAAGCAACTGAGCCAACTCCCCAGCCTGCTTATTTTCTACATACATGCACACACACGCACAAACATGTGAGTATGTGCATATATGTGTGAGTGCGATATATGTTTGTGTGATGACTGTGCACATGTGTGTAAGTGTGTTTGCTTGCGTTTCCCTGGAGGCCAGAGGAGGATATCATGTATTCTGCTTGATCATTCTCTGCCTGTGAGACAGGATCTCTCATTGAATCATAGGTTAGGCTGGGGGCACAGGCAGATTCATGGGCATACCTAGTATATATATGTTTTGTACATTAAATATCAAGAAATGTTCATTATTTAATTTAAGCCAGATTGTAATACTGAAGGAACTGTGGAATCAAAATATCAACTTATAATACAGTAGTAACAATTTATTCCAACATTAGACACAGTAATGTCTTTCTCATATGACATAACAGATTCTATCAAAGCCACCTATAATGGACAATGGTTTTTGAATCATACTTTTTATTTATTTATGTTTGCATTTGTGTATATTTTTATTGAATTTTTGTATATTTCACACACGAGATCTTAGTCATCTCTATAACCTCCCCTGTCTGCACCCTCCCAGAGCATCTTTTTGTGTTAATTGTTTCCTCTGACCGTCAGAATGATCCGTGTGCACGTGGCCACAGCATAAACAAATTTGATGGACAAAGGAAGAAGGCAGCAGAGTCAGCTACTCCTCCCAACCAACCAATGACTTGAGTTATATGTGGGGAGGAGGGACTAAGGTGTGAGCAGAGGAAACCGGGAAGGAGATGGGCACCTTCGCCATCTTGGGTAGCTATTGGAAGTCCTGATGGAAATGTAGAATTCACTACATGGCCTCAGCAGAGGGATTCTGCCCAACACCCCCCCGCCCCCGCTAATTGCTCTATAAGTAAGCCCAAATAAACTCTGGTTTCCCAAACTGTAGTTTGGTGAAATCATACTTGGTTCACTTTGCTTTTCTGGGCCTAGAGGGGAGGGAGAGGTGGGACACCCTCACACCTCAGAGAAAGAAATTCTTAAGACACACCTCCCCTGGATTTCATGTATTTTGCATTTACCTTAAAGCCTATCAAGTCAAGTTAGTGTCCTGATGAAAAGAAGGTAGTTAATTTAAAAATGAAAATTGCATAGTTCAGAATTCTTACAATCTGCAAAAATAGCACAGTGAATTAGTAGATATCTTCACCAGATTCCAATGGTCAATCTCTGTCTCAATCCTTCTCCCCCTCTCCCTTTCTTCTGCCTCCGTCCCTCACTGCAATCCTTTCTCTCACTTCTCCCTCCTTCGGCTCCCTTCCTCTCCCTTTCTCCACCTTTCTTCCCTCTTTCTCCCTTTCTTCCATTTTTAGGATGCACTCTCATTTCTAAACCTTATTTTTATGCATATATTTTTATGTGTAGATAGGTGCACTCTGGGTAGAGGTGCCTGTGGAGGCCAGAGGCATCGAACTCTTCTGGAGCCAGAGTAACAGTCAGTTTTGAGTCATTCTTAACCACTGGGCCATCTTTTCAGGCCCCGTCCTACCATTTAAGGTGCAACTCTATTGCCTTTTTAACACCTTAATTCTTCAGTGTATTTTTCCAAAAGTGGAGTTTTCCTTTAAAACCCAGTACTGTCATTAAAATTAGAAATCAGCATTATTATAGTGCTACTATATAATTTAACGAACTTATTCATGTTTCTTCAGTTGTCCCAATAACTTCTGCATTAGTTACTTTTCTGTTGTTGGGTTAAGATACCATGACCAAGGCAACTTATAGAGGGAAGAGGTTATTTAGTTTATGCTTCCAAAGGGGCAGGAGCCCATTGTGGTAGGGAGGATGGTGCAGAGCTGACCAGAGCAGAAGGCTGAGTGCTCACATCTTCAAGCAGGCACAGGAAGCAGAGAGTTACAGGAGATCTGGCAGGGCTTAAGAACTTCCAAATTCTGCCCCCAGAGATGTGCTTCCTCCAGCAAAGCCACACCTCTTAAAACCTGACAAAACAGCGCCACCAACTGGGGACAAAATGTCCAAATACTCGGAGCCCACAGGGGACATTTTCATTCAAAGCATCACAGCATCCCAATATAGCAGATCAAAAGCAAATTCCAGATCGTGCATCGCTTTGCATTTCCTTTCTCCTTTTCATTTCCCTTAACCCAGAGCAGTTTTCACGTCTTTATATTTCCTTTTCTTGACCACTTAACAGAGTCCTTACCTAGACTTGCCCGGCAGCTCCACCTTCCTATCCAGATGCTGGAGCCTGTGGAGGGGATGCCAGGCTCCAAGTGCGTCACACTGGAGGCTCAGACTCACAAGTTCCAGTGCTGGCCATGATACACTTGGTCATTTGGTGAAAGTTATACCTTCAAGATTTTCCCAGTAAACTGAATACTTTACGTTTTAAAGTCAGTATCTTATGGTCAGATATTTGAAACTATGTAACTCCACTATCCTGAGTGGCAACAGTTCTTACCTAAAAGAATTATTACTGGGATTGTTAATAAATAGGTGATTTTCCTAATTCTGTTATTCTGTCTACATTTGTCATTAGTTGATTTTCTTTTGCAAAGAAAAGCCTTGCTTTATCGACTATTTATTGGTACATTGATTTGTATAAGTGCAGACTTTGGAATCTTATTTAATAATTTAGGATCCTTATTGTCATTTATGTTGATGCCCACTTTGTCCTGTATTTTGAGGAATTAGTCAATTTTGACGTTCAAGTGTTTAATTAGGCAATTGATGAGGGAGATCTCATTTACTGGAAATGAGGAATTGAAAAAAAGCTGAAGAATGCTTTTCATTGTGCCTTTACTTTCATTCTTCAGTTACTTGAGAGCTGTATTGTATTTGTAAATATCATATATATATATATATATATATATTTATCTTCTCTTGTGAACTGTACATAATCTGAAATGACTACTTATTAAAACCCCCATTGTTTAAGGATGTTAACCCTTTGTTTGACAAAAGCTTTGGAAACTGCTTACTGAGCGGATACAGTGAATTAGAAACTTTACCAACAGTTCAGTTTCACAACCTTTTCAACAGTCCTCTGGAATATTATTATTATTTCCATTTTATAGACAGGAATGCAAGAGGGCCTAGACATACTGCTCCAGACTATGGGCAAGCAACAAAAGAAAGCCAGGACTGAATCCAAATTTGTGTGATTCCAAAATTTCTGTTTTTAATTCTGCATGATGGGATAACACTTTAATTTTAAAAAGAATTCGGGGAAAACTAATATAATTCTGAGCCCAAGTGAGACCAAATTTTGTAATTATTTTATAACTCAAGATATTGTTTCTAGGACATTGTCTTGAGATGGGTTATCATATTGTGACGTGGCACTAATGTATATTTCTGCTCTATTTGGGACTCTGAACAGTAAAGTTCAGGGGAGGTGGACACTTATGTTGACTTACTGGGGATGAAATGTTACCTAGCAGATATCAGATAAATTTTATGCAGTCGTCCCTTTTGTCCCTGGTTCTATATTTTGTGGTTTTAGTTGCCCATGATCAGTCATGTTCTGAAATATTAAATAGAACAGTCCATAAATAATCCATAAGTTTTGATTATAGTATAATCATTCTATTTTATTATTAATTGTTGCTGTTGATCTTCTATGTTGCCTGATCTATAAACTTCTTTGCAGGTGTGCAAGGAGAAAATTATATTTCTAAGGCTTGATACCATGTGAGTTCAAGGCTCTGCAGGATGTCTTGGAAGGCATCCTACTGTACATCTATGAAGAAAATGTATGGGACAATGAAGAACATCATTTGTGAGCACAGCAATCAGGGAATGCTCCTGGCGCAAACTGCAGAGAGAAGCCTCTGGTTTTTTACCTGGGTGTGATGGTTGATATCAGATGTCAACTTGGTAAGATCTTAAATCATCTGAGAGACAGGCCACATGGATTCCTGTGGCAAATTATCCTGATTAGTTAATTGGAGTGGGAAGACTCCCTTACTATGAGTGGCTTCTCTGGGATGGAATCAAGGACGGTGTAAAACAAGGAAGTAGGCTGAGCACAAGCATTCATCTCCCTCTGCTTCCTGACTGCCGATGCAATGTGACCAGCTGCCTCACACTTCTGCAGCCATGACTTCCCTTCTGTGAGGGGTTATACCCTGGAGCTGTGAGCCAAAATAAACCCTTCGCCTTTAAGTTGTTTTTGTCAAGAGTAATTTTCACAGCAATGGAAAAGTAACTAAGACACTGGGAAATGAAATTTGAGGAAAATGGTATCTGTGGCCCCTTCTGGACTTCACTTTCTGGAACTTTCCCACTCTTCATAGTAGTGCCTGTCTCTGTTTTCCTCCACTTGGCTTGCTTCTCGTTCCCCTCTCTTTATTCTCTGTGTCTTCTGTTAACTTCCCCTTTCCACTGCCAGGTGCATTAAGCCTGTGCAGGGTGCCCTTTTAAAAGCCATGCTTGGTAAGGTACCCCTTGACCAAAATGGTCAAGTGTGAGTGGCCTGGGGGTTTGCCTCCTATTTACAACACCAAGAAATTTGATTTTTAAAAATATTTTTATTAAAAAATTCTGACTTTCATGCAATATAACTTACTGGTGTTTAGATCTCATCCCCCATCTGCCCAGTGCTTTACTGACCCTCACCCAACTTCATTCTCACTCCCCTCCCCCCTTTCTCTCCCAGTAGTCATCAGTTGCCAAAAGTCCCTTAGGTAGAGTTGGAATGAGTTTTTTATCCACTTCCCCATGTCTATGCTGGGATATTTTCTATTTGAACAGGAATGGAACTTGTCCATGCTGTCACCATTGCTGTGAGGTCATACGAGCAACTGACCAGCTATCTGGAAATCTCTGTTTCCTTGTGGTCAGCCACCACCTCTAGCACCCTACAATCTTTCTGCCCCCTCTTCCACAATGTCCCCTGAGCCTTGGGAGGCAGAAATTTGATATTGATGACCTATTTAGGGACAAGCACTCTGTTGCCCTTGTTGTCTGCACATTGGCCAGGTGTGGGTTTCTGTGACACCATCATTCAAGTGAAGAGACAACTTACAGAATGGGAAAAAGTCTTTACCAGCTGACAGAGAGTTAGTGTCTAGAACACACAAAACTCAAAACACAAAACTTCGCACAAACAACCCAATTAAAAAGTGTTATAAGGAGCTGAACAGAGAATTCTCTAAAGATAAAAAGCAAATGGATGAGAAATATGTAAAAAATGTTTAACATCCATAGTCATCAGGGAAATGCAGATTAAAAGGACTTTGAGATTTCATCTTACCCAACTCAGAGTTACTAAAATGCAAACAAACAAACAACAGCAGCAAGTGCTGGTGAGGATGTGGAGAGAGGGGAACTCATCCACTGCTGGAGGGAACGAAAACTGGTGCAGCCACTGTGGAAAGCAGTGTGCAGATTCCTCAAAAAGCTAGAAATTGGTCTACCATTTGCCCAAGCCATACCACTCTTGGTCATATATCCAAAATCCATGGTCATTGCCACCCTTTTCATAATAACCAGAAACTGGAAACAGCATAGATGTCCATCAACTGACAAATGGAAAATGACGGTGTGGTACATATACACAATGTAGTATTATTCAGCTCTTAAAAATGAAATTATGAAATTTGTAGGTAAATGGGTGGAACTGGAAATAATCATCCCGAGTGTGCTGACTGACCTGAACCCTGAAAGACAAATGTCACATGTTCTCTCGAAAAGCTGAACGCTAGCTTTAAAATTCTAGTTATGCGTATTTCAATTTGAAAATCCAGAGAAACCAGGAAACTAATACGTGGGCATGGAGGTGGCAGGAGGCTTCCTGGGAGGGCAGTGGAACGTAGTGATATCCAGGGAAAAAGGAATAAGGAAGTGGGAAGCACTAAATGGGATGGGAAATGGGAGGGCGCAGCAAAGGAGCGCCATGGGGGGTAGGTAATAGTAAAGGCCTTTAGAAAAAGTCACATGGGAGTCTATCATTATGGAAGCTTCTTAAAAAGTATATGTATATACTTTATAAAAAGAGATTAAAAGGAGCTACCTTATGACGTGGGATATTGCCAATATCAGATACCGAAGGCTAACAACAACAACAACCAAAACCAATGCCAGAAATGGACTCCCTCTCTTGAAACTGTTGACTGAGGTCCTGTATACCCTCAAACACTATTGGCCATTGCTCCTGATCTAGGTTACCTCCCAAGATTGATGGCAAACCTTATTGGTGAAGATATTACATACATGAGTTGTAGAACAAACAAGGAGAAATCAAACTGATGCTGATCAGAGCCTCATCTCTACTGTCCAGTTTTCATAGTTCTGGAAGATACTATGCAGGCATCTGGAAGGAAAAAACAACAATCATCAATGTTATCGAGCTATGAATCCTGTGAACTACAACAACTGGCCTGCCAAGATGTGCCTACTTGTGCAGTAGTGGCAGGAATATGGGAGCAATTAACCACTTCCTAATTGGATTTAAGGTTTGCTTCATACAATGGAGCCTGTCCCTGACACCGATATCAGATCTAGGAACCTGAGCTAGACAGGTCACAGGCCATGGGGGAGAGTCACTATCAGTTTTCTACTAAGTAATTGTAGTATTAATCTGGCTCCTAATGACTTATGGTTATATCTATAGATGAACGCATCTCTCAACTCTCTTTGGGGGTTTCCTTAACAGAACCTTGAGTTTTGCATTATGGGAAGGACCAAAGGCAGAGAAGGTGCCTTTGTAGTTTTGGGTTCACTGACATCTTGGGTGCCCTCAAATGTGGAGATTGTGTTCTTTTATTCTTTTGCTGTCCAGACATGTGACACCCACACCCCCCCATCAGGGACAATGCAGGAAAGATAAAACTTTGGCTTTTACATATTAGTAGTGTGTTGAATTCCTAGAAACATTTACATTCTTAAGCATTAGATTATCCAATCTCTTATGAGAAGACAAACAACATATGGGCAAATAATTGTCTACTAAAATATGACAGAGGACATTTGAGAGATTTGATAGTGACCTAGAGGAACCACCGATTCCTTATCTTCACACAGTTGTTCAGAGAGCCTCAGCGGTGTGAATGGGTTTTACCTAATTTCAGCCCCAAATAGCTGAAGAGAGCTATTTCTAGTCCCGTTCTGTCTGTGACACTGCAATGGCCTTCTCAGTCTTGCACACGTGTATGCAACAGACACGACAACAAGGTCCTCGTTCATCCCTTCTAAACCTGGACATGACAAGGTCCTCGTTCATCCCTTCTAAACCTGCTTTCTCTTCTTTTCTTTCCTCCTTAGTGCCACCATCCACCTAGTTCCGCAGACTCAAAGCCAAGAATCGTTCCTGACCCCTCCTTTTTCACTCGTCTTACAACTCATTCGTTGCTCTGAGGTTTACACACAGTGGGGTTTGGGGACCTCAACAGAGTCAAGTGGCTTCATAAAGTCAGATAAAGATGGAAGAAAGGGGAAATTGGGAGTGTCCCACCTTTTCCAACAGCACTATCATGATGAACTGCTGTGTTCTAGGTGCTGTGCTGGGCTTGTTGTCATTGAGAACATCTCAGCCCATGTCTCCACTCAGCCCCTGTCTTCTAGGGCTTCTGGTGGTCCCAGCCTACCTGATGAAGACTGACCCTCTTCTGGTTTTCTAGAGAGAGTATGTGACTGGCCTTCCGTGGCATTGGTCTCTCTGTCTTTCTCCATTTGCCTCTTCAATGCTGTGTGGCCTGGAAAGATCACATGGAAGCCACCCTGTGCATTGTTGACCCACCCTAAGAGGCTATGGAAAGGCATTCAGAGGTAGAGACGTAGGTAGGTCTAAATGTTTTGTCTTTATAGTAAAGGTTATGTGTCATCAGGGGTCATAATCAGAGTGACTGAGGGCTTATCTCCCCTCCCCATGCCGGAAGTTACTCTCTGAGACAGAGTGAGAGCTGGAAGGGGAGAGGAAAATGAAAACACCACACCATCCCCTCTTACCTTTGTCTTTTCCCAAGCTCTCCTTAAAAGTTCAGCTCTCAGTGGCTATTTCTTTGACTAATACTTTGTTTCAAAATTAGCTAGAAAAGTCTGTTTATTTCTTTTAACTATCAGTTTGCTTCTCCTATAGTTTATTGAGCCCTAGGGAACTTATTCTCTATAAATAAATAAAACTATTACTATTATGTAGTTCTATGCAGAACATTAGTTGAAGGAGAGAAGTGACATTTTTCTTAATTTGCTGCAGAAATGTGTTGTAGTCACAATAACTTTCCTCCTGCCTTGAATTAATGGCATAATTATTCACACTGGGAAAGAGAGAAGGAATGAGTTTGAACTTGGCATGAATTAATACACAAAATATGCCTTCTGTTCTTTCTCATTGTCTAATTAATTCTGAATTATGAAATTCCCTTTGAGCTACCCCAAAATCAGGGTCACTGGACTCTGGTGTAATTATTCTTTCCTATCACTTTCCAAAGTGATTTGATGGTAATGGAGTATTTGAGAAAAAAAAGGATGTCTATTTGTGTGTCCTGAAAAGGAGGGAGATGAGAGCATAAGGGGTCTCTCCGGAAGTCTTCTTCTGAGGAAGGTATGCACAGTGCATGTACAAGGTTCACAGAGGAGACTGAACTTTGCACAGGCCAGCATTACTGCTAGGGAAAACAGCAGTGGACTAGCTGGTGATATAATCCAATTTTTTCTTCAAGTTCTATGCCTTGGTGTCTGAAATTTTCAGTACAAAGGCCATTCTTTTGCATTAGAACATTGTCTTCAGGTTCCCAGTTAAAAAGGAGTGAGTGGTCCACAGAGAATTGCACAATCACCTACCAACCACCCCTAAAGGATAAAGAGAACTTGCTGTTGTATGTCCAACTGTGTTCACAAACTTGCTAATCAGTAAGAGTTATGGATGAATCGACAGATATATGAAAGGCATTTGACAAAGTTTAATATGATTTCATGATAAAAGTCTTGAAGAAGCTAGAAATTGATGGAACATAATGCATAATAAAGCCTTTATTCAACAGACTTATGGCCTATACTGTGCTAATTGAGGAAAAATGGAGAGCGTTTATTCTTAAATCTAGAATGAGACAAGGGTACTCACTCTTTCCATCCTTACTCAATGGAGTGCTTGAAGTCTTAACTAGAGCACTAAGACAAGGAAAAGATATAAAAGGGCTAAATATTGAAAAGAAAAGGGTTAAACTATCCCCTATTTGCAGATGACATGATTAAAAGAATCTGCAGACTCCTTCAGAAAACTCTGAGAAATAAACTCTAGTTTCAGTGAAGTTGTAGGATATAAAATCAATACACATAAAATCAGAAGCATTTGCATATATCAATAATGAACTCCTGAGGAAGGAAGAAATTAGGGAGACCATCCCATTCATGGTAGCTTAACAAGTAATCCAGACGTAAGTCTGGCTGTGAAGGACCTTTAAGACACTGAAAAACAAAACCGAGGAAGACACTACCTGACGGGAAGAAGTAGCTTAACAAGTAATCCAGATGTAAGTCTGGCTGTGAAGGACCTTTAAGACACTGAAAAACAAAACCGAGGAAGACACTACCTGACGGGAAGAAGTGCCATGCTCCTGAACGACAGAACTAACACTGTGAACATGGGCTACATTACAAACACAGATTCAATGCAAGCACCATCAAAATTCTAATGACATTCTTCACAGAACTAGAAAAAAACCTGAAAATGTATGTAGAAACACAAAGTATGCAGAGAGCCAAAAACAGTCCCAAGCAAAACAAACACAGAAGTATCACATCACCTGATCTCAAGCAATATAGTGAGTGCTATCATGATGTCATCACAGAAACAGACACATAGACCACTGGAACCAGATGGAGGACCTGGAAATAAACCCTCACAGCTACGGGCAGCTGTCTTTGACAAAGGTGTCAAGAACACACACTGGAAAAGAAGACGGCCTATTCAATGAATGGTGCTGGCGAAACTAGACACCCACCTGCAAAGAATGAAATTAGATCCATAGCTCTTACCTTGCACAGAACCAATTCAAATGGTTTCAGGTACCTAATTTAAAACCTGAAATAATGGAACTGCTAGAGGAACATATCGGAAGTAGGCATTCGTAATAATTCTTGTCTGAACAGAATCTCAGAAGCATAGGTCACAGCCCCAAGAAGGGGGCTTACACTGAGAAGTGGAATTGCATTCAACTGAAAGGCACAGAAAAAGAAACCTTCAGCAGAGTGGTCAGACAGCCTACAGAACGGGAGAAAATGTCTGCCTACTATACTTCAGACAGAGGTCAAAAAGCTGAATAAAGAAAGAACTGCAAAAGATAAACACCAAAATAATCAAAACTGCCTATCAGTAAGTGGGCCTGCAGTAGTCTGAATAGGTGTTCCCCAAGCTTCCAAGTATTCAAACATTTTGTCCCCAGTTGGGTGGTGCAGTTTTGGGAGGTTTTAGGAGGTGTGGCCTTGCTGGAGGAAGTGTGTCACTGGGGGCAGGTCTTCAGAGCACACAGTCATGACCACTTCGAGTATGGTCTGTGCCTGATTGAAACTGTGAGTGCTCTGCTTTCTGCACCAGCCACCTCTGCTGCCCTTGCTATGACGGAGACTGAATTCTCTCACCAGCATGCAAACATGTCTGCATTGTCTCTCATCTCGGACACAACACAAGACAGATTTTCTTAGTCTGGCAATTGCTTTCAGTTATCTCTCCACACTTTTGCTTCCATTTATAGAATTATTACCCCCCTTCACTTTTTGTCTCTATAGTCTTACGTCATGTTCTATCCGATTCTTGCCCATCTGTTCCCAGAAATTCACTACAGTTGTCTTTGATAAAGTCATCAATATCTTCCTTTCTGTGAAACTTACCATCCCTGTCTTTTCCTTCCTGTGCCCTCAGCGGAACCTGACATCTAATCTAATTCCTCAGATGTCTCCTTCCATTTCCTTGATGTACCTATTCAAACTGTGCCAGAGAGATGGCTCAGCAGTTAAGAGCACTGGTTACTCTTGCAGAGGGTCGGAGTTCAATTCCCAACACCCACATGTCAGCTAAGAACCATTGGTAACTCCAGTTCTAAAGGACCTGATACCCTCTTCTAGCCTCTGCAGATATTGCAGCCATGTGATACACTTATATGTAAGCAAAAACTTTCATTTGGGTAAAATAAAATAAATAAGTAAATAAATAGAACAAATATTACCTGTTAAGGAGAGTTTTTTTCATGTGATCTAAAACAACTCCAGTTTCCATTCATATCCCTGTATTGTACCTTTTTATAGCTTCATAACATCTAACACTATAAACAATAAATACTCATAGAATAAATAAATTATTATGCAAGTGGATAGATGGGAGAGTAAAAGCTTTTGAAGAGGAACATGGAAAGCATTCGGAGGATGAAAGTGGTTATGAGCCTACCACAAAGAAACAGATGATCCCATTAGGTAGGGGTTTGGCTATCTTTTCCTTAGGTAGTAAGGGTTAGAATTAGGGCTCGGTCTTAAGTCAGTCTGATGCCAAGTAATCAAAGTAAGCCAATGCCATGTATTCATCCAAGGAGAACATGAGTTTCAGTTCTAGACGGTAACATGAAACGCAAAATATCTATGGTATAGTTTCACCTTTGTTGCTGTGATAAAATATCACAGGACTTGGGGATATCTGGGAAGATGGCTGAGCCAGACCCCCAGGGCATGTAGGACATCATCAAGGTAGTGGAGACATCCTTGTAGCAGATGCAAGACCAGTTTCAGATCGTGTTTGACCAGAACAATTGAAAAATGGATGACATGAGTCATAGCATTGATGATCTAGAGAAAAACACTGTGACTCAGTGCCCAGACTGGAAGGAAGAACTGGAAGGCAGAAACAAAATCTCTGCCACACAAGGTGTGAAGGTTGTTGATAATTTACACTGAAATCTGGAACATCATTTTCCGAAGTCAAGAGAAAACTGAGTGGCATTCTGCCAATAACTACTGTGTGGAGAGGTTATATGAAGTGTGAATTCTTACTATAGTCTGGATAGTGAGTTTGTAGAGTAATCTCCCTCCCCCATCCCAGTTTCTTAAGCTTGTCTTCACATCTTGGTCACTTGTCTTAATTACTAAACATTGAAACTTTTGTGGTTCCTGCATAAAATTGTCAAATTTCTAGTGTATTTTTGTGCAGTCTTGTTCTCATGTAGTTTAGTTTGTAGTGGTTTCTGTTTGATAAAAGTCGCTGTATAATTTTTTTTATTAAATGAATAGTAACTTTTCTCCCTAGTAGACACAGATGTGAGACATGCATAATTAGGGTTCTTTAATTTTTCAGCACAAAGTGACTTTTAAGCTGACTCTAAAGTGCCAGAAATATTTTCCAAATGCCTGCAAACATTGAACAATAGTATCTGCAGAAATATCCATTACTACTTTATTATCACAACTCAGAATCAAACCGTGCCTTGTGACTACTCCTGAGAGGGGATGCTGAAGTCTGAGAGGGAGCTCCTGGTGCTCCAAGGCATTCATGTGTTTTACTTGACAGTCTCGTAACTTAGGAAGGAGCCCACAGTGCTCAGCTACAATGATCACCTGAAAAGTCTGGCAGGAATTAAAAAACCCAGTGATTCTATCCTACTTTGAGCTAGTAACTGAAAGTAGCGACAGAGACCCAGAGAATCTGTACAGGTCACAAGACTGAAAGATGACAAGTGACTCGCAGGAAGCTTCGTTTCTTGCCTAAATTCTTGTAGAGTAACTGTTTTATTATTGACATAATAATCTTTTAAAAGACATAAACTCTCGCTATTCAGAAGTTCAGAATCCTAAGCCCTGAGGCAGCATTTGATGACCTGGAAGGCAATCCACGTGATGTCATACAACAAAAACGTTAATAACTAAAAGAAGTTAAAAGTACATTTTGACCAAAACAACTGTGTGGAGAAAGAAGCTTATTTGGCTTATAGTTTCAGGTTACAGTCCATTATTGTGGGGAAGTCAAAGTATCACATTCACAGTCAAGAGCAGAGGAAATAATTGCATGGATTCTCACTTGCTTCTGCTCAGCTAGCTTTCTTCACTCTTACATAGTTCAGGATCCCACTCAGTTAACCATGAGGAAATTCCCCACAGACATGCTCACAGGCCAACCTGATTTAGATAATCCCTCATTAAGACTCTCTTCTTGGGTGATTCTAGATTGTATCAACCTGACAGTTAAAACTAACCAGCTCAGTCTATTTCTGTTCTCTTTTATAAGATTATATGTTTAAAGTACTACTTTGAGTAGTATATAAATATAGTTATACATACAAGATCATACATATTTTTATTGTTAAATGAATAAACAGCGACAGGTAATACATGCTACAAAAATCCATTTACTGGATTGCCATCTGCTTCCGGGAAGTTTTGAGGTGACGGGGTACCTCGTCTTGGGGGGGGGAGGTCCATGATGGTGACAAGCACAGAGGAGAGGAATTCAGGATACACAAGGAACAGAAAGGGCCAGAGTCCCCAAAGCGTTTTCAAAGGTATCTCCCCCCAAATAGCCTAAGAACTTTCCTCTAAGCCCTACCTCCAAATGGTTCCATCACCTCTCAATGGCACCACCTTGAGGACTTGGCCTTTAACACATGGGCTTTCAGGAGATACTTCAGATCCAAAATATAGCAAACATCAAGGTTCAGAGATATAAAGCATAATAGTCCTGTAGAACCAGGACCAGTAAGTCCTGTAGAACCAGGACCAGGTTCTCCCAGTCTTCTGCCTTCTGACTTCCCACCTTTCTGCAGAAGCCATTTCTCTTACATATGCTTATTTTCTTACATGGAAGATTTTACTCACAAGACTGATCATGTTCTCAGGATAACATGTCTTTGGAAAATTAGAAGCCAAGAAACCCTCAGCAGGGACATGTGGATTCACTGACTGATTTTCCTTCATTTCATCATGATGTTATGTTCAAACAGTAAACATCCCATGAAACACAGAATGAATCTGTCCTACCCTCAGTTCCTGCTTCTGTCCCATGTGCTGTGAGCAGCAGTTCCACCGTCCACACAGAACAGGAACCCAAGCAAGTGCTTGAAGCTCAGTTGATCTAGATGTTTAGAATCAAACTTCACTAGCTTAAATTACTTCAGTTTGCCTAATTTGTTTCCTCTTTGTGAGCTCTGAGAAGCTTGGTTTAACATCTTCTAGATTGTGGTGTCTGTCTTCATTGATGCCTATTCAAATGGTGTCTGTAGAGATCAGGAGAAACAGGGTTTAAAGATACAGCTGTTTGTTTTTATAATTTCTTTGCATACTACAATAACATGTGAAGCCCAAGTCACTAGAGAAGAGCCTTATTTCCATAATTCTATTTCTGCAACCAAATCACAGTCAGAGAACCCTTTCATTCAATTATCTTTCAACATGTTGGTATTAGGGATTCCATAAACTTTGGGATTATTTTGTATTTATCATCAGGGATAAATTCATTGCTTTATTATCTCAGTTTAAGTGACTTTAAAAAAATTTACTATTTTTATTTTATATGTATGAGTGCGTTGCTTGTATATATGTAAGTGAACCTGTGTCCTACAGTACACGTGGAGGGTGTCAGATCCCCTGGAACTGGAGTTACGGACAGTTGTTAGCCACCATGTGGGTACTTGGAATCAAATCCAGATTCTCTGCAAGAGCAGCCAGTGCTCTTAACCACTGAGCCATCTCTCCAGTCCCTGTGTTAAGAGACTTTTGACTAGCCTAAGTTTATATGTGTGTTTACAAGTATATGTTTGTGTTTTTGGACAAAGGATTCATCTTTTTGTCTATAAGGATTGCCATATTGATTCATCCCCAATACAGAGAGACTTTCAGCAGTATTGAAAGTCATACTACATCTCTGGAAGGAACTATTAGAAATGGTTGCTTCCAAGAAAGGGTGCCGAAGGAGACACTTTCATCAATAGACTTATTTATATATGTTTAATTGCACATTATAAGTTTTTAACAAGCAAAAATGCAATGTCAGCAACAAGAGTCATAACAGTTTCTTCATGGTATTTTGTATGTAGCTGTGCTACACGTCTGGCTCATATTTTTGTGCCATTCCAAACTGCTTTCATTCCAGGGGAGCAGGAGAGTGTAATCAGATAGGTGTTTCAAAGCTGTGCTGACAGTCTGTCCAGTAACTGTTACTTTGACATGAAGACTTGATGTGAGAATACGGAGATCTTTTCAACACATTCCTCCTATCTTGATAATTATGTGTTCTCTTAGAATCTGGAATGCACAGGTATGTTTTCACTGATTCATGCTGACAGAAGCTCTGGTGACTGTCATATTTGTAAAGGTCCCTTTCAGATTACGCAGCTTTCACACTGACAAAAATAAGTGTATTTCCTATATTGCCACTGAATTAGTTACTTTTTGTTTCTGTGATAAAATATCATTCCCCCAAACCCAGCATAGAACTGGGGAAGTAAACAGCAGACCCCAATCTTAGATGAAGAAATACTGGCAACTGAGTACAGTTGGGTGAGGAAGAGTTGATCTTCCTAAAGCAAGAAACTCTAGATAGGCCAACTAGACCTCAGTAGAGAAACTTGCACTGAAGAACATCTAGGAACACTATCTTGATACAATAGACCTTAACACAAATGACAGAATGTAAGAATTCTTCCTATGGGAAGGGGGTATAAAGATGATTAAGACTGACTGAGATGGTCTGTATGAAATGCACAAAAACTCAATAAAAAAATTAAAAAAATCATGTCCACGGCAACTTATAGAAGGTTTTATCTTGGCTTGTAGTTCCAGACGGAGAGTCCATGTCCCTATCAAGGAAGGCATGGCCTCAAAGTGGTCAGAGCAGGAAGCTGAGAGCTCGCCTCTTCAACCTCAAACCCAACACAAAGAGAGAGCGAACTGGGAGTGGGATAAAGCTATGAACTCTCAAAGCCCCCCCCCCCAGTGAGGCACTTCCCTCGTGAGGGCGCCATCTCCTGAAGTTTCATTAGCCAACCCCCCCAACCATGCCACCAACCAGGGACCAAGTGTTCAAATCCATGGAGTGTGGGGGACATTTCTCATTCAAACCATTGTAGCTTGCATTCCTAGTTGTCACTTTTACCCAGAAAATGGAAAATTTAAAGACCCGTACCTCAGTCACTCCACACAGTCACTGCAGACCCAGACCTGGACTTGACAGAAGGCACATCCAGCCTTAGTCAAAGTCCCCCTTTGCAGTGAACAGGGGCGAATGCAGAGACTGCTGCCCAAGATACTGAGAATACGTGACAGCTGTGGGATGGCCAGCCCCAAAGAAGACCACTCTCTGTAAGGCTCAGGGAGCATTTTATACAAGGTGTAAGAAGAGCATAAGAGTCAGAGTATAAGGTGAAGGGCTACGAAATGCCACCCTCTGGGCAAGACACAACTATTTCAATCTTGAATTCATAGCGGCTGGGGTTACTGACATTGAACTTAGCCCTGTCAACCATCAGCCATGCATGTGGAAGAACTCACGGGGTCTTGTCCCTTACTGCTGAACTGTTGGCTATTGTGGTTGGGCACCCACTGCTGAGCTCATGAGGCTCCAATGGACAGCTTCAACTCTAGTCACACAGGGGCCCTGGTTAAATTCAGGGGGTCCCAAAACAAAACAAAGAGGAGTGTGAGAAAGAGAACTGCGGGGAAGAGAGAGGGTGGACAGGAGTGGGGGCTGAGAGAGGTGGGGATGAGACAATCATATATTGTATACATTTATGAAATTCCCAAATAACAACTTTGATTAATTAATGAGATAATAATAACTACCAAAATAACAATAATGATGATAATGAGCCCTCCCTAGCAAGTATTAGTCTCTCAGGGGACCACAGGTGAATCAATGGGCCTTTCAGAGAAGAGAGGAGAGGGGTCCACCAGTCACCGCTCTGCAACCACCTGCTCTCTTATCTCCATTGGATTGTGACTTGGGGCCTCCCTGTGGGACACCTGATGTGTCACTACAGCTTAGAGAGATTTAAACAGAAAACATGTTCACTATGCATGTCAACTGTGACTTGCACCTTTATGCACAATAAAACAAATGTAAATTTTGAAGAATTTTACACTGACATCTCCTTCAAAGAAAAAAAGTGGGATTAGTTCATTTTCTTATGTCGCTATTGTTTTGAATGCCCAAGCGAACAAACTGAGCTGAATTTGAGTGAAAAGTAGTGTGGGGAGAAGACAAGCATCACAATAAATACAGAGACATTAAAATAAACAGACACTGTCTTCCGCAAGAACAGATCACTTGGAATTTACACATTTCAGAAATGTTTTAATACCTTGGGTTGTATATGTGATTCTATGCAAGAATTTCATTCTTTGAGAATGATTAATATAAATAATTTTTTTTTGGTAAAAGAATAACGTGGAAACCAGTTGAGACATAATCTAGTGCTCAAAAACCATACATACAAAAAAATAAAGAATTCAAATAATTGGGAAAATTTGTCTTTCTTAACTTAAAAAAAATTTTTATTGATTCTTTGAGAATTTCTTACAGTGTATTTTGGTCTTATCTAGACCCCCGCCCCATCCATACTCCAGTCTGACTACCCCATTTCACGTTTTCTATTGGTAATTTTAAGAGTCTATTGAGTCTATTTGTGTCCCCCTAATACCTTTGGGTAAGGTTCTATCCCCTAGAGCCTGGTCAACCTACTCAATGCCACACCATTAAAGAAGACAGGCTCTTCCTCTCTCAGTAACTATTAGTTGGTGATAGTTCCTCAGCCAGGATTGGGGCTACTTGCTCACCTCCCCCATCCATGCTGGTTTTTTAATATTTTTTTGTCTGACTTTGACTTACACAGATCTGTGTATATTGTCACAAGTATTGGGGGTTCATTTTGCGACTACTTTATTGTGTCTGGAAAACACAGTTTCCTTGTAATCATCTGCTGCCTCTGGCTCTTACGATCTTTCCACTCCCTCTTCCACAATGACTGCTGAGTCTTGGGAGTAGAGGGTGTGATATGGGTGCCCCATTTAAAGCTGAGCATTCCACAGTCTTATCCTCTGCACATCGACCACTTGTGGGTCTCTATTAACTGCTATGTGCTGCAAGAAGCTTTTCTGGCAAGAGTTGAGAGATGCGCTGATCTATGGGTATAAAACAGTGATCAGGAGTCAATTTAATACTGTGTCCATTTAGCATAATTATAATAGTATTTTCTGTGACCTGTCTGGCTGCAGGTTCTTGGTCTTGATGACAGTGCCAGATATGGACTCCATCTTGTGAAGTGGGCCTTAAATCCAACCAGAAAGCAGTTGGTTACTCCTGTAACATTGGTGGCATATTGTACCAGTAGGCATATCTCTCTAGACCAGTCTTTATTTTAGCTCACATGCTCAAAGCTGGGTAAGGCTGATGATTATTTTTCTTTTCTGATAGCAAACACAGCACTATGAGAGCTAGACGGTAGAGATGAAGCTTTGAGGTCAGTGCCAGCTTGATTTCTCTTTGTTTTACAGCTCATGTAGTGTCTTCAGCAATAGGTTCTCACTATCAAGTTCTGGTAAGTTAGCTAAATAATTATATCAACTTAATTTAAATACTACATGTTCCTGTACTGACCTCACAGTGGTACAAAGGATCCAGGGAATGATTGTGACCACATTGGCATGAACAGTTGATGTGGCTTGAGTACTCTCATTAGTAGAAATCAGATTGATCTGTTCCTCTGTCTCTTTTCCTGGTTGCACCTGCATCTATTATCTCAAGGAGCCCTGAGGGTAAAGGGTGAAGGTGGTTAACACTTCATTTAAGGATCAATTCACAAAGCAACACAGGCTGCTCCATGACATCTTACCTGCTTTTCACGCCCCCTGGGTCTCTCTGTGCTTATCTGGCCTTTACTTCCTAGCCACCTTTGATGTGTGCCTCAGATTAACAGGACAAACCTAGTCCAGGGAATTCCACCTGCCCCCAGCTTGGATCCCTGTTGCTTTCATCACCTTGTCAGTGGATGGGGAAGCAGCCATCCTCTTCCTTGACCTTCTTACTGGTGCACAGCAAGTTCATGTGCCTATGGCTGCTAGAGTCTTTTTTTAAACAACAGCCTTACTGGGATCTAATCTATGGACTGTACATTTGCCATTCAACAAGTTGAATTGCCATTCAATGAGTTGGGCCCATAGTCTCAAGAATTTAGGAGGATGAAATAGGAGAAGTGTTTGAATGAAGAAATTTGAGGCCAGACTGGGCAACATAAGACTCCACAACCAACTAACCATCTAACTAGTACAAATCAATGATTTTTTTGGAGCAATACATTAAGTTTTGAAATCATAAAATGTATGTAACAAAATTTGCCATTTTGACTAATTTCTTGTGCAACCAACACTGCTATTTTCATTTTTTTAAAAATTAACCCAAACAGAGACTGATTAATCACTAAACAATAACTCTCCCTTTGGCCCATTCCCTGATAACCTCTAGTATGCTGTTCATCTATGAATTCACATTTTCCAAGTATCTTGTGCAAATGTCTACAGCATGTCCTCCTGTAACAAGCTTCTTTCATTTAGCAAGTTTTCAAGATACTTCCATGTTATAGAGTGCATCAGGACTGCATTCTTTGTAGTGGCTGAACAATAACCATTGTAACAGTTGTTCCCTCCTTCTGTCTATATTGAAAATAATTCTGCTAGGAACAAAAGTGCAAATATTAAGTTCCGGCTTTTAATTTCTTTGGGCATATACCTAGGAGTGGGATTACTGGATCACAAGTCGATTATGTGCTTAGATTTGTGAGGAATCACCCAACTGTTTGCCACTGTGGTTGCACTGCTGTATGCACACCAGCCTTGAACAACGCATGAAGGTCAACATTTTACACAAACATCAGATTCCACATTCACCACTGAGGTAGCGAACAACTGAAACAACTTGGAGGGGAAAGTTTCAAATGACAGCACCAGTCCACTGGGTTTGGGTCACAATTACTCAGAGGAACCCTATCTAATCTGGCTTCCGTTTGCCCCCTTCGGTTTGATCTTCTGGTTGCATCTGTTCATGCTTGACCCTCCCTTCTAGTCTCTGATTCTGTTTAAGTCCTAGTCCCAGAAATCTCCAAAGCATAATGCAAATCAGAAAATAAACAGATTCCAGAAATGGAAGCCTATTGCCAACTGTCTCTGGGCACAAATCTCTACCTGGGTTCTTTAATAAGCTATTAAAATGGGTTGATTGATGGCTCTAAGTGAATGGGGACGAGTGAATGGATTCGTTTAGCTAGTAGTGAGATGATCCATAAGCTGTGCAAGTCCACCCCGGAGAAGGCACTGAGATGGGCTGAGTAGTGGAAGAGCTCTGTTTGGGAGAAGTCTTTGAGGGAGCCATCAGTTTGAGATACAGGTCTGAATACTGAGAAGGAGAGGAAGGCAAATTCAGATGGAAATACTCAAGATTTCGGTACAGTCTAAGGAAGATCAATAAGATGTTCGGAGTCCTCACTTCATAGCGGGCCATCAGCAGAGGCCATTGTCTCTCAGGAATCAGTGGACTTCAGTATCCCTGCATTGCTGGATCTTATTCTGGGAACAACTGAGGAGCATGGATTTAATATAACAACAAATATAGGACCAAAGCTCGGGTTTCATTTGGAGCTCTGAAAGGTACTGTATTAGTCATTTCTGTTGCTGGGATAGAAACACTGACCGAGGGAACTTATAAAAGGAAGAGTTTATTTAGCTTATGGTTCCAACAGGGCAAGAGTCCATCATGGGGAAAAATGATGGCAGAGGTGGCTAGACTGCAGCACCTAAGCGCTCCCATCTTCAAGCAGGCACAGAAAGCAGAGTGTGACTGCTGGAGATCCAGCAAGGCTTAAGAACTCTCTAAGTAACCCGCTTCGTCCAGCATGGCCACCCACACCTTCTAAGACTTCTCAAAACAGCGCCACCAACTGGGGACAGAATGTCCAAATACTTTAGAGGCTATGGGAGACATTCTCATTCAAACCACCACAGGTCCCATTCCACTGAAATCAAGTGGAGTTTTGTGTGGAGACACTGGAATGATTCTTAAGTGATTTGTGGAAAGGCATTCTGTTGGGAGGCTCTTTTGCTCTTTCAGAATGGAGGCCATCATTCCTCTAGAATATTTATTTTGGCTATCATGGCAACTCCTGATTTTCCGAAGTGCCTGAGGTCCAAGGGCAGCTGTGTGCCAAAGAGGCTAAGTCTACCTGCTTTAACAAAGCATATTAACCTCTATCTCACTGAATGCCTATGACTTTGGGAGTGCTTTGACAAGTATGAAATCCCCTTGATTTGGACTAACTTCCTAACCAACTGGTCCCTTGTTAGGGTCAGAAGAGGAAGCAAAGGCTCTTGGATTCCAATTCAGAGTGGTATTCAGGGTCTTTGGTAATAGTTCATTTTCCTGTTAGGTTCTCATTGTGTTGTTCTCATTGAGATTGCTTGATTCTATGAAGACTTTACCCTGGCTTGTGATTTCACCAGGAGCCTATGGGCACCCAAGAAGAATCTTGTTCACTGTGATGGGAGGACTTGGTCTGGCCTAGTCTCACTTGTACTTTGCTCTACTGTTTCTTCTTCTTTAAAATTTATACTCAGTTCTTTGTTTTTCAGTTCTAATAACAAACGTTGGTTCTGTTATGGGCTCTTTCCCCTTGATCCAGAGTCCCAGTAGGCAGAGTCCCCTTAACATAGGGGCATTCCCACCCTATGTTAAGAGACTCCATGCAGGAATGTTTGTACCTGAGGCTTGACCATGCAAAAGGAAGAAAGGACTGATAGATACAGAATAGGCTTTTGGGTTCAATGGCCCTAAAATACCTCCCAATAAGCTCAGAACTCTATTAATATAGCAGGAATATAGTCTCCCACGTGGCATGGAACTAAATTAGAGAAAATCTATTGACTGTGGACAGGGCAAAGAGCAGTTTGATTAATTAGAAGCTCATATCATGCATCACGGCGCACTTTCAGTGAACCTGCTGTTGCTGTACACTAGCAGTCAGCTGTTGCAGCGCTTTAAATAGTACCTGTTCTCCTGAGGGAAAACTTCAGGTCCTTTCATTTACCAAAGGTCTCTATTCTTCCCAGGGGTGCTAGTGGCAGCCTGTCAGCCCCAGCGCCTGGGAGGCTGTCCTCAAATAGGACAAGGAGAGTCTAAAACGGTTCCTTGCTCCTGCTCTCTCTGCAAGTCCCCGAAGAGTCTGAGCTTCCTATTTTTTTTCTTTATGGTGGGAATGTGGGTGGTACAGTGTTTGCTGCCTGGGACAACTTTTAAATACATAGTACAAATTTTGTTAAGAGAAATTAAAACTACTGAAATTTTTTGATCGAACACGGGAAGGCTTAAGGCTGAGTGGCTTTTCTCATCGCAGAGCCTAACACAAGTTAAATGCCTTTTCACACCCAGTAGTTGACTGAACTACTAAACTCATGAGCAATTGGCAAGAAAAATGTTATCTCCATTTTATAAGAAAACATTCAATGTTTCAGCCATCGAGTATTTAGCACCTACTTAAAGGTTCTCTGGTAATAGTTGTATGCTGCATACTCTGTCAGCATGGGCTTCTTGCTATCTAATCTAATAGTCTATGAAATAGATGCTCTTACTAAACCACCCTGGCAGATGAAAACATGAAGGCACAGTCAGGACAACAGAGCTAAATCCTGGGCCTGTGCAGTCTGAATCCAGAATCCACACTCTGGACTGCTCTGTGACTGACAGGCACTCTAGTAAACTCACAAGGAAATAAGATTTCAGTTATAGCTGATAAATACTATGAAGGAAGAGTACAGGTTGCTATGAGAAAATACAAGGCCCGAGAGTCTGGGAAGCAGGAAATTTCACTTGACTTGAGGTCTGCAGGAGTGGGAGACACACAGGGTGTTGGGGGTGAGAAGACTGTGCTGGGTAAGAGTACGGGGCAGAGTGGGAACAGAGAGAAAGAATTCACACCTCGAAGAACCGGAATGATTGTGGTTTCTTTGTTGAGTGAATAGACAGAGGCTCCTGAAAGAGGCGGAGGTGCGACGTGACAATGTGGAGTAGTGTTTGCTTTGCCTTAAGAGCACTGCGAAGCCACAGAAAGGAAGGTTTAGGATACTAAAAGGTCATTGCTGCTACGAGAAGACGTGGGACGATGAAAGCAGGCGTGGGGGATTGACAAGGAGCCCTTTTCAAGCAGTAGTTTGGCAGAGAGACGAGAGATCCAGGGGATGCTTAGGAAGAAAAGTTGACGTGGTGACTGACATAGCTGAAGGAAAAAATATGGATGACACCCAGGTCTGCAGCAAAATCCCCTCGTTGTTAATGATACCATTTCCTTATAGCAAACACCAAAATCAAAACCAGAACTGTGCTGGTTATAGGTTTGCAATCCTAGCATTGGGGAGGCTAAAGCAAGAGGATCACAAGTCCAGGACCATTCTTGGCTACACAGATAGCCTTGGATACAAGGCTATCAAGGTGGGCCTTGGATATGCAGCAAGAGTCTTTCAAAATAAACTAAATTTAAGAACAGGTTGGTGATGTGGGAAAGAAATAAATCATAAGTTAAATAGAGTTAAATTTTGAATAGTCTGACTTTCATAGGTCAGGATCCCGGCAGGGAAATGAGCCAGTGTGGATCTGACAGGCGACATCTGGGTTAAATATGCACCTTGGCCACTCACTGGATGATGAGTGAAGCTCTAGGGAAGTCAAGATGAGCTGAGAAAAGGCCTATGTTATATCCCACAGCACTATGACATTTAAAGGTGCCATCAAGAATGAAGGCCCATCAAAGGCAAATGAGCAGAAATAACAACAAAAGGAAAGTAGAACAAGGAACCGAAGGGAGAGAGGAAACAGAGAAAGCCACTGTGGAGACAGCAGGTAAAACGACGGCTGCATTGGTTTAGCTATTTGGAGGCTTTGGTACCTGAGAGAAAACATTCCGGTAGCAAATGAAGACATGCTAGAGGACGTGGAGACCTGAGTGGGAGGACGGCGAGAAGGGGGGAGAGTGGGAGGGAGTGAGTGGGAGGGGAGTGGGAGGGGGGTGAGTGGGAGGGGAGTCCCAGAAGCAGATAGAGTGGGAGGGGGTGAAGGGGGTGAAGGGAGGGGCCAGTGGGGGAGGGGCATACAGGAGGGTTCGGAGAAGAGTGAGGTGTTGGTTGGTTAGTGCGTCTCCACCCACTAACAGGGCCAACCTCTCTTTATCTCCCTGCACTCTCCTAGCCTACTCCACAGCAGATTGTCTTGCTTTGTACTAAGAGCCTGTAGTTATAAAGAAGGTGCCATTAAAGGACTGTTGATAGCCAGAAGTAATATTCTGGCTCAGAATCAAGTTTTCTTCAAGTTGACATGCCATCCTGTGTGTAATTGGTGGTTTGGGGTCTGTTATAATGAAGACCCTATTTATATTTTATCTTAGGTCTTTTAATTCATAGAAAACTAGGTGTCTTAGGTAAAGAAGTGAGGCTGCACTTTGTCAATTGGTGCACTTGAGATTGTAGGATGCCCTAAGTTCTAGTGCTGGTTTATCCAGGTCCTGGGGCTTTGACAAAGCCTTCACCCATACTTGGGGTCAAGCCTAGACTAAAGTGAGAAGTAGGGAGAATCTTTTTGGTTGCCAGCCCCAAAGCCTAGGAGCTCCAATGAACAATCATAACCCCATACTCAAGAAGTCAGTGAATGTCAAAGACAGTCTACAATGCAATGTATTCTACCAAGTAGTCCAGCCCGAGTCATCATTTCTTATATGAGAATATCACAAGAGGACAGGAACGAGAGGTAGGTTAAGATACCTTATCATCCAGGTCTGTCCACTTTAACGTTACCATTTTTCAATAGGAAGGAACTTCTTCTATGCTTGTGGCGGCCTTTCTTTTGAGGGGTCAGGAGACTCTGTAGGCATCTGGAGGACACAGCTGAAAGAGGGAGGAGCTTTCTGTGTGTTGGTATGCAGTTCTATTCTTTTTTATGTCTTTTTATTGGTGCCCTGGTGAGCTTCATTAGGGTTGTTTACAAGAGAATGATCACCTGAGTGGCTACATCCCCAAAGAAAATGCTTCTCCCTTCTCCAGCAACCACTGGCTGCCTATAGATCCTCAGGAAGATGTGGAACCTCAGGAGCCCCTTTCTCGTCATGACAGGGTATTGGTGGGCTCAGTCTTGTGTGTATAGTCACAGTTACTGTGAATTCAAAAGTACAAGAGCCAAGCCAAGCCAGACTTCTCACTTTTCCATAATGTTCCCTGAGCCTTGAAGAGGGTGATAAAGACATCCAGTTTAGGGCTGAGCATCCAACAACTTTACTGTCAACATATAAGAAGAAAATGTCTCTGCAATAACCATTGCCCCCTGCAAAAGAAGTTTTTCTGACAAAAGCAGTCAGCAACATTAGTCAATTAAACACTATTATTTAGAAGGAAATTTGATGGGCACATCATGTCCATTTAGCAAATGCATATATGCAGATTCGAAGCAAGTTTGTAAATTCAACTCAGGATACTTGTGAAGAAGTCCAAGGCAGTGTTATTGGTATTTTACAAAAAGTTAATTTGAAAGAATAAAATACAACTGTTACTTGGACTTAAAGAGTGAGATTTAGTTTTAGAACTATCGCCTGGATTCACTGAATGTCTTGTCACTGGCAGATCTAATCTGGTCCGAATTTCACCATAACTTGGCATGCAGAGATTTCTCTTGTCTCTGGCTATTACTACATCTTGGCTGATGATACTATGGCTCCTCATGGAAGCCTATAAGTTTCCAGGAATCTCATATTTGAGGTTGTTTTAAGTCTTTCCTGTAAGAGATCATTTGTTGTATGTCCTGTTAGCATCCTTCTTTCCCTCCTTTCCTGTGGTAGGAATAGCAAGTATAAAATAAGGCTGAAATGGCAGTCACTACAAGATGCCATCAAATGAGATCCACCTAAGCTTGAGGCTTTGGATTATTCAAAGTAAGTATCTACTTGATAAATCTGGAAAAATAGGTGATCTTTTGGGTTAGGAGAAAGTAGAAATGAGCCTTAGAATATTGCCTTTTGAATGGTACTATGCCCATTCTTGGGGAGCAACTGACTTGACTCCATGAGTCAAGTGGAGTCAGCCTCAAACCATTAGCTTCATGTTATTAGATGGAACCGAGTCATCCCAAAGACAAGCAAACAATGTAGCAACTACAGAGCCAGTCTAAAGTCGTGAAAAAAATCCTTAATTGTAAATTTTCTCCAAGAAATTTAATCAACTTAATTCCTCAATAAATCTTCCTGAAATTTCTCAGTGGACCATGAAGACAATATTTACTTGATTTGAATAAATGAGTAGCAATATGCGTAAGGAAGTTTCTCTTTAAAGTGTGCTGACTGATTAATGACTCAGGTCAGATTCACTTTTCAGCTCTTGGCTACACAATTAGTCATTTTATGATAACGATTTTTTGTCGCTTTAAAATGCGGCTATTTTTTAAATGGAAATTTTGGTCACATGTGTTTAGATTAGCTGGAGTACATGACCATACTTGCTCTGTGTCTATTCAGTGACTGTTTTAGTTAGCTCCTCTGTTGTGACAAAACACTCACTAAAAGGAACTTGGGGAGGAAAGGGTTTATTTGACTTACAGCACAGTTCATGATCAAGAGAAGTGAGGGCAGGGACTCCGGCAGGAACCTGGAGTGCAAACCATCGACACTATTTACTGGTTTACTCCTCTGGCTGATAAATATATCTGGCTTTGTTATATAATACAGGACCACCTGCCCAGGAGTAACACTATCCACAGTGGGCTGGGTCTTCTCCCATCACTCAACAATCAAGAAAATGCTCCACAGACATGGCCATAGACCAATCCGATGAAGAAAATTTCTCAATTAAGGTTCCCTCTACCCATGTGTGTCAAGTTGATAACTAAAGCTCTCCAACAAAATAGACTCTTGTCAACTTGACACACAAACACTTTTCTTTTAAACCACAACTTTTCCCCCGAGATCTCATGTTACTATTAATATTACAACATAAGACAGTACAATTTTAAAAGTCTCACGGTCTTAAAAAAATTTTAAACACTTTAAATGTTTAGTCTTTCTTAAAAGTCTCTAAAGTGTGGGCTCCTATAAAATCTAAATAAGTACGGTCTCATTTTAAAAGGGAAGAGTAAGGTACACTTAAGTAAAACCCAAGTCCAGCAAAGTAGCTCAAGGCTGCTCATTTGGGATTCACTCATGATCTTGTGGGTTCCAAAAAGTTTGGGAAACTCCACTTCTCTGGCTCTGCCATCCACAGCACAGGGTTTGTCTTGTAGGCTCAGTCCAACTCCACTCCGTACTTGCTGCTGCCTTTGGTGGTCATCCCATAGTCCTGGCATCTCCAATATGTTGGGATCTCTACTGAAACTGAGGCTGCACCTTTACCAGAGGATGGCTCTTCTGGCCTCTCAGGGTTCAAAGCCTCAGATTCTCTCCGTGACCCCTTCAGTTCTGGGGCTCTTCATTGCAACTGATGCTATTATGTCTTATGTTGTGTCTTGTGTTGGAGAGCTTTAGGTATCAACTTGACACACGTGGATAGAGGGAACCTTAACTGAGAAATTAACTTTCACCAATGGCCCTTCCTGACCTCTCAGTGTACCAAGCCTCAGCTCATATTCAGACTCATGCCTTCAAAACCAGTACTGTGTGGGAGGCTCTTACACTTTACCAAGTCCTGCTTCCAGCTTGAGATGGAGCCTTGGGTATCCTCTGGATCACAGCTTCTGTGTGCTAATCCTGAGGAAATACTTTTCAGAAGATTTCACCTTGATGTTGCTGCTCTCTTGTTCCTCACAGTTGATCTTTCAGACCCAGATAACCAGCATCAATTATTCCAGTAAAGCAAGGGTTTCACTTCAGTGGTTCTGGTCTCTTCTTAATCACGGCTGATTCTTCAGCCCCAATTGGCTGTAAATCACAGATTCTCAATTCAAAATATCACACAAAGAGCCCTGATAATCTTTACTACCCTTTGACACTTTACAAGCCAGGCCTCTATCTTCTACATCTCGTTCAGTATAACTGTTCCAAGCTCCAGAGCAACAGCTCACTAAACTCTAAGCACTTAATGTCTTTTCCAGCCCAAAGTTCTAAATGCTTCCACAATCCTAACCCAAACAACTGAGTCAGGTCTGTCACAGCAATAGCCCACTCTCTGGTACCAATTTATATCTTAGTTTCTTTCTTATTGCTGTGATAAAAACACTGACCAAAATGAACTTGAGGAGGAAAGGGTTTATTTGACTTACAGCACAGTTCATCATCAAGGGAAACCAAGAAAGGAACTCAGGGCAGGAACCTGGAGCACAGACCATGGAAAAATGCTGCTGCTTGGCTTGCTCTTCCAGCCCTTTCTCAGCCTGCTTTCTTTTACAGTGTAGAGCCACCTACCCAGAGTGGTCTGGGCCCTTCCACATCACTGAACAATCAAGAAAATGCCCCACAGACATGGCCATAGGCCAATCCAATGGAGGAAACTCCTCAGTTGAGGTTCCCTCCACCCAGGTGCATCAAGTTGATGACTAAAGCTCTGGATACAGCACAGAGCCTTTGGTTTTGTAGGAAGAACTGAAGCTTTTGATGCTGTATCTAAGAAGACCACTTCCCAGTAATATGTGGAAAACAGATCTGGATGGACCTATAGATCTCTTCTAGCCCCAGCTGGGTCACAGACGTATTGCTGAGAAATGGAGGTGTAACAGGGTTACACATATTGTTAGGCTGTATCCTTCAATGAACATGAGCTTTTCAGGTACTTTTGCTGCCCTGTGCTGTACCAAGTACTGAGATAATTCGTTGTTTTCTTTTTGAGTTAGCCTTCTAGTGAAACAAGCAATGTAAATATTTAAAGACAGCACATGGCAGTATATCAAATATAATCAAATGTGACCCGTACATAGTATAACAGTCTATGTTTTATAGCCATGTTAGGACATTCCTTCTGAGGCAGGGAAAACTGTTGACAGCTGTCATTCTGCTGTATAGTATGAAGTTAGTTCCTATGTAGTGTCAGTCTGGGTCATGTGTGGCAAAACCGTTGGAGGAGCATGGAGTGGAGCTACAGGCTGCAGAGCTGAGAACCAGCTTAGACCCACCATGAAAGAAGACAACCAAGTTTACCACATCGCTCGTGCCATGGGATTTCTCTTCGCCTCATTCCGATCATCTTTTCTAACATGAAGTCAGTACAATGTAGAAGCTAAGAGCGCAGGCTCTAGAGCCAGGTGGACCCAGACAAGAGTCCCAGTCCTGCCACTTTGCTGAACAACTTTGAGCAGATTGTTTAGTGGTTTATTCTCTCAGCTGTAAAATGAGAATACTAATTAATGCAAGCTTCATATAATGTTGTGAAGATAAATTGAGATAAATTATTGAAGTAATTCACTTATCACAGTATCTGACAGAACAGTTTATTATAAGGATTAATTACTGAGAGACTGAAATCATCTATGCTGTTAGTATAGATATAATAGATATGAGAAAGCCAGAGAGAGAGAGAGAGAGAATATCTCTGTATATATGAATATGTGTACTACTTGTATACACCAGATCTTGTTTTAGTCATCAAGTGCACATTGGATTATGTAATCCAATTTATTGCACAATACAAAGCTCTGTAATGGCTGAAAACAAACAAAAATGTTCTTACACTAGGAACATCAGGTATGGTTCATTTGGAAATGTGAATGTTTTGTCAATTGTTGGGAACTAATCTCTTTCTCCTTCCCTCCCTCCCTGGCATATTCATGTGTACATGTTCATGTGTGTGTGTGTGTGTGTGTGTGTGTGTCTGTGTGTGTGTGTCCATGTATACCTGCGTATGTGTGGAGAACAGAAATTGATGTTAGGTGTCTCCTTCTATTGCTCTACAACTTTTATTTTTGAGACAGGGTCTGTCATTGGACTTGGAGTTCACCGTTTCGGCAGGATCAACTGGCCAGAGAACTCCAGAGCGCCTCTCATCTCTGTTCCTTAGCTCTAGGTTTCAGGCGTGCACTATCATGTCTAGCCTTTATGTGGGTGGTAGGGATCGGAACTCAAATTCTATGTTTGGACCAAACTAAATGTGAAGTTTGCAAACCTGAGTTCCAATTGATTTTCCTAAGTAATTAATAAAGCTAAGAGTCTTCGGATGCCTTTGGTTCAATATCTTCTTCCTTTTTTACCTTCAGCTGATTCTCCCCCTCTCAGCATCCTCTGGTTGACTGTATCTCTTTGTCTGTAAGTGGGGTCTCATGATATCTCCCCCATCTGCATACGCATGCCAACTAGTTTTGTTCCTATGCAGATTTTGTTAGATAGCATATTGTGGAGACTTCATTGGTGTAGCTTTCTAATCAGGTCTAGAGTGCGTTAACCATCAGCAGGTATCTTGTCCCTCTGGCTGTTACATTCTTTCCATGATAGTCCCTGAATCGTAGGCATAGAAGTTGTAGTTGTATCACTTAGGGCTGGTCACCTCACAGTCATTTTTTCTCTGTATTTTGATCAGTTGTGGAACCTTGTAATAGTCTCCATCTGTTGCAAAAAGAGGCTTCTTTGATAAATGGTGAGAAGTACACTTGTCTGTAAACATAACAATATGTATTTAGAAGACATCAAGAAATTATGCTGCTTCCCTCCACAGACATGGCTTCCTGTTTAAATTATGGGTTCATAGTAGAGCTGGTGGGAGTGGGAGCCCTGATGGTCAGAGCTCCATTTCCATGTACGCTGAGCTTGCTCGACTGTTAGTACTAAAAACCAATGCAAATGCTGCCAAAGAAGCAGATTTCCACATGTCTCCTCCTAAACAAAGATCTATTTTCTTCCATTTCAGAGTGGGAGGGAAAGCAAAGTACATTTTGGAGGTTTCTTTCTCTATTGACGTCTATGCATCGTATCAATTTCCTGAATATGTGCGGTGTAAGTACTATATGTGGTGGTGAATCTGTTTATATGTCCCTGTCCTAGTTAGCTTCAGCTGTCAACTTGAAATAGCCCAGTGTCATCTAAGGGAATCTCAGTTGGGGGATTGCCCTCCATTGAATTCCCATCGCGGTTTTTCTTGATGATAGAATATATCCTGAGATGCGAAATACACCCTTTCCTCCCCAGGCTGCTTTTTGGTCATAGTGTTTACCACAGCAACAGAAAAGCAAACTAGAACATATCCCATGCTAGAATATATCTGTTGCTGGCCCTAACACTGTACCCAATAATTTCACAGAGTTCATTTTTTTTTGACTTAGATCTGTTAAAAAAATATTAGAATTATTCAGGGATCATTGTGGAAGAGGGTGCAGAAAGATCGTAAGACCCTGAGGCAGTAGATGACTACCACAAAATAGTGTTTTGCAAGCACAGCCTGTCAGCAGCACATATGATGGGCACAGAGTCCCATCCGTAACGGAGAAGCTATTGGCAATGGCTCACTGCTGGGGGAGGAGAGCCAGTTTTCTTTAGGAGTGTGACTGCTGGTGGTTAGACCACAGCTCAGGGAAGAGTATTTGATCAGAACAAGTTGGGCTCAATGGGCTTCATAAGGAAGATGACGTGAAGTGGGTAAGTAGGAAAGGCATGATGGATCTGGGAGGAGCTGGGGAGTGAATATGACAAAAACATATCGTATGAAATTCTCAAAGATTTAATAAAAATATCATTAAAGTTGTTAGAATTAGCCTTACTTCCAAGATCTTCTTAACATTCACATAACTACAAAAAATCAGAATGAATTACCTTGAGGATTTAATGCAATAAATCATAGTCAATTATACAATGATATGTTCATACTTTTGAAAACTTTTCAGCTTAGTTGTGTTTACTGACCAACATCCAAACTGCTTGAGTAAGAATGTTATCTTACATTTTTTTTTTGTCATTTTCTGAACTATCCCAGAATTGTTTAACGTACGTTCTAAGTAAATATTTTTAGTGGGGTTAAACAGCGATCTGCTGCTACTATCTGCTTATTTCTTAATTCAGCTTAGGTTTAGAAATGGTTAGAGTTGATGCTAGAGACCGATTTTCCCCTGTCTCCCAAATCCACTTTCCCAGCTTTGTGTAAATGAGGAAACTGGGGTTGCTGCGAATGCCCAGGATAACACAGCTCGTCAGTAGAGGCGTTAGAACATGACTTTTCAGTTCCGTGCTTTTTGCAGTACAAAGTGCTGCCTCCAGTCATCTAACTGGGTTGGGAGGAAATGGGACATAAAATAGGTAAGTTCTATAAGAAAGAAATTACCAAGAAATGTTGGGAGAGTGAGCTGGATACCGGCCTGGGGAAGGGGAAACGACCAAAGATCAATGGGAAATACAAGGATGAAGGAAATAAAAGGAGGCACAGACACGGATTTGTGGAGATGGACAGGTATGTTTCATGTAGCTTTGCTCTTAATGAGGGCTGGACCAGCTGTGGCAGATAGCACATTCCAAGACATCTGCAACAATGTACATGTCCCACAAGTTGGTTCTTTTTTTAAAAAATCTTTAAAAATTACATCTATTTATTTGTGTGTGTATGTGTGTGTGTGTGTGTGTGTAAGTGTATGTGTATGTGTATGTCTACGTATGTGCCACAGTTTGCATGTGGAAGTTAGAGGATAACTTACAATTCTTCCACCATTTAGGCTCTGGGGTGAAACTCAGGTTGTTAGCTTGGCAGAAAATGCCTATTTTTCATCAAGCCATTTGATGATTAGCTCTAATATCAGCTTGCCAAAAATTAGAATCACACGAATGGGAGCCTTAACTGAAGACTTTTCTGGATTGCCTTAATCAATATGGGGACACACCTTAAAAGGGAGTGGCACCTTCTGCTAGCAACCCAGATACAAAAGGGCATGTCAGTCTCCCATGCGCTGCACCTTGACCTTGAGTCTGTGTGTTAATCACCATCTCCGGAAAAACAAGCTTCTCTGATGGGGGTTGAGAGATGTGCTAATCTATGGGCACAACAATGAACCATTAATTTAAAACTAATAAACTAATAAATCAGTGGTTTAATACTACGTCCATTTAGCAGAATAACAGTAGTGATATCTGCTAGGGTCTGTGATTTGTGATCTATCTAGCCAGAGTCTTGACCCTCGTAATGGTATGAATTTCATCTTGTGGAGTAGGCCTTAAATCCAACCAGACATTTGTGTCATTATTTCACCAGTTGGCATATCTTGCCAGGCTGACCATTATTGTAGCTCTCATGGTTTACAGCTGGGCAAGACTGATGATTGCTTTTATCTTTCAGTAGCATACCTTCCTGAACTATGAATCCTAGCTAGCAAGTATGAAGCTTCTAGGTCAGTACCAGCCTGATTTTTCCTTGTTCTATAACTCAGGTGTGTGGTGTCTGGGACACCTGTATCACACCCCATGCCTAGCTCAGGGATCATTGCAAGAGAGGATGCAGAAAGACTATAAGAGTCAGAGATAGCAGACGACTAAATGGAACATGGTTTTCTGGACACAATAGGGCAGCTGCACATAAGGACTTGCTGTGGATGTGACATCATTCACCAGACCTGTGTAAGCTCAAGGCAGACAAAATCCCAGCATGGAGGGGGACTGTGGACACAATGTCCCCCCTTAGCTGTGGAGGTCATTGACAGCTGCTGGGAGAGGGAGGGTCAGTTTTCTTTAAGAATGTGTCCTTTGGTATGTTTTTAAAATATATTTTTATTGAGCAATTTTACATTTCATACAACAGTTCTTAATCAAATCTAGACTCCTCCCCCTTCCATGCCCCCCTCCCCCACCTGACCTCATGTATGTGACCATACTCTTGTGAATACCCAGGGATACCGTGCCAGCTTGGCCCGACTTGGACTTGATGGATTAAAACAAAAGGGAGGACACAAAGTTAGGAGCTGGGAGGAGCTGGAGGAGCTGGAGGAGCTGGAGGAGCTGGGAGGGGCTGGGAGGAGCTGGAAGAGCTGGAGGAGCTGGAGGAGCTGGAGGAGCTGGGAGGAGCTGGAGGAGCTGGGAGGGGCTGGAGGAGCTGGAGGAGCTGGGAGGGGCTGGGAGGGCCTGGAGGAGGTGGAGGAGCTGGGAGGAGCTGGAGGAGCTGGGAGGAGCTGGGAGGGGCTGGGAGGGGCTGGGAGGGGCGGGGAGGAGCTGGAGGAGCTGGGAGGAGCTGGAGGAGCTGGGAGGGGCTGGGAGGGGCTGGAGGAGCTGGGAGGGGCTGGGAGGGGCTGGGAGGGGTTGGAGGAGCTGGAAGAGCTGGAGGAGCTGGAGGAGCTGGAGGAGCTGGGAGGAGCTGGAGGAGCTGGGAGGGGCTGGGAGGGCCTGGGGGGGCTGGAGGAGCGGGAGGAGCTGGGGGGGGCTGGGAGGATCTGGAGAAGCTGGGAGGGGCTGGGAGGGGCTGGGAGGAGCTGGAGGAGCTGGAGGAGCTGGGAGGAGCTGGAGGAGCTGGGAGGAGCTGGAGGGGCTGGGAGGAGCTGGGAGGGGCTGGGAGGGGCTGGAGGAGCTAGAGGAGCTGGAGGAGCTGGAGGAGCTGGGCATCGGGCTGGATACACTGAATGAATCCTCAGCTACTTGTTTAAGGGCACGGAAGAAGGAAGACTACTCACCTTTTGTGCTCTTGGCTCCTCTCTTGCCTCTGAGTTGATTTACTCTGTTGTTATTGCTGATTCCTTCACTGATAATCAGAACCAGGACTTCCAGGCTTCCATCGCTGGCTAAGAACCAGCCGCACAGGAACCCTCTAGCTTTTCTGTACCAGACTGGGATACTGGATTGGCGCCCAATTGGTTTCGAGGTTTTCTGTGCCAGATTGGCACTCAGCCTCATGGACTGAACAATTACCAGGTTGTTGGCTTTCCAGTATGAGATAGCTACTGTGGGACTACTTTGACTGAGGCACCCAGCTCAGGGACCAAGCAACTACTGGGTTTTCAGCCTCTCAGGTGTGAGACAACTGTTTTTAATATTTCAACATAAGCTGGTTTAATAGATTCCTTATACACACATATGCATATCCATCCCATTGGTTCTGTTGCTTTAGAGAACCCCGACTAATAAAACCATTTTGCTTGCCCTCACAGACTGTTCATGAGCATGGCCTTATCATAATTCCCCAAAAG
Organism: Eospalax fontanierii; assembly: GCA_035773235.1. Classification (NCBI taxonomy): domain Eukaryota; kingdom Metazoa; phylum Chordata; class Mammalia; order Rodentia; family Spalacidae; genus Eospalax; species Eospalax fontanierii. The sequence goes on along the minus strand of CM069536.1, from coordinate 17,000,346 downwards.
AGGTAGTGTATATTTCCTCCTTTGACTCTGAATTGGTCCATGACTTTCTAGTAATTAGCAGAATGCAACTAAGGAGACATGTGTGATTTAGAAGGCTAAATTCAGAAAGTCCATGCAGTTTTATCTGTTTTCTTGGAATGTCTGCGGCTGGGAATGGGAATGGCGCAGCCCCCTGCCATGTAGTAATTCTGACTACTCTGAGACCACCACACCAGACAGCCCATATGTAGACTCTCACTCAGCTTTTGAAGGAGTCTCACTGTATAAAATTACTCTCATGAAATGTCAGAGGAGAGCTACTTTATATTTTAAAAAGAAGTTTATTTAGCTTGTAGTTCTGAGACCAAAAGGCCAAGATGGCTTTTCCATCCCCCTGGTGTCTGGTCAGTGCCCAAGGACAAAACCCATCATGGTAGCCATGCCTGAAGCAGTAAGAAATCATGTCACCTGACAAGAAGCCAGAGAGAGAGATCCAGGGCTATTTTCATATAACAATTCACATTGAAATAGTTCAGGGACCCATGGGAGCTACCTTAATCCTGTCTGGGGCAGTTCCACAGTGAACTAAAGATCTTCCAACAGCTCCATCTTGTAATGCTTCGGCATCATCTCCAAATACTACAGCCTAAGGGACGAAGCTCTATCCCCCGGGGACAACCCATAAAGCAACCATAACACCTGCCTATGTGCCAGGCATATAAGTGGTCCCATCTTGGAACCTAGAGAGTGGCCCATCTGCCAGCAGAACATTACTGAGTGACCTCAGTAGATGTCATGTGGAGAGAGGGACAGCAGGATTGTGCAATCGGGCCTGACTGAATTCTTAAATATATAGCTTGTGAGATATGGTAAAAATGGTTTTGATTCATTAGCTTCTAGGACACATGGCAACACTTAGCAAAATTAACTTAGCTTCTCCTACGCTTAGAAACATACTAGTCAACTCTTTCTCAGTAAGAAAATATCAGTTAATTTGTCCTGGCACATACCCAAGTAGTTGCATACCTCCATTTTAACAGGCTATGGTTTTGAGACCCTGTACTGAGGCCAGTGGACTTCTGTTTGTTATGGTATGTTCATTATGGTATAGCAAAATGGGATATCCATTTTTCAGTGTTCAAACAAGTATCAATGTTAACTGAAAATAGAAACCTAAAATACCCACATGTTGCCACAATAAAAAGGAAATAGCTAATTGTGAGAGAGGAGAGATGGTATGACAGAATATAGACCCTGAAGGCTCAGCCGAGAGACACAAAGGATTACGCTACTCCATTCTATTAAATCGATCAGGCAGCATATTACTTTAGAACTACTGACACAAAAGGTTTCTGTATAAAATCCCTTAAAGAAAATCAAGCCCAAGTTTGACCTATGGAGAGGCTCATGAAAGAGAATTCAAATTCCTATTGACAGCCCCAGCTGGGGCTTAGCAAGCACCAACCTGACAATACAAAAGTGAGACTGGCTTAGTGGATCCTCCAACTCCAGTCAAGATATCTTGACCTGACAATGTGGGGAAAGATATGAACTACACCTGTTGGGACTTGCTCAAATTTCAGAATGATACACAAATAAATGGCATTGCCATGGGCCATGAGATGTCTTGTAGAAAAAGATATAAGGCTGACTTTTGGCCTGTGAATGTCGAACAGTGGGGGTCTGAAAGCAAGCTCTAGAACAAAGACTTGAGAATGAAGGGACAGACCCACAGGACTGGGTTCAAAAGTGATGCCTGAAAGGCCTAAGGTGGAGACTGAATAGAGAGTCTGAATTAGACACTTGAGAAGCAGGGCACTGTTAGCCCACTGAGCTAACAGTGAGGCTGTGTGTGTGTGTGTGTGTGTGTGTGTGTGTGTCCATGTGCATGCTTGTAGGGGGGGCTGAAGGCCGCATGTTGAAAAACATACAATTAAAGTACACACATACACCTTCTCCAAAATACCTGTATTGTTGTAAGGCCTTAAAACAATTGTACATCCCCAGCCCTAGTGGGCAGGGACAAGAGAATACAACTCTGATAAGCCAAGCAGAGCGAAGCCCGCAAGGCAGCCCTAGTCAGCCAGGAGGCAATCAGGCCTCACTCCAGGAAGTTGTTATAATTCACTACACATAGTGAATTACATACAGGCTTAGTTTCTTACAAAGACCCCAAATTTACCATCAAATCTTTTTATCATTTTCATAAAGTTTTGAGGAAAAGCATCCTTCAAAAGAGATATTAGATATTCATCTAAGTGATATTATACAAATACTTAATTCAGGAGAGATTCTACCAACATGAAGATTTCTCATACTCAGAATCTATAGGGAGCTATGTAAGCATCATCTTTTCTAGAATTTCATTTTTTTTCTATTTCCGATGGTGTATACTATGTATTAAATTACCATAGATCACGATGGATGCATTATCACTTTAAAGAAATTAAAATTATCATTCCATCCATCTCTTGCTTTAGTAGCATCTGGAATGTTCTAAATTCCTAGTATCTCAGCAAAAGCCATGCTAAGGATAATGTCTGCTTCATCCCTTGGCAGAGTTAAGCCTAAGATAAATTATGGAATGGTCCAAGGTGTTTCCTATTTCTACATTCTTCTTCATAATGTTCTGTCCTTTCCCATGGGGTCCCCTAATAACTCATCTCATTCTTCCTATGACTACTCTCAAGTCCTCCATTTTCCTAAGCCAACCTCTTCTCTCAAAGACTCATCATGATAATAAAATATTGGTCATTAAATTTTTAGTAAACTTTATTGACATGGCAAGATGTTTATAATATTTTTATTTATTATTTTTATTTCATGTGTATGAGTGTATTGTCTGAATGTGTGTAAGTGCACCATGTTGTGCAAGGCCTACAGAGGTCACAAGAGCCCATCTGATCCCCTGGAACTGGAGTTACGGACAGTTAGCTGCCATGTGGGTGCTGGGAATTGAATCCAGGTCCTCTGTAAGAACAACCAGTGCACTTAACCACTGAACCATCTCTCCAGCCTCATGATAATATTACTATTTTTAAAATGCTACAAAATTATATCTTTGTAGAACTAAAATCTAATATAAGTGGAAAATTCATTATTTTAACTATTGAAGGGAATATTCCTCTAAGAGGGACTGCTTTTTTTTTTTTTTTCCTTTTGCTTGAAAAACTAATGGTAATAAGCTCTTGATCTGGAAGGGAAGGCCTCATGGTAAGATCTTAGCTGATTGTACCATTTAGGACAGGGACAGAGAAAGAGAGCCCAGCAGTCCCAGGCTGAGCAAGAACACACATGATGGGTGGTGGGAGTCTTCTCACAGTGAGGATGGCAAAGGATATTGTCAAGAAGACCTGGCCAATGTTTTATTTGATACTTAGATTGCAACAAACACTTCTCTCTGGTCTTCAGCTTACCACAGGCACAAATGTGAGTGAGGTTTTGTATGTGTGTATTTGCATGTGTGTGTGTGTGCACATGAACTTAAGCATGCACAAGTGTGTGCATTGAGGGAGGGGGAGACCTGATAATGAGCAGAGACAGCATATTTGGAGACAGGAATTGGAACCAAGAACTATGAGAACCTCATCAATCAGCAGAAATTAGGGGCGAACTCAGGGTTCCCACAAGGACAGAAATATGATGTGTAATCGTGTCACCCAAATTTTACTATCTGTGTAATTCCATTTGACCTACTGATTATATAGTTATATATAGTCATAATTATATAACTGGAAAGAAGAATCAAAAGTTACGATTAATTATCTTAAGGAGGTAGGGATAATTTTTCTCTGCAATGTTTTCTGCATTATCTAAGTCTTGTACAATACACATTTTTTTTGAGACAGAGTATCTGCGTAATGTCAACTGGCCTAAAGTTTGCTATGCAGACGAGGCTGGCCTCAATCTCACAGAGATCTACCTATCTTTACCTCCTGAGTTCCTGAGTGCTGGAATTAAAGGCATGTGCCATGATATCCAGTTATTATTATTTCCATTATTATTATTATGTCATTTTGAAACAGAGTCTTCCTGTAACCCCAGTGTAGCAGCGTGAATTCTCTCATGGCGGGACCCAGCATTCAGCTTCACCCCACTCCCAGGTTTGAACCAACTGAACGAATAGAGAATGTTCTTTAGAGAGATTAGTTTATTTCGGGTGACCCATGAAGTCATTGGTACTGGCCGCCTGCCGGTCTGGAGCAGCTGCGGTGGTGGCCCAGGGCTCGTTGTGCGTTTTCAGCCTGAATTGTGCTTCCACTCACATGATTCTTAGGACTGCAGGGATTTGGAATGCTGCCTCCTGAGTCTTGGCCTTCCACAGGGGCCTGGGAACTGGGCACTTTTCTTCCCGAATGGCTTTTAGTAGTCTCCCGGGCTCTCTCCAGGCCTTGACCACGTTTCCTCTACCATCTTCCAGCCTTCCTGCCCCCTTATTGGTCAGAGGGCAGGACTTGCTACTGAACGAACCAATAGGAAAAATCAAAAACAAAAACAAAAAAACTCAGAGAGAACCTCATATTTACCATACACCCAGCTAGCCTGGAACTCAATACACATACCAGACTGACCTTAATCTCTTTGAGATCCACACCTCTGCCTGGGATTAAAGGTGCATGTCACTATGTCTGGGATCAAAGGTCTGCATCATGACGCCTGGACCCCAGCTATTTATTTTTAAAACTAGAAAACTGTATTTTAAAAAACTGTATATAAGCTGAGCCTCCGTAGCCTTAGCTATGAAGTTAGGAGGGACTTCTCAAATCAGTCTCATACCTGGGGTTAATGACTAATAATGTGTAATGAAAGAGAAGTAGTGGTGGATGGGTGCAGACACATGTATGTTAGCAGAGGACTTCTGCAGACCACAGTTCTGTAAGGCAAAGGAGTATAATTTTAACCACGGGAAGACAGCATGACTCAGATCTTCCCACCTGAAGACTAATCTTGCCTTTTAGCTAAGAATTCGGGTAAGCTCCAGAACCAGAAGAACTGTAACTCATTAATGATGCTTGAGAGATGACGAGCTCTTCCAGCATCCTCAGATGGACCTGTGGTAATTCCGGCTGCGTTTGGGAGAGTTGGCACTGGTACTTCCTAGTGTGCTCTTAAACCATCACGAATGATTTTGTTTCTCTTGGATGTTTGGTCATCCAGTGAGTGCTTACTCCTCTTTGCTCTCCAGTTGATGAGTAAATTCCCAGTAGCTTTACCTCCACATTTGTGGATATCAGTTTTGTGAGGACAAAGACCATCTTCGTCTTCTTCAGCTGGCTCCTTAGGGTTTAGAAGAAACCCCCAGATAGCTACCTATAATGACTATTAACAGAGTGACAAGGTCTTGATCTAAGTACTAAAACTTTGCTTGAGGAATCACAAGCATCCTTAGAACCTGTCCAAGAGCACTATTTCACAGACTTAAAAAGCTGAGGCACAGGGAGATGAAAACACTAGGCCCAAGTTTTCACAAATGGCAAATCGTGAAGCCAGGTAGTGAACTCAGAGTGCCTGAGTCCAGAGCTGGATTTCTAAGGCCTTTGCCGTAGTAGCTCCTCAGTAAACAGAGAGACGAATATAGAAATAAGAAGGAGGCTTAGAAGGAGAAAACCAGCCAGTTCCCTTCTGTTTCCTTTTCTTTCTAGAAGAAGATGCTGTAGACGCAGATAATTCCTTCTGAATACAATTTGGGATCCTTTGAACACGGACAACAGAGACTTTGCACTTGTGTTAACCACATAAATAGAAATATTCCTCTAGGGCTGGAGAGATGGCTTAGCAGTTAAGAGCTCTTGCTACTCTTGCAGAGAATCCGGGTTAGGTTCTCAGCACCTACATGTTGACTAACTGCGGTCCTTAATTCCAGTTCCAGGGCACCCTAATCCCTCTTTGGGCCTCTGTGGGCAGCAGGGATGCACATGCATGCATGCAGGAGAAACACTCATACACACAAAATAAAAATAAACTTAAAAAAAGAATTGGGCTCTGGCAACGCCATCGCAGCTTCTCTCATTAGATGCGTCATTTGGGGTCCACTGTGCATTCTTTAGAGCGTCAGATATGAAGCTGGATCGGCTGTTTGCCGCAGAGGTTGCTCCCCTCCTGAAACACAAGAGGGCAGTATTTCAACAGGCCTGGGATTTTGAATACATCATAAAGTATGCTTCCTCTGTTTTCTATGGGGGAATTTCTTGTTGGACTGATTATTTCAGCTAGAGAATTTTGGAGCCCAGGGAAGGATGCATTTTAATGACTCCAGGGAACGGATCAAATTAAACACATTATCCAGGATTTTCTTTCCTAGCCTTCTCTCACTCGCCTTCTCAGAGCTTCTGTCTGGGCTGCGAGAGTTTCGGCTCCGTGCCCTGACTCATCATCCTCTTTGCTGAAGAGCCGAGGGCCAGAAATGACTACAGCAGCGTGTCTTGGCGCAGATCCTCCAAGGTCACCTTCCAGCAGGAAACTTAGGAGCCGCTGGAAGCTGTGTGGCCAGCCAGCTGGTCTGCTGCTGGACAGAAGGGGCCTTGAAGGGAAAAAGAAACTCTGATCTGACAGCTGCCACATCCCTGGTGGCTTACATGATCTACACACTCATCTAGAAACTTTACCTATGTGGTCTCTGTGCTTCCAAAAAAAACCTTGCAAGAAAAATAGTGCTACTATTTTTGCACATAAGGAAACAAACACAGACGTGTTACAAAACGGTGCTCAAGGTCATCGAGCTACTGCTAAGTGCAAAGCTGAGACTCGCGCCACAATGTGCAATGCTAGTGTTTGGCACATGCAAAGCATCTTCACAAAGCCAACCTCTACGTGCCTTGTACCCGGATGTGCCCCCCAACACTTGTCTAGAGCATTGGCACACGGATTTTCCGGGTAGGAAGATGGGCTGGAGGTTGAGGTCAGGCTTCTTTTTGTCTCTTGAGTGGAACTTTGAAATGTATCGAACCTGTAGCCCCTGGCGTTCACTGGGTGCCCAGTGCTGCAGAGCTCAACCTAATTGTTCTTAATGAGGTTCACTGACTCCTTGGGTTATTTGACAGACGCACTCAGGACTTAAAAGAATTTTGCTTCTGCTTTGCTTTCCCGCGGGAGTTGTTTCTGCCCGGCTTCTCGTTAAAACACATGCAGAAACTCCCAAGCAAGGTCTGTAATTTTTTCTTAGCTTTATTCTCTCAGATAAGAGCCAAGTGATTTTTTTTTTAAAAAGGCAGAATAAACTAATCAATGAAAACAAGCAGCTGTAATCTGATTTTAGAGCAATCTGCACGACAAGAGTTGGCCAAGGAGAAATAATTTCCTATCACAGTGGGATAACATGCAAATGATATTTAGCCTCCAGGCTCCCCTACCTCACGGAATGTCACCAAGGTGCCAAGCAGAATATGTTTACGAATGGGAAAGCCAACTGCGTTATATTTTCCTCTTATGATATTTTCAATCTTGTTTTCCTAAGGAAGAAACAGATCTAAATATTTCACTCCCCGAGGTCTAAATCCCAAACTTAAAAATGTTTGCCAGCTGCCCACTAAGAATGTTTTTAAAGGAAAATAATTATTGGAAAATGTCTTTAGAAATGTTTTCTTCAGTAAGATATTGCTTCCTGTCCTTCAGTATGGTTGACCTTATTTTAACAACGGGTAATTGTTCATTAGGTATATATGTATCATGAAAATGGTTCTTAGAGGAAGGCTGAGCTAGGTGACCCTGGAAGGTTCCACCAACTCTAAAATTCTTATCCAGGAAACACTTAGTGGCGATTGTCTTCAATCTTAATAAAGCCCACTATGACCATCCTACCAAAAGTAATATATAAATTCATTGCAATCCCAATGAAAACCTCCATGGCATTCTTCACAGAATTAGATAAAACCATTCCAAAATTCTTATGGGGACACAAAGGAGCCCAGATAGCCAAAGCAACCCTGAGCACAAAGAGCAATGCTGGGGAATTATTATGCCAGATTTCAAACTATATTACAGAGCTATAGTTATAAAAACATTATGGTACTGGCACAAAAATAGACGTGTACATCAACAGAACATAACTGAAGACCCAAACATGAGTACATGCAGTTTCACCACCTGATATTTAACAATAAGGCCAAGAACACTCACCGGGGGAAAGATTTCATCTTCTGCAAATGGTGCTGGCAAAACTGGCTCTCCACTTGTAGAAGAATGAAACCAGACCCTTATCTTTCACCTTGTTCAAAAGTCAACTCCAAATGGATCAAAGACCAGGATGTGAAACCTGAAACTCTGAAACTATTAGAAGAAAACATTGGCAGTAACCTACAAGACATAGGTGTAGGAAAGGACTTTCTAGATCAGACATCAGTTGCTCAGGAATTAAGGTAAAAAACAAGTGGTACGTCATTAAACTAAAAAGCCTCTGTACAACAAAAGAAACAACCAAAGAAGTGGAAAAGAAACCCACAGAGTGGGAGAAAATCTTTACCAGTGATGCATTTGACAAAGGTTTAACATCTGAAATCTATAAAGAACTCAAAAAACAAAGAATCAAGAAAACATGTGACCAAATTAAAAGATGGGCTAAGGATCTGAGCAGAGAGTTCTCAAAAGAAGAAATAAAAATGGCTAAGAAACATCTTTAAAAGTGCTCAACACTGTTAGTAATTAGGGAAATGCAAATCAAATGACCAAGATTTCATCTTACCTCACTCATAGTGGCTAAGATGAAGAGAAGAAATAACACCAAATGCTGGAGAGGATGTGGGTAAAGAGGAATGCTCATTCACTGCTGGAGGGATTGTAAACTCATGCAACCTTATGGAAAGCAGTGTGGAGAACTCTTAAAACATGAAAAATGAATCTACCATTTGACCTGATTATACCATTCCTTGGCATATAACCAATGGACTCATCGTATTGCAGAGATACTTGTATATCCATGTTTGTTGCTGCTCTTTTCACAATAGCTAAGAAATGGAAGCAATCTAAGTGTCCCTCAACTGATGAGTGGATAATGCAAATGTGGTACATTTACATGATGGAGTTCTACTCAGTGGTAAAGATGAAATCATGACATTTTCAGGTAAATGGATGAAACTAGAAATTAAGTGAAGTAACACAGACTCAGAAAAACAAATGAAGCGTGTTCTCCATCATCTGTAGATCCTAGCACCAAATCCTTATATGTGAGTATGTATCCTGATGTAACTGCAGGAACCAGGAAAATGGAAAGGAGCCACAGAGGTAAAGGGAAAGAAGGAACCAGAGCAAGAAGAATAATAGAAGTCAGGTGTTACTAAGGGAGAAATGGGAGATGCATGGAGGGAAGTTTAGACAGGGAGGGAGGGAGGGAGGGAGGGAGGGAGGGAGGGAGGGAGGGAAAGAGAGAGAGAGAGAGAGAGGAGGGGGAATAATGCCTAGCTAGTGTAAAGCACCAGAGGGAACCATATTAGTCTAACCACCTAATGAGAAATTACACATACAATATCTCATGTGCATAGCTGAAGGTTACATAACAAGAAACACTGTCAGACAGGAGAAATCTTCCTTTGAGTTTTTGACCAGGGTGGTCCAAGATACTTCCAAAATTACACAGGCTATTGCCACAGCCTTTAATTGCCTCCCAGAACTTCAAGGTAAGACCTCATTGCTGGACACAGGATTTGGAGCAATGGAGCTGGAACTGACCTGGAAGCCACTTTCCCTGAAGGCCAGCTCTCATAGCTCTGGAGAGCACTATGTAAGCAACCAAGGGAGAACATCAATCTATGGGCCAACACCAGCTTCTTGACCAAATAACCACATCAGTGACCAGCACAGCATATGACAGTGGTGCAGTAGTGGCACTTTTATCTTGGGCAATCAACAGCTACCTAATTAGAAATGGGTCTCACCAGCAAATTCTAGTGGGTAACAAAGAGCAATGGCAATAGCCTGTATTGTTTTGGAGGTCTCTTTGGCCCCCACCCCTACCAACAACTTGACAGGGGATATCCTGTACCTGGTACTTGCCATTTTTTATTTGATAATTTAGGCTTCTCAGAGTAACATTATTCCTCTGTGTAGGCTGACTCCAATTAAATACATATATGGCTCAATGGCCTCTTTCTAGTTTCCTGGCTTCTCAGGTAGTACTAGTTAAACACACAAGTCTAAAGATGTGAAGCTAGAATCCACATATGAGAAAGAACATGTGGTGTTTGTCTTTCTGGGTCTGAGTTACTCATGCTATGAGTTTTTCTAGTTTCATATATCTACTTGCAAATTTTATAGTTTTATTTTTCTTTTCAGGTGATTAAAATTCCTTCGTGTATATGTATTACATTTTCATTATTCATTTATCAGTGGAAGCGTAGGTCTTTGAATTATAGCTTCCTTTTAATTAAAACATTTTATATGCTAAACTTCCTCTAAATACTACACTAGATGCATCTCAATAATTTTTGATATTTTGTGTTTTCAGTTTCATTGAATCCAAAAATATCCAGTGTGTGAGATCCTCTTTGATCTAAGAATCATATGAAAGTTTTTAATTTGTCCTTTTCTCGATATATTTCTCTTAATGTTTAGTTATTCCATTGTAGGTCAGTTTAATTCTCTTATATATTTTGATCCTTTTAATTTATGGAATTTGCTGGAAGTTCTAGTATCTTGTAGACTATTCCATGTTGCTTTGACGAGAATGTGTATTCTTTGGTTTAAAGAAACTGTACATGACAATTAGGCCAGTGTGATTGACAATCTTGCTCATGACTTCTCTGTCTTTAACTCATTTTTGCCTACTTTTTCTATCAGTTATTGTGTTGAAATCTTCGATATAGTACATTTGTCTTTTCATTTTTTTGGTTCTATAAACTTCACTCTGAATTTTGAAGCATTGTTATTAGATTCATCATCATAATAATTACATCCTATGGTGTGTCACTGCTGTATCACTGCATTATTTTACTTTCTGCTACTATGACAGACTGTCTGGTGCTGGGTACTCTATACAGAAGTCCCATGTGTCCAGTGTCTTCTGAGAACCTCATGGCAGATAGCATCCTAATGGTGGAACAATACCAGAGTGGCAACCATCATATGTGGGAGAGGTATTCAGGAGTGTTCCACCCCCACCCCCAGCAACCTTTTCTTTTAAAAGGTATTCTGTTATAGGAGACAGCATCAATCTTTCTGAGGGTGCTTGATACTCACGCCCTCATGATCTGATGGCCTTTCTCTAGTCCCCACCTCTTACGGGTTCCACTGCCTTTCAGCACTGTCACACTGAGGATGGAATCTTTGAGGTACATGCAGCCATGTGCAAACCATAGAAACCACGGTGTGATGCCTCCTTCTATACCTGGTGAGAGTCCTAAGTGCATTTTCAAAATATAAAAAAGGACTGGAAGCTGAATAGCTACTGGACCTGCCTTTTTATTCTGGAAACATCATTTTGAAGATATAACCTCACACACAAATGTAGATATAATATGTGTCTTCTTTTTCTTTTTCAGGTCTTGCACTATGGATTTTCAGTCAAGCAATGAGAAAACTGCCCCTTCTCCTATACTTAAAAGACTATTGTGCAAACATTCTCTAGGGAGCTGCAGACAAAGGCATCTGCTGCCTGTCAGTGCAAACACCATAAATCAACTTTGATCTCCAGAGACTTCATCCAGGTGGAAGGAGTGAACTAACTCCAGAATATTGTCCTCTGACCTCCACGTGAGCACCAAGACACGTGCTCTCACTCACAAGAAAAATAATAATAATTTTAAAATTCTCATTCTCTCTGATCAAAACCTCTCCTCATCTCTGTTTACTGAGACCAATGTGACTCTTGCACACTTACAAGGCTGGCTCTTGCTGACTTGTCTATATAAAAATAGCTACCTGCCATAGAAAAAGTTGCCAAGGCCAAAATCTCTTTGACCTCTATTTACTAACACCTCAAACCTAAAGATGCTAGGGCAGGTCCCATCAATCAAAAGCCAATTACACAACTGTGATGTGTTGCACACCAAATCCCTACAAATCCTCAGAACTAAAAAGAAATATGACTCATGTTCATTTACTCCTCCTACAGCCTAAACTCTCTTAATCAAAGCCTTGTGGTTTTGGCTCCTCTAATATGACTACTTGCCTGTCTCTCAGGTTCCTGGATGATGACCAAATGCCGGGAAAGAGTGCTATTTATTGGATGCCCTCAAATTCCATCACCTTTCTTGGTTGAAGCCAGTCATAACTGATGACACTGATGGTGTGATAAGATTTATTTGCCTCGTGTTCAGCTCCACACAAGACTCATGTTTTGATGAAGGAGTTTTACAATAGGGCATCCCATGTGATCCTTTTCAAAAGTTTTAATTACTCAGTTTTGTTCACTGGATCCTCCAGTGTAACCACAATCAACTTTACCAGAGGGAGGAAGACTGGCATTAGTGGGAGGAGATGTGATAATAGAAATAAGAAGCTGAAAAATGCAGGAAGGGATAATGAGCCCAGAAATGCCAGTATCTTATGGAAACACAAAAGACCAAGAGCTGCAGAAGGAATGACCTTGTGACACCCTCAGACTCATTCCAGACTTCTCATCTCTAGAGCTGTCAACTAATAAATCTGTGTTGCGTTAAGCTGCCTCTTTAGGTGATTTATTACATCAACAACAAGAAACTAATACACTGTCTTAGGAAGAGAACAATAAACTAGACAAACTTCCATTCTGACTTACCAGAACAAGAAAGAAAATAATAAATTACCAGCATCAGGAATAAAAGAGGAAGAATCACTTTAGATTCTTCAGATAGCAAAAGAATAACAAAAGAAAATTATGAACAATACTATGACAATAAGTTTTATAGCTTAAATGAAACAAAACACCATAGCTCAGTTAAGAAAGTAGAAAACTAAGAGAGAGAGATCTGTTCTTTTAAAGGGTAGAAATCTGAAGGAGTAAATAGAGAACTTAGAGAGGGCAGGTCAGCAGCCTCCATCTATGAAATGAACCGAACTCATAACTGAAAAGCCCCGTGGATCCTCCAGGCTCAGGTGACTTCACGATGAGTAATCCCAATTGTTTAAGGAAGAAATAATACCAACTATGCAACAATGCTTCCTTAAAATAAAAGGAAGCAATAGAGTTATCTTATGGAGTCAGCATTATCTTGATGCCAAAATAGAAAAGCATTAGAAGAGAAGAAACTATGAAGTAATATGTTCCATAAACACAGTTGTAAGAATTTCTTGTAAAGTGAATTAAACTTATATGAAAAAGATAGTACATAATGATCAGGAGGTCTTATACAAGAAATAGCGGATTTATTTAGTGTTAGAAATTCAATACCATAACACACCGTATGTATAAAGAAAAATGAGACCCTCTAAGATGTAAAGAATTAGAAAAGGGAAATTTGAAATACCATTTATAACATTGAAAAACATGAAATGCTTAAGATAAATTTAATAAAATATGTGAGTCCTTTTCATTGAGTTGCTAAGTACTAAGTAAAAAAAAAAGTTTGCTAAGTAAAAAAAGTTGAAGTCTTAAATTAATGGAAAGATAGGCCATGCTCATGGGTGGGAATATCCAATATTGTTTCTTTCAAATTGATCTACAGGGTTCAAGCAACTTTAATATAAATTCCTGTGGGGGTTTTGTAGAAACTGGAAAATCCTAGAATATAAATGACAATACAAAAGGCAAGAAGAAACAAGTCCATTCTGAAAAAGAACAAAGAGGATTGATCCGAATCGAATTTTAGGTCTTATTTTAATAAGACTGTGAGGACCACAAAGAGGTACTGGCAGAAGAACAGCCATTTGTTCACTTCCCAGCACCCACATGGTGGCTAACAACGATCCTTAAGTCCAGTTCCAGGGGATCTGATGCCCTCTTCCGACTTCTGCAGTCATTGCACGACATGGATGCACTTACACACATGCTGACAGTACACTCATAAACATTAAAAACAAGACCGTCAGAATCTTAAAAGACATACCATTAAAAATTCAAAGTCAGAATACTAAAAGACTTCTCCTAAAGAATGGGATGTTTGTAGGGCATCTGGGACCCTCGTACTCTGCTGATGGCCATGTAACATGATACAGTCCTTTTGAGGACCCTGCAACAATACAAACTCTTGCCATCCTCTTGGTTGTCCACCAGAACTGGATGATAAGATCACATTGCTTTCAATCTTAGTTGAAAGATATAGAGAAATCAAGGTTGAATGGAGCGGGAAGCTTTCTCCTTGCTGGCTAGCTTTCATTGTAGAGGAATATGCTATGCAAGCTGCTTGGGGAGGAAAGAGATGTTATCAGCTTACGAGGCTGCGAACCCTATGAATTACAAAGCCAACTTATCATGCAACATGTGCCCACTGGTGAAACAGTGACACAACTGTTAAAGGCTAACTCACTGGTCTGTGATTGGATTTGAGGTTGGTTCCGTAGGAGAGACTCCATACCTGTAGCTGTAAGCCTCGTCAAAAAAAAAACGTGGGAGAGATCACAGGCCTTAGGAGGGAACTCAATACTGCTGTTTAGCTAAATTGGCAGGACATTAAGCTGCTTTCTAATTATTTATGATTATGCTCATAGACAAATACTACTCTCAGCCTTAGAGAAGCTTCTCTCTACAGTGAAAGGTGGTGAATATAGACTCATGGCTGCTCAATGGGGCTGAGGATAAGTGATGGTTTGCATGCTCAGCCCTACACGGGATGCTTATAACACTTTCTCAAAGGCTCAGGGAACCAACAGCACAGTAGAGAAGCAGAAAGAATAAAAGGGTCAAAAGACAGGGAGAAGGGCTGTGAAATGCATCTTCAGGACTTGCCGTAGACTCCGTAATCATGGTCTCATAGCAGCCATGGTTGACTGTGCTGGGCCTGTCAACAGTGAATCATGGACCAGTGAGGGAGTCATGGAATCCTATGTCTACTTGCTGAGTAGTGATTATTGATGAATTCTAGGGGAGGGGAGCAGTCACTGTATTCAGTTATGTACTTAACAGATGAGGCCACTGGGCTCCAGTGAAGAGTTGCAAACACATGGTAACACAGATGGCTTTGGTTGAAATCAACGGTCACAAAACAAACAAAAAGACATGAAATCAGGAAAGGAAGTTGTAGAGAGGTCTCTTAGATAGCTTCAGTTCTCAGCTTGACACAGTCCATAGCTGTCTTAAAGGAGTATTAGTTGGGAGACTGCCTTCATCAAATTGGCCTGTAAGTATAACTGGAATTTTTTTCTTGATTGCTATTTGATGTAGGAGATCTATCCCACTGTGGGCAGTACCATCCATAGGCAGGGGGTCCTGGGCTGTATCAAAAAGTTAGCAGAACTGAGAGCAAACCAGTTATCCGTGTTCCTCTGGGTCTTACTTCAGCTCCTGCCTCCAGGTTCCTGCCTTGGCTTCTCTTGATGATGGAATGTGATCTATAAGATCAAATAACCCTTTCCTGCCCCAAACTGGTTTTGGTCACTATTTTATCACAACAACAAGAAATCAAACTAGAGCATTAGGAAAGGGAGGGATGGTAGAGGTAGTCAGGAATTAATAGAGTATAGGGTGAGAATAATAGGCTGCTTTGTTCACATGTGAGGAATTACCAGAGAACAATTTTAATTAGTTAAAAGCAAAACATAATAGTTTGGCACTTCCTTAAACCATTAAATATGTACTCAGAATATGACCCAGCAGAGCTAGGCATGATGGTGCATGCCTTTAATCCCAGCACTTGGGAGGCAGAGGCAGGTGGATCTTGAGATTAAGTTCAGCTTTGCCTACATAGTGAATTAGGCTAGCTGGAGCTATAAGGAGATAGATCCTGTCTCAAAACAAAGAGACAGAAAAAGAAGAAGGAGAAGGAGAAGGAGAAGAGGAGGAGGAGGAGGAGGAAGAAGAAGAGGAAGAAAGGCTATGATCCATCAATCCCACACCTAGATATTTATCTAAGGGAATTTTAAAGTATTTGCAGGAAGACTTGTAAATGTATGTTCAGTGCAGTGTTATTCATGAATGCTAAAAAGTAGAAGACACCCCAGATGCCCCCTCATTGAAGTTGGATAAATACATTTTAATGTATCCATATAATTCAGTGCTAAGAATGAAGCGCTCGTGGTATACACAGCGAAATGGACAGCTTTCAAAGCCTATGGAAAGTAAATGACTGTACATGGTCAGACTCATACAATTCTCAGAGGTAAATCATACTGACAGAGCAGATCAGTGAGTCCTGGGCTGTGAGCAGGACCAAGACTGACTTCTAGAAGACACAAGGAGTTTAGAGTGTGATGGAAATGTTCTTTATCCTGACTGTCATGGTGGTTACATGACTGCATACATTTGTTAAAACTCATCAGACTCATGTAAAATGTTGAATTTTGTTGTTTGGAAATAAATATTTGGTAAAACTTCCTGAGTTAAAACACACTGAATTTTTCTGAAAAGACGATAAGAGAATCGAGTATTAAGATTGCATTCCATGGTTACAGAATAAACTCTAGCCCAAAGAAAGTTTACTCTCAGCCTGGACCATTTCAAGATGAGAAAGACATTTGGAGGTGTGTACAGTGTGTTTCCCGCTGGGCCTGTACACAGGCTCCCAAGGTGGAAGAAGTGACCCCCCAGGAATCTGCTGTATGGCCCTCCAGGGAAGCTGGTAAAGGTGAGAATGAAACCTCAGTGAAGGTCAGCCTTCCTGGGTCTGTCTTTCAGAACAGGAGACAATGAGACTGTGGAGGGTGTCACCAGAGTCCATGTGTCCTTCAGCTACAGCATGTCAGAAACAGTTCTCGAAGGCAAATGAACTGAGATTATACAAATAGCTAAATTTTGTTTCTTTGTTGTAGCCCCAGCTGGCCTGGAACTTGCTGTGTAGATCAGACTGGCCACCTGCCTCTGCCTCCTGAGAGCTGGGATGAAAGGCATGTGCTGCCGCTCCTGACTCAAATAGGTAAATTTTGTTAGAACGTAGCTGTGTCTCAAATTCCATTTTCTAATTGCTGAGACAGTATACACAGACAACCCTTCCGTTCCTCTTTCTAATGTGGTGAAAATGGTGTACAGTAAGTCTCAGAAGGAGACATCATCAAATGTGTGTTCTCTCAGCAAAGTTTGGCATCACAGCAAAGCTGAAATCAAGGATTCTTGCCTATTTCTCTCCTTCTCCCTAGAAATGTGGGAATAATAAATTGACTAATAAATTGACACTTCTGAGGATGTAATCTACTTGGGATATATGCTGACTTGACTGCTAAGAATTGATGTGTTTTCTAAAACAAGTGAATGTGAAACTTATACCTGGGTAATCTTTAGTGTTCTCTTTGATCTTCTCCAAAATTAGGCACATGAGTACAACTGAACTTTTAAGATTCTAAGAACTCTTAGGGTCTTCAATTATAGTTACCTAAAGAATTCTTCCTCAGTGTGGAGTATTTTCCTAATGGACTCAGAAGAACAAATTGAAGAGGATGGAATCTGAGTCTTTCATCTCTTGACTTTTAATACAAAGTCTAGGCAATTTGATTTTAGACCCTAATATTCAAGAATTTGGTTTTGGAATTGTAATTTCAGTGTAGGAAATTCATGATGCAAGAAGCTTTATACTCCAATTTAGAACATTTTATTAGGGAAGTTTATTAGAACGTCTTGGCACCATCGCTTAATTTCATCCAGAATATCTAATGAGTTATGTGGACACTGCTTGTCATCTAGGATGGAAAACGGAACCTGGCGTGATCCACTCCACTGCGGTCTTTGATTTAATTTGTGCTCTATCCATTTCTTGACTTTCTGGAGACAAAATCACTACTGTCCTCTGGCACTCCCATGAGGGAATAATTGTCGTGCTGAGCGAGAAGCCTGGTGAAGTGCACTGCACTATTTGGATAGATGGCTGATTCTCCCTGATGACGCTGCCAACTGGTTGTTAGAACACCAGATCAAATGTTAAGCCTCATGGTTGTTGAAAGAGAAAAATACAGCCGAAGAGTAGGAGGAAACACGTATTTCTCTCTCCTAGTGATTCTATTGTCTGTCAAACTTGAGAACCATTGAATTAGAACACAGCATCATGGAGAATGTACTGGAAATGTGGATTTACAGGCCAATCAGAAACTCCAGATGGGCCCAGTAGTCTGCATTTATAGTGAGACCTCCAAGTGACTCGATGCACTCCTCAAGTTTGAGAGCCCGTGCCGTGGAGCAGCAATGCAGGCCTCTTGTCGCCCTGGGCTTATTCTTGGTTGCTCTGGGGAAGGTGGAAACAACCAATTGAATTATTGAGAATAGCACAAAAAAACCGAGCATGCGAAGTTCTTCTGTCATGCTTTCTCTAGTCTGTTCTGACTTCTCTTTCTTTAGGAGCTGCCTGTGTATAGAGAACAGGCTGTTTGGTCAATTATCTGCACAATGTGGCAAGAGGAGAAGGCAGGCTCTGTTCTTGACTGAAGATTCTCAGTCCTTGGGAAATTTAATTTACGCAGTTGTACTGAGTCAGTTGCCTCTCATTCCCAGGCTGGGTTCCCAGGAGCACTGTAGTTAATAGTTGATTTCTATCTGTCTGGGCCCTCTGCTCAGCTGGCAGTGAACTTTATACAGGAAGAGGGATAACAGACATTGGGTCACCTGAAAACTGGGGAAGACTAAGGCGAAGAAACCATAGGCAATTCGGGTGGTTAGACCCTACTTTGTGAAAGTGATTTGATATATGGATAAGAACTGGGAAATAAGTGAAAATTATTTACTAGATTCTGCTGTCTGGAGACTCAGAGCATTCCCAAGCACTGGTTACTAAGAAACAGTCCAGAGGACTGCTGCTTATGTTATAGGCAGGGGGTTCTCCATTAGTAATGAAAAATAGGAAGGAATGAGACTCCAAATAGTTCATTATATTGTCTATTCATCCACAAGTACCTTCAAAAGTCAGGGATTGTGTCAACTTCTGGGTACTTTATGGGATATGTGTGTATCCCATATATATGAAAATATATATATGAATATATATTTGAATATATATTCAGCTTGTCATTATCCATTCGAAATCACAGATAATTAGGGGATATTCAAATCTGAGAGAGACCTAAAATGGAAGACACTTCCAGGATTGGAGAGGTGCAAACAGCTGAAAACCCTTTTTCAACCTGATTTTCAACTTTTATGATTGCAACATGTGTATTTTCCCTGTTATGACAAGATTTTATGATTAACTGTGCAATTTCTTTTTTCTTTTTATAGCCTCTGGGTCTTTAAGATTTAATTTGCTGCATGTCAATAAACTCTATATTTTCATTATCTCAACAAAACTGTGTCACTTCCTAAGAGTCATTGGTGAAGTTCAGAAGAGGACAGCCACAGGAAAGAGATAAAGTACGATGGCACTAAGAGCAGGCCTTTGTGACTCACTGAGTATTTCCCCAGTGGACTGGTTGCCTAACTTTTCCTAACTGCCTTAAATGCCCATTTAGTCAGAATCTGATCATTATTAACCTTCAGAACTAGGGAACACAAATAAACAAGCATAACTGCCCATCAAGGTTCTGTGCAGCCCAGCCCCGCACTGAGGCCCACCTTCGGCAGGATAAATTCAAGTAGGACAGCTGGACATAGTCGCAAGATCTATCAAACATTTGCACAAAGAAAAATGAAATCAGAATTGTACGTATTCCTTGGCTTATGAACAGGTTGCACTGATTGTGCTCTAAAATTTCATTTCCTGTTAATTTTTCAGAATTTAAAATGTTTGAAATCCTTCTTACTGACAAAGATCACATCCTTCTTATAATCCTTTGGGACATGTATAGATTCTTAATCTGGCCACACATTCAGAATGAGGTATTATGTATTTGTAATAAGAACTTGTGCTATTCTGGTGGCATAGAGAATTCAGTCAAGCATAAGAAACAATGAATATTAAGTAGTTATTGCTTATTTGGATGCTTTAGAGAATAAAGTGATAGAAGAATGATTTTGAACAAGCTTTCTGGGGATTTTCAAGTGTTCTGAAGAAGTTGATGGCGTGGGAGCCTTCAAGAAAGCCTCTTTTTACCTAAAATTTCTACAGAATTTTGAGTTAGTGATTCTTTTTCTTTAACATGCAGTACTTTTAAAGGAAGATGTATTTCCAAAGGCAAATGGGTCAGGAGAGAGAGAGAGAGAGAGAGAGAAAGAGAGAGGGAGACATTGAGAGAGACAGAGAGACACACAGAGAGAGACAGAGGGGTGGGGGGACTGGACTGGATGGGGTTGAATAGTTGAGGGGCTAGAAAAACACTTCAGCAGCTAAGAACATTTCCTGCTCCTGCAGAAGATGTGAGTTCAGTTCCTAGCTCTCACATGGCAGCTGACAACTGTCCAAAACTCCAGTTCCAGGGGATCTGACACCCTCTTCTCTCTTCTGTCCTCCTTGGGTACTGCATGATGCAGGTGCACTTACATATATACAGGCATAACACAAACACACATAAATATAAATAAATAAGAATAAAAGAAATGGAGAGGTTGGAAGGGTAGTTCATCTGTTAAGCACATGAGTTCAAACTCATGTAAAAGGCTGGGTGTGATGGTATGGGGTGGAGATAGGGAATCTTGCTGTTCATCCAGTTTAGCCTAATTGGCGAGCTTCAGGCCAATGAGAGGCTCTGCTATAAATGAGATGGAGGGCATTCCTGAGGATGTTGCTGGAGGTTGTCCTTCAGCCTCCACATGCATGGACATGTACACACGCACATACACCCACATGCATCCTTCCTCACATATACTTCCCTACACACACACACACACACACACACACACATCGAAAAAGAAATAGAGTTACTTAGAATTAATTGAACTGGAAAGCTGAGAAGTTAAAAGAAAAGTAGAGAGGGTGATATTGGAGGGTCTCTAGAAATTCACTCTGAAGGGAAAAGAAACTTATTTGAATGGGACAGATGATTACTTTCTTAAAGTGACTGCAGATGGTATTTCCCCAAACCTTGTCACTTCTTGACATAAGGGAGTTTCATACATTCTACTATATTCTACTGACCCAGAAATTGCACTGCTTGTGGATGCCTAACAAAAGCTGCTGGTTTATGAATGGCCACTTGTGCATAAAGAAGCTCTTCAGGTAAGTGAACTAGAATCCTGTGGGAACATAACTTGCATGTCAGCTAGCTTGGCTAAATTTTGATCCTGCCAGTTCCATGTGCCTTGAATATCATTCAGAGGCAAGGCACTGCTACTAAGTTCTTGGCCTGAGTTGATTCCCCCCTCTCTGTATGAGTTCAGCCATCATCTTACTGTTGGGGTAGTTAAAACACCAAGGGGAAGAATTCTTGCCTCTTTACGAATTGCTCGTGAATTTTCAAGTGTGCCTGGTAGCCACTGATAGTGGCAAGCTTCCTTAGGCCTCCTAGATGATAATACTCTTTGGACACGGTTTCTGGAGAGGCAGCAAATGAACTGAACTCCTTGTCCACTGTGTCAGATCAAAAGCAAACAGACAGGGCCATGCCAAGTTTAATTCATGAAATGGTCCCCAGGAAATGAATGCGAGCGTAAAGCCAGACTGCTGTGCGCAAGGATAGGTAGCTCCTATCTCTTATGTGCCTGCATCTACAACAGGCATGTGATGCAGAGCAAATCAGTCTGAGCTGAAAACCAATTTGAGAAAAGGCAGATATGAAGGGGTCAAGTGCTCAGGTGGTAGTATGCATCCAGAGCAATGTGTCAGAGAGGACCTCAGCTGACATACAACCACAACTGCTGTAGGGCTCAGTTCTGAATTGCAGAGAGATAAGTATGGAATATACATTTATATTTCCTAGGTTTTATAATTAGCAATAAAATTCTTTTTTTTTTTTTTGTAAATCGAACATTGCATTCCTCTTTGCTTTGATAAACAAGTCTCACTGGGTGGTTTAATTTTGTTACTCTTGGTAAATGAGAGGAATGCCCTGAGTCCAACAGAAAGAGGGATGAGCACGTTTAAATGGAAATTCTGATCCTCTTGTCTGAGAACATCTGGCATTTCCATTCTGGATTAGTTATCTGCAAATTAAACTTTCTGCAAAAATCTTATGGGAAACCTCAACAATAAGCTTTTATCTTTTTCTGGCAAATGGTAACAGTTTTTACTGTTACTAAAAGTAACACTTTTTCCAAGATTAATGGAGTATCTTTCCTGAATAAAAGTTTGACCCACAAAGCCCCAAACGAGTTTAGAATTGTGTGATAAATGCAAATGTATAACCACCATGCATGTGTGCTGCACTCTGATTTGAGTCTTCTCTGTTAGGAAGAATTCTCCAGGATGCTGGGCAGCAGGTGCTTTGAAAGCTCCTAAGGTGAATGTTCATAACAGGTCCCGTGATTGAGGTGACTTAAATATCAACTCGTTTAATTTGCCATTATATGAAGGTACTTTGTTAGTAGTTCTTTGCATTTGGGTTAGCATCCAATTGGATCCTCTTCTCTGTCTTCTCCTCTGCCTTGTGCATTACTATTCTGCTTTCCTGCCTCAACTTCAGGAAGCAGGCTGTCAGGTCATTCCAGCAATGAGTTGATGCCTGTACCTTTGAGGATTACTCTGCCTTCCTAAGGTTCTAAGTCATAGGCCTGGGAACCATCTTCTCACTCCTTAACCTTTATCCTCTTTAAACATCTCTGGCATCACCTTTTGTACAGAAAGAAACACACAAAACTGGCATAATCATTTCATGAAACTATTTGGTAGTATCTGAAAAATATGACCCAGAAGTCATACATTTTGGTGGACACCTAACAAAAATTGGCGTGTCTACACACAAAACAAGAACACATGAGTATCCATACCAACAGAATTCAGAATAATTGAAAGCTGGATCAACAGAAATAACATTAAAATCTGTGGTATATTCATAAGTAAGATACAGACAATAGAAAGTGCAGACTGCAACTAACAATAGAATTCCCCTCACAGAGGGTACTAGTTGGGAAGAGAGCCATTGGGAATGGGAGCGGCCGGAGAGGGTAGTCGAAGGAAAACGGGATCACAGTGCAAGATATCCAAGTGTGAAATGACAAAAAAACAAATTAATAAATGAAAAAGATTTACTCTCATACAAATCATAGTGAGCAAAAGAAAGGCTGTGTTTTTCAAAATGAGCAAAACTCACCTATGCTGCTGGATATCAGGACAGGAGGGGTGGGTTGTGAACAAGGCGGAGAAGACAGGAAGGCTTCTGGGTTTCTTCATCTTAGCGTTGGTTACTCAGCCATGCTCGCATTATTTGTTTTTTCTACTTCCCTCTTATATGACAATGAATGTGGACTTCATAAGAAAAATCAAGTACTGAAAAGTCACTCACCAAACACCGAGAGTCTGATACGTGTCAGGTACAGGGTGGAGACAATGGGTCTCTGCCTCCAAAGATCTCTCTGACTGTCTCTTGACGGTCGGTCCTCCTTTCTTGCCTTACACCACACAGGCCTCATTCCACACACTGTGTTCAGGCTGCTGAATTTTCACCATTTCTGCTGTGAGTTCAGCAACTTTCTGCACATGAAACCACTTTGTAATAAATAAATCTTGAGGTGACCAGGACAAAAACATGGCAACTGAGAATTAGACTTCAGGTAGTCCTAGCTATGTGCCCATCACACCTGCCAGGCACAAATATCACAATCTCATAACCCTTGCCTGGTTTATTACCAACTTTAACCTGATACCTGAGACTCAGCTATGATCTTCCCAATTATAGAAGATGTATCATTTCAGGCTACAATATGACCAACAAGCACACTGAAATGATTTGAAAAATTGTATCTGAGTGACAGAAAACATTTGGCTACCATCGAGCTACCATCCAGTAAAGTAAGGATATTTTGGAAAGATGCCTATTGATTAGGCACCAAGATAAATATGCTAATCTGTGAACCCAAATCTTGACCCCTTGATCTCTACATGGAAATTAAGCCCTTATATTATTTGCGTTATTTAAAAAACATTGCAGAAATTTCACAGGTAGATATGATAATGTTGTACAGGCTAGATTAAGGATATATTTAGAAATAAATCACCTTTGTGTGGTAGACTGGACTATTTCATGTAGATCACAAGTTCTGATTGATAGTTTTCCCTGGTTTTGATAAATGCAAAATGTGGTGGTGGCCCCCAGGTTAATGAGAATAAAATTTGGCGTGCACACACCGCTGTTGTTGTTTCAAGTGCACAACCAGCAGAGGGCACTAGAGTGAAACGATTACCTTTCCAGGGGACCCAAGTCAGGGGAAAAACCCAAACCAGCCCAAACCAAACCAAACCAAACCAGATCAAACCAAGGGTGATTAGAACAGAGGCTGAGTCCCTTGAAGACAAAAGAGTGACCAATCTGGGCCTATTGATCCATTTCACATGAGAACTTTTTGGTTTGTTGTTCTCAGGCTTAAAACTCATGTTTTACTTTTATTAAAACATAAAAAGTAAACATATTTTGCTGATTCTATAATTTTGGAATGTTTTAATCTTGCACTAAATTTAAATAATTTGAATTGTTTACTCAGTTGACATGTTGCTGAATCTGAAGGATTCAGTCCCCAGAAATGTTTTAATCATACAAGAACTTTGAAGGACAAGGAGGAGTTATTTCACTGAACATGATTATCTCTAGATGTATCTATTTTTCTGCCAACCACATGTTAGTTTTGTTTTGATTATGGTCTTTTTGCCACAAATTGTTCAAACATCAGCCATTCGTAGTGTGTATTAATTTAGGACAGAGCTGAATGCATATGCTTGCTTTTGGCCTCCTGAAGGATCATTTGCAAAATGATAAACCAGACATCAGTATTTTCAGTGAAGGTGCCTTGGCATTTCTGGGCTTGGTTCTTCCTTGTCACCAGCTTGATGTTTCTGCAAGGATGACTCAGCAGGAACGAATTCAGACATTTAATAAATGGGAATGGAAGGGCTGGCGTCGGGAGTTTAACATCTCCTTTTTTTGCCCAAAAAGTATAGGTACAGTTGCTCTGCCGTTCTGAAAGGGGCTCAGGGAACAGTTTGTGCCTCAGGGAACAAATGTGGTTGGGACAGTTTGTCCTTTGTCGTTTGAGTCCTTCCTTCCCAGGAAAAAATGAACATGGGTTATCTTTGTCACTGCTTTTCACAGCTGCACATTCCAATGCCTGCTATTCTGAAGGGTCGCATCAAGTCTCAGTAGGCACTGGGCCTCCTCGATTATAGGAGTTCTTGTACTCATCATTTCTTAACAACTCAAATGTTCTTGTCAAACTTGTTTACTCAAGCTGAATGCATTACTTCAGAACTCATTTTATTTCATCTGAACTTTTAAAGGCATGGTTTTCTTTCCACCTGTTCTGAATAAGTGCCTGGAATGATAAACCTTGTGTTCTGAGTCTACCTAGAACTCTGGAGTGAGTAAGACCTCTGGCTCTACCTTACAGTCCCCTCTACACTGTTCCTGACAGAACAGTTCCCTTCCTCCCACTTGAATCCTTCCAGTGATAAGAGAAAGGTAATCTCTAACTCATGGGGCAAAATTTCTGGCCAATTCTGATGGAGCTTCCAGCACACGTGGGATAGGAAAAAGCCTAGCTGTTGTCCACTGTGAAGCAAGCCTGTCCCATCAGATCTTTGCTTGTTTGGATGAAGTATTTCTCATGATTCCCCGTGTCCATGGGGTTATATTGTGTTTACTGAGCAAAACACCATGATCTGCCTTTCCTCTTCTTTAATTGTAAGAACTCATTATGGTAGCAGATGTCTGATCTGACTGCTGGAAGGGGATAGATCAAATTGGTAGCTTAGAATATTTCCACTCACCATCGAATGTACAAATTATAGTTCACGTCTAAGTCACACCCCTGGCTTCCTTCAACAGCTATTTACAGACCAATGACTCCTTAATCTGTGATTTCCGGCCAGCCCTCTCTTGATAGATACAGCAAATTGCCTAAGGCCACATTAGGTCACATAACCAACCTAAACTTGATGATAACTTTGCTCAGTCTCCTTGAATACCAGTCAATGGTACCACCATCAAATGTTTGAATTACTTTTACTGATTGAACAAATTGATTCTTTATCCTGAGATGTCAAGAAATGAATGCATACTACACAGCAACTGTTCCAGGGAGACCAACTTTGGCTATTTTTAGAAAGTTTTGTTTCCAGCCCATAGAGCTCTTTACAAGTCAAGTCAGTTACTCATGAGGTGTCCTTTCACGGAAGAAGTCTGACAAAGGTTGATAACCCTTGTGGACTGTTTGGGAGAAGGCTTAGGTATCAGAGGGAGACCAGATTCTGTGGTTGTTAGTCAGCTGGTCACCAGTATTCTACTTCTTTACCAGACACACAGTAGGACCACACTTCTCGTTTCTTTGAAGCTAAACATTGATATGTAAGTTGTTTTGGTCAAAGTGATGTGAGTAGAGGTGATGTGTGTCACCTCCACGCAGCTTTCCAGTGTGTCAGTCACCATGAGAGCAGTGTTGAAGTTTCTGTGTGCACAAGACACCGGAGCAACCCCAGGGAGTCCCTCTGCTGACCCCACATGTGGGAGGAATAAGTTAGAGTGTGTTTAGCCACTGAAACTTGGGGCTTATTTTCAAATCTTAGCATACTTACTTTGGCTGGTATGCCGGGACTTACGCACCCCAACCATGCTGTCTGTCAGTAAGGGGAAGTGAGAGATGGGGGACTCACTGTCTGGCACAGGTCTTGGCAGTGGGAACACTGGGAAAGAGATGATATGTGGAGATCTTGGTGGAACACTGTGGAGATGAAGACCAAGCTGTAGCTTCCTACAGTTCACCCTGGACAGGACCTGTGAGCTTAGAATTACCAAATATTCCTCTTTGGAAAGCAAATAGAAAACTACTTTTTCAGAAAGTTCTGATAAATAGAATTGTTAAATTGAGACCAATGGACAATGCCCATCCAGGTCAAGGTCATGGCCTTGGAGAGTGATAAAGGTGCCGGTTCTTGCCATTCAAAGTTAATGGGCCTTTTCCACTGACAGTAGGCAGACGAGGAAAGGGATACTTTCTGTGGCTCAACTCCTGTGTGATTTAAGAACCAGTACAAAACAGCCTTCATAGGGCCAGAGAGATAGATCAGTGGTTAAAAGCACTGGTTGTTCCTGCAGAAGACCTGGCTTTGGTTCCCAGCAACCATATGGTGACTAACAGCCCTTTGTAACTCCAGTTCCAGGTGATCCAATGCCCTCTGCTGACCTCTACAGGCACTGCATGGCATGGTACACTTACATACAAGCAGGCAATACACTCATACACATAAACTTAAAGAAGAGAAAAAAGAACCTTCAGGTCAAAAGACTCAGGCTGGTTACTTAACCTATCTGACCCTCAAAAGAAAGAAGAAATAAAAAAAAAACTCTCTTGCTTCATAGGAATTATATGGTAACCAGGAGATAAAGTGCCTAAAATTTCTGTCTAAACTGAAAATCACAGATTTTCAGATGAGCTCTTGGGGATTGCTGCTCTCGCCCTCCCACTAAGGGGCTTGCTCCATTCGACTTGCCTTGTCTTGTATGCCTCAGCTGTCATTCTGTGGATACCTTGTAAAAGAATGTGCTGGTAAGTTCTAGTATCTTAGCACTTTCATGACATCTGTATTCCCCATTTGCTAATCTCCCTGTCGGAATTTCCCCATTCAGTCTATTACCCAAACTTCACAAAACATGCATTTCTCAGTATTTTAGGCAGATGCTTACAGTTTAAAAATTAAGCTAATGCACCATGCTCATGAGTGAAGAAGTCTTGACTTAACATTTCAGATTATCATTGGTAGAGTACCAGGATCCTGCAGCAGATATTTTGGAAAGCACACTTGTGTTAGCAGTGACTCTCCTGGCACCAAAGTTCAGTTCAGTACCCTTACAAAGACACATTTGTTAACCACTTTATTGACTGGTGAGTGATATAATTAACCACATTATTGATTGTTGGAAGTGGTGCTTTAAGCATTTCCCATTCTAACCTGGAAAACGTTACTCACGGATGCTTCAGACAGGCTTTAGGAAAGTGAACGGGAGCCTGTTTCAGGTAGAACATTTTCCATTTAGAATGCAAGAAAAAAGGTATGAATTGGAATTTTCCAGAAAAATATATAATCTTCAGGGATAGATTACTGATTTGGGGCATGAGAAACTGGCAGCATTTTTTATTTTTGTCTTCTGTATTCATAAAGAGGAAAAACTTTAGAGTCATAAGAATTTAAATGTTTTTCCCACAGCTTCTATTAAAGGCTAAATCTGAGCAAGTTGAGATGCATCTGTGGTTACATTTTAGTCTGTGGTACCTCCAGACTTTTCTGGACTTGGCTTCTGTTCTCCTGATGGGCTGTATCTGTGCACAACTATGCAGGACTCACATCCCCATCTAGGTACATGAGGGAAACTTTTCAAGGATCACAGACATGGCATCCTGGGTATTAGTCTGTTTGCGCTGCTCTGCAAGTCCACATAGAATGGGTATCTTAAACAAGAGACCTGTTTCTCAGATCTGGAGGAGGGCAATCCCTCAAATGGGGTATCAGCCTGATCCCAATGGAGTAATAACAGCCATTGGATATGAATACCAATTCTTGAGAGGCAGGAGCTACCTAACATCACTCGAGTCAGATGGCAACCCATTTGTTTTAGCTTGACACCAGGGGAGAAAGATTATACAGGTCTTTAATGGTTTACTGCTATCAGGATATAGGAACAGACACACGACTTAGAAAAGGGAATATTGACCCATAAAAATTCCCCAAGCAATAACAATTACAAAAGCATTTTAAATTCTCTTCTTGTTCTGGTTTGCTTCTACATTGCTGTGACAAACCACTCTGACCAATACCAACTTGGGGAGGAAAGGATTTATCTGGCTTACATCTCCTGAGTCACACAGTTCATCAAGGAGTCCAAGGTAGGAACTCAGAGCAGGAACCTGGAGGCAGGAGCTGAAGCAAAGGCCATGGAGGAACTCTGTTTACTGGTTTACTCTCTTGGCTCAGGCTCAGTGTGCTTTCTTATACAATAGACAACAACCTGCCTAGGGGTGGCACCACCCACTGTGGGCTATGGCCTCCTGCAGCACTCAACAATCAGGAAAATAGCCCACAGACATGGTCACAGGCCAATGCAGTGGAGGCAATTCCCCAACTGAGGCTCCCTCAACCCAGGTGTGTCAAGTTGACACCAAAGCTATCTATCACACTTCTGGTTCTAAAGGGAATTATGGAGATAGGAAAAAGATAAGCTCACATGGCTTTAATCACGATGTACACCTAGGCACAGCAGTCTATGCCTGCAGTCTCAGTGTGGAGAACTGAAAAACTAACATAAATCTTCCATATGATCTGATTATATCACTCGTTGGCATATACCTAAAGAAAGGACTCATCCTACTGCAAAGATACTTACACAGACATGTTTGTTGCTGCTCTTTTCACAATAGCTATGAAATGCAAACAGCCTAAATGTCCCTCTGCCGTGGGCTTCTAGCAGGTTTTTAATAGGTATTCTAGTATTTTTTGAATATGGTCACACCATGTATGAATAAAATAAAGTGTATTTAAGTATCTACCAGAAAAAGGGAAAACACTTTTTAAAAGGAACGCAACAAACCCAGCACCCATAACACAAACTTACCAATATTCAGGATCCAACCAGAAATTATTAGATATTCAAAAAGCTGAAAGTGACATTTACCAACAGAAAAACTAGAGGCCCAGAAATGAAAGAGATCGTTGAATAATTAGACAAGGACTTTAGAATAGCTATTACATATCCTTAAGAATTTAAGGAAAAGGCCTAGCTTAATGAGGAGATGCATGAAAGATACAAAATAAATAACCCAATGGCACTTGTAGGACTGAAAAACGGGATGTTATAGATACAAAAATAATACTAGATGGGATCAACTTCAGCAAGGCTGTATCCTTTCTCTTGAATTATTTTTCTTTGTCTTTTCTGAACCCAAACAGATTCAAGAATGCATCTTCCCTCCTGAGATCCAGAAGACAAAGGCCCAGTGCAGGCTGGGCTGCCATAAATCCTACTACCTGTAGTGCTCTCTTCTCACATCTGGAGTGATCATTTCTCACTCTGGAGCATTTGGGTTATATCCTACTTTACCGTTAGGAAAGAAGAAGATGACAAATTGTCAGGTAATTATTTTTGTATCTTGCTTTTATTTGAGCCATTTTTCTTGACATTTAATAATAGCAGTTTTCAAAGTCATCAGGCTCCTGTTTTGTAGTCCTGCCATTTCTTCCCTAAACCATAAATAGTAGACAGAATAACAGGAATTCTAGGAGAAACCCTGGTATTTAGTAGGGTGCTGCCCAAATCCCCTTTCCCCACAATTTTTATGTAAAATATAACCATTTTGCCTCTGTTTTTAGAGCCAGTGCACTAAGATCTTGATTATAGAGACAGCTGGTGAAACGATTTTAGAATATACCACAGTTAATAGGCATATATTGGATGGGCAAAAGATGGACCATTAAATCTATTTCCCAATTTTCAAAAATGTTCTTCCAGCATCTCCACAAAGAGTTTGTGTGACTAATAGGCTATAAATAAATGTAACTTTGATGCATTATGCAGCGTGTAGTCTTACTGGAACTGAGACAAATGGGGAGTTCAGAAACATCGGAACATTTAACGATAAGTGCAGCTAGGGCATATGAGATTTTTCCAAAGAAATGCTTTTAGATGGTCCTCATGTGCACATCTTAAGCCATTTATGTTTTCCTGTAAGGTGTGCTAAAAATTACAAATTTATTTTTGAAAATCTAAAACATTAGCAAGCATTCCCCCAAACATTATTGGAAGTTCTCCAATAATCCTATACATCAGCCCATTTGTACCTTTTCAGTATAAGTTTTAATAAGCAGTTGTGATAGTTAATTTTATATATTACTTTGACCGAGTTAACCATAAGGAAATGTATTATTTATTGTTACATAAGCCTACTTAAAAGTACATATATAATATATATGTGAGTGCATATATATAGCTGAAGACTAACAAAAGAATCACAGGACCAGGCAGGGGAAACCTCCCTTAAGTTATTGATCAGGGTAGTCTAAGAGACTTCCCCAAATAATTTTGCTATTACCATAGCCCTTGGTTGCCTCCAAAAACTTGAAGGTAAGACCCTATTGCTGAAGACATGACATACTTAGGATACAGGACTTGTAGAAATTGAGCTGGAAGTGACCTAGAAGCCTCCACTCCTCAGATGAGCTCTCATAGCAGTGGAAGGAGCTAGACATGCTGCCAGTGGAGAAAATCATCCAGTAGTCCTACCCAGATGCAAACCCTACAAACCACAACAAAAACGGATTGAGAAAGCTATCACTAATGGTGCAATAGTGGCCCACTTAGCTTCACATAAGCCAATTCCTAATAAAAATAAAGAGACATAGACCACTGAGACATGACTGAAAAATTATATCTAGATGTGTTCATGTGTTTACATGTTAGTGGATGTACATCTCCATGTGGCTGTATGTACACAAAAGCACCTCTCTTTAAGCACAGTTCCCCGTCTGCTCGCAGCTATTCTGTCACTTATGCCACGCTCATTTTTTTCATATTCAAGCTGATGCCAATATGTGTTCTTATTTTCTTACATTTTTACCCAAATAATGGCACATTATACATCCTGCTGGGATCAGTGGCTTGCCAAGGCCATCCTGTAAGCTCTGTTTCCCTGAAGAGTCTTAACTAAGTACAGTTACAATGCACTCCTTTAAATTAAATGTCTGTTGAGTCTGTTTGCAAATACTGTTTTGGAAATTTGATTGTTGATATTCATAAGTGAAACTATACTATTTTCTTTTTACCAGGTTTCAGCATTACAATTATAGTTAAATCACAAACATAATTAATGGTTTTCTTTGTTTTCTAAAGTTCTTGAGTAATTGTAATAGCATTTTTTGAGTGAGTAGAATTTCACTGTGAATATAGTTAGGACTGGTATTATTTGGAGAATGCCTTTGCTGGTTTGGAGGACATGTTTTATTTTCTTACAGAATAATCCATCCCTTCAAGTTTCAAAATGATTCATGCAGAATTTAGGAAGTAGTCCTCGTGACTTTTGCTTCTCTTTGGGGAAACATGTCCCTTTGTTACCTTTGCATTTTTACTTTGTCGGCCTGGGCTCTGGGGTCCCCTCCCCACTTTGTGCTCCCCTTCATACTTCTTCCAGAAGAGCTTCCTCATTTATTGCTTCGGAAGGATGTTAGTAGATCAATTCGCTACTATTATAAGTGAAAATAAAAGGAAGAGCCAGGCATTTATTTTGCTGTTCTTTTCTGAGTTCAGCATACCTCAGCTTAACTTAGTAGTTTCTGGAGGGCATGTTTCTTTATGAGAGTGTGTCAGCTAATAAATAGGAAGGGAATGGTGCCTCGGGGATAATGAATCTGGACACTGAAAAACAACCCTGCTAATATTATAAAAGGGCAGAAACTGGCATCATATATTTCCTATTGGAATATACAAAATCGCTTACCAAGTGGCCTTGCAAAGTAATCTTTTAGGAAGAGAGTGTTGAGACAGGGTCTCTCTGTAGCCCCAGATGGCCTGGAACTCACTATATAAACTAGGCTGGGTTTGATCTTGCAGAGATCCATCTGCCTTTGCCAAACCACTGCTGAGATTAAAGACATATGCTACCATGCCCATCATCAAGTCAGTGAATCTTGACCTGATCCAACCTACTAATATAACTCTCAACTCAGCAAATATAGATTGGAGGGACGTTTGAAGAAAATCATTTCCTCTTCTCACTGGAAAACTGGGACTTCGTTTAGGTCTGTTTCCTCGACACTACACATTGCCCATGATAGAGCTGACTCTTAATCAGTAAACATGGCTTGAGAAGATGAGGAAAACACAGTACATACCTTCTCCTAAGACACAGCTATGTGCTTCCATGAGTGCACTTTATCTTTTGTCACCCCTTACAAAGATGTGCCTCTGTAGTTGTTGGTAAGATATTACTTCCTTTTGGGGACATAGGGTTTTTAGGACCATGAGATCTCATACCTCCCTGGTGATCTCACTCTCTTGAGCCTTAAGCTGCCCCTTGAAGGGTAAAAGAACACTAGTGTGGACAGCTTTTAGAATTCTACCAAAAAGAAATATGCTGCTCTGGAGCTCAAGGAACAAATCTTGTCTGTATATTTTTTCCTAAATGCTTTTCAGTGGACTTTGTGCTTGAGGGAGTCTACACGTCTAGTTGAGATTAAAAGGAACTCAGAAGAGGAAAACAACAGCAAACAGCACACAGCGATTCAACCAGCAAATCAAATCAGCACAGTAAAACCATCTTCAGAATCAGCTTTCCTCAACATATAAATGGGTGGAAGAGACGGGGGGTGGGGTGGGGTGGGACTGTCCAAACAAGAAAAGATATGTGAAAAGCGTAACCACTAGAGTTTATGGGGCATATTTAGACACTGAATTTAGATATGAAAGGAACTGTAAAACCTTTAAAAAATAAGGGAAATTGAATGCTGAATACTCCATGATACACGAGAATTATTTTAGCCACAATAATTCTGTTGTTTTTAAGTCTTTGTCTTCAGAAAAATATACTAAAATTTACATGGAAGAAATGATGGTAATGTCTGGAGTTTCCATCTTCCTAGTCAAGTAAGGGTGAAAGGAATCACTTGCTCCAGCAGTTGTCAGCACACCCTGGCTCCTTGGTATCTGTCTCACTGAGCTTTTCCTCTAGGTCATAGATTCCTCTAGGGGAAATAAATATATTTTTATTTTTAATTTTTATGTGGCTCTAGGAAAATTTGGTGTTGTATATATAGCACCCGTTCTAGTCCTCTGTGACAGGTCTGTTCCACATCTGCTTTCTAGGTTACAGGAAATAAGGTGATGTGATAGGTTAAGACTCAGGAAACATTAGTCAAATTCCAAAGCCAGGACATCAATATAAACCTTAAAAAATGTGGTGTTATTAAAGAATAATTAATGTAGGAAAAGTACTATAAGTTTAAAAAGTTGCAAAAAGACATAGGTTTTCTAAACTAACGCCCTTTTTATTAAAACCTGTGGGCTGAAATATTTAAAGTTCATATGGACTGCGTCTTACTCTCAAAGAGTATACATACACATGCAAACATACATATACACATAAATAAATAAATAAATAAAGCAAAAGCAGCAAACTGTCACCAGTCATTAATGATATTAATGGGAGTTCGTTATATTCTTTAAATTTCTCGTAGAAAAATTTCAAAGTAACTTGTTATAGATGAAAAATACACAGAAATCAATGTGAAGTCCCCACTAGTCTAAGAGGAGATAATGAAAACACCAAAAAGAACAATGAAGATAATTGTTTGGGACTCTTTTCATTCTATAAGAATTCATATGAGTTTGTGACAATATTCCAAAACACATAAACCTCTCATCATTCACTCTTGGATTTTGTTATCATCTTATTTTTCTGGGAATTGATAAAGAAAAGATTAAATACTTCTATTTATTCTACACAAACTTTATCTTAAGGTACTAGATATTGAATGTGGGAAAGTACTACATAGAACTATTATAAATGCAGGCAGAATGGTAGAATTAAAAATCACAGTTTGCAACCTCTAATGGTTACAAAACCTGTAACTTTCAGGTTAGTAAAGTCTAAGGGGAGAATTTTTAAATGAACATTAAAACTAGTTAGAAATAGTACTGTAGGCCCAAAATACCATATATTTGGCAAGGTAAAACAGGGGGGATTCCAAGATCCAGGCCTGCCTGGACTAAATAGGAAGCTTGAAGCCAGTCTAGTCCATTTAATGAGACTCTGTTTCAAAATAAAAATACAAAAGCCTGAGGATATAGCTCAGAGATAATGTGCTTGCCTAGCATGTGTGAGGCCCTACGTTCAATGTCTGGCACTGAAAAAATTGGATCAGTCTTTATATTTTCTAAATCAGGGAGGTGACAGCATTATGTTATACACTAGTAAGTTCATTTACAGTGTTTTTGGTAAAATATATTTTTCTTAGATATTATCAAGTTTCTAGAAATAATTATCAGTATGCAGGGACCACAAGGATGGAGGAATAAATTGAGCAATACCAAGAAATGGTCTATGAAATGCAGAATGTGGAGTCTTTATGGAAATTGCTATTCCTGAGTATGCACGGGAAAACCAAAGAAAAAAGGATTGGAAGAGACAGAAATGATCACAACTGGCACAAGATGTGTCATCATTTGGATTCTGATTCAAATGAACCTAAGAAATGAAAAGGTATTTTTGAGACAATCTGAATAAATTACTGTGTTGACTCTAGAAAAGAACAAAACTTTATGTTGAAATTCAATTTCTTTATGATTCAGAAACTTGTTCAATATTCTGAATTTTAAGGAAATGATTATTGTACATTCATTCATTCATGTGGTCTGCTCTGAGTTCATGTGAGGTCCATAGCACTGTGGAGAAAGCAGTGTAAGACATGGTGCCCGCCCTGCAGAAGCATACAGTACAGGAGGGAAGGTAGACTGTGCACCTGGCCTCTATATACAGAGTATTCCGGGAGAAGTGCATTGTAGGAGAAATGAGCTTATTGAAGCCCCAGTGGGAGGAATCCTTTTGGTTGGAGAGATGATGGACAGCTTCAGAAAGAAGTGGAGAGCTGAGCCTTAAATTTGGATAGACTAATTGGAAGAGGGATCATTCTTTATTTTTATCAAAATTATGTCTTGCTTTTCATGTTGATCATATGACAATGAGATAAAAAATTTGTGGCTATACCATGCACTCTGGTAGCCTAACAAGATCTGCAAAACGACAACACCAGTTGACATACCAATATGGATGGGGGAAATTTCACAGGGGCCTCCCTCAAGATGAAGAGCTACAGGCAATCAGTGGATGCTGAAGGAGAGAGAGTCAGTTTTCTCCAGAGACAAACTTTGTGGTAGGTTATCTAATCCCAAGTGGGCAGCCCTAAATACACATAATGTGAGCATTGATAAAGTGACTCCATCTATCTATCTATCTATCTATCTATCTATCTATATTTGTTATATGTATTATATACAAAAACATAATCGAAGGAGAGGACAAGAAACTGAAGAGGAGTGAGGGGCATGGGAGGACTTGGAGGAGAGTGGGATGCAAATACACAGCTCATGTATAAAATTCTCAAAAAAGCAAAGAAAATATTTTGGATTTTTTTTCAACTGACACTTTCCTTTTTTATTTCTTGGCAATTATGTTTTTTTAAATAGAGTGACTAGAAATATAAACAAGAACATTTTTAACCTTTACATAAATGTTCACCGAGGGGCTGGGAGTATAGTTTGATAGTAGAGTGCTTGTCTACTATGCATGAGACCTAGTAGTGGAAGAAAACATGAGCTTCCTAACTCTTCCACAGTATGTGCATATATGTATTGCATCGTGTGGGAGCTCAGTAGGACACTTGCCTAGGAGCACAAGGCCCTGAGTTTGAGCTTCGGTACTGAAAAAATAATCACTGGCCTTTAGTGATCCTGGCCAAATAAATATACTCGTTCCGTTCCACTGGACGTCTAAGAAGCCAGATATTAACTAACTCTGTCCTGGAAAGACCAGAGCAAGCAGATGTTGGGCGTCTAGAATATCTTTTCTGACTGATAACCAGCTGAAACCCAAATACTCCCACAGGGAAAAGCTTCCATTTCCATGAATTCCGGGGAGAGCATTGTCTAATGGAGTTGTGTGAGCCCTTTAAACTGAAGTCTATTTCTGAAGCCCTTTGTGCTCATAAAGTCTGCAGAGTAAATCCTTATTAAACTGATAGCTATTATTCAAAACAGCTCGTATTTCAGAGCAATTACTATTCCCTAGTCAACTAAATGCCCAATTAGTCTTTAATAAAAATAGCACCCAGTACAGTGCCCAGTGGAGAAAGGTATTTAACAAATCCTTGACTGTCCAATTCATTTACCTTGAGTGGCCTGAATAAAATTTATGTATCTTTTTCTCTAATAAATACTACCCATGGGTGACTATAAATGAATTATTTTGAGTAACTCATTTTCTATAAAGGATACTGAGGAGGCTTATGCATTATTTCCTTTATCTTTATATTGTCCCTTTCAAGAACAAGAGAGCTGGTTCTTTCTTTCTTTCTTTCTTCTTTCTTTCTTTCTTTCTTTCTTTCTTTCTTTCTTTCTTTCTAACAGACTCAATCTAGGGCAACAGTCATATACGTTTCCGTTTTCTGTCCCAATCTTCCTTCTTTCTGAAGTCTGTGGAGGTGCAGACAGGGCCTCACAAAGAACCCCCTGGACAGTATACTTCACCAACATTCAGCACTCAACACTATTGTACTGGGGCTCTTGCCAGCCAAAATTATTCTGATTATTCTGGCATAGATGGGGCGGATGATCTCCAAGCCCCACCTCATACTGAGGAGTTATTGGTAGTGTGTAATTGCTGGGGGAGGGAGAATCATTCTTTTGAGGGGGGATATGGACACTGATAGGTTGTCCTTGCTCCAGTGGTTGCCCCATACCCATGCATATATGGGTGGCACTAACTGGACTTGGGTTACCCAAACCAAAAAAAGCCACAAGCCCCCCCCAAACCAAAACAACAACAAGAAAAATGGAATTTGGATGGGGACATGTTGGGAGGCATAAGAGGATCTGGAAGAAGAAACTGGGGTACATCTGACAATATTCATTGTACATATATATGAGATTCTCAAAAATTAAAAATATAATTTTAATCAAAATGATTTTAAAGTGAACAATCAAAAGTGGGATAATCTCCCACATGAATATTATGGATGCAACCAACCACCTTCTAACTGGATTTATGGTCTGCCTCAGAGGATGGTGCCCATAACTGACCTAGATGTCAGACTTCGGAACCTGAGGTTAGACAGGATCATGGGAGAGCCCAATGTTATTACTCTTCTAAATAGATATGGTATTAAGCTGACTCTGAATGATTGCTGTTCTACCGATAAATTAATGCATCTTAACTTTCAGCAGAGGTTTCCTTATGCAGCAGATATTGATTAAAACAGAAGCACACAACTGGCCAGTGTGCAGAGAACAGAAGGGCTTATTCCTGAACGGGACACCTATATCAAACTTCTGCCTCCCAGGGAACACTGTGGAAAAGGTTGTGGAAAGTCTAAGAGCTGGAGATGCTAGATGACTGCGAGGAACAACATTCCTCATATGAACTCACAGCAATGGTGACAGCACGCACAAGTCCTAGCAAGCTCAAACTAGACAAAACTCCAGCGTCGATATGGGGAGGTGGGTGAGAAACCCCAAATTAACCTAAGGAAATTTCGGCAACTGATGATTGCAGGGAAGGGGAGAGTCAGTTTCTTTTTTCTTTTTAATTGAATGATTGTATATTTCATATAGAACATCTAAATCAGTCAATTATTTTTATGTCCCCTTCCCTACCAGAACCCTTTATAGCCCCCCAAATGTAACCCATACATTCCTTCATCTGTGTTAACACAGATGTGTTAACTATGTGTCTATTGTGTTAAGCTAGTGTTTCCAAATGACCTCACTGCAGGTTCATCCACTTAGGTCTAGTCAGTCTACCCGGAGTCCCTCGCTTTAGGAAGATTAGCTCATCCTCATCCAATAGTAATCAGTTGCCAATATTTCTTAAGCAAAGGTTGGGATCTGTTACCCATTTCTTAAGTTCCATGCTGAGTTTTTGTCTGCTTGAATTTGCATGGATCTTGAGCATGCCAAAACCATTGCTGTAGTTCATATGAGCAGGTCCCAGGAGCTTGTAGGATCCTATTCCATATGGTCACACACCTCCTCACTGGCTCCTACAATCTTTCTGCCCCCTTTTCTGCAATGATCCCTGAGCCCTGGATGAGTGAAACTTAATACAGGGACCCACACTCTGCAGATTCCTAATCTCCATGATTTAGTCATTTGTGACCTTTTGTGTTACTGGCCCTTTGTTGCATGAGGAAGCTTCATTAATGAGGGTTGAGAGATTCATTAGTGTCCTCTTTACCCCTTGCTCTATACTGCATGAGTGTTGCATTGTAGATGTGCTGCTTAGGCATGGGCAATTCAGGGACAATGTCTTTGTATGACCAGAAGTGATACTCTGTATTAATCTCAGTCTGGTGCAAAAGCAGTTTCTTTGGTGAGTGGTGACTGATACTTGATTGTAAATACAAGGATACATATTTTGGGTTTAGTAAGAGCTTACATTAGCTTAGGGATGTAACAGCCTTGGGGACCTACCTCATTAAACTAAAAGCTTCTGTACAGCAAAAGCAAAAGAAACAACCAAGGAAGTACAGAAAAAAACTCAAAGAGTGGGAGAAAATCTTCACCAGTGACACATCTGAGAGAGGTTAAACATCCAGAATATATAAAGAACTCAAAAAACAAGGAATCAAGATAATAAGTAACCTAACTAAAAGATTGGCTTAAGATCTGAGCTGAGAAGAAATAAAGATGGCTGAGAAACATCTTAAAAAGTGTTCAACATCATTAATAATTAGGGAAATGCAAATTATAACCAATTTAAGATTTCATCTTACCCCAGTCAGACTGGCTAAGATCAAGAGAACAAATGATATGAAAGAAGATGTGGGTAAGGAGGAACACTCATTCACTGCTGCTGGGCTTGCAAATTCGTGCAGCCCCTTTGCAAAGCAGTGTGGAGAACTCTTAATAAACTAAAAATGAATCCACCGTTTGATCTAATTACATCACTTTTTGGCATATACCCAAAGGACTCATTCTATTGCAGAGATACTTATACGTCCATGTTCGTTGCTGCTCTTTTCACAATAGCTACTGGATGGAAGTAACCTAAGTTCCCCTCAACTGACAAATGGATAATGAAAATGTGGTAGATTTATACAATGGAGCTGTACTCAGCAGTAAAGAAAGATGAAATCATGACATTTTCAGGTAAATTGATGGAACTAGAAACTGTTATGCTAAGTGAAGTAACACAGAATCAGAAAAACAAATGATGTATGTTCTCTCTCATTTGTGGATCATAGGACCAAACCCTTATATGTGAGAATGTATCCTGGTGGAATTGCAGGAACCAGATAAACGGAAAGGAATCAGAAAGGTAAAGGGAAAGAATGAACCTGAGGGAAGAATAATAGGAGACAGGTGTCACTAAGGGAGAAATGAGGGTGTTTAAACGGGAGGGGGAGGGAGCGTCATACAAGGAACTGTGGGGATAAAGGGAAAGAAGGAGCCCAAGAGAGGCGGGGCCTCAGGAGACCGGTATTGTCAGGGGAGAAATGGGGAAAATGGGGCACTTTAATGGGGAAGTCATGCAGGGAAAGTTAGACAGGAAGAGAGAGAGAGGAAGAGAGAGAGAGAGAGAGAGAGAGAGAGAGAGAGAGAATAATCTAAAACACCAGAGGGAATCATATTAGTTTAACAACCTAATGACAGATTCCACATGCAATCTCTGCATGAGCCCATGTGCATAGCTGAAGGCCACATAACAAGAAAATGTGTCAGACAGGAGAAACTTTCCTTTGAGTTGTTGGTCAAAAGACTCCCAAAATGACACAGGGTATTGCCAAAGTCCTTACTTGCCTCCCAGAGCTTGAAGTTAAGACCCTTTTGCTGAAGTTAGGATGTACTTTGGAGACTGTACTTTGGAGCTGGAACTGACCTGGAAGCCACTTCCCCTTGAGGCTGCACTCATAGCTTTGGAGAGCATTGTGTAAGTAGCCAAGGGAGAATATCAATTGATGGCCCAACACCAGTTTCATGACTAAATAAATACATGGATGACTAGCACAGCACTGGACACTGGTGCAGTAGTGGCCCTTTTATCTTGGGGCCAATCAATGGCTACCTAATTGGTCTTAAAGCCCACTCAATGGAAGGAAACTCATGTGTGATACTGTAATCATACTCAAATACACATTTGAAAACCTTAAAGAAATGGATGTGTATCTAAAATCATGAGAATCATCAAAGTTAAACCAAGAAAAGATCAACAGCTTAAACAGACCCATGACATATATTGAAACAGTAATAGAAAACCTCCCAACTAAAAAAGCCCAGGCCTAGATGGATTCACAGCAGAATTCTACCAGATGTTCAAAGAAGATCTATATTCAATACTACTTAAATTATTCCAAAAGGTAGAAACAGAGGAAGAACTCCCAAATTCCTTCTATGAAGCCAGCATCACTCTAATAACAAAACCAGGTAAAGATAGAACCCAAAAGAAAACTATAGACCCAAATCCTTAATGAACACAGATGCAAAAATGCTGAACAAAATACCTGCAAACCACATGCAGATACAAATCAAAAAGATCATCCAGCATGATCAAGTCAGCTTTATCCCAGAGATGCAGGAGAGGTTCAATTTATGTGGGTCAATAAATGTCATAAAGCACATAAATGGGCTCAAAGACAGAAACCACAGGGTCATCTCAATAGATTCATAAAAGGCCTTTGACAAAATTCAACATGCATTTACCTTAGAAGTCCTAGAGGGAACTGGACTGGAGAGAACATACCTCAACATAATTAAAGCTATATGCAGAAGAGGCAACATCATTCTTAATGGAGAAAAACTGGAAGCATTCCCATTAAAATTAGGAACCAGACAAGGCTGTCCACTAGCTCCACTCCTTTTTAATATAGTGCTTGAGAGTCCGTTTCTTTAAAGGATATGACTCTTGGTAGGTTAACGAGGGTCCAGTGGATGGGCCCACACTGAAGGACATTTGGGGACACAATTAAGATTCTATAGGCCCTATTCTATATGTAATAGAGTGCATTGAACCAGACAGCGGGGAGAGGAGCAGGTAGGAAGGAGATCTAATATCATCAAATCATATTGTATGAAAATTGTAAATTTCAAAAAAAAGTAAAACAAAAAAAACCCACGTTGTATAATCTGAAAC
Organism: Eospalax fontanierii; assembly: GCA_035773235.1. Taxonomy (NCBI): domain Eukaryota; kingdom Metazoa; phylum Chordata; class Mammalia; order Rodentia; family Spalacidae; genus Eospalax; species Eospalax fontanierii. The sequence continues at coordinate 16,958,492 of CM069536.1, read as the reverse complement.
TGATTAATTGGACTCCTCAAGTCAACATTTAACTACTTTCAGCTGAATTTTGGCCACTAATTCTTCTTACCAATGAACCAGTAGTACGTCTTTACTTGGAGTATCCAGGTACATTGTCCATGCCTTGCTCCACAATCTTGATATATTTACATTACTGAGGACTCAAAAGATTAGCTCTTCAAAATAGTCAGTGTCCTTTAAAAGATTTATTGTGCTTGCTAAAAAATTCTGGTGACGGTGTGCTTTTATTTCCCCTACACAGTCTGGAAGTCTGCACTGCTTTCTGCTATCTTCTGTTTGCTTTGTGTCTGAGAACAATGCTCTCCATTCCGCTGCTTGTTCCTCAAATGACACCTATGTGTGCATTTGCAGTCACACTCCCTGAAATCCTATTATTCATTTTGAGCTCTCCGTATGGAAGAAGAAATGCTATTTTTATTTTATTTTTTTAAAGCAACATGCTGTCTTGAAAGAACATTGAATTGTGAGATGGGATTTCCAGCTCTACTGATTATCTGATATACAACTTTTAAACAATTTGACTGTCTGTGGTCCTCAGCTTCTTAATCTGTTCAGTATACTGAACACTATACTATTAATGATATTAGCAACTTTTTAGACTTTTGTAATGACTAAGTTATGTTAATGAAGTAATAAATTATTTGTGCTTAACAAATTTTTGTTGACATTTGAGGTATCATTGATTATATAGAAAAGCATTGTGGGTTGATGCTGTTTTCTGGGAGCAGGAATTAATATCCAAAGGATTAATCAGAGGATCCTGTGCATTAGGGGAAGCTAGTGATTTGGGAAAGTATCTAAGGACACAAACAGGGAGAGATAGGATTCAGGAAAAATTTGTCAAATTCTGTTTGGTCTACATATAAGCATTCAAATGGAAGAAAGACTAAAATGTATGATCATTTGAATGATGTTTTGGTCCTGAAATCCTTGGATATATTAGATAGCACCATTCTGACTACAAGGACAAAAGAGAAAAAGAGCTTTCAAATGTCATTGGGTTCTAGGTGAAATGAGATGGTCTGATGCTCTGCTCTGTCTGGGTGTCGTCTGAGTACCTGACCTCCTGACGCCACAGCTCCAGACACTGGAAGGACATATGTGTGTTCTCTCACCTCTTGCATCTAAGCAGGAAAGGCGGGGCTGAGATGCGGCCGTGCCCAAGGGAAGGAGTGTCGGTAGTTTTTGTTCAGTTTTGTTTCTCTGCCCTGTCTCTCTAGACAAAGAATCCCCTGGTCTTGGAGGGACAAAATTGGTTGGAGGCACCCCACTGAATATGAGGTTGAAAGATCCACGAGCCTAGCCTCTGACAGTTTCCATAGTCTTTCCATTCTCAAGAACTGGTGTACCTACATGAAAGATAGAATGGAACAAACCAAAGTCAAATTAGGAATGTTAGCACTTGAAACATACAGAAATATAGCACTTAAATGAGAGATAGCTTAGATCACGGATAAATGTACGTTGCTCTGCTTTTTCTCTCGGGCTTCCCACTTCTGTCACTTTAGTAATATTTCCCTTAAACTTCCAAAGACATTTCAGATTTCCTAAAATTCTAGGAATAACTTCCTTTCCAACTTTGGTAGAATAAATTACCCCAGGAGGTTGCCAAGAGAAGGTCTGGGGTGAACATCCATCAAACTAATTATATCTATCAAATGTGCATCAAACGATTTCCACATCCATCAAACTACTTACGATGAAGCAGCCTAGGGCTTCCCTCAACATGGGGAACTTGAATTAGAAAAAGGGAAGAGAGATGTGCATCAGGGTCAAGGCTCCAACAGTATTGTTTCAGCAGTTCTTGGAGGAGGGACAGCTTCTTAACACATAAGGAAAGTCTGCTCTCCATTCTGAAGGAAGAAAGCCCTCGAGACACCTGGGATTGGTGTGGGTGGAGGCCTGTGCACCTCAAAGGTTAGCACAGAACCAGAGTAAGGCCTTCTCTTTAGAAGGTCAAATCCAATAACTGAATATATTAGATAGCACTATTTTAATTAACAAATCAATAAATTAATTTTGTTCTTTGAAAGCCTCCCTTCTTCCTTATAAAACTCTCCCATCTCCATAACTTGTTTAGTATCGTGTCATGCAGAATTTAATTAGGGCCATCTGTCTGACCCTAGGTTTGGAATTATCCATTCGAGTCTGGTGTGTTCACAAGTGGGCATGCAACCAAATACTGTGCTTCCCCTTGTCTCAGAATCTGTTAGTTGCCAATAAATAAGCTATAAGTGGTAGGACCCATTAATCACTTCTGTATGCATAGCTGACAGGACTTGTGTGGTCTTGGTGCCAACAGGTGAAGTGAGTTCACTTTTGCCATGGCCTTGTCCTCCTTAGAATGTGCCATTTCCCAGGCCCTCCCTGCCTTCTGGCTCTTACATTCTTTCTACTCCCTCTTCCACAACGTTCCCTGAGCTTAAAGGTCGTGGTGTATAGGTCTTATTTAGGATTGATTCCTTACTTTTCCTTTGTTGTCTGTAACTTGTGTAGCCGTGAGTCTTGGCGTTTACCTCCATTCAGGGCAAGAAATGGCTTCTCTGTTTAAGGATCAGCATAGTGTTTGTCTGTGGGTATGAACATACATGTTTAGATAGTTTGATGCTCTCCCAATTCAGTTAAGCAGCAGTATTAGGTTTCTCTCCACTGCTCCCCTACCCAGGACCCTAGACCTCTTCACTCCTGGGTTTCAGAGCATATTTAAAGTAGTGGGCACAGATTCTGTCTTGGGGAATGGGCCTCAAATCCAAACAGACAATGACTGGTTGCACCCATAAAATCATGCCATTATTGCACCAATAGGCCCATCTTGACAGGAAGGTTGGGGCTGTAGTTCATAGAGATCACAGTTAGGTAAGGCTGTGGATGCTTTTACTCTCCCTACAGCAATCACAGCACCACCCAGCACTATGAAAGTCACCCAGCAGGGAAAAAGCTTCCAGCTCTGTTCCAACTTGATTTCTCTGTATCACTCAAGCAAGGTATGTGGTGTCTTTAGCAACGGGGTGTGATGGGTTACCAAGAGGAATGGCAAGAGCCTGGATCTTGAGGGTTCTCTGGTGCCTCCCTGACCGACACCTCCTTTGGCAGTGTCCACACCTGATACTGGTACTGTATAGTACCCATTACTTTTAAGACTGGGATTGTCCAGCCTTTCAGGGATTAGATAATGCTATTTTGACTGCAAGTAAAAGAGAGAATAAAGAGCTACAGTCTGAAGCCAGGGGAAGTCCAATAATCATAAGACTCTTTGGGAAGTAAAATATGATTTCTCTACTTTTGGCTGTACATTTTGAAAGCTCTCAGCGTGCTCACCAAACTGCTGCATTGTGTGTTTGCCGAGGCAGAAGAATAGCACGTCCCTGCAGCATTGCACCAGATGGTAATTGGATTCTAATAATAGAAGAAAATACAGAGAATTCCCACTGCTTGGCTGGGTTTTAACTGATATGAGAATCAGCCCCTCCACTGTGTCCTTAGTGGGGAGTAAGCTGAAGAGATCTGGGCCTGCAAAGCTCCCTTAGCAACTCCCAAGTCAGGAGAGAAGTCACAGTTACTGGTTGGGACAGCCTTGAGGGTTCTGGCTTTCTCTCCAGCTGACTCTAGACAACAGGCTGCTCCTTGTCAAGCATTTTCAGAATCCCACAAGGGAGTTTAAGACTTCTGCATTTGACGCTGTTCTATGTCCTCTGCGGATATCAGCAGAGGTCAGTCTCCTGGAGCCAGAGTTTCTACCTTTCTCTTTACCATCCTCAGGTCATGTCTCAGCATGCAATGGTCCCAGAAAGATCTCTGCCATAGGCGTAAAAACACTTGGAATTGAGTTTTCTTCTGGGTCTTAACTCTAATTTCTGGGAAATAGGAATTATGTAATTCTTGTATGGGGAAAGCCTCTGGCAACACATCTTTGTGTCTGAGTTACTTGGAGGCATTTTCTCCAAAACTTCTCATCATAAAGGAGTCCTCAGAAACACGGGCTATGCTGGAGAAAATAAGATCAGATGATTAGCAAAACCTGCTCTCAGATGTCATTTCTAAAATATGCTCATGATGCAGTCACTACACGAGGCTCCACGCACTAAGGGAGCATGACTTTGGAAGCACCCAAGATAACCATTGATTCCTCAGTTAATCCAGGGATGCTGAGCACTAGTATCTGATTTAGGTGACATAGCAGCCAAACACAAATGACAAAGTAATTAAACACATAATCAGAAAAAAGGGATTCAGGCTCTAAAGTTATTTATGAACTTCAAAAATCACCTAGTCCAGCACCCTCATTTAGAAGATGAGGAAAACAGGAATCATAGGAGAAAAGTGACTGGTTAAAAGTTATGAAACTAAGTGAAAAAAGAGCCAGGATTGGCACACTCTGCTCATGCCTGTGCTCCTATTGTCAAAGCAGAGAACATTATTTTATATCTGAACTATTGTGTATGTGGGAATAAGTTGGAAAGGAAAGAGGAAGAAGAAGGTCAGCATCATATGTCTTCGTCGGGCAGGCAAACGTTAAGGACAGCTTAGCGAGCCAGAACCCCACTTGACTTGAGCTTTTCCCAACAATGTCCTTAGCAGCCTGGGACCCACCTGCATTGAGCTGCACGTACACCACTCTCTACACGAAGCAATCAGGTCTCTATGACCTAAAGCTCCCTAGCAATGCCTAGTAACCCTTTTTTGTGGCCAAACACATCCTGAAACGTGTTGAAACTAGGATAATGGGGCTAATTCAGATTCGGTTTATGTGCAGTAAGGCAAGCCATGTCCTAAAATAGAATTTTTAGGGAAAACCACTCAATTACTCTCTTATACCTACACATGATTGGATATGCATATGATTAAAATTAGATGTTTCATGGGAAGGCCCTGTAGAGTGACCAAGTTTATGTAACTCAAGCCTATTAATCAAAACAAAGAACCACATACACTCCACCTCTAGCGAACCACAAACTGAAGTCCCCAGCAGCACCCAGTAGCTCTTGAGCACTCTGGCTCAGGTAGTCCTTGCCTTGGAGTGCATCTGTTCTGTCTTTGACCTTTGAATACAACGCTGTGCTACTTTGCTATTTTTGTACACTTCTTCAATTATTTGAACAAGATTAAAGAACCTGGGGACACCTGGCCCAGACACTGACTATTGGCAACACTTGGGGTTACCTTGTGTGGGTTGTAGACATCCTTGTAGGCAGTTTAAAAAATCCAAATGCAGACAGTCGCAGGACAGAGAAGAAACTGTCTAAGAACAAGGCCTTTACATTCTGTGTACTCTGCACATTCATAGAGATTCCTTTGTACTTAGCAGAGAAGGAAGGCTTCTTGGAAGCAAGAACATTTGAAACTAAATTTAAAAGATGGATACAGTACAAGCGAAGATAGACTAAACCAGGAGACTAAGCCTGGTCTAGATACTTCATTCCTAGACCTATGGAGAAGGGCTGTTGCAGGTATGAAGCTTGATGCCCTATTAAAGGTTGACAGGGGGAGAACTAGAAGCCCTTATTGTTCAAGAAAAATGATAAAAATGCTTCAGCATCAGGGTTTCAACCTCAGTGCTAAGAAGGAGAATCAATGGTGTGAGGAAGTGGTAGAAGGGACTTAAAAGTGTTGTCTGCCAAGAAGTTAAGTTTCGTCTTGAATGTGGATATGTGTAGAGGTCTGCTTTGGCAGAACACTAATGTTTGAAAGACTGATAGAAAATAACATAAACTGTCTTGATTTCTGGACCTAGTTTTTTTTTTTTTTTTTTTTGTGGAGGGAGTGTTAGAATTCAGGATGAAAAGGTGGTGTGATAAAAAGATGTAGAAACTGACTCAATAGATACAGATGGCTTCATGAGCTATGAAGGACAAGCAGCCTTCCAGTGGGAATGGAGGTTGTGCATTGGGTTGGGGAAGTCTGGGATTTGTAATGGACTAGAAGGGATGCTCCGTCCCAGAATCCCGGACAGTGGGTCATACTTCTGGGTGACTTCATGCTCCTTTCCAGAATCTGGAGAGAGAAGTGGGAAGCTTCTGATAGGAGAATCAGATACCTTCTATAGGGGTTGATAAGGAGCCAGATGTCCAGGCTACCAGTCATGTGTTCTGAGATAGATCTATCTCCTTTCTGGAGCCAGGAGACAGGGTGGGCAGATGGGATGGTCAGTTTGTTCAATAGCCTGTCAGGCTGATTTTCCTTCTGGGAGGGTTTTGATCAGTGAACAAAGTAATTCAGAAATACACACACAGATTTGTACTGCCTAGACAGTGACCTAGCATGAGCTGTTGACTCTTCTGGGACAACACCAAATATCTCATATTAACAAGGAGAGCCTTTGTATTCCTTAGCATAAAAGTTAAGCTGCCTGGACTCTCATCCTGCTTCCACTGTTTACTTTTCAGGGAGCGTTGGGGGAAAGCTACTTTCTGTCTCTGTTTTCTTATCTTTAAAATGGATATAATAATACCGTCTATTTCTTCGGTAGTTTAAAAGATGCAGTACAATATATGTAAACGTACTGAAAGCTGGGACTGAAACCACAGTATTGAAGGTACATTACCCACTATTTTGAAAACTGGAAAAATGCAATGCCACCTGTTTGGAAGTCGGAACATAAATAAGGAATGGTGGAGCCCAGAGTTGTGATTTTACACTGGCTCCCCACCCCAAACTCAACAGAAGAGGCATGAACAAGGACTCATGAAAGTCACCATCTCTTTCAGATACAGATACATTGTCAGTCTAGACACCGATGTTCCCATGGTAAGATGAGTTACAGCGAGATGCTGACAGTTCCCCTGTACTTTCCAGGTAAAGAAATGTAGCAAAGTGCAAAACAGACAGAATTGGATTTTCAAAAAGCAAAGAACACACTATTAGAGTAGGAAGGATTTTTTTTTGAAACACAATGAAATAAAAAAAAGCCAGTCTGGATGTTAGGAATAAAAATACACAACATACTCCAAATCACAGAATGGCCATAATCACAGAATAGAAAGCAAATGGTGTGAAACACCAGGTCAAGACGTCTCTTAGAAGATTTTAACAAAAATTAAAGTAGTTGAAAATGTGAAATTAAAAGTTAAGGGAGATGAAGGATCAAAGCAGAAGGAATGTTTGCTAGGGATCTCAGGAGAGGGGAGGGGCATGTGGGAAAAGATATCCGACAAAGGTAATTGAGACCAGATGCAGGAGATTTTTCACTAATAGCTCCAAATTTGTATGACTGCCCTGTGTCCACTTGGCAGACCCTTCCTACACTGCACTTTAAATATGGTCATGCAGCTTGTTTTAGCCCATAGGGCACAAAAACCCTGATGCATACAGAGACTTGGAAAGAGCTACACAGGAGGATCTTCCATCTTTGATCTGTCACTGACTGCTAGTTAACACCCAGAAGCAGAGTCATTTACTTACTGACTGTAGAAGAATCACCAGCAGAACCCAGCTCAAATTGCCAACTCACGGTGTCATAAATTACTGGAGGTTGTTTTGAAACTATTTCTCATTTTGTGACAATGCTCACCAGCATCAAATGTGTCCTTCTTGTGTTTTTAATCAGCAGTGACTTTGAGTCTCTGAGAAAATCATGATGGAATTTTTTTTTTGGAGCCTATGTATACTATTTTTAGGGAGTTGCTAATTCACTCCAGTCTCTTGTTGGGATTTTGCAAGTATATTATCATAAAAAAAAAAACATCCAACTGGTCAATTCCATAAATATACTGAAACTCTAAAAGTCCATGATTTTACATATTGTACAGTGTTGGACAAATCATGTAGGCCTGTTTTCTTACCTTTAAAGTGGAGGGAGTAATAGGATTGATCTTAAAAGGCAATAATGATGATGAGAGAATGCATTTAAAGTATTTAGTTGGGGCTGGAGAGGTGTCTCAGTGATTAAGAGCACTGGCTGCTCTTCCAGAAGACCCAGCTTCAATTTCCAGCACCTACAGGGCATAACTCCAGTTCTGGGGGATCTGACACCTTCTTCTGGCCTCCATGGGCATTGCACGACATGGATGCATTTATATACACATGCATGCAAACACTCATACACATAAAGTAAAAAATAAAAAATAATTTAAAATACTTAGTAAAGTGAGTGACTCATAGTAGCTTACAGGAGATTACCATAGTTTTTGGTAGTCATGGTTTTGGTAAAAGAGGAGAAGCTCATATCAGACAGTCCATTAAGAAAATAGAAATCATGCTATGCATCCCAGGAATGAAAGTTCTTAGTATAAAGAATTAGAGCCTTATACAACCACTCAAGGAGTTGAGAAGGCCAAAGATCAAGGAAACCTTCTCTAAGATCTCACTTAAAGCACTGGAATGGGTGCTTGTGAACTCATCAGACATCACCGCAGTTCTTAATTTCTGGGTGTCAGTCTGAGTGATAAAAGACTAAACATATCAAAGCCTTGCTGGGAAGATGATCTGGAACCCCAGGAAAACCCTCCTTGCTACCTTCCTCCTCTACTTCCTGTGTGAAAGGGCTGCATTTTTCTGCAGACTATCAGGTGAGTGCTTCTAACTGGTAGACTTGACCTGGAATGACCCAGGAAGGGCTAAGTAGTTCCCAGCTCCTTGTTTACACCCCTTCCTCATACAAAAGCTTTGAGCAAACTCTCAAGTGGCAAACAGAACTGGTTTTTTCATCTGATTGCCAGTCCAGTTAGAGGCTCTAATGACTAGAGAAGGAATGTAGAAATTTTAAAATAGAGTAACCTCAGTAACTAAGTGGGTAATACATGAGGCTTTGACCTTTTTCTCAGAATTCTTCATGTTACTTAGGGATATAGTTACTACTAAAATAAGGACTACTTATGTTTAGATAGCCTTGTTTAGTTAGTAAAGAACTTCTATGCTCATTTTCTTCATTTTTACCTTCAGAGAAACTCTATGAAATAGATATTATCACCTTAGGGTCACAAGTGTGAAATGAAGTCTCAAAGACTCTGCTGGCCAGGACCTCCTACACCTGCCTTACTTCTGTCTTCTTTGGCATAATGGGTAAGTAAATAAGAAAGCAGGTGTCTGGACAGCCTATTTGCTCCCAAAGCAAAAGTAGTCTAAGCATAAAAAAAAAATGTAGGACTCAAGAGATGACTCACAGCTTAGGAGCACTGACTGCTCCTGCAGAAGACCCAGGTTCCATTCCCAGCACCCATAAGTCAGTTAACAGCTGTCCATAACTTCAGTTCTAGGGGATCCGATGCCCTCTTCTGACCTCTGCAGACAATGTAAAACATGGGTGCACTTACATATATGCAGACAATACACTCATACACATACAAAACAGAAAAATTAAGTAATAAATAAAATATTAAAAAACTAAAAGACACTGTATATTCGAATGTCTTCAATATGCAATATAAGGCATAAGGGTCTTTTATAAGATATAATCAGATTTTCAGGGTATTAAATTTAAAGAAGACCTCAGAGGACAATTTCTTTGGTCTAGAAGGATAAACCACTTGCCTCAGACAAATGGCTTCATAATAGTGGAGAGATGGCTCTGTGGTTAAGAGCACTGACTGTTTTTGTAGAAGAACTAGATTTGGTACCCAGTACCTGAATGGTGGTTAACAACTTTCTGTAACTCCAGTTTCAGGGGATCCAATGTCCTTTTCTGGCCTCTGAGGGCATGGCATACTTGGGTATACTTAACATAGATACAGGAAAAACACTCATACACATTAAATAAAAATAAATATAATAGTGAATTTAGAACATAAATTCCAGTTTCTGAACTCCAAGACACACTGGTGATTTTAGTTCTTGGGACTACCTTTGATTTTGGAGTGGTAACTGAAGATAGGCATGGGAACTAGGAATTGAAATCAGGACCACTGAACTAAATGCCATTTTAAAAGAGTTTATTTTGAGATAAAGTCTTGCTAAGCTGACCAGGCTGGGCTTGAACTTGTTATTCTCTTGTCTCAGTCTCCCAAATTCTGAAATTACAGGTATGTACCATTTTGCCCAGTCACTTCTAATCACGAACACTGGTCTTTCCCCAGTGCCTACGGGAATTATGAGTATCAGGAGTTTCTATTCTATGCAGAAAGTCTTTGATTAAATTTGGGAGGTCCAAGCACAAAGTTCCAGCTAACAATAATGTAAACCAGGGCAGGAAGCAAGCCTAACATGGGTTCTCAGGAAGATAGTTCCAATACGCTTCAAACATCTGAAAATAGCTGTACCAGTTAGAAGGCAATTACATGTGTAATAAATGGAGATGCTACCAAATTGTTCTGCAAAAAAGTCCAAATGGGAATAGGTGGATGTCCTCGAAGAGTGAGAAATGTGTTCCAGGAGGCGGGTTACCCATCTTGATGTGCTGCCTAGTAATACCAGACAGGCATCCTTAGAACAGCTCTTTTCAAAGTTCCACGTCAGCATGTAAGAATGATGTAATTTCTGCTCGCCCAGTGCAAGGGAGAAAAATAAATGCAAAACACACAAATAAGGATGAGGAAATTTAGGAGGAGCAGCAAAAGTGAGACCTCGGGTCCACCCAGGCTTGCAACCCATGAATCTGCCTGTTACAGGACATGAGGGCAGAAGAAGCCGCAGAAGGGCAACAAGAAGCTCCCTAGACTGTGACACTCAGTCCCCCCACGGAGAAGGGCTACCCCAGCTTCTCTGTCTGATGTTACATCATTCCGTAACCCAGGAAAAAATATACCGCATACTCTGGTTTGTTTCTAATACATCAAATATTTGTTACTCAGTTCTGTATTAGAGGCCTTCTTGGGTGCCAAACAACAGAGGCTGTGGATAGTCAGAGAAATGGCGCCAGTGTTTGTCATGGAATAGAGAGTCATTAAAGAACTTAGACAATTCAATTATGACAAAAGCTGGGAGGGCGAAGGTCCAGGCAGCACTGAGGCATCAGAGAGTCCATGGCCAATTGGCCTGAGAGGCCAAGCCCATCCAAGCTCAGCCCATCCAAGCTCAGCCCATCCAAGCTCAGCCCATCCAAGCTCAGCCCATCCAAGCTCAGCTGCGCCTCTGTTTATCTCCAATAAACAGTCCCACTAGAGTGGGACTGATGGTTATTACTGACCACCAGGATGAGCAGTGAGGAAGAAGAGCTGGCCACTGGAGAGGAAAGCAGAATAAGCTGAAACCTGCTGGCTACTTGGTGTCTTAGTTACTGCATTTAACCCGGATGAACTTCAGCCACTGACTGGTGCTTTACTTCTGACTTCCAAATCCAATTCCATTCATGTCCTTCTTTGGCCATATTTCAACCAGAACCAGATAAGGAAGGGGATTTGAGGACACAACCGAATAGAGTGGGCAAGGCAGCCTCCTGACAGTGAGCAGGGGCGACTTACTGCAGCTGAGATTTCAGGTTAACATACAGGGAAGGCAGAAACATGAAGGATCAGGACGTGGGAAAGCTGTATAGTTGCAACAAATAAATTTCAGGACAAAAATAGAAATGGCTTGTTTTTCACTGTGAGTGCTGAAGACTTCTTCACCTTAAGCGGCAAGCTCTATTGACTTGACGGTAGGGTCCTGAGTGTCAGAGGGCTCTTGGCTGCTAGAACACCTTGTAGCCTTGTGCATGTAATTAGGGCTACTATTCAAAGCATATTGAGAGAGACCAGCATAAAGAGTTGACTGGGGCTACCTGAAATCAATTTTCTCTGAATTGTTTTAGAATGACAAAAGGAGCTTCTTGAGAGAGACTAGGTTCTGTTATGGATGGATTTTATATATATACTAAGATAGGTGGTAGACACAAATGAAATAAGGACTCTAACTCAGAGGTGGGTATATCCTTGTATGAATTGATAACAAAGTATTTCTTCCTGGTTTTCCTGGTTCTTGGAAATAGTAGACAAGAATGACATGAAGGAAGCCTTAATTTTACAAATTTTTACAAGCAACATTTTATAAAAATTCTATGTAGGGCACTGGAAAGATGGCTCAGAGGTTAAGAGCACTGGCTGTTCTTGCAGAGGACCTCGTTTGGTTCCCAGCACACACGAGGTGGCTAACAACCATCTGTAACTCCAGTTCTAGAGGATTGATGCCCTCTTCTGACCTCTGCAAGCATTGTACAACATGGGCACACTTAAATTCATGCAGACAATATACTCATATACCTAAAATAAAAAATGATAAATAAAATATTTTTGAAAATTCTATGTCATGCTGGCAGAAAAAGATATCAATAGTCTTACCCAGCTGTGAATCTCATGAACTATGAGACCAACCTACCAGGCAAGATGTACCCACTTGTGCAGCAGTGACACCACTCTTATGGGGGTAACCAGCTGTGCTCGGATTGATTTTGAGGTCCAGTCCACAGGAAGGAATGTAGGCATGGTTTTGTAAATCTGGTTTAAAAAAATCCATGATGGGGCGATCACAGGCCCTAGGTGGGAATTGAATATTATTGTTTAGCTAACTTGAAATAGTGGCAAACTGCCTTCTAAATATTTTTGTGTATGCTTATAGAGAAATGCTAATATCAGCCATAGTCAGAGAAGCAACTCCTTCCAGTGAACAGTGGTGAATGTAGAGACTTGAGACTGCAACAGGTGCTGAGAATAAGTGGCAGGTGAGTGCTCTGCTCTGCCATAAAGAGGAGATTGATAGCATCCCCTCTAAGCCTAGGAAGCACTTTGAAGAGGGGTCTGAAAGAATCTAAGAACCAGTAGACAGGGAGGAAGGTTTCAAAATGTCATCTTTCGATCAAGACACAGTCATTGCAATCAAGAACCCACAGCATCTGTGGATACCTGCACTAGTTTGCATAAGATGGTGACATCAACAGTTAGATATGGCTGGAGGAAGGGCTCAGGGGCTCTACGCCTTTCTGCTGAACTATTTGCTAGTGATAGATTTAGGGAGATGGAGTGTCATTTTCTTCAGTTGTGTACCGCTTTGAACAAAAGCACCTGTATTGAACAAAAGGCCCATAAATGACACTTTATGTTTAGACAACATGGCACTGATATGTATTCCCAGCATGGCTAAGATTAGACATCCAGAGGGCTAGGTATGGGTGGCACTGGATGTTCAGGGACCTCAAAAATAAACTGATGCAATCTGTTATATAACTCTATTTTTTGGCAGAGTGCCAATTTTGTGAGGTTCTGCATAAGCATGGGCGTGAGATTAGAGGCTGGAGCCCTCCACCTTTGCCAGCTGGCTCGTGTATGTATGCTTGTAGATCTATGAGCCTATCTCTATGGGGCCCATGTGCCAGTCTGCATATGTGTCTGTGTCTGCTGTGTGTGACCCCTGTGTGCCTGAGAGCCTGCTGACAGTTGCCTGGTGGCCTATGTGCTGGTAAATAAAACACGACTTCTCTATCCTTGGCTCCTCTCAATCTCTTCAACCTCCAATGCTCCCATGACTTTCCTCCTTTCCTGGTATCGGAGCTTGGACCTCACACCACCAGACTTCAATGCATGGTTGCAATGCCACGCTCAGAAAGATGGCTCTGGTTAAACTAAATGGATTAAAAAAAACAAACCAAAAGTCGTGAATCTGGGAAAGGGATTGGTAGAGATGAGGGGAGAGTTGATAGGGATGGGAGAGAGAGCCAAATTGGTAATCAGAATACATTGTATACCCGTATGAAATTGACCACACGCTAATCAATAAAAATTCTATGCAGAATTCATGCAGAGATACCAATTCTCCAGTTCCTTTTGCTGGTGAGATGATATTCTTCTACCTAACGTTTCCCTGGGGTATAGACTTTGAGGCATTTGAGTTTATGTGGATTCCTCTGCTCCCCACTTGGCATCAGCCAAGGCCTTGGTGCCTGCTTCCAGTGCCAGCATTAATGTTCGATGCTTTTGGCTCCCATTTTGGCTTCTATCTCTGCCTGTAGCACTTTCTTCTCCGGCTCCTTAAAATCTCCCCATTTTGCTAATGAATGGCATGTTATATGCTATATTTCTAGGGTCTTATATCAGAGTTGTTCAGTATTTTTAGAACTCCAGATTTCTGGAAAATGACTTTGCCAAGACAGTCACTATCGTTCCTCCTGCTCAACACTGTGCTACAAATTCCCTCACACCTGACTGGAATCCTATCTTAATCTGAATCTGAGGAAAACAGGTCTGGCTAAAGGAGGGATTCTTGAGTCTTATCCCCTAGGAGTCTGGGCTAGGTGGGATCTTATATATTATCCCATACTCAGTACATTGTCAGAGTTCTCTGATGTAGTGAGAGAGAGAGATTTTTCTTCTTCGACTTTCATATTTTAAGTGTATGGATGTTGAGAAACCACAGCCATTGCCTGTCTCGGAGGGAATAGGGGTCTCAGTGCACAGCTGCAGTTTTAAAGTTCAAGTTAATGGTCTGTTAGGAATGGAGATAAACTCCTGGGAATTTCTAGATCTAGTAAACCATCTGCTATGCTTGCCAATGCACTGAAGATAATCTGAGACCCATAGGGTGATGTGCCTTTTTAGATTCGGAGCCAGTCACTAAGTATGATAAAAGGGGAGGGCTGAATGAACTTGCTTCACTCCTAGCTAGAAACTTGAAGGTGGAGACTTTGGCTTGTTCTTCCTTTTTTAATTATTTGGGTACTTCTTTTTTAATTTATTGTTTTTTATTTTATGTGTATGAGTGTATTTCATGCATATTGGTAGGTATATCTGTGTTGTGTAATGCTCAGGAGGTCAGAAGAGGGCGTCAGATCCCCTGGAACTGGAGTTACAGACTGTTGTTTAACTGCCATGTGTTTGCTGGGATTCGAACCTGGGTCCTCCGCAAGAGCAGGCAGTGCTCTTAACTGCTGAGCCCTCTCTCCAGCCCCGCTATTTGGTACTTCTTTAATGAAGATAATAAAACTCTAAGAAAGAGTGAGAAAATGGAAGCAAAGATCACTCACTGAACAGCTTCTGCCAAAGTAGGTCAGAGGATCAGACCCACAGCCGGGCTGCTGTAACCTGCACATCTCCGGGTGAAAACCAGAAAAATGGCATTTTCCGTTAAATAAAGCTGGCAGACCATAGTCTTCTGTTTGCTAGTTGGAGTATATGTGGTTCAAAGCAGGCCTGATCACCCCAGTTCAGAGTCAGGATTCAGTGGGGCACTGTGAATAGAAAAAGGAGACAGAGATGCTACTCAGGTCTCCCAGAACTTTGTTGTCCACAGGCAACAAAGTACACAAAATGAAACCGTGTGAAAATAAAAGCCATAATTTTGTAATTATATAATATTAATAATTATGATACCCAGTCAGGTTATCACGAACAACCAGAAAATAAATGTGATATAAGTGGAATGTTTTTACTTTTAAGATGCACATACAATTCACTTTTTAAAATTAACATCTTTCTTTCTCAGATGCTTGACTGCTGGCTTTGAATGGACACTTCGGTTTCCCTTGTGTTCTGGCACTAGCTGACCTCTCCCTACCGCCCTGACACCACGCTCATTCTTTCTGAGTCCTGTCTTATGTGCTTCCATTGATACTCAGTCAACATCAAATACACAAGATCTTTCACACAGGGACTTTCTTGAGTATGATGTTGTTTCTCCTAAGAAAAGAGTACTTTTGAGTAGGGACGATAGTGGGTTAAAGATAGTGGATGGGGTATTATCTTCATGAGTACAGAGATGGATTCTCTGGTCCACTGCAGTTATCTCCAAGAATGTATGTCTGGGGCTGGGGATGGTAGGTTCCCAAGAAATATCTGCTAATTCAACTAAGAAATGAGTAAGCAAAAGAGATTGTGAGGAGCACTGCACAAAGGTTGACTGCAGAGATACTTATGGACGTTCATGCCAGAGAAATATTTCTCAGGTAGGATATTTAGGAGTCCAATGAACATTTGGAAGGGTATGAATCCATGCTTGTTAAAGACCAATGACACTCTTCCAAGTCTGACATCTAAAAACAGTTAGACTTCATTTCAGGGCCTAAACAGCATGAACATTAGTGGAATATAGAGAGTCAAAATAGGAAGGAAAGAAAAATGAATGGGAGGAGATCAGTGCACCCCCCTTCTGCCTGCTCCTCAGCATCACCGGGTCTCTGAGGCAAAAGCATTAGGCAAAGTGTGTGGGACGTTTACACACTGAATTGTGTGCTGGGTACTTGAGGGAGGAAAAGTGGCTCAGACTGCAGCATCTGTGCTGAGAAGCTCACCGAACCCATGGGTGACTTCCCCTCATATGGAGCACAAAACAGTGGCTGTTTCTGTACTTCCTTTCTCCTTTAAGATATATTTGCATTCCTTTCTTTTCCAGATCAAAGTAAGTTGTAAATTAACAGCTGAAATCCATAGCAGGTTAGAATATAATTTCCATAAATGAAAGTAGCATAAATATACAATCATAAAGATATATATGTATATAATGTTGTGTTCTGACAAACTGAAGTATTTTCCATCTGGGGAAGTGAGAGGCTGATCTGGGGAGGAAGAGTGAAAATGAAGAAGAGTCTTTAATAGAGCAAAGAAACCCAGCGCTGAATAAAACCTGCCCAGTCATCTAATTCCCTTAAGCTGGGCTCTTTGAAACATCCCTGTTAACAAAGATAAAGGGCCTACAGATGCTAAGCAGTTGATTAGCAAAACATCTCAATGCCTCCATTAAGAAAAACTGTACTTTCTCATTCTGAAGCAATCGAGAGCTGCTTCTCGTTGGCTCTATCGGGTGGATGTTTAAAAGACTTTACTACTTTTCCTTCTGTGATGCTATTGTGATATTAAAGTTAAAAGTCAAACATTAATGCTAAAATTAAAGGGGGACTCACTCATCTCCACCCCTACATCTGCTTCATGTTTGAGGTAACTTTTGTGTTGACCTCCTATAATTTTTTTCACATTATTACAAGCTGACTATAGTCGTCCAGCTTGACCTCACTACAGCCGTCTGTCTCCATCCTAACCAACAATTTTCCCACCAGGTGCACAGTCTAAACTTTAGGATAATCAACATTAAGGCAGGCAGCAGGGCATTTTGCTCAGGAGCTGCCCCGAAGCTGTTTGACTAGAGTTTGAGAAAGGCCAGGTACAGTCCCATGGGCCGTGACCAACCTTTGTCTAGCTCAGCAGACCAACTCTTGGGTGTGGGGTCCTCCTGCCTTGCTCTGCCCAAACCTGGTTTCCGTAAATCCTTAGCACATCCATTTTGTGCAGTCTTGGATTTGCCCGTTCCCTCCTTTGATCTTGCCACTCCTGACTTTGGTGGTCAGTTCTCACGACCTGAATTTTCCTGAAACAATGATTTCTTTTCCCCAGTTCTTCCGTTAAACGTGCCAAATTATTCTAAGTTCACAGCGACCTTAACTTTTGCAAAATGCACTCCTCCTTTTTCCTTTTAGTGTCTCTGGAGACTTGGGTGTACAATTAAATTTCCCCTTTCTAGGTCTCATCCTGTCGCTGCCTTTGCTGCCTCGTATCAGTTCCTACGCCTTCTTCAGGAAGTGCACCGGCCTCACCTTCTCACGCTGTTCTCTGCTGCTAGATGGCATCAATGTTCTCATTGCGTCAACCGCCTTCATCATTCCACGACTTCATCATCGTGAGCCAGTTGTTTTACGGACATTTTCAGCTCAAGTTAAGTACATCCCAAACCACATCATCTTCTTTTTCTAGACTGGCCCTAAAGATTTTTTTGAAGGGAAATATTTTCTCCCATTTGTTAAGTTCTATGCTTCCAGGTAGCAAAAGGTGGGGTTCTGGTGGATGACTCTGATTCTTCCTTCCCAAGATCCATCCAGGGAAGCAGTCATTTCCTGATTTCCATGTATCTGATCAGCAAAGACATGACATCTGGCAGAACCCCAACACTGTTTAATTGAACTAACTCCTCCTCCAGACAAGATAGAACATTTAAAAAAATGTTGTTTCTAAGCACAGAGCAGTCCTACCGTTGACACTTGGGCATGGCAGATTTAACCAAGTAGCAGCCCCTGTTACTGCTGCCATACAAGATTAGATGTAGTATCCTAAACAGAATGCTGACACAACTTTAAATACGTGTTATATGATCACTGACCAGGCAAATGTGTTCTGTTACCATCCTAGTCAGGAAGGAGAACCAGAAACTTCACAGTATACATTTATGTTTTTCATGGGACAATAGGTTCATCTCCTCAGCTATCAAGAGTGTTACAGTCTAGTCTACGGACTGTTCACGGAAGAGTGTCTTCCAGTCCTTGCCCTTTGCTTTGTGAATTGCTTTGTGCAGTTTTCCTTAGGTGACCCTATAGCCAATGCCTGATCAGTGCTGTGGTACAAAACCCACATACCTTGATTAAAATAGCAAAATTCAGTAAAAAATAGAATTTTAAAAAAGAATAAAAAAATGCCTTAAGATGTCTCTGCCAGACACACTGCTAATCATGCTCCCCTGGCTCCCTTAAATAATTGTCGATCTCAAGCTGTTTCTGAGACCAATGCTCAGTCAGCTATCTATTTGCAAATCTGTTTCTGGCTCAGAAGCTGTTTCCCATGGAACTCTGTCCACAACGCACACTGAACTACATGCCCATCACAATACCCACTGCTTCTTTGGATTTCTTTCCTCTGTGTAGAAAACCTTTCCTACAGTACCCTGAAGTGTCTATGATCCGGTGCCTGGTCCACTTCAGGAAAGACTGATTTCTCTAGCATTGGAATTTCGGCTGGGAAATGGCCTCAGCCGACAGCTTCTTTTGAAGAAAATTGTACACCCTTGATAGCACTTCCTTCCAGTGGAAGCCCTCATCCACATTCATCAGTATAATGGTGTAATGGCTGGGCCACCTCGTTTCTACTGGGAAAATTCTGAAGGGGCCACCTTAGCTCCAGAGTCCTTGTGGGACTGATCTGTCATCTCTCATTTCTGTCTTTCCAATCCTGTGTTCTTCCCTTCCTAAAAGCAGTGTTTCAAATGCTAATCTCATCTTTACAATGTGCCGCCTTGGGAACTCAACCTGTAATGTGCCCTTTCAATGTTTATTTATTTATCTGTTTATTTTGAGACAAGGCATTGTAGTTCAGGTTGGCCTGGAACTCATTATCCTTCTGCCTCTTCCTCCCAAGTGCTGGGATTATAGGTATGTACCACCAAACCTGACTTTGAGGTACTTTTATTTGTTCTTTATGAACTCAGTTCAGAGTTCCATACCTAAGGAACATCTCTGATCATGTCCTACAGCTAGTCTCTCCTTCCAAGTTGTGTTATTTTCCTTTATTAATGCTTCTATAAAGTCCTGTATTTTATAGAAGCAGTCATCTCTATGATACAAATTGTCTGTTAATGTTTATATTTATCTGTTCTCTTGGAAAAGATTGGGTGTATTTGTGTGGCCCAGTTTGTCATCCCAGAAGTAGAAAAAAGAACACTACGTAAGTTATGCTTCAGAGATCTCAATCCACCTGAGCTCTCCTAGGAATATTCTATGTGCCTTTCCACCTTTCTATGTGGCAATGTGTATAATGACACATGGGGATGGTAGTCTCTATCTTTCCTCATTAATCAGTTTAAAATGTATCATTATAGTTGTAGCTGAGAAACTCCAGGCTAGACTCCCTCAGGGAAGTTAAATACACTCCTCACTTAATGATGTCTACCTCTACACCTTCCACAAGGTCACATTAAGAACTATGTGCCTGCAAGGAGACATAACAGAATATCAGTCTGGTTTTTAGGCCAGGGATATAGTAATGTGAGCATAAGCTCAGGATTTTCTGGGCAGCCCTGATTTAAATTTTTAATCAAGATGATTGTTTAAGCATATTTAAATATAATTATCATTTATGCTTTTGCAGCACTTTGCATATGAACACATTCCTAAGTCACAAAATTCTTTTTAATTAGGCTTTATGACTCAATGGAAATTTTGTATGTCCTAAATCAAAGTGATAAATTGGCATTTTGATACACATAACTGCAGCTTATGAGCTTTCTTAGTGTAAACCAGTTCTCCAGATTCCTGGTCATACCTGTGTAATAAAATTTAGTTGTTAAAATGTTAAGACCGATGCTTAGAATGGTCAATAGAGTGAAGTCACATTTCCAGCTTAAAATGATAATATGTTTAGAACTTCTAATGAGGGATCAGGCTCTTTTATGACCACATTGCAGTTGTTACTTTAATCTTTATATTATAACAACCCTGAAAGTTGCCTTCATGTACACAGATGAAGAGGGAGAAGCTTAAACTAGAGGGGTGCTGGAGCCATCGTATGTGGAGTGTAAGAACGCCTAGTATGAATTTCTTCCTAACCTTGCATTCAGTGGCTTGAAATTAGCTTTGGTAAAGGAATTTACACCATAGAAATGGACACATGTTATAAATAAAGACTTATTTGTTTGTTTGAGAGCCTTTGTTAAAAGTCCAGCATCACACTGCAGTTTGCAAAACTCTTCCCATTGGGCCAGGATTCAAACTCAGGTTTGTCAGTCTCCATGCTCTGGCCTGTGATCCAGGCTGTGAGAAGGGCGAGGCTAGCTTCACAGTCCAGGAGTTCTCCTAAAATTCTAAAGTTCACCCTCTCCCCACTTAAATTCTACTCACAGATATTAGTAAGCTGAGTTCAGCCAGGGACTATCAAACATTCACTTTACTCAATTTCAACTCTTGCCAAAAAGCAAAGTCAAGTGTAGAAACTGTTAGAGGAAAACCAAAGAGACAAAGATAATTGACTCCTGTTTGTTCAGAATCCATGAATAAGTGCAAAGGAGGAACTGGATAAACCATTAGTTCCCAAATGCTTTAAGGAGTCCCGCTAGAATGCTCTTTTGCTTGGCAGTGAGAGGAAGGACCCCATGGAAGCATTAATCGACACCATCTAATTACAGTAGATGGAGTTTAATCTCTGGGCCAAGTGTCCATCTGCTTCGCATTTCCAATCAGTTAGTACAATTAAAAGTGAGCACAACATAAACTCAGAACAACCTCAGTGATGCATTACATTTCTGAGACAGGAGTAGACAAGAAACAAGCTTCATGGAAGATAGCAGCAGTATGTACCAAATGCCCTGCTAAGTCTGGCCTGGACTAGAGTCAGGTATTGAGAAAATAGCATTTAACAGATAAATTGGTTTTTGAGGACACAGGAATACCCTTTAGTTATGATGCCATTTCAGTCCTGGGGCAATATTTACTAACCTTTCATGTTAATATTTTATGTATTTTATAGACTTTCTTTTGTGCATTAGTTCTGGGTTTTAATTAATTGTTTGGGGATAAAGACCCCATTTTTCTGTGTAATAAGTCAAGTGCTTTTTAAGTCACTGAATAGACAAAGTCGTAGAAATTGACACATTCTGTCCTGAGACCATTTCTATGTAATATGCAATAACAAGTTAAAAACATAAGTCTGTATAATTGCCTTTATTTCTTAATTTATTGAGTTTTCTAAGAACTTAGAAATGCTGCCAGCTCTCAAAGTCCTGTTCATATCTCATGGTGCCAGACTTGCATCAGGCCCATCTCAGTCTCCCTTCGAGAGTTAGGACCTAGGAAAGTATGCTCTTTCTGTAGTGTCTCTTGTCCAGTTCCCACTGCCACTACTCCAGCATCATAGAAATCTACCATAGCTTATCATCAGGCCCCTGTTCACGAATGTCTGAGAGGGTCTGGCCAATATGCAGAAGAAACACATCTTTGCCAGGATTTGTTGTACTTTGTTTCCTTAATGATTGCTATTCTGATTGGAGTAAGATGAACTGTCAATGTAGCTGTAATTTGCATTTCTCTGATGGTAAGAATGACCATTTTTTTCAGTGTTTATCTTCTTAAGAACTCTCTGTTTACTTCATTAACCTATTTATTGATTGGATTGTTTGGTTTCTAGTTGTTTAGACTATTTTTAGTTCTTTGTATAGTATAGATATTAATCCTCAGTCAGATATACGTTAGCACATATTTTTCTCCCATTCTGTAGACTGTCGTTTCACACTCCTGTTTTGTTTACTGTGCAGAAACCTTTTAATTTCATGAGGTCCTATTTGTCAATTATTGGCTCTATTTCTGAGCAACTAGTCTTAGCAAGAGTCTTACTATTCAGAAAGCAGTTTTGTATATCCATATCTTGAAGTGCTTTCCCTGCCTCCTCTCCTTTAAGAGCATCAGAATTTCTTTGGAGTTTATTTTTGCTCACAGGGAGAGATAGGGATCTAGCTTTAATCTTTTGTATGTGGATATCCAGTTTTCCCAGCACCATTTCTTGAGGAGGCTGTCTACACACACGCGCACACACACACACGCATACACACACACATGCACACACGCACACACACACGCACACACACACATTTTATGAAAAATCAAGTAGTCATATTTGCGTGACCTTATATCTGGGTTGGTCCTTTATTTTGTTCCTTTGATCTATGTCTCTATTTTTGAACAAGTACCATGCTTTTTTGTTACTATGAATAGTATGACCTGGAATCAGGTATAGTGATACCTTCAGCACTTTTTTTTTTTCCTTAGGATTGCGTTAGTTATCCTGGGTCTTTTGT
Source organism: Eospalax fontanierii (assembly GCA_035773235.1). NCBI lineage: Eukaryota > Metazoa > Chordata > Mammalia > Rodentia > Spalacidae > Eospalax > Eospalax fontanierii. The sequence goes on along the minus strand of CM069536.1, from coordinate 16,936,037 downwards.
GCTTCCATATAAATTTTAAGATTGCTTTTTCTATTTTTGCAAAGAATGGCATTGGGATTTTTTATGGGAATTGCTCTAAATCTGTTTGTGGCTTTTGGTTACATAGCCATTTTACAGTATTAATTCTTCCAACTTGGGAGCGTGGGATGACTTACCTGGTTTTGAGGCTGCTTTGTCAATGGATGTCAGAAGACTAGCACAGTTAGCCTCTATTCTGAATCTCTGGAATTCCTTAATGCCATGGTGGGATGGCATTTGGGGAACTGTGTACACAGATACTGAAAATCTAAAACCTCCAGTTGAGTTTTATCAGAGCTCATGATAAACAATAGAAATTTATGGAGGCTGGGCATCTGAGATCAAATATTAGCAGAGTTCCTTCCTCCTGATAGATGTGAAGAAGAATCTGGTAGATGCTTCTCTCCTAGCCTTGTGGATGCCCATCTTCTTCCTGTGCCCCCTATTCCACCAGCCTTGGCATTCACCTTCTCCTGTGGGGACAATATCAGTATTGGATTAGGGATCTCAATAATGACCTAATTTAGCTTCCTTACCTCTATCAAGACCCTAACTCCAAATGAATGTCATATTTTGACATACTGAGGGTTAAGACTGCAGCATAAGATTTGTTTTCTCTTTCTTTACCTCTCTCACTCTCTTTCTTCCTTTTTTCTTTTTCTTTGTTTCTTTCTTTCCTTTTTGGAGAGACCCAGAATTCAAGCCATGTCAGATGCCATGCATGAAGGTTGCTAGTTTGCCCCTGCAGTCTCCAGCCTCAGATCATATACTTTGCTCTGTTCATATAAGAAGGGGAGCTGAAACATGAATCGGCCACTTGGCTTCTAGTCACAGTCCTGTTCCAAATTGTCCACATGGCACCGACAATCCCTTCTCCCTTAGCCTCTGCTTTTTCATATAGAAAATGAACTTGAAGTCCAGATTTCTACAGTTTTGAGTACCCAAAGAGGAGAGGCGCAATTTTGGTGATGGGGAGAACTGAAAGTATTATTGTTCCTGTCAATCAAGGCAGACTAGTGACACTGGGTTTGGGATTGTATGGTGGTGGTGTTTGGTTCTGAGTACCAAGTAGATTATTAGGTGGTCTGGCTCTCTTGGAATAGAAGCCTGTGTTTTCCTTGTCTTCCTTTCTTTCTCATGTAAGCCGGTGAGAGGATTAATGGCAAGAGGCTTTGTTTCTGATCTCTTGGAGGGCAAAGGAAAGTTAAATAAGAGAATTGGCTCAATATAACATCATTTCTCCTCAGGAAGATTTAGAACTACAGAACACTAAAATCTGGAACTCTTCCACGCCACTGCAACCAAATTCTGTGTTTTCTATCTAGAAGTTCTAAGGAAGGGTCACTTACACCTCTCATTAAATGTAACCCTGGACTGTAATCGAGCTACTTTTTGACCTAGTACTAAGCTTCTCTGGATGCATTTTTATGTATAAGGAAATGAAAAATGGAAAAACTACTGCTTTTATAGTGAGAAATTTTGTAGGTAAATGCCCTGGCACACTGTCTTGCAATATTTAACATAGCTTTTTATCCTAGGAGAGCTGTTTTCAGGTGAACAGGTTTGGTTTCCGTTTAGTTCAAAGAGTATACCGTCGGAGGATTACAACAGTTTCGAAGCTACACCATGGAGAGACCTTTCTGATAATCTTCATTTATTTATTCACTGGGGTGTGTGTGTGTGTGTGTGTGTGTGTGTGTGTGTGTGCGTCCTGGTGTGTGCTGGTGTGTGCAGGTATGCACATGCCACATGTGGAGGTCAGAGGATGACCCTTAGAAGTTGGTTCTCTCCTTCCACTGTGGGATCTGGGGATGCAGTTCAGGTCAAGGTCTTAACCATGTTAATTAAGCTCTTATCTGGCAGGTCCTGGAAAGAAACCTCTAGGCCATTCGGGTTGCTGGCTGTTAGCTGGGGATGGGTCTCTGCTCTGAGCTCCCTCACATGCCCTTTCTTATGTTGCTCTGTTTGCAGTGCTTTTCTTCATGCTGTAATCTCCTGACTAGCTTTCTACCAGCAGCTTTCTGCTTTTCAGGGGCTCATGTTCAGAGAAGAGACCCACCCTGGCTAATTCATCACCTTACATCTTCAGGAGGCGTAGGGCCCTCCAACAGAATCATCATGAGAAGCGGGCCTTATATTCACAGATTTCACTCACACTGAAAGTCATTAGACTATAGAAAGCAGAGGATTATTTTCCTAGAATTCCAGGGCGGGATTACCCACAAACACATTTTAGGAGAGGTCAGAGGTTTGAATTGAGGCATGTTTTATATGATGAGCTGAACAAGTCACGATTTGACTCTAAGGGATGTTGAACCAGCTGCAGGGCCAAAGCTGGGGACACAGGTAGACTTCCCTACTGTGTGTATTGTGGGGTGGGACAGGCAATGTAAGGAAGGACAGCGGTGGGAGAGATTCAAGGGAAAGGTGGGGTGACTTATTGTATAAGCGTTCTGAGCAAATAGCCAGATGGGTCTAAAAGGACCATTTCTTTTCTTGGGGCAGCTCTCCCACAAGATACCCAGTAACTTCTGCATTCTCCTCAGTCTAGCATTTGATACCTTTTGTTCCCTTTACAGGCGTCCACTTACACCGAAGTCTGAATTCTCACAAATCTTTCTGATTCTTCCACTGAAGGTTCAGTGGAATTGGTAGGTCGTGAAGCTGGTGCTCTGGTGAAGGGATCAATGAGAGCGATTGTTTCCCTGGAGGTGTCAGGTGGAGCTGCTGCCTTGGAGAATTTACAGTGATCTGGTGTCTGCCTCTAGGCTTCAGGCTAGGAAACTTTGTTTTATCGGTGCTTGAAAGCAGATGCCTGGAAGCTATGGGTGTGTGCCCAGTGGGAGAGTGCTTGCCAAGCATGTGCGAAGCCCTGGGTTTGTTCCCCAGCATCACACAAAACACAATAAAATAAAAACTAACCCTTTCCAACTTACCTGGGACAGTGCCTGGTAGGCATTAATAACAATTGCTGTTTATGTTTCTAAGAAGTCTGTATTCTGAGAGTTTGGGGAGGACGGGTTTGAAGAGGTTGCAAGTAGTCTCCAGCCAATATCCTTTATTCACCCTATGCTAACTAAGGCTGTTAAGCAGGCTGGGTACTCAGGCACAAACCTGCACACAGGCCACACACAGCCAGACACAGGCACACACAGAGACTGCCACACAGCCTCACAGAGTAGGCACACAGGCCTGCAGACCAACACACCTGGGCAGACTGACAAAGATAGAGGGTCAGTGCTCTCACTTCAAGACTGTATTCATACAGAACCACACAAAAGTTGCACTCTGCCAAAAATAGTAATATACCAGCTTACGCTGTTTACTTTTGGGGTTTGGACAACTGTTGTTAGCCATTTGGTGCTAACTCATAGTGTCCTGGATGTCCAGTGTCACCCATGTTTCAGCTGACTCATGCCAGCTACCTACATCAGTTCCATGTTGTCTAAACATAAACTGGCCCTTACAGCCCTGTATCCTACAGTTTCCCTGGCTAAACGGGCTGATCTTTGCCTGTCTTGACTCAGAGAGAAGTTTGAGATTTCTAGCCTCTCGTTGCTTCACAAGCTCACTGGTGTCCCCTGTCTAACAACTGCAGCAGAACCAGCCATAGAATTTTCAACACTCACCACTGCGTGGGGTTTTTGTTAAAAAAAATAAAAAGGAGAATTTCAAGATGGGACCGCACAGGCAAACGCTCATAAGCCAGCCTTCTCTCGGAGAGCCTCATTCTCTCTGTGCTCACATTCACAGCCTGAATTCTCAGAAACTGCTTCTGAATGACAAGCAGGGATTTCAGATGTGCTGACATAAACTCTTCGGGGTTTGTTTAACTTCATAAACCTCATTGAGAGGATGTATTTGGCTTAACATATGCCATAAAAATGATAAGAGGAGTGTCTGGCACTTCAAGTAGAGAAAAGCAACCCAGTACAGTATAGGGCAAGTCACTCAGCCTTTGAAAAATGAAATCCAGGCTGTCCAGAGCGGCCACGGGAGCAGCACACAGCAGAGAAGGCAATCGGAACTTTCTCCGGAACTGCAAGAAAGAAAGAGGATGGATTATTGCAAAAATGAGAAAATAAGCTCTGCCTGGCACACAGGCAAGCTTTTGGGTTTTGGCAACTCTAATTGCAAAAGGCACTGCAGGCATTTCTGATAGCACCTGGATTTGGGGGTGACCTGGTGGACCAGTGAGGCCGGGGTGGAGGAGCAGGACAGAGGCTGGAAGGGTTTTGTTTTAAAAGCAACCATGCTCTAATGAACTTGAATAATTAGCAAGGCTGCATTCTCATTCCCCACCCTGGCCTGACAGGACAATGGGAATTATGAAATGGCTGCTGGCAGATAAATGGGGTTGACTCCACCATCTGTCTTCCAAATGATCCTGTAGGTACAGCTATTATTTCAGTCAGACACTGGCAGGCGGGCAATTGTTCACAGCCTCTGTGAAGAATAGCGGCTGTCAAGGCTTTGGTGAGTGTTACGATTTCCACAGGCCCATTTTCAGCTTGTCTGAGCCATTAACATGGAGCAGACCCAGAGTCTGAGACCAGCCAAGAACGTTTAGTGTTCCCCGACTGCACCCAGCCGTTATGCTTCTCCACACCGTGGTCTGTTCCTCTTTCTCTCCTCTCCTGTGTCAACTCCTTTTTCTTTTTCTTTTTCTTTCCTCAAATGATCTGCATAAATAAATTGCAAGGTTAGTCACTATTGCCCCTAGGAGGTCTGTGGCGTGGAAGAGAGAGGGGAGAGGGGAATAAGGGTAGGACGCGCGCAGGGAAGGCCTGGGGTCACGCTGAAACCAACTGCAACTTCATTCAGAGGGAGGCTCAGGTGTCCTGGTGGTGTTATATCAGGGAACTGCAGATGCAAAAGGAATGAAAAAGAAAAACGAAAAAAGAGATGCCCTCCAAAGACATTTTACATTAAATGTTGTGTTAATCCTGGTTAATAAGTTGGTTGTTAGGTAGGAGAAAAACAGCTGGAAGACAGAGTCTCATTAAACTCCCTCAAAGGTAGGTGTGAACTTGAGCACACTAAATAGCTCCCTATAATTTGATATGCTCACTTTGTCGGCAGCTTAAGTTTCAGCCCTTAATGGACCAATTTGAGTGACATGATTTGGCCCACACTTGGCTTGATAAGACGAATCTGCGGTACCATACACAGCGGTCACCTTTACACGCCTCAGAACCCCGCTGGCACACCTAGAGGTGAACAGTGCCCCGCTGTTCAAGTGTACCATCTGGAGCAGGGTGTGCCTTTGAAAGGATGGATGCCTTGAAGCCTGGTGAATGTGGGCTGGTGTCTGGAACTCGCTCACTGTCTCTTCCCTTCAGCCTTGCTGAGGGTCTTTCTTTCGTCCCCTCGTCTCTCCCCACCCTCTGTCTCTACCAGCATCCTACTCACAGGCATAGCTTAAAACCCAGACACATCAAATGAGATCAAAACAAAACAAAACACGTTCTCCCAAGCTGCTACAGCTGTAAGAGCTGTCATGTGTTAAAATCACTGTATCTCATTAGATAATGTAATTTAAGTTTTCTCACATCAACTTTGCCAGGAGAGGAATCTGAGTACCATGCCAAGTATTATTGAAATGACTGTTTTATTCGTAATCAATCAACCCACCAAGTATGGCCTCCTTTAAGATTTCAGTGTCATAAAAACTTGGGGATCATTTTTGGTACATTGAGACTCAGGCTCGAAACTTTCCTGATACTAGATATGGTGAGCCCAGTGGCTTCCTGAGGCTCCGTCAGAGTAAGCATCCTGTCAGATGCCATGTGTACATCATTAAACAGGCAATCATAAGATGAAATGAACCCTTGCTCATGACCACAGGACACTGAGACTTGTAGCATCCTGGACAAACCTTAATGCCCAGCCTCCAGCTCACTGTATGTAAAGGCTGAGTACAGAGAACATTATGTCCTCCCAAGCAAAAATTGCTGCCTCCTGTAGACATCTGAAGCTGTGGCAGATCTTACGCCTCACGTGCCGTTTAGTATAGTTTGCTTTACAACTTCACTTCTTTTTATATGAATCTGTCCTTGAAGTTAGGCTTAAATTCGTCCTTCTATTCCCCAGCAGAGACCCAGCCATCCTCAAGTGCTTGTTGACGTGGATCAAGGTTAGCCGAAGGGAAGTTCCCATTGTCTCTGGCTTTGGAAAGAAACAAGTTCTTCTTCAGGTCCTGCCTTGTGGGAAATTCCTCTAAGAGCTCATGCACTTCACCTTGGAGGTTAAGGGCTGTTTCCTACTGTCTCTGCATCAATTTACCACAAACAGTGGATTAAACCATCACCAATTTATTGTTTTGGGGACATGTATTATGTGTGTATGTCGCGTGAGTGTGTGTCTTCACGTATGTGGACACATATGAGTGTGTATGTACATATTGTCATGAAGTTGACATCGGCTGTCTTCCATGATTTCTATTTATTGAGGTAGGATCTGTTGCTGAAGCCCATCTATTCCACCTAGTCTAGCCAGCCAGCTCCTCAGGGATCCCCCCGAGTGCTAGGATTATAGGTGGCCACCATGTGTAACTGGCTTTTATGTGGGTGCTGGGGATCTGAGCTCTGATCCTTATGCTTATTTACAGTGCTTGACCCACAGAGCCATCTTGCAAACCCTCAACATAGATTTATTATTTTACAGTTTTGGAAGTCAGAAGTCTTAAAAAAATCAAAATGATGCAAGCCTGCATATTTTTTTCCTGGAAGTTCCAAGGAAGAGCCTATGTCCATGTCATTTCGAACTCCTTGAGTCCATCTGCATTCCTTGGCTTGTGGACAGAAATTGCATTTTTAATATTCTCATTCTCTCTCTCTCTCTCTCTCTCTCTCTCTCTCCTTCCTCCTCCTTTCATTACTACATCACATATCCTGATTCAAATCCTCCTGCTTAAGGATCCATGTGATTCTACTGCGTTCACTTAAATAAGCCAAGATAATCTCAAGATCATTTATCATATCTGCAAAAATTTCTTCTGCCATGTAAGCAGCAGGTTTGTACAGAGCACATGAGGAAGTGAGCACCTTTGAAGGAGGAGTCATTCTGCTCACCACACTGATCCTCCCAGATGAGATTCTTAGTCCGTTGTGAAATGTACCTGAAAGTCATAGTCATCAACAGTATTTCTCATAACTCTGTTTCCTGTCCATTTGAGCAGAGAGAAAATGTTCCTGGCACTAAACTGGTGGTGACCTTATTGCATTTCTAGGCAATTAGAACAAAGAAAGATACGTGACATGTAAGTTTCCTGAAGGGCCACCGAGCCAAAGAAGAGAAGAGAAATTCTTCCCAGGTAAAACTTGAATGTTCACTTGCTAGGACTTGGAACGTCCTACCTAAGTCTCCCTGGCTCTTGACTGGCATACCTGGGGTATTGAAACTGTACGTAGAAGCCTTAAGCAGACAGTAGAAACATTAGGAGTGTAAGACACATCATCAGTTCCCTCTCAATGGCTGTGTCCTTGCAAAGGACCAAATGTCCTCCTCCGCCTCTATGCTCCACCCTAACCCCATCTCCAACCCACTTGACAGGAAGCAACAGTATGCTGCTAACATCTGTATTTCAGAATAAAATAATCATCTCCACTGACCCAGATCTTGACATTTGTTTTGATATCATCTTTGTTTCAAGGCTCTCATTCAATGACCTTCTCTTCCTGGGACTTTATCCCTTCAGACTCTTCCTTTTAAATGACAAGTTAGAGATTTATACTCATAGGCACCTGTAGTTTCAGTAATCATTCATATTAATTTTATTGTGAAAATGAAGACCAGCTTTCTTATAGGCAAGTGTATATAACTAACACTATGACAAAGTTAACATGTATTGAAGGCCTATAGTATGTTAACAACACAATCCTATGAAATGTGTATTACTCTCTAACATCTAATGAAAAAGCAATGAGGAAGTAAACATTCTAAAACTGAATGAGAAAGCTAAGTTTTAGAGCAATGGTACAGGTGTACCCATGCACACATTTCTCCAGAGAGTTTAGATCAAGAGAAAAAAATGATACTGACATAGTAAAAATTTCCAAGGACGAAAATTCTAAGAGTTTCTCTGGTGAGAGTTGAGAGATATGTTAACTATAGGTACAATAATAAGTCATAAGGAGTCAGTTTGATACATCTGTCTATTTAGCAGAATAATAGTAGTAGGCTCTCCCCTATGGACTGTGACATGATTAGCCACAGGTTCCTTGGCCTGATATCAGTGTTAGGTATGAGTTCCATCTTGTGATGCATCCAATAAGAAAGTTGTTGGTTACTCCTGTAACATTCATGCCATTTTTGCACCAGTGAGCATATCTTGGCAGGCCAGTTGTTGGAGGATTCATAGCTGGACAAGGCTGATGATTACTTTTCTCTTCTGATAGCATGCTTAGCATTTTCCAGCACTATGAAAGCTAGACAGTAGACATGAAACTTTGAAGTACCAGCTTGAATTTTCCTTGTTTATTCTACAGATCATGTATTTATTATCTTTAGCAAATAGGGTCTTACTGTCAAGTTCTGGTGGATAACCAAGAGCTGGAGAAATGGCCAGTAGTGTTTGAGGGGCTATGGAACCCCTGGTTACAACTTTGAAAGAGGAAGTCAGTGCCTGGCATTGGGCTTTTTTCTTTTCTGGCTTCTGGTGTCTAGAAGGGGAAGTGCCCCTCTGTCATAGGGCAACTCCTCTAACCTCCTTTTATGTTGTGCATATACTTTATGAAGCAACTGTATTGGTGAATTTCTATAACTCTTTCCGAAGGCCTTTAGTGTTACTTATCCTTCCTTATACTTCTCCTCTGCCTCTCCTCCCATTCTCTTCTTCCTTTAACCCTTCTTACTCTGTTAACTCCCTTTGCCCCTTGATATCCCTGCATTCTACCACCCTCCCATGTCCCTGTGATAGATAGCTTTAGTTGTCAATCTGACAAACCTGCAAAGAGAAAACCTCAATTGGGGGATTGCCTCTATTGAATTGGTGTTGGGGGCATGTCTGTGACGATTTTCTTGATTGTTGAGTGATGTGGGAGGTCCCAAACCACTGTGGATGGTGTTAGCCCTGAGCAGGTAGTCCTGTGTTGTATAAGGAAGCAGGCTTAACATGGGTCAGGGGAGCAAACCAGTGAGCAGTGTTCTATGGTCTGTGCTTCAGTCCTGCTCCAGGTTCTGCCCTGGCTTCTGTCAGTGCCATCAGTGATGAACTGTGACTGGAAAATGCAAGATATATAAACTCTCTCCTCCCCAAGTTGATTTTGGTCAGTTTTTTTGTCACAACAATTGAAAACCAACTAATACAAATCCCATGGCTATTTACTAGTTTTCTTACCTATATGAATTTCACAACTGACACACATATCTAAGGTCTCAAAGCTAGCATCCACTTATGAAAAAGAATATTTGACATTTGTCTTTCTGGGTTTGGGTTACCTACTCAGGGTGATTGTTTCCTGTTACATCCATTTATCTCTAAATTTCTTAATTTTGTTTGTCTTAACAGATGAATAATATTTTCTTAACAGCAGAGTAAATATTTCATCGTGTAAATGCACAAAATTTCATTATTTATACATCAGTTGATGAACATCTAGGTTGGTTATCATTCCTGGCTATTGAGAATAGAGCAGCAATGAACATGAATTGCCAAGTATCTCTGTAGAAGGATACAGAGTCCTTTGGGTATATGCCCAAGAATGGTATGGATGGATCATGTGGCAGATCTATTTCTGATTTTGGAGTAATCACCACACATAGTGACTATACCAGTTTGCATTCTCACCAGCAGTGAAACTTCCTCATACAACAGATGGTGATTAACGTGGAGACTCAACATTCACTCAACTGGCCAATATTCAGAGAATATGAGCCTACAGGAGCTTGTCTCTGAAAAGGACACCTGTACCAGATCTCTGCCTCCCAGAGCTCAGCCATCATTGTGGAAGAGGGCGCAGAACAATTGTAAGACCAGAGGTGGTAGATGACCTTAAAAAAAACTGTCTTCCAGAGAGCTGGGAATTACTAATATGAATTGAATCACAGCAATGGTAGAAGGAAGTACAAGATTCATGTAATCTCAAGTCAGACAAAATCGCAGCATAGAAGTGGGTAAGTGGGGAAAAGACTCAACCCCAGTTGAGGAATTATTGGCAACCAATAGCTGCTGGGAGAGGGAGAGTCAGTTTTCTTTAAGGATACAGTGCTAGATGGGTTGACCAGACTCCAGTGGATGGACCCACACTGAAGGTCATTTTGGGTCACAAATTTTACTGGGACACAAATACATATATTTGTGTGTGTGTGTTTATATATATATATATGTGTGTGTGTGTGTGTATTACAGAGTCCATGGAATCAGATAAGGGGAGTAGAAACAGGGGTCTAAATATGATAAAAATGTACTTTATGAAATTCACAAGAATTCAACTAAAAATTGAAAATAAACTGGAAAAAATAAAGTTTATTTTTTTTCTTGGGTTGAGAGAAATAATAAAGCACTTGGGCAGCATACTGTGTTCATATATCTGGTTAATTAACGAGCACACATTTATTAGTTACTCATGCATGTTCTTAGATATGTGAACAGCTCAGAGATTTGTTCTCAGTTCTTAAGAGACACTTGTCTATGAATGATACAATTCATATCTGTCATATACAGCAGAATATCCCAGAAAAACCTGGAAAACAGTAAGTGCTCAAGAACCTGTTTCTTCAGTATGGCAGAGATCAGGAAGAATTCTGGGTGAAGATGAAGTACTAGATGAAGCCATGGAAGAGGTAGGGTTTACTTGGGCCTGTGGTGGATAGCAACCCAGACCCAGCATTGTACAAGACCAAAGGCAGAGGGCAAGAAAGAGTGGCAGCCTGCCACAGAGGAGCTGTCTCAGGCATGAGGTTTGAAGTAAGGGGTGAGTTGCGAAGGTGATTAAGATCCTGAAGACTTTGTATGTCAGACTGTGGAACTCAGATTTCATTTTGTAGATAGCAAGGGTGCCCTAAAGTTTTCTGATTAGGAAGGAGATATAAACAAAGGAATCCTAAATTGGCCATAAAGGACAAGATCTTGTTGACTAATGGATGTATTTTATCTGACTAAAACGGGATGTTTCACATGAAGGTATCTATTCGTTGTTTATCTTTTAAAAAATTACAGGCCTAGCAACAGTGGCCTACTTCCTATATTATGAACAATGGTGAAAGAAAGACTATAGACTTGAGAAAGGGAGGAGGTCACTATTTATGGAATAAGACCCTTAATGATAAATAATTTTGTAGTAGGAGACAGGGTTGAAGGCCTCTATGAGAGGGGTCTTCTTTGGATAGGCAGAGTGATATTAATGGTGGGAATGCAGAGATTTAAAACAAAAACAAACTCTTAAGACAAAGAGATGGGAGAAGTGAGCTCATTTTAAATAAGATTGCCGTGATCTTGTGAAACAGAGAATTAGATTATTTGCCAACACTAAAGAATTTGTCAATGAGTTGTGGGGAGAATGGCAAAGTTCTAAGATAGGAGTTAAGACAAGCACATTGAATATCTACTTATATATCAGGGAAGGTTCAAAGAGAAGAAGGAAACCATGTCAGCTCTATGAACAGGAAGAATTTGATATAAGGAACCGTTAATTAGTAAAGAGTAGTGTTCTAGTTTGCTTTCTGTTGCTGTGGTAAGCAGTGATCAAAAGCAACTTCAGGAAGAAAGGATTTATTTCATCTTGTACTTTATAGTCCATCACTGAGGTGAGCCAGGGAGCTCCAGGCTGGAACCTGGAGGCAGGAGCGGAAGCAGAAACCATGGAGGAGCACTGCTTGCTGCTTGATCCCCTGACTTGCTCAGTTACTTCTCTTTTCTTTTTTAAATATTTTTTTGGTTGAATCATTGTGTGTTTCAGATAGAACATCTCAATCAATCTTAATCTTTCTACCCCTTCCCCATTGGCACCCTTCCCAGAGACCCCAACTGGAATCCATACATTCCTTCATCTGTGTTAAGGTCTATTGTGTCAAGTTAGTGTCCCCAAATGACTTCAGTGCAGGTTCATCCACTCAGATATAGTCAGCCTACCCAGAGTTCCTCGCTTTAGGAGACTAGCTCATCCTCACCCAACAGCAATCAGTTGCCAATATTTCTCAAGCAGAGGTTGGGGGCTGCTACCTATTTCCCTGGTGTCACGCTGGGTTTTTGACTACTTGAGTTTGCATGGGTCTTGAGCATGCCAAACCATTGCTACAGTTCATATGAACAGGGTCTCAGGAGCTTGTAGGATTCTATTTCCATATGGTCACACACCTCCTCACAGGCTCTTATAATCTTTCTGCCCCCTCTTCTACAATGGTCCCTGAGCCCTGGGTGTGTGAAACTTAATATAAGAGTCCTGTCCAGGAATTCACACTCTGCAGATTCCCAATCTCCATGATTTAGCCGTTTGTGACCTTCTGTGTTACAACCCTTTGTTTTATGAGGGTTTCATTAATGAGAGTTGAGAGATTCTGTATTAGTCTCTGGTGCAAAAGAAGCTTCTTTGATGAGTGGTGACTGGGATACTAGACTGTAAATATAAGGATACATATTTTGCATTTATTAAGAAGTTACATTAGCTTAGGGATGTGACAGCCCTGAGGCTCTCTCTAAGACCTATGACTCTTACAGCATCACCATGAGGTTCCCTGCATTGAGTGGGCTGTAAGACCAATTAGGTAGCCCTTGCTTGGCCCCAAGATAAAAGTGCCACTACTGCGCCAGTGCCGAATGTTGTGCCAGTCACCAATGTGGTTATTTGGTCTTGAAACTGGTGTTGGGCCATTGATCGATATTCTTCCTTGGCTACTTATATAGTACTCTCCAGAGTTATGAGGCTAGCCTTCAGGGAAAGTGGCTTCCAAGTCAGTTCCAACTCCATTGCTCCAAATTCAGTTTCTAAAGTATGTCACATCCCCACAATTGGGTCTTACATTCAAGTTCTGGGAGGCAATCAAGGGCTATGGCAATAACCCATGCAATTTTGGGAGTCTCTTGGACCACCCTAGCCAACAACTCAAAGGAAGGTTTCTCCTGTCTGGCACTGTTTCTTGTTATGTAGCCTTCAGTGCATGGGCTCATGTATGTGTAATTTGTCATTAGGTTGTTAGACTAATATGATTCCCTCTGGTGTTTTATACTAGGTAGGCATTATTTATCTTCTCTCTCTGTCTCTCTCTCTCTCTGTCTCTCTCTCTCTGTCTCTCTCCCTCCCTGTCTAACCCTCCCTCCATGCCTTTCCCGTTTAAAGTGTTCCCACTTTCCCCATTTCTCCCGTGATAATATCAGTGTCCTGAGGCCCCACCTCTCTTGAGTGCCTTCTTTACCTTTATCCCCACAGTTCCTTGTGTAACCCGCCTTCCTCCCTTCCATTTAAATACCCCCTTTTATCTATTTCTCCTTTAGCTTAGCTATTTTTCTTACACAGATGAGGCTTACTTGCCCAGGGATAGCACTGCACATGATGGGCTGGGCCCATCCTACATCAATTAGCAAACAAGAAAACGTCTCACAGACCAGACCAGAGTCCAGTATGATAGAGAAGATTCTTCAGTTGGGGTTCCTTTTTCTCAGGTGAAAGTTAACAGAAACTGAATAGCACAAGTGGTCAACCATCAAAGGGTGCAGGAACAGCCAGTGTAATGGGGCGAACTTGAAAGAGAGTGATAGTGAGCTAGTAACTGGTGTAGATGAGTACAAGGATTACCCAGTATAGTGAATAACTAATAATTTTGCAGCTTTGAAATCCTCTATTCTTTTTTCCCACTCCAGACCCAGAATCCCAGTGAAAGAATAGTACTGAGGAGCCCGAGAAGATGCATAGCTGCAGAGGCTGGATAGATGCAGTGGAAGTGCCAGCTAAGAACCAGTAAAAAGGACCACAGTAAGCAGGGGCTATTTTACAGGTTGAGTTGGGGACTTTGGCAACCTCTGATAACTCCGTGCCTTCCAGAGGCTGGAGAAACTTGCTGCAGCATGGCTTCTCTGGGGTTGGGGTCGGGTGGTGGCAGTAGGGGGCGAGCTATGTGGTCAGGAAAGCTGGGACCAAAGACTCAGGGCACAGTCCTGGGATGGAGCTGAGTAGAGAGATATGGAACACACCGTCTAAATTCTGACAAATGCTGGCACTTTGCCTTCTAATGTGTGGTCTTCATTTACACTCCCATTCAACAGTATTTGATTATCAGGTGTATTCAAACTTTTTTGACTCCTTCTTAAAAACCTGTATTTCTCCATGAGTGAGGCTGAATATCTTCATACAGTTAGCTGCTTGAATTTTTTGTTTTCCAGTAATTTTCCATTCATGTCCTGCTGGGGTTTTGATCAAAAGAGAGGTTCATTCACCTAACAAGAATCTACTCAATGTCTCCTAATGTCTAAATCTAAGGCTCCAGATGCAGACAAACAAACAAAATGGTATGGTTCCTGGCTTCTCAGAACTGAATGTATTGGGCACAAGGCAACAAAGAAAAGAACCATGTGTATACACTCATTTCCTTAAGTTCTACAAAGACTGAAGGGGCTGCTGTGGGGAGTGGGGTGGGGAGGGTGGGGGGTGGGGAGGGTGCGGTCAGGGAGGGCCTTTCCGACAGACAGGTAAGTGGAGACTTGATAGATGTCACTATGTGACACGTTGGGGAAGTGTGTCTTGGCAGCAGACACAGCACCCATGGAGATTTTCAGGTGCATAACAGCCTGGCATACCAAAGAACTGAACATGGCCAAGCCACTTACAGACAGTGAGTTATGACACTGCAATCATTCACAGTCCTGATTGAATTTAAGGGGACACAGCTCTCTAGGCCTCAGCAGACCTGAGACCTATGTTCGAACTTCCCCTCTGTGGGGATCTGGGTATTGAGCAAGGCAAGCAACTCCGAATACCCTAAAGGGATGGCCACAATCTACGACCCTATTCAGCCTTGAAGAAGCCAGAGCTGTCAGCGCCCCAGTTCCATGTTGGCAACTAGGGTGACCTCTTCAGAGGGGGTGTGATGAGAATAGGAGGTAGAATTTGGCTAGGCAGTTTAGGGTAAAAAGACCCCAAAGATCAAAAACTGTCCTTATGTCCTTCAGCAGCCTACTCTATATCAAAGGCCAAATATGTCCAAGGTATTTGGGGGCTCTTATCTAATTCCTAAAAGGTTTTAGAGTTACCTCTTCCAAAGGGGAATGTTAGAGAACAAATAGCTAACTGAGAGACTATACATTCTCTCACTTATACCTTTCATAAACTCAAGAATGAACTTAAAACGCATTATCCCCTCTGGTTTGCCAATCCCCTCATGAACTGGCTCCTCCCTTTACTGGGCCCTTATATACCTCCCCAGAGAATGGAGGACGATTGGACAGGGCCTCAGGTGGCTCAGAGTGCGATGGGAGGAGTTCCTGGGATACTGTGTCGGTGGGCAATTTAGTTATGAAAACCAAGGAAAGGGTTTATATAGGGAGGCCTTTCTGACCATTACAGAAGGTGGGAAGGTTAAAGGTGATGTCTTTAGGTAAAGGCGGGAAGATTGTAGGGCTGATGTGGAAATTAGGAATGAGGAAACGAAACCCAAAAACCTGGTTCTGATCTGGGGTGATTTTTGTGGGGGAAAAGATTTGTCTCTACAGTGGCTTCCTGGGACCAGGTTATCGCATCAGGCAGAGCAGGCCGGACTCCTACTGTCCCTTCAGGGTATCCAGGGTTGCTTGGCTTTGCTCAATACCTTTTATGATAGACCCAGTCCCCACACTCTAGCTACTTTTTTATTCTCTCAGGGTTATTTTCACTCTAGGCTTAGGTTCAATTTGCAGAACAAAAGGATCTCTTTAAATGAAATTGGTTTATTTTTGAGAATGACCTTCTCAGTCTCCTTGGAGTCACACAGATGCATCCATAGAGCCATTCTGACCCTCATCTTTTAGTATGGGGTATTAATTACTGCCCCAAGAATGTGTTAGATATCTGCGGCCCACAAATCGTTCACTTCCATCCCCATGGGAGAATACAAGATGAATTTCTTTCTCTTGTTAATTTAGCCTTCTTGGATATTTTGTCCAGAAGGTGGCCCGTACTGTGCACACAGATCAGTTTTCTCTCTTTTATCTTAGAGTCTCAGTCTACGAGATGTAGAAGCATCAAAGACTTGACCAGTGAGGCAAGGCTAACATCTACCTCACTTACCCTGGGCCAGCATAAAGTTAAGGAAAGTGTGCCCATTCAACAAACCAGTACCACAGTCAACAGGCATCAAATCTTGCAGATTCACTGTTTTCTTTTATGTCTGTCATAGGAAAGCCCATCACAGCACCCTGAGCTGACATACACTGAGTGCAGATGTGGCAGGCACAGGGCTTTACACTCATGATTTCATTCAGTTTCTATAATCATAATGACCTCCATTTTAAAGCCATGAAAATGGAGAGTCGGTAACTTGCCCAAAGTCACCACACCCAGAAAAGCTGGAGTTAGAATTTTGAAGCAGGACAGATGGACCTTGGATCACTCTTATCTACCATGAAATGCTGACTCCTGACTCCTGCAAATAACCACAAGGGGGCGACCTGCCCTCATTCACTACTCTTAAAAGGCAATGCTTTTTTTCTTTTTCTTTTTTTTTTAAAATGGGACTGGGTGTGTGGGGGGGGGCAGAATTTATTCATTCCATTTCTACCCACATTTTTCTTCCTTTTTTAAATAATGCTGGGGATGGGACCTAGGACCTCATAGTGACAACCAGTCTGTCACCAAGTCACACCCCCAGTCTCCAAATCTTCTGTTCTAGACCAATCTAAAAATGTCTACCTATATCAGCTGTATACAGCTCTACAAAACAAAACATTGAGAAAGAAGCTACTGTTATGTGAATAAAAATACATGCTCAGTATCAAGTAGAAAGTACATTTTTTTTTTTTTTGTCTTCTATAAAACAGGAAAAGAAAGGATTGTTTTTAAGGAAAACACAGAAAGCTTGGCACCTGATTGCCATGGATTGTGTTATATAATTAATCAGATCATTTGATGCAGCGGGTCAGAACATACAACAGAACATACAATCTTCAGAAATGTGGATTCCAAGCCTTAGAGAGCAAGGCAAAGTTCAGAGAATTCATGGGCCTAGTTTTCTTATTTTTCTGTCATCTGACAAATATTCAAGGTGGCAAAGTAATTGTGATACAATGTGTAGAGCAAGGGCTCCGTGTCTAATGTTGACAAGTGACACTTGGGTCTCAAAGGACTAGCAATTCCTGTCTAACCCCAGATACATCTGCGTCTGAATGTGTGATGAGGCCAGGCTCCATTTCAACTGGCAACCTTGGGCAGAATGAAAGGCAGGGAAACATGTATGTGCCATAAAATAAACCTTTTCTCCACCTGAGGGAATCAGTAGCACTTAAAATGTTTCATATAGGAAATGTGAGAATAACAGTGGTACACTGGTAGAACCAAACCGTAATTCAGTGGGCCTGACTACAGTAGGCTATGGGACACAAGGTGGCTGGGCTTCACTGCATTACGTCCCACGGCACCTATGGGATGGGCCACAGGATGGGCCACAGGATGGACCACGTCACTGGTGCACTCGTCCTGAGGACCTGTGGGGCCCAGCCATGACTCAGCAAACAGAAGAAACCATGGCAGAAAACTTGAGACTGAGGACGGACTGGGAAGTGAAAATGATTCAGGAAATCCAGAGACTGCAGATGAGGCTCAAAGGAGTACACCTGATGGGGTTGAGCCTAAAGGTTGTGTCTACCAGTTACAGAGCTTAAGTGTACTTTATGTTGAATTTCATTGGCAGCTTTGATCCGCTAGTTTAAATCTGCAGTACCTCGGGAAACCAGGTGCTTCGTTATCTGAGTTACTTATTTTTCTTTACAAAAGACAAGATGACTAGGCACACCAAAATGGCAAATTTCAGCATAAACATGGACATTTTTAAGAACACCCCAAGTGGTTGTGACAGCCAGCCGTGGTGGAGGTACTGCTGTACAGGAGGCCCATATGTGGTAAGAGGCAAGGATAAAAAGGTTGCACTAAAGCAAGGATGAGGAAGGACTGGCAAGGAGAAGGGTTCCAACAAAGGAGAGGTTGGGGTGAAGGTATGAAGGAAAACAAATTTTGCATCACGAAGGTTTGGATAAAAGTCACATGATGCTGTAGGTTGGATCTATAATATCCCTGAAAGTCCTGTGTGTTGAAGACTTGGTCCCACTAGGGTGCTTTTGGGAGGTGGTAGACCCTTTAAGAGGCCTAGTGGGGAACCTTCAGGTCAGTGGGGGTATGCTCTTAAGGAGACTGTGGGACCTCAGCCTCTTCGTCTGGCCACAAGGTGAGATGTTTGGCACGGCCATGGTTCCATCAGAGGCCTAAAAGTGGGGTCTGCATGATCATGGAGTGGTCTCTCTAGAATTACAAATCAAACAAACACATCAATTATTTCAAGCATTTGTAAGTTATGAGAATCCAGTTATAATTTTTGGATTTCTAAAGAGAGAACCAAAAGACAACCCTTCCTCTGCACCATCTTTTGAAGAGGTCTGTCAGCACATTCACACATAGAGGGATAAATGTAGACGGTCCTGTGGGTGGTATGTGGCTCTTAAAACCTGTCTGAGTTAGTGTTCAGTGTGATGGGCCTCACTGACATTTTCACACACGTATTTATTTCATTGTCCTCTGCTCAGGTTTGCTTCAATGTCCTCCTGCCTCCTCCTCCGTGTTCTGCTTTGGCGGCATACACATGTGTGGGCTTGTGGTAAATCCAGATTCCACATGAAAGCGAACATGAAATATGTGTTCTTTTTATTGGCCCCTCTTCCTCCTCCCTCTCCTGTAGACCTCTTCCCCCCACATAAATTCCTTTTCTATTCCTAAGTCGTTCATATATTCTAGATTCCACAGGTGAGAAAAAAATGTGCTGTTGGAGTCTGGCTTATTTTGCTCGGTTAGGTGCCCTTTAAACATGTCTCTTAAATTGTTCTCGCTTTTCTTGCTGGGATAAAGGTCCACCTAAAGCATTCTAGTGTTGCTGGTGACTGGAAGTACCTCTCCAGGCAACCTATGTCTCCATGAAGTGACCTCCGGGGGTGTTCTGGGAACTCAACATAGTTCTTTCTTCAGTGTGGCCCTCTGGGCGTGTGTGTGTGTGTGCACACGTGTGTGAGCTTGCACTTGTCTAACACCCACAGTAGCTAATGCCAGGGAGAGGCACAGAAAACAAATACAACAGGAAATCTACCCATACATTTGACTTTTGGTTGGAAATATACTTATGCTGCTCCCTACCACCTTTCTTCTTTTCATTTCTATCTCTCCACTTCCCAAATTCATACAGATAATCTTGACAAACAGGTCAAAATATTTTTCTTAAGGATGTTCCTGGTGATAACAGAGGGAAATATACTATTGATTTAAACAATAAGAGTAACAAGAGGAAAATTTTATATTAATTTCTTATAAAATCTGTGTTGGACAAGGTACAATTGCTAATAAAAAAAATTTGAATATCATGGTCCCCTTTGTAAGTGTGCTAGTTGTCTTATAATTTAGTTCTCACTTGGCCAAAATTTGTCTTTTCTTCTTAGAGCAGTGGAACCCTACAGACTCCCACCTTCTGCCTTCAGGGCTCCCGGGCAATACTTGAAAGTGCTGCCTGCTTCACTGTGTGCCCACAGCAGCCCAGAGGTACCTGCTCTGGCACAGCAGTTACCCAGGCCGCTTCCCTTGAAGGCACACAACATGTTCCGTTTGCTGTTCCATAAAAACCAAGGGGACAGAATATGCTTTAGTCTTCCTTCTAATTTAACAGGGCATGAGACACCTCGGAATGACAGTGCATGCTGTAATAAATGCTTAAGATGAATGTATTGTTAGTATTATCAGGAAGGTAAGTACTAATCAGCTTAATTGCTTCACTCATTAAAAAGAAAAATAAAACCAAAACCTAACTCTTGGTAAGTACACGCCTATGCTCTGAACCAAGGTTAGAGCTTTAGTCTTTCCATTCCAAGGTTTCCCATGATTTCATCATTATACTCAGTCCATTTCTGAGGTCTCCAGTAGGCACGCAACGTTTTTCCATTAGCATAAAAATGTGATGGTGTGCACTATTTGGTAGTGTTTTATAGGGTTTATAAATAAAGGAGAGAAACACTTTCACCACAGAGTTGAAATATTTAATGACAAGATTCGAGCTTGCTGTTATAGTGAATCAACAGAGCAGGTGTTACTTGTCTCTGAATGAAGCAAAAATTATGCTTGACATCTTAGAGAACTTCTGAGGAATTAATAACTGTACAACACACATCAGCAGTGTTACAATTCTGAAATTAAGAGTGAAACCTATCTTTATAATATCTCTTATTTAGGGCATCCTGTAAATGTTTTTACATAAATGTATAATAACCTTTGCTAGTCACAGTAATATTAGACAGATTTCACTATAATTTTAAGTCTAATACAGAATCTTAATTTTATCAGACCTTAGAACGTTAACTACTGTTCTTGTTACATTTTACAAATACATTCTTTACAATGAAACATCAACCTGAATAACCACATACTTCCTGTACATAGATATCTAATAATTCTAGGGAAGAACACTACAGCTATGTTCCAGGGGAAGTAACACTGGGAAGTTTCTTTTCTTTAAGCACTGTCAATACAATTTGAAAAGTCCTTCAGAAAACGACAGTATCTCCAAAATTCATAGTGAAGTGCAGAGGTTAAATCAACAAATTAAATGTCTTCTAGCAAGCTCAGCCAATGAGTTGGTCCCAAATGGTATGAGTCATTGCAGTAATTTTTTGTGGGTTAGATTGTATTCATATTTTGTATTGCAGTACCTTCTATAAAAGAATAGCAAAGAATTTTACATGTGTTATCAGGGGCTTCTTTGTAAGAGGCTGGGCAGTAGATGAGGGACAGGAAATTTCTATTATGGTTCCTGTGTTTTGTAGAGGCTAAATAGGTCTCACCACAGGACAAGGGCATAACTATGGCCTGAAGCTAATCAATAGAGAAAGCTAATAATGCTGCGGATGAGCTTCCTTCTAATTCAAGCTGTTTCCAATAAGACTTAGGCTGAAAATGAATAACAGAGAGTGTGGAAGAGGTAGGACACGTGTGTTTATGAAGACCAGCTCTAAGACCTCTGCTAAAGAGGATGATTCGGATTTCACAGTTTACTTATGACCTCATCCTCTGCTACTTTAGAACACCATTGTCCCACAGTTGGCAACCAATTGTATTCTTGACTTTGACCGACTGTAAGAGGGGAATTGGACTGATTCTTTCAATTATTTATATAGACTCTCTGAAACCAGAATTCAGTTTTGGAAGGAGAATATATGTCTGTGTGCATGTGTGTTTTCTGAGTTAAAGTCTTAAAATGAAATCAATGTGGAGTGATATTTAAGGGATTTTTCTTAGAAATCAGACACTTTTAATAGTACTCAGTAAATGGCATGTTCTTGGTTTCTTTAAAATGTAAAATCCCAAAAGAAAAGCAGAAGTTATTATAGTAAACATTCCTAGTCCACCATATACATTTTATAGCATATTTAGCATAGTTTTCAACTGGATTATCTGTCCAAGAAGATTCAGAATCTTGTCTGTAGAAAAATCCCATCCTTCTTACACTTACAATTTTCAGTAGAGAAATGTTCTCCTTCCCCAAGGATGGTTTATTAGGAGAACTGTAAGCTATTTAAATCAGCATTCATAATCTAAAAGTCATCTTATGTTGCTATGTAAGAGGCTATGTTACACATAAACAGTTGGTTCAGTGGACAGGAAGGACCATAAAGGGGTCCTAGAGATGCGGGTAGCTGGAGACTCCAAGCACGGCAGTGAGAGGCTGACAAGGGTCTAGCATGGACAGCTCATGTCGAAGTTTTATGAGGAACAAGCAAGATTTTGTAGTGTTTAGTATTTTAACCCTCTAGGAAACAAAACTTGTAGACTCTAAATCCAGTGTTATTGTGAGCCAACACCCACTTCAAAGGTACAGAACCAAGTCTCTTCACTCTGAGAACAACATCAAGGCTTTGTAAGCATGCTCTTTGTGTCAGACGGAGCAAGTTGAACTTGGACAAGTATGTAATTTGTCAAGAAACACCTGTTAAATGATATGAAATAAATGGAAAAGAAAACAATATCCAATCCCAAATCCAAGTATCAAGAAACTAAAGGTACCTTTTCAAGGATACTTTGAGAATGTCTCTAAAATGGCCATGGCTTTATGAAAAGAGGAGAAAAATTTAAATATGGCATCTTTTCACATTGTAACATACATGGATTTTTAACTAGACAAACCATTATTATTTATTTTACTTTCTTTTGTTATTATTGTTGTTTCATGTATGGTAGTATGTGATATGTGTGTGTGTATGCTCATGTGCCATGACATGTGTGGAGGTCAGAGGACAACTTTGTATAGTTGGTGTTTTTCCTCTGCCTTGGTGTGGGTTCCAAGGATTGAACTCAGGCCACCAAGCCTGTGTTGAAAGAGCCTTTACCCGCTGAGCCATTTCATTGGTCCTCAACAAATTATTTTTGATAAAAATCTAGGCTTTTTTCTTGATCAGCTACTGTGATTTGAGACAAGAGAGAAAAATGCCCTTGAAGACAGAGATTTTAAAATAGGCTTTTCTTTAAGTTTCCGTGCTCAAATTTTTATCCTTCATATGATAATTCCAACTAATCAGACTGGAAAGAAGCAGCAGAAATGTTTAAGCTCCAGAAAGTAGATTTCTATTTGTGATTCTGATTTGTTCTTCCGAATGCTGGTGATGGTTCATGCAAAAAGATTAATGTGCAAAGAGCAGAATCTAAGACTGTTATTTCCCCTGATAAATCCAAGTGTTTTCCATAATACAGACTTAGGTCTCAGGATACAGAATTTTAATTTTGCTCTTCAAATTAAGAGTACTAGAAGAGTGAGTGAAACCACGGCTTGACTTTTATTTTTATCCAGGAACAGCATCTGATGTCACCACATTGAACTGTTTTGTTGTTTAGAATTAGAGAGGAAAAAAAAGCATGTTTCTAGTTTAGACCATGTTCAGATTATCATTTGGTCCAAATTTCATATTCAAACTACAAAAGAAATTTCTTGAAAAGGAAAACACATTCAAACAACACACACACACACACACACACACACACACACACACACACACACACGGGGGACAAAGAAATGAAGTTGGTGTTACTGTAACATTTCCTAGTGAGATTATTAGGGAAATGTATAAATACAACATCTTTTCATTCATATTAACATCTGGAAATGAAAAACCAAACCCCTCAATGTCCATATACTGGAAAAACCAAACAAACAAGCGGAGGTCCGGAATTCTTGTAAAAACTGCTGGACAAATGCTTCTATTTCTTTTAAGAGGTTCACCAGGATAGGCAGTTTCTCAACATTTGTGCTTCATGGCAAGCTGAGAGAGACAGAAGGGGGATGAAAAAACAAAAAAGAGACCTTATTAGCAGGGAGACCTCTCTGCTGTCCCTTCCCACATCCAGTGAATCCCTGTACCAGAGTCTACACTTAGTGTGGACGGTCATCCACAGCGGCTCCTGGCAAGTGTAGCCCTTTCTCAAGTAGTTTTCTGGGTGTTTTGCTTGTGACTTTTCCTCCTGTTTATTTTGCTGGTATAGAAGAATGCTCTGCGGTACTCTTTCATCCCAATGAAGGAAGGAACCAATACAGAGAGAGAACGGGTGACTTGCCCTAGGGCAATCACAGTGTTTTCTTGGTGGTCTCAAGAGAGAAGTTAGAATCCTGGAGCTTCTACCAGGGAAGATAGCATAAACATTTCTTTGTGTGACAGTGGATGTCTGGACCGAATCCTAATTAATCTCTGCGGGGGGGGGGGAATCTTAGTTGAAAGAGCTCCTAGTGCCCCTGCCAGTGGGGACCTCCACAGGCCCCCTGCGGCGCTGATGCTGGCCAATCAACTGTCAGATACTGAGTTTGTGAGCTCTGAGTTTTGGGGATGTCCAGACTGCCATGCTGAATGCTGAAGGTTTTTTGCCAAGAAATGTGGAGGTATCTAATAACTCCTGACATTAAAATGCTTGTAGTCAAGGACACAGTGAAGTGATCGAGCTATGGCTCTACCTCAGATCTGTCTCGTTCCTCAGCCACATTCTGAGTCCCTTATGGTAGGGCCTACGTTTTTCAGTCTGTCTCCAGTTTTCATACATTATTTAGCAACAAGGTCCATCAAATAAACACAGAACTGTTAAGTGTTGTGCATAATGAATACCAACCATAAATATTTGATCAAGGCTGCTGTCTTGGTATTCATTGAGCTGTTAACTTTCCACTAACTGGCGGGCAGGCTTGCGGCAATTCACACACACACACACACACAGAGCCATTAATCTTCAGGAGTGATTGTGCTGCTGCCATACCTGACCCCAGTTCCCACAGCTTTGCATCTGGAATGGAGCTAAGGGAATCCTTTGACCATGACCCACTATCCTTTGCAGAAATGCAACTGGATAGGGCAGTGTGCTACTTGGGTCTTATTAGGGTGTGAAATGTTTGTGTCTCTCCAGAAGTTGTATGCTGAAACCTAACTCACAATGGGATGGCATTAGGAGGTGGGTTTGAGAGATGACTGGGTCATGAGGGCAGAGTCCTCAGAATAGATTACAGAGACCCTTTCTCTTTTCACCATGACAGGGCACTCTCAGAAGTGAATCAGGAAACAGACTCTCTCAGCAAACATGGGATCTAGCACCTTGATCTTGAACTTTTTAGTTTCTGAACTGTGAAAAATAAATGGTTATTTATTAGCTACTCGGTTTATTTTTTTAAACTTAGCTTGAATAGACTAAAATTACAGATACTTTGGCAAGAAATGGTGCTAGTCTGATCTATAAAAATTCCTGAACATTAAGAGCTTTAGAATTAAGAGCAGAAGGAGTACTAGACTAAACAATATCAGGAAACCCAATTTTACAAATTTGCTGTGTGACCTGGCACTCTAAAGTCAACTGTTCTATATCTTAGTAGCTATCTTATATGCCTGTAAAAATGACTCCAACTCAGTGGATTAACTCAGGTATTAGAGTTCTTATAATTTACATTTTCTTCTTGATTGCTTTTGCTTTCTTAACACTTCACAGAAAGATTCTTTTGAAGGCTCATAATCTATTCCATCTAATATTAATAAAATACCATTACTAATACTAAAGAGGTCCTTTTGAAGGTCTGAGACCCTTCCCTTCAGGCCTGGAGATCCAAGGGCACAACTGGCTACAGTGTGGGGAGAAACGACTTCTCCCTTCCAGGGAGACTGATGCCATTCCCTCTTCTTCCCCGATGAACGTGCGTTTGTACAGAACAGGCCAAATCAATGCTCTTTTCGACGAGAAGTGTCATTTGAGGATGTCTAGGTGAGGGTAATGCTCCTGCCTGCTAAGTCACTGCCCAGGGCGGGCTGTCAAAGCTTGGTGGAACATATTGCAACCTTGTGCTTTTGGGGACAAAGGAAAATGAGCAAGGCTGCTTCTGTGGCAAGTTGCTCTTTCCTAATGGCTGGGACTGTGCCAAGCCCACAGTTCAGGAAGGAACCACACTTCCTCCAACCAAGCTAACAGGAGCTGCTGTGAGGAGTGTGCTAGGAGAGCAAGGAGGGATTTTTTTCTCATTCTGCTCTGTAAGGCACAAGCACCCACACAGCTTGAGGGCAGGGTTGTGCAAAAGTGATTCATTCACTCTTGTACCTGGTTCATTGCAGGGGTCCTGGAAAAAAATCAGAAGGCCAAAGGTCTTTTTCTATTGCAGTGTTCTACTGCAGTACTCGTGAAAGGTAGAACACACTTTCCATTTGGAGTTGGCTGTCCTCAGAGGAACTGTCACCTTTAATGGCTGTTCTTTGTTTGGGGCTTTGCCATGTGCACTGCCTCTTCTTGTAAATACAGCCCACTCTTTATGAGTCAACAGGCCACACATGTCTCTGTGTGTGTGTGTGCGTGTGTGTGTGGAGGGGGTGGGAGGCCTGGGTTCCATCTTTAAGCTCTCTGCTTACCAGCAGGCCTATCTGGGGCTTTCCCAGAAAAATGACATCTTCATGTCCAGCCTATACCAATGGGGCCAAATCAGCAGCCCTAGTCCCTGGGAAAGCATTCATACCATATCTAAAGAGGTCAGTCTGCTCATTACAAATACCACCAATGCTGGTGATTCATAAGAACATATCCCAGTTTTAGAAAGCTGCAAGCCTAGCTCTGACACTGTCTCACACTTCCTCATATGCACTCTCAGACTCTACAGCTTCTCCTCTCCTCTGGAACACCCCTCCTCTAGGAACATCTACAGGGTGGGGGTGGGGGAGCAACTCAAAGGCAAACTGCTCCTGCCTCGTCCCTTGTCCCTCTCCATTACGAACAGACTTTCCATTGACCAAAGCCAGAGACCCCCGTATGACTGTGGTGGTCTCATTAATCTGCTCTGACAGGTTCTGATTTAAGGACTGTTTTGTTCAGACACTATCAAGTTCAGCAGGAGACCCTCCCAGTCCACTTCCTCTGTGTGTTTGGGTCACATTATCTCTACCTGCATTCCCTCTTGTTGTGTTGAGGGTTCTCAGTCACCTATAATAATTCCTCAGCCTCATTATAGAGCTCATTATATGAGTGAATGGGGCAGGATCAGCAAAAGCTATGTTTAGTGAAATAAATCATAAATAATTCATGTTCATGTGCATTATATATTGTGCTAATAGCTTCAAGCTGACTGAATACTCTCAGCACCCTAGGAGACAGGTTCTGATATTAATTGCTTTACAGATGTGGAAACATGGGCTTAGAGAAATTTAGCATTTGTTCAAGGTCACCAAGATGGTAAATGCAGAGCTGGGTTCAAACATGAGATATTAACTACTATACCATATTGTTTCCCAGCCACCCAGCACACTTGGCCAGTGTCTGGGAAATGGTTGCAACGGCCAAGAACTCGGGTGTTTGTACAACCCCTTGAGAGGGATACACGCCTATGTGGATGACATCCAGGTATTGTCTAGCCCACCTTAGGAAGAATGATTTCACAGCTTCCTTGGTAACCTGCCTCATGGTTTAATCATTAACCTAAACTCTTGTTTTAGCAGAATTTTATCAGTGCACTATTGATTGCTCAGTTCTGTGTGGGAAGCATGAGAGCTAACTGCCTGGAATCTCTACCCCTTGCAGATCTTAGGGCAGTCACAGCGATCTCTTCTACCGTTCTCTTTCCCAACTCAACACTAAATGTTCCCCTGTAATTCCACTGTCCACGACCCATTTAAATCACCTAAGCTGGCGCCGCTCTCAGTGAATGTGGGGCGGAATTCTAGCATGTCCGCGCCATCATTGCTCCTTACACAAAGGCTTGGAGAAGCAAGGGGATGGTGCCTGGAAACCGTGAATCTGACGTCACTCCCTCTGCTACTGCTCGCAGTGTGAGGACCTGGTCTCGGCTGGGCTGCCCGCCTTCTTAGACAGCCTGGTCAGTTCTCTGCCAAGGAGCTCCACGAGGGCCCCAGAGGCAGTAAGACCTACTGTGATGGAGAGTCGCTGAAATACGCAGACAGGTCTGCGCAAAGGCGGTCACGGAGGAAAGGCAGAACCATCCACCCAGAGCCCTCTGAGAGGCCTCCTCAATCCGGCTGGGTATATTCTTCTCTCTGCTGTTTGGGTTGTCCATTCTTATTTCCTCAGTGGAAGTGGAATGGTCTGTTGAAGCTAAGTGATTTTTCTCCCCCTCAAAGATCAAGAACGTCATCTGAACGACCAGAACCTGACAGGCCAATATGTCATCGGTAGAAGTGGTTTCTGGAAACTTAAATTCAAATCACTAGCTAGAAAAGAACTACTCTTTGATCTGAGGTACAAGCAGAGTAATCAATCTTCCTTATCCCTTGACCGATTGGCTTCCTCTTTCTTTTGGGTTATGACTGCCCTGGATAGTGACTGCCAGTAAATATCTCCTCTCCCTTCTGAAAGGTGGTTCTCCTTGAGAATAGGAACAAGGATGAACATGTGGGAAGCACCCTTCTCTGAGTTCAGGGACAGGAGTGAACCTTGCGGGCCGCTTTGCTCAATATTAGAGCTCCAGAGTGAAGGCCCTGAAGCAGCACCCAGGTCCTTGCAGAGAGGACACCAGCCTTCAGGCCACAGCTTGTTTGTGCCAGGGGGAGTGTAAGGCACAGGACAACAGATGCAGGATGAGAAAGGGACAGAGTGGAGAAGGACTCCCAAGCAGCTCCAAGTGCAGCATAATCCTTTCAATCTGTGGCCAAGGGCACGGATGTATCCTGAGCTCTGATCTCATTTCTCTCTCATCCTGTATCCTGAAACTTCAGTCCCACTCTTTGGGGCAGGAACTAAAGAGTGCCCATATTCCCTAAAACATCCAGGTGAGAGGTAAGAGAGAGGGATCGGGCCTTCAGAGAGGAGATGGTGACCATATAAGCCAGGCAAGGAGAAAATTTCAAGATTCTGCTAAGTAGTAAGCAGCACAGAGTAACCCTCAGAGGGAATAAAAGAAAAGCACTGGACTCTATCTCCCATCACACCTAATGGTGAAATAAAGCTTTTGGCAACACAAGCCCTGATTACCCACATGGAGGCCCTGCCCTCTGCTGTCTCACCTTGTGTGCAGTTTCTGCAAACTGCTGCGCACTGTTCTTCATGTCTTCTGTCTTCTCCTCCGCTCTGCCTAACCGCTCCCCGCGCTCATTCAAGGCCTGGCTTGCCTTCTGTACCGCACTGGTCACGCTATCAGCGGCTGAGTGGAGGATGCTGTTTCCTGGGAAGAAGGAGAGCAAAAACATCAAGAGCTGGCTTGGCTAACTCACAGTCACAGGTCCCCACGCTAGGAGAGCCCTATGGTGGCCAGAAAGCAAGTTTACATCCCTTCTGGCTGACTCATTCACTGGAGGATGGACATCTACATACCAACAAAAGGAATGTGTGTGTGTGTGTGTGTGTGTGTGTGTGTAGACACATATAGCCTCTGTCTGTCTGTCTGTCTCTCTGTCTGTGGCAAATGGAGGTCAGAGGACAACTTCACCTCTGTGAGTTGGTTCTCTCATTCCAACTTTGAGTCCTAGGGATTGAGCCCAGGCTGAAGAGTTGGCAGTAAGTACCTTTACCTGCTAAACTTCTAAAATTCATCCATTCATTCATTCATTCATTCAGACAGGGGTCCTACTCTTTAGGCTATCCTAGAACTCCATTTTCCTGCTTTTGCCTTGCAAAGTGTTGAGATTATAGGTATGAACTCCATTATGGGAAAAGCCTGTGGTAATCTTTTTTTCGGTTCTGGACTTTGGACCCAGGACCTTAAAAGTGCCAGACAAGCATCATCTTAGCCTTTCGTTTTCTTTTGATCTGAAGTTTGGGCGAATAATCACAGGAGAACTGAGCTAGAAGGCTTTTTCAGATAGAGTGCGCCACATGCGTTTCAATTCTTTCTTCCCTTTGATTTTACTCTCAGTCTAGCAAGTAAGCCACACTCCCATGTATGGCTTCTAGGAGCCATGAATCAGCTATGAACTTTTAATTCAAAGTAGATGTGCTGGCTTCCCACTGTGAATCCTGTGCCGTGGCGTGGGTGGTTGAATTTCCTTGTGTGATCTCTAGTACGTGAAATGCGGGGCCTCAGACTGCAGGTAACTAGCAGGTAGAAAACCATTACGGAGATCACCCCTAGAAGAATCTTAGCACTTCCAAATTCAGGAGCGACACCAGAGAAAGTAGAAGTCATCACATCTCAAGAGGTCCTGTCTTCTTGGCATTCCATTTGCTAAAACAGGGCAGCAAAACTTGGTGAAGTAGTGGCAGGCTCAGAAGCCAGTGTGAGCAAGCAAACTGCAAAAGGGCCACTACAAGACAATGCATTGCTATATTCGTTAACATCAAGTGGAGGACAGTCAATGATATTTATGTAATAGCTTTATGGCTTTGAATAAGATTATTATATCATTTACCTTTGTACCTGGGCTAGATACATCTAGCCACAGACAGCTTTTAATAGAAATGTAATTTCCACTAGTCTGGGCTACAAAGCCTTCCTAATTTCTCCTTTGTGGGAACAGCCTGTAGTTCATGGAAATGGATCTCAGGCAGAGAAAGTGCCTGGTCCAGAAGAAGCACTTGGGGGGACGATTTCCCATTTTTCTTCTTTAGGAGTGGATTTCAAGGGCTTAATACACACTGAAGGAAAGGCAGTGAGATTAACTTAATGTTACCAGTGGTAGCCAGAACCACATGAATCTCCTCTCTTTCTCCCATGAGTGTGGAGCTGAAGAGACAGCACTCTAGAGAAATCTGGAGGAGAGAGGGTCTGGGACTTCAGAACATATTTAAAATCTTGGCCTTCCTTTGCTTTCATATCATAGTCTGTTGTCAGTAACATTGATATAGGATTTTACAACTAAAACATTCACAAATATTGGGGTTGGAGAAATGGCTCAGTGGTTAAGAACATTTGCTGTTCTTCCAGAAGAGCCGGGTTTGATTCCTAGCACCCACAAGGTGCTAACAACTGTCTGTAGCTCCAGTTCCAGGGGTCCCTATTTTCACCTCTCCAGGCATTGCATGACACAGGTGTACTTAACACACATGCAGGCAACACACACACACATACACACACACACACACATACACACACACACACACACACACAAAATAAATAAATAAACAAAATTCACAAATATCACTTCATTTAATTGCCAAAAAATTCTACTGAGAAAACAGATTGGAGAGGTGAAAAGGCTTGCACAAGTCATATCACCAGAAAAGTGACATGGTTACCACTAGAACTTGGTTTAGAGGATTTTTCCTCATTCTGTTCCTCTTTTGCAGATATGGTGATGTAATCACTCTGACAGAATGGTGGGCAGGCTAGCTTCAGACAGGTCATTTCCCAAAGTACTGTCAGGCGGCTTCTGTCCTCAAAGTATCCTCCTTTGTAAATGGAGAGTTGTCACCCCTAGAACACTGCGAGTCGTGATATTAAGAAGGAGGAGGGCAATGGGATGGAATGGGAAGACGGACAAGAGACGGGAAGGGCCAGGACTGGGGTGAGGGACAAGGACGTTTCACTGATTCCATGCTTCTTTATATGTGGTACCACAATTTAGCCGTATGAGGTTTGGAGAGAGGGGAGGCAGGAATCTGCAGCTTCATGGATGATGGCTTGACTGCCAACTTGACAGGATTTAGACTCATATAGGAGACCTACCTCTGGCCATGTCTGTGAGATCATTTCCAAAGAAGTTTAACTAGGAAGGTAGACTAGCCTTAGAAGTGGGTGGACCTATCTCCTCGGGTAGGGGGTAGGGTCTTGGACTGACAAAAAGGAGAAAGCAGTCAGGAAGCCGGCACTCACTTCTCTCTGTTTCTGACTGTGGAGGCGACAAGACCAGCTGCCTCATGCTGCTACCACCACAAACCCTTCTGTAGTTCCCTGCCACGACGGATGATACCCTCACACTGCGAGCCAAAACAAAATAAATCCTTAAGCTGTTTCTTGTCAGACACTTAGATATGACAATAAGAACAGTAACAAACACAGAGCCATGGAGAAAGCGACTGGCAAAGTGCCTGCTGCCCAAGTCTGAACACCCGAGTCTTCTCCAGAAGTCATGTAAAAAGATAGGTGTGGTAGTGTGCATCTGAAATCCGAGATCTGGGGAGATGGAGCCAGGTGCATTCTGGGGCTTGATGGACAGACCATCTAGCCAAATAAGTCAGTTACAGGCCCCCGTGAGAAACCCAATCTCAAAAAACAAAATGGAGAACAGAAGACATGTGAGGTTGACCTCGGGGTTCCACACACGTGCACACACACAGACACAGACACAAACACACCTAGGACCCTGTCTCATGCTCCTACACAAGAAAGTAACTAGTATAGAAGAAAACTAATATGGAGAAGTGGGGCCAGTGTTGTAATAAGCCTGACCATTGGCTTGTGGGAGAAATCTAGAAGAGTATATTTGTGGGCTAGACTAAATGGAGAGCTCCCTGAAAGGCCTCCCTGCTAGAAAACAGTCATCTGAGGAACAGCTTCCCCAGGTTCGGCTGCCCCGTCACACAGAAGCCTCCAGTTGTGGTATCAGGGGCAGACTACACGTCAAGCTGGTAACAGAACTTGGCAGTGTCGCTAATGTGGCTTTAGAAATGCAAAATATAAGACTTAAGGGACCACAAAGATTTGCATCAAGGTTCCAGAAAGCCACAGAGGTCAAGCGATGTGTTGCAAGGTTGGAGACTCTGCACAGGGCCGGGCAGGCTACTGTGTGAAGCAGTGAAGGTAAGGGATAGATTCTACTGGAAATCCCAGGAGACTGGACCGAGGGATGTCTATCTGAGAGGCTGCAGCCATGGAGTGGAGCCAGACGGAGAGAGAGGCCATGTGTGTGGCAGGCAGCAGAAGTGGGAGAAGGGTTCCCCTAGGGGCTGAAGCCCAGGTGATCCAGGAGCCCCAGGACCGGACAGCAGAGCTTGCTGCTTCCCCTGCTGGGCTTTGATCTTGCCGATCTCCACTGAGATCCTATCTCCTTTTTCAAGCTTCCGGTCAGTTCTATTTTTAATGCCCCTTCCTCACTGATAAGTGCTATCTTTATCTTTCTGGAGTGCTTGGTACTTAATCAAGCTCACAACTCTTACTTCTGCTTCTTCAGTCTGAGGATGTGACAACTTCTAACTGGATCACAAATCTCCTGAGTGTGCCCCCCACTCTGCCGAGTAGTCTGTGAGTCTGTGATCATTTTCACACCTGACTTTTTAATCTCTGGGACCCCTGACTTGTATTCTCATTCTGGGGTTCTGACCTTCACCCTCCTCAGACTTCCTCTGCAGCAACCTTATCCAGCTCGGGGCTTCAGGAATCAAATCGTTCTCTTTCACAGGGAAGTGCTCCTGAACTCGAACCTTGTGCCTTCTTAGTACACTCCCAACTGATTGACCCAGAGTCACGTCAAGTTGATTATGTCTACACTTAACCCCATCCTCTTCCTGGTTTTTATTTATAGTCCTTATTTCACTAAATGGGCCCAGTCATTAATCCAGACAGAAATCAGGGCGTCTTCTGTCACTTTCACCCAAGCACCAGTAGAGGCGGCGTTCTCCGAGGCTCTCTCTACTCCCCCGACGCCCCTTGCATCCATGTCTAATTTTTTTCTTTATAGTGGACATATAGAAATACAAATTTACATTCTTAAATACAATGGCATATTTTTAGTCTGAAAGTTCATCAGTTTAATTCAATGAGGTGCTCCACAGGTGAAGGTACACTGGAGCCCTAGAAGAGTAATAGAAACGTGATGGAAAGTCTTTTGGTGCCTGGCACAGTGGGAGAGGAAAACATTAAGGCCTGGATGCCCAGGACCACAGCTGGCCTTCAGGGGAGGAGGGAAGTCCACTCTAAAGAATCCGTCTTCCTAAGACTAGAATCTGCAATTGACAGAGACATCACCTGGCCTCAGCAAAAATTCAACATAGTGGCAAAGGCACTGCCATGCATAATCTGGGACCTTGGGGGAGGGAACTGTGGTTGACAGAGCCACTAAGAGAAGGCTGATACTGTTGCCCAACAGTATCAATACAATCAATACAAAGCTGATACTGTTGCCCAACAGTGTCCTCCAATCTGCACCACAATCAGCCTACCATGAGAGGAACATGGAACCGTGGCTCTTGGTTGGAGACCAAAACTCCAGGCTCATGGGGGCAGATCACAGCTCCAGGTACACAGGAGGGGACCACAATCCCAGGCTCATCACAGCTCCAGCTCACAGGAAGGGACTACAGCCACAGGATTTTTGGAAGGGCATCACTGCTCTCTATGCTTACAGGAGACAACCACAGTTTCAGGCTCATAGGAGGGGTCATAATTGCAGTTATGCTAGTTTCTGTTATTTTCCTTTGTCCATTGCTCTGTCTACATGATTATACATGTATTTAAGAAGGATTATTTTGGCTTATGTTCAGCAAATGGAGGCAACAGATACTTACTGGCTTGAATTTCTTGATAAAGGAACATCAGTATTTGAGAAAACCAGTTTTTGCTTTTGTTTAAGGAGATATATGGATTATGCTTTCTTTTTAATGGTCAAGGATTGGGTTGGCTGTGTGTGTGTGTGTGTGTGTCTGTGGTTTTCATAACCCTAAGCCAGGAGAAGCCGGTGATGAGACATCTTACTGGAGTCTCTGTTTTGCTGAGGGCCACCACAGCTGCCATCTTGGCTCTTCAGCCATTTTCTTTCTTACTTATCAAGTCTTTTATTGCCTGTGCCTGGTGGTCTGCCCTCATCCTCCTTGGAGTTAGTCACCTGGATGATGATGGCTGGGCAATCATGGGTGCGTGGCTCTGGGGCTGCCTGCAGGCCCTGGCTCCTGGTGAGAGCACCCACAGTCCTTATAATGACTAGAAAGAGAACTGTTGGTTAAAAGGGCATAAAGTATTCTATTGCTTTTAGTGCGTGTTGGAAATTGAACCTGGAATGTTTTATTCAACATTCAGAACTGTTTGCAGGGCATACCACTTGCCAGGTGCTGCTGTATTAACACAGCTGGTGGAGTTCTTTAGTCTTTAAAGTATGGGCCATGCCACCCACCTCACATTGCTGTTGTGGAGATAAACTGAATGAAGTGACTGTAATTCTCCATGGAAATGTGCCCTCCACCTCTCTCCAAGGAAGACCATGTCTGCTTTCTAGAAACGTCACTAGAATGGCACAATCCATGCATTTCTCCCTCCTCTTGTCTCCTAGCTGGGGACTAAACATTCTGCAGCTCGCAGATCTGTCTTAGGTGTCTATGTGAGGCACAGTGTCTTGCTCAAGGGAGCTGAACACATATTCATCATTAAATCAAGGCATGTTTGTAAATACGTCACCTTGCTCAGAAGTTGAGGCCCATCAATATTGTGCTGTTAAATCTAGAAAAGAAGCAATCTCCTGAGGCAGAGAGAATAGTAATGCTCTCTAAATAGACAAGAAGCATATTAATACCCAAATTTATTCAAGCAGTCTGAGAAGAAGTTGTGAACCACAGCAGATAAAGTCGACTGTCATTTGAATGAAGCTCTCTGGAGAGTACAGCGGCGATCAGCCCGGCTCCACTGATGATGTCCTTGGATGCGTCAGTTCTACCTGGTGTGTTCTTTTAAAAATAATAACCCTAAGCCAGGAGAACCCTACGCTAGCACCTTTTACGTTGAGTGATTTAGAAAACTCTATTGAGAGAGAAACTTGATTTCTCAAGCTCCATTATTCTATCCAGTCCCTAAAAGAACAAAATTAAACTTTTTTTAAATGAAGAAAAAAGTGACAACTGAAGAGAAATAAACAAAGTTTTACAATTACAGTAAATTCACTAACAGCTCAAATATCAGTAGAAATTCATTTGGTGACCCTAGACTTCAGGCTGTGTCTTGGTAGTTAAAAAACTCATTACTGTAGTTGGTAAAGAGGTAATTTAAACAGAATTTTCATCAGCTACTTCCTATAAAAAACACATAGATAGATTTGATTGTACATTACTCCTTTTGTTTAGAAAATAATGGAGAAAGAAGATCATCACAAAAATGATAAATATTTGCCTGTCATTACTCACTGATAAGTAAACATGCTCATTGAAGAATTATTTTTTCTGAGGCAGAGTCTCCCTGTAACCCAAGTCGAGCCTGAAATTCACTACATAAACAAGGCTGGCCATGATCCCACAGAGATCCACCTGCCTCTGCCTCCTGAGTGCTAAGATTAAAGGTGCTGGGAATAGGTTTTGGAATTAATACATTGCCCTCTGGTTTTTCAAAACAGCAAAACATTATTTATCTCTTCTCTCTCTCCTTGTCTAGCCCTCTTTCTCCAGTTAAATTATTCCCATTTTGCCCTTTATAATAGCTGTCTCTTATGATTCCCCTCTTGAGTTCCTTCTTCCTCTAAAAGACTACTAGAAAATTAATCATACAATGTCTGTACACAAATGCATGTGCACAGCTGAAGGCTATATAACAAGAAATACAGTGCCAAACAGGAGAAACCTCCCTTTGAGTTGTTGGTCAGGGTAGTCTAAAAGACTCCTATGATTATGCAGACTATTGCCACAGCCCTTTATCATCTCTCAGAACTTCAAAGTAAGACCCTATTGCTAAAGGCAGGTCATACTTTGGACACAGGACTTGGAGGAATGTTGTTGGAACTGAACGGGAAGCCTCTGCCCCGAAGACTAGCTCTCATACAACCTGCTAAGGGAGAAAACTAATCAGTGGTCCAACCCCAGCTTTAAAGCCTAATAACGACAACAATGACTGGCATAGCAAACTATATTGGTGCAGTAGTGGCACTTTTATCTTGGGGGTAATCAATAACTATCTAATTTGACTTAAAGCTCTCTCAATGGGAAGGATCTCATGTGTGGTACTGTAAACATAGCCAAATATACATGGCTGGAGAAGTCATAGATCTTAAAGAAAATCCTGTCTATCATTTCCCTAAACAAACGTAATTTCTTACTGTATGCTAAATATGGATCCTTATATTTACAAACAAGTATTCACCACTTATCAAAGAAGCTACTTTTGTAACAGATGGAGACTATTGTAGAGTTCCACAACTGGTCACACACAGAGTATCAATGTCTGTGAGATGCCCAAACCTACATGACACATCTACAATGGAACTTCACACCTAAGGCTCATGGAACATAATAGAACAAGTGACAGAGAGAATACTAATGCATCTCTCAACTCTCATCAGTGAAGCTTCCTCATGCAATAGAAGGTGATGAACGCAGAAGACCACACTGGCCAAAGTGTAGAGAGTAAGTGTCTGCAGAGTGTGGGTCCCTGGGCAGTTTCCTATATTAAACTTACCTGCCCAGAGCTCAGGGGCCATTGCAGAAGATGGAGCAGAAAGATTGTAAAAGCCAGGAGAGGAGGTGCACTCCAATAAGGAAACAGAGCCTTACAGGCTCCTGGGACCTTGCTCATATGAACTTTCAGCAATTGTGTCAGCACAGACAAGTTCCATGCAAACTCAATCAGACAAAAGCCCGGCATAGAACTGGGGAAACTGGCAGCATGTCCCAACCTTAGCTGAAGAACTACTGGCAGCTGATTATTGCTGGGTGAGGGAGAGTTGACCTTTAAGGGAGAGACTCCAGATAGGCTGGGAAGACCCCAGTGGATGAAAGTGCCCTGAGTGACATCATTTATTAGTTTCCTGACTTCTCCAGATTTTCAGGTTGAAACATGCATATCTAGGAGTTCAAAGCTAGCATTAATGGATGAGAGAGAACATGTGATATTTGTCTTTCTGGGTCTGGGTTACCTCGCTCAGGCTCAGGATGATTATTTCCAGTTCCATTTATTTACCTGTAAGTTTCATAACTGCATATTTCAAGAGCTGTGTAGCCAGATAGTATTCCACTGTGATACGTAGAAAGGGTTAGATGGGGTGGAGAATGAGAGGGCAAGGCAGAGGAGAGAGCACAGCGAGGTCTGGAACACTAAGGGCCTTTAGAAAAGGCCACGTGGAAACCTACACTACAGAAACTTCTTAAAGCATATGCAGATATATTTTAGAAGGAGATTAAAAGGAGTTACATTGTAACAGGGGACATTGCGCCCACTAGACTCCACAGGCTAACAAAATAAAACTCTAATGCTAGAAATGGACTCCTTCGCTTGAAGCTGTTGACAAGGGGTCCCATAGACCCTTAAACAAAACTGTCCATTGCTCCTGATCTTGGTTACCCACCCAACTCGAAGGAAAGACTATTACTAAAGACACTACATACATGAGCTGTAGAACAAACAAGGAGAAATGAAGCCGGTGCTGACTGCAGAGCCTCATCTCTACTGGCTGGCATCCATAGTGCTAGTTGGTGCTTTGTATGCCACCAGAAGGAAAAGAAATAATCAACTTTACCCAGCTGGGAATTCTGTGAACTATAGCAACAACTGGCCTGGTAAGATATGCCCACCAGGGCAATAGTAGGTGAAGATCATGGGAGTAAACAAATCACATTCTATTTAGATTTAAGGTCTGCCTCACAGGATGGAGCCCATACCTGACATTAGGCTTAGATATTAGGCTTAGAAAGGCCACAGGGCACAGGGAAGAGCCCAATACTTGTTTTATACTAAACAGTTATAGTATGAAACTGACTCCTAATGAGTTATTGTTATACATATAGATTAACACATCTCTTCTTAACCTTCAGCAGAGAAATTTGCTTATGCAACAAATGGTGATGAACACAGAAATCCACAACTGGCCAGTGTGCGAGAATAAATGGTAGTAGAGTGCTTATTCCTGAATAGGACACCTATGTCAAACTTCTGCCTCTCAAGACTCAAGGATCATTGTGGAAGAGAGAGTGGAAAATTTCTAAAAGCCAGAGGGAGTGGATGACCAAATAAGAGTTTTCCAGACAGCTGGTCAGTTATTCGTATAAACTCACAGCAATGAAGACATTATGCACAAGTCCATGCAAGCTCACACCGTACAAAATCCCAACATAAGATGTGGGGAAGTGGGTGAGAAATCCCAGCCCTACCTAAGCAACTTTTGGCAACTGATGGCTGCTGGGACTGGGAGAGTCAAGCCTCTCCCAGTGTTACTCTTGGTAGGTTAACCAGACTCCAGTGGATGGCCCACACTGAAGGACATTTGGGGACACAGATTACACCCTGTAGGTGTTAATATATATAATAGAGTACATTAAATTAAGTGGGGGGCAGTAAGGGGAGGTGCAGCTAGAGAAGGAGATATAAATACATCAAATTCATAGTATGAACATCTCAAAAGTTAAATAAAAAATTTTGTTATGGCTGAAGTCAAACTTCAAAAAGTGACCCTCAAAATCACTTGTTATGAGGTTTTGAATCTTACAGTGGGGGCTGGGTGTGGTGGCACATTCCTTTAATCCCAGCACTCAGGATGCAGAGGCAGGCAGGTCTCTCTCTGTGGGACTGGGGCCAGCCTGCTCCACATAGTGAGTTCCAGGCCAGCTGGGGCTACAGAGGGACCTATCTCAAAAATCCCCCAACCAACCAACAAAACAAACACATAAAAGAACAACAACAAAAACTTAACGTTGACTGTCATCTAGAAATCCCTGAATTCACAGTGTGTCCATCTCACCTCCCACGCTCACACCTTTGACTGCAACCTCCCGTCATCTCCTACACCCACGCGTTCACAGAGCCCAGGACAACCGACTTCAGCAAGGCACGAAGCTCTCCATTTACTCTGGTTGCTGCAGGTTCTGCTCTGTGTTTCCGGGTCAGCAGAGCAGCCTGAATTACCTTCCTTCCCCTGTTCTCGGGGTACTCAAGTTTTTCATACTACCGTGGATCAAGCCACTTTCATGTTTCAGTGCTGTCTTGGCTCATCCATAACCTGACATAATCAACTAAAGAGGCCTCTTCCGTTTTATTCCCATGGCTTTCAGTTTCTTCATGAAGTCCTATAGCCATTACCACTATGTAAATGTAAGACATACTCATGCCTCCCAAAGAGGAACTTTTATCTGAAAAGTCGTGTTAAATATTATTTACCTTGATCATCAAAATTTTGGGTAACTTAAAAACTCATAACTCAGGGAGGCACCCCACCTGTTTTACCCTGATTTGGCCCGGCGGGCCCCTGAGGCAGGTGAACTTGGAATGTTGTCTGTCTTCAGTGATTGTACTGTGCTCACTGCTAGTTACCACAGCAGGCAAATATAAAAATGCTTGTAGATGAAGATAATAGAAGCCACATTCTCTTATTGATTCATCTGGGCTGTGCATTTAGTACATACAGACCATTTGCTTTTTATGACTTTGTATACTGGTTTTAGTTTGCTTTTCTAGTCCCAGCTACTTACTTGTAGCCTTTTACAACTCCCTAGCCTTTTTCTGTCACCTCACTGTTTCTTCCAAAGTTATGAAATCCTTAAACTATACCACTTTGTTGTTACAGACAGAGTAAGACATATAATAACTGACGATGGCAGAAAAAATCAGAGTGAGAAAGAGGCTTGACAAGGAATACTGTGCCTGGCTCTGTCCCTCACATTAACAGTAGCGTATTCTTAGGGTTTTGGCAGCAGAAGCCAGTCCTGGAATGCAGTGCTAGTATTGGTGCTCAGATTTTGGGTGTTTATCAGTGTTTATGCTAGGAGAAAGAAAATTTCTTTGGAAAGAAGCAGATTTTATGTCTTGCAACAAGAAAAAGTCAGATGGACCTGAAATATTTTATTGCCAGACAGCAAGAAAACTTTCAAATGGCAGGGACATACTCAAAGGGAAAAGCTATTTTACCATGAACTCCACTGGGCAAGCT
Organism: Eospalax fontanierii; assembly: GCA_035773235.1. Taxonomy (NCBI): domain Eukaryota; kingdom Metazoa; phylum Chordata; class Mammalia; order Rodentia; family Spalacidae; genus Eospalax; species Eospalax fontanierii. The sequence goes on along the minus strand of CM069536.1, from coordinate 16,895,659 downwards.
GTGATATTCAGAAGACCAACAGTAAAAAAAAAGTTACAACAATAAGATAACAATCAGAGCAATTTACATAGCATTTTCTGTAAGTTCTTAATGCTAGAAATAATTCACATAATGTATAGAATGATGCTTAAACAAAATAAAATTGGATGCCTCATTTATTTGACTTTAATTAGTAAGGAATAGTAAATTATTTGGTTATTTCATTCTTTTAAGTATTTATCTGCAAACAAGAATATGTATTTGTCTGGTTTGCATGGACAGCTATAAGAAAATATAGGAAATGAAGACAGCCAAAGTTTTTCAGAAAGAGTAGAAACCGTTACAGGAAGGGCTGATGACCACTCATAGTGAAATATAACTACCAAGCAGAAAGAATGACAGTGGCATACTCCAAACAGGCACTGTGTGTTCTTTAGAATCTTAGCTGTTTAGAATAGCTTCCATCTCATGGGGCACATTACAGTAAGAGATTATAAGGTCTCTGTTTCCACTACTGGTAACCTACCAGTCAGATGACATGAGGGGATATGGAATGCTTATCAAGCAGAGCAAAAGATGCAGAGTTCTGGGAGAAAATCCACCAGATAGGAAGCCTGTGAACAGCTTTCTCTCAAAGACTATGACCAATGAGCGCGCAAGCTCCCTTACAAAGAGGAGTCAAAGAAACATACAAGGATTCAGGGTTGAATTACGTTAGGAGAAACCAGGACCAGCATGCCACTCAATACCAACTCCCCAACAGCCCAACTCCTCTAGACTCAGAAAAATAGGAAAAGAAGCAGTCTGATTACATTTGCAAGATCTGTGAGGTAAAGAAATAATGAAGGCATGAATTCCTGATGTTGTTAGTCTGAATGATAGGACCAAATATAGTATTCCTTTAAGTATTGCAATCATTATTTTTTTTCATTTTATCTGTTTGAACTATCTTAAATATTCAAAACAGTTAATCCCATTAAAGTATGATTGCAGCTTAACTTGTTTAATGAACTAAATTTCATAAACAGTGTCTAAAAATTCGATTTTCTATATTGTGCTTACTAGCAATATTTAATGAAGTAAGCATAAGACAGAACGGGAATAAAAATGTTTCCTTTACATGCAGAAAGCCTCTTTGGTCTTGAAGGATGCAGTGAGCATCCTTACACCTACTATCTCTCTTTTTTTTTTGCCTATGAGTTTGTTGACTCCGGTTACTTGACCCATGATGCCCATTTTCCCTCTTCGATCTAGCAGTTCCTACTAGCTGGTGGTACTCTACCTTTGCAAATTTCCCTGTTGATGTCTTTGTGCATTCATCCAAATATTTTGGGGGTCGTCTATTATTTGCATCAGGTACAGCAGCAGGTTGGGAATAGAATCATGGGCAAAACAGACATTCTCACATACACCATCCCTGTTCAGTGTCAGGAAGGAAGCTTCCAGTTTACAAACATGGAGTAGAGTTTATATGGGTTAAAAATATGCAAAGAAGTATGCATATGTGTGTGTGTGTGTGTACAGATACATAACAATTAAAATATTTAAAACACATCACCAGTATTTAGCAAACAATATACTGCACAGCTGGCTGAAGGGGCAGGACACTGACTGGAGGTTATTTGGAAATACCAGTCTGCAGAGTAATGTGTAAGTTGTGATGTGGAAAAGACAAGATGGTCAAAGGTCCTGTGCAGAGGGAAAAGCCCTGGTGTTCTAGGAACTGAGGAAAACTGGTGTGACTGCAGAAGGGGGACTGTGGCTTAAGAAGAGAGGCGAAGCCAAACCGGAGCTGGACTGTCCTATGCTTATGGATGGCTCTCACATGCAAGTGGATGGCACTGTAGGATTTTAAACTAGGAGTAACTTGGGCAGAGTTTTGAGATTATTAACTGCCTATAGTTTGAGAAAGAACCAAGGGAAGAAAGAGAAAAGAAGTCGTCAAGAAGCTATTACAATGATTCAAGTAAGACGTAATGGTAACCCAAACGATGAGGGTGTCAATGGGAGGGAGGTAAGAAGTGGGAAGACTTGAGATTCAGAGTCTCTCTCTCTCTCTCTCTCTTTCTGAACATGAAAATTATGGAAAAGGAAAAAAGGAATCTGGCTTGAGAAACTGGATAGTCCATTATAAGATCAAAAAGGAGCTGTCAGTAAAACAAATTCCAGAGCTGGAGAGACGCCTCAGTGGTTGAGAGCACTGGCTGATATCGCAGAAGACCCAGGTTCAGTTCCCAGTATCCACATGGTGGCTAACAATTATCCACGGCTCCAGTTCCAGGGGATCTGACACGCTCTTGTGACCTCTGTGTGCACTGCACAACATGGGTACACTTATATTCATGCAGGCAATAAATCTGTACACATAAAATAAAATTTAAAAATAAATAAAATAAATAAAACAAGAAAATTTCTCTGGAGAACTTTGTCACATTAAGCATGGACAAGAATATCAGTTTACAGTTTCAGTAAACACTCTTGACTTTGTGTTAATAATCCCAAAATTCAAAAGAGAAAATGGAGATACTTCAAGGTGACCACTGGTATCTTTCTTGGCCAATGGATAGGTTTAAGATGACTAAATTGTGAAGAAGACATTGGTAATATGAGCAAGATTAAGAAATTTTTTTAGCTTGCGCTGGAGAGATGGCTCAGTGGTTAAGAGCACTGGCTGCTCTTGCAGATGATCCAGGTTCAATTCCCAGCACCCACATACATGTAGACAATATACTCATACACATAAAAATAAAAATAATAAATTAACAAAAGAAACTTCTTAGTTTGAAAGAACAATAATAGAGATGAATTTCCACAGAGAAAAGATAGCACTGGTGATAAAATTTAGTTGAAATATGCTGAGTGTAGCATGAGATTTTTCTATTACAGCTCCCGAGGTCACTTTATTACTGACTTAGGCAGTTATTTCTGTAATTAATTCCTCTTATTTAAAAGATAATAAATAGAATTAAGGCAGTTAATTAGTTACTTTTCTCACTACTGTGGCAGAATACCTGACAAGAGCAACTTAAGGAAGGGTCTACTTTGCACCACGGTGTGAGAGGATTTAGTCCATCATGGGGAGGAAGGCGCCGGGTGAAATGTGAGGCATCTGCAGTCAGCGAACAGAGAGAAAGTGCCGCACCTCTTCACTTTATCCTTTCCCCTTCCTATTCCGGTTAGCACGAGCCCATGGAATGGGGCTGGCCACATTCACAGTGGTCTTCTCTCCTCGTTAGGCCTCTCTGGAACCACTTTCACAGACACATCCAGTATAACAATTTCCCATGAGTAACTCCAAATCCAGGCGAGCTGACAATAAAGATAAGTTACCACGATCTGCAACTTTGACTTATTTCCTTTGCATATCGGCGGCTGAAAATTCCTAAGTGTGAGTCACTTATGCTTCAGTGATTATCATCAAAGATCACGGAGTTCAGCACACAGTTATCTGAATGATAGCTTCTCTTTCTGGTTCTCCTCTGCTGTACCTCATAGGGACTTGAGAATTAATTTTCTTATTTTAATTTGGAGAATATAAAGTTGTGATTCTTACCTCGAATAGATAGGACACATGATGATGAATGGGGGGGGGGGGCGGTGCCAAACAAGGCGAGTCATCCAATTTCTGCCCAGGCTAATAGTTCTACTGGACACTTTTACCATCATTCTGGTACAGATTTAACAATTTTAAAACTATGAAATCCTACTGTGTTTCATGATTTCATTAGTTATTCCACAGTCTGAATGTATTTTGTTTGATTACTAATGAATTCCTGTGACACATTTTTACTTCCTAAGTAGGATGTTCTGAAAACTGCCAACTGATCATTAAAATCCACTACAATTATCATCAATAGAATACAATTATAATCAATTAGCATAAAGAAGTTTATCTATATTTCACTATTTTTAAACATTAATATTTTCAGTTTATAGTAAGATGCAAATTAAGGAAAGGAATAGCCAACCAACTATAGACCTGGATGTGTATTACCAGAGTTACAAATATAGCTAGTTTCCATTTGTGTCATTATTAGAAGCTATGATTTGCTTAATGTCAACGTGTGCCATGAACCACATTAAATACTCATTTATTATGTCTAACCTAATAGCTACTGTTGAAGATAGATGCCGTGATCTCTTAAAAAAAATGACGAAATATGAAAATGAAATGTGGTACACATTTTGTATAAAGAAAAATGAAATAACAAAATTTATGGGGCTGGAGAGATGGCTCAGAAGTTAAGAGCATGGACTACTGTTCTTGGAGAGGGCCAGTGTTTGAATCTCAGTACCCACATGGTACTGAGTACCCAAATGCCCTCTTCTGACCTCCATGGGCATTGCATATCACAGAGTGAACTTTTCTTGTCCCAGTCCCATGATATTTCCCTGTTCCTTTTACCAGTTTGGTAACCTAAGCCACCATTCTTCAGGAATCTGGTTCTGATCCCCTGAGGCCGAGTAAAAATTCCTCTTATGCTCTCTCCTAGAGCACCATGCTAATTTCTCTGATGGAGTGGTTAGCATAATGTATCCAAGCCACTGTTTATGTCTTTGTACATTCATCGCACCAAGAGCCTCTTTTTTGAACACAGAAGTCTCCTTTCACTTTCTGGCATCTCCAGGCGCGATGTCTGACCTTTAGTGGGAGCTCATCGATTCGTGCTAAGTGGATGGTGAGGTGACCTCAAACAGAGCACATCTGGGTTTTATAAAGATGTGATGAAGTTAATATTTATACTGAAATCCTATTTTTATTGCCATTCATCTTGGATTATGATGCTGTAATTAAGTATACAGAAGAGCTGAACTTTGGGGCAGAGCAAAACGTCCAAAATGTTAGGAACTTGTTTTACTCTATTAAAGATATAATCATGTCCAAAAAAACCGCCTAGGATACTTGATGAATACAAAAACATTTTCATTAGAAACACTGCTGTTTTGAAAACTGTTGTAATCTAGTGGAAAAAAAATCACACATAAAACAAATGAAAAAAAAAGCAGATTTTGCTTTTTCCTGTGTTTAGAAAATGAAGACATGTTTCTCACACCTCCTCTGTTTAAATATCCCACTTGAAAAAAGGAATAAACAGTGAAAACTTAATTTAGAAGAATGAACTTTTAGTATATTCCTTCCCTAGTCATAATAAAGTTTAAATGTTAAAAAATCACATTTAAATGGTAAAGATTTCTGTCAGTTTAAAGAGACTTTATATGTTATGCACTGGATTTTCCAAGTGTCATTTACAATCCTTGTGGGAAGAGCATTTATACACTGGGGAATGAATGATCCTCATGCCTGTAAGGTGTATGACTCATATACCACATATGTAATACAGACACTATTCTTTAAAACTTGTAAGGTGGGAAGGCCACATAGTACAAATAAAGAGATGCTGGGGTCCTGTGGAGAGAGGGCCTGAGGGGATAAAAGGTGACCAGATATCAGACTATTGCAAATATTCCTGGACATGCTGGGAAGGATCTGAATAAAGACAGTAATGGAAAAGCAGATTTCAGAGACGCCAAGGGAGAAGGGTTTCTTATCTGCAGAAAATGTATCATGGTTCTCTAAAGAGAGAAAACAGTCTTACTAGCAGATCAAGTTTATCAACTGTTTTGAAATAATTTAAAACAATATTTCTGAGTTTTCCTCTAGGATATACACAAAGGGTTTGATAGGTCTAATACCAGGTATTCACAAAATTCTTGCCTTTCATCTTTCCTCGTATGGATGTACAGCACCAGTGGATTGTAGTAGAAGCGATGAGTGTTACTTCCGGGCTGAGTTATGAGAAGCCCTCTGCTTCAGCTCTTTTTCCCTATGCCGTGTGGCTCTGGAAGGCATGTGTTGAGATGAAAGCACGGAGAAACAAGCACACTGGATTCTTGGCTTCTGTATAACTTAGAAGATGCTCTAGTGACTGCAGGAAATCACAGGCCTTGTTGGAGTAAGAAACAATGTTTCCTTGTTAAGCCACTGAGACTGTGAGATACGCTCGTTGCTGTAGTATAGCTGATTTCTGACCAGTAAAGCAGGTGATGCTCCCTTTAGATGAGGAACTAATGGCACTCAATGAATTCTGAGAGAGAAAGATTCTGTCCTGGAGAGGTTACCTAATCCCAAGTGGGCAGACCTAAACACAGGCATACATGAGCACCACTACATGGACTCCATGCATTATACACACACACACACACACACACACACACACACACACACACCAAAAAAAAAAAACCACACATGCACACAAATATACATGTATAAATGTGCAATGTATATGTACCAATAGTAGAAGAAGACAAGAAATTGAGACAGAGTGGAAGGGACACAGGAAGAGCTGGAGGGAGACTGGGAGGGCAGACATAATGCAAGCGCAGCACTCATGGATGAAAATCTTTAAAAAAATGAACTATAGAGAACAGAGAAAGAGGTGATGGTCAAAATCTCAACCTAGTGTGAAGAAAGTTCCCAGACTTAGAAGACTTTCTTAAAAAGTTTTTATTCATTTCAAACAAAGGGAAGCAATGATACTGACTTAGCATATATGAAGGTGAGAGAGGTATCATTCACATGCATCTATGTGGATGAAATTGTAAAATATTGTTTCATAAAAAAGTGAAACATAGACTGTGTAATTTAAAAGCAGGTCTTACTTCACAGAAAGGATTTTTTTTTTCCCTCATGTCTTTAGCACAAAATAGCGTGCGGTTTTGGAGAATAAGCATTAATAAAACTAATTTTATGGATTAAAATATAAACACACCTAGACTTTAGATTAATATACTAACATAAATAGCACGTTTCTGCAGTGGGCTTGTGACCACAGCTTCTAGTAACACCACACTAAGAATAATCCCTAAGTGACAACATCCATGGTGCCATTTTCTCCCAGCAGTAGTGTGAATGAAGACACAATCATCTACCTTTCTCACTAAATCTCTGTCTACGGGTAGAATGCAACTGAACCCTGGTCAGTGGCACTGACAGAGACGAGGACAGCGGTAGTTCCCGTTTCGCCCTTCAGTGCTCCTGAGAACACTGCCAGCTGTGCCCAATAATAAGAAGCTCTTGTGTGTAGGAAATCATAGACTTCTGTACTTTAATAACTTAAAAAATATTTATTTATTATATTTATTTGTATATGAGTGTATTGCCTGCCTGTATGTAAGTACACCTGGGTCATACAATGCCCATGGAGGTCAAAAGAGAGAGACAGAGTCCCTGGAATTGGAGTTACAGATAATTATTAGCCACCATGTGGGTGCTGGGAATTGATCTCTAGTCCTCTGCAAGAGCAGCCAATGCTCTTAACCATTGAGCCATCTCTCCAGTCCTGCACTTTCACGACTTTTAATAAGATGATTAGCAATATGCCTTTAATATATCACTACTCAACTGGATACTGAAAGAGACTTTGTAGGAATAAAATGCTCTCAGGACTTGGTCAGAAGATAAATAACATTTGTGAATTTACAACTCATCACTAAAAATCAAAAATTAATCAGGAGGGTACCTATGGATTGATAGATGAAACTTTCCTTTTGTTAGTCCTTGTAAGAGGGAGATAGCAGGGTGACTGCAGAAAGGTCAGGAAAGAAAAAGGAAGATGAATGGAAAAAGATAATCTTTTCTTAATTATTCAAATCTTCAGGAAAAAAAAATCTTGCTTCAAGTAAAATCTTACTTGAGTCTAATTAAGCATTTTGCTGCAGGATGGAGCTATAATTAAAGCCTTACCTTATATGGCTTGCTAACTTGCAGCTGCAGGCAGACTGGTTTAACATATCATCATATTGGCATTAGTTTGACAAAATGTAGTAATCATTTCCTTTTGTGGACGAGAAAGACACCAGAAGATGCATATTCTAATTTGTACGTTAGCGGATCCAGACATCATTATTAGAGGTTAGAGGGTATATATGGCACTGCAATTTTTCCCATTCTCTTTTTAGGGAATTGGATGCTTTGCTTATTTTGAATACACGTAACTTGACACAAATGATCTAAAACAAGGCAAGGAAACAGCAGGGAAAATGGAAGAAAGTGGGACACACAAGCTCTGCAAAGCATGCAAAGTTAGTACTTTTAAAAACAGAAAGTTATCTTAGGGAGATGCAGACTTGTGAGTCCACCTGGCACTCGTACCAAATTATGGTCCAGGTCTTCTGAGCTGAGGGCATGCAGAGCACAACACCACAGTCAGCTAGAGTCAGTTATGCAGGAACCCATGCTCATTTTAGCAAGATCCAGGATGGAAATAAGCTTGTAAAACCGAAAATAGAAAGTCATCCAATGCACAGGGCACATAATCCTGATACAAATCTAAAAGGTCTGGGGTACTACTCTAGGGATGATGATCAGCATCTTTATCTTGGACTTTCCCATGCTCAGGTCTCCCAGACACACTTAGTTATCTCTAGACAGTGTGTTAGAGATGCCCTGCAGATCTGTGGGTGGACAGAAATAGTAACCAGAGAAAAGAACAACTAATGATTTCTTTGGGTTTGGCAACCAAAAAACTCTTTTCTTTCTTGTTAAATTCTACAAAGATCTAAATTGTTTAACTGAGAGCTTCACTGGATTTTAAATGGGCATCAATATCTTTGTTGTCTATAGTAAGAATTAAAGTCAATGTAAGCATTTTAAATGGTTAGTATATTTCAGGGTTGTTCCATGTCTTATTAAGTACCTCCCTGAGCCATGCATCTTTCAGAAATGTACTGAAGGGGACTGAGCTAGTTTGAGGATATGCACCTGTGTGCACAGACAGCTTCACTTCTTCCTACATTTAATGCCTGATACTAATTATTTACTTTAAAATTCTCAACAGATTTATAGAATGGCTCATTCTTTCAAAAAGGTCAAAGAGGTTTAAAACAAAAACACAAACCACTGAAATGGGAAAGAAAACAGCTCAGATCATTCGAAGTTCAATAGACCTTGAAAATAAAGACTGAAAACATTACAGAGCTCTCCCTTCACAAATGGGAGCCTGGCCAGGCGAAGCCACAGGGAGCTGAGTTCTGTGATTATGAGTGAAAGTTGCATTGTCTGTCCCTGTCTGCTCTCCTTCCACTTTGTACTCTAATTTTAGACATACTGGCCTTGACAGCATCCCTTAACAAGAAGGTCAGCAGCAAGCAGCCCTAAATTCGACATTTCTCACACTAAGAAAGAAGAGGAATTTCATATTCTCTTCCGGTAGGTCAATGAATTTTATATAACCACAAAAGCATCACAGGGGACTGGACCTATATCACCACTAATTCTTTATAATTCTATTGTCCTTTATGTTTTATAAAAAGTCCATCTGGGCACAAATACGTGACTGGATAGGACTTAACATATATGATAGAATGCATGAAATCTGGTGGGGGTGGGGGAGCATGGATGGGGAGAGGGGTTTAAATTTGATTAAGATCCATTATAGGAAATGCACTAAAACCTCATAAAAATGTAAAAATACAATAAGTCCCCTTATTAAATGCATCTGTTTCTGACTTACGGCAAGTTTTTAGGGTCGGATTCAGAACAGTTCGTTCTGTAAAAGGTCAACTAGTAAATATCTGGGGTTTTGTAAGCCATAGTGTTTCCAGCATAATTGCTGTTACAGCCTGAAAGTGTGCATGACATGTGATAAACAGTTGTAGCTATGTTCTAATAAAACTTTATTTACAAAAACAGGCTGGCTTTTGTCAGAGCCTTAGGGTTATACGCTTATATAAATTACCACAAATGAGTTAACGGGGCATTACATCCTATCTCCCCCAAAACAAACAAAAACAAAAACCAGTTACTGTTTAGTTCTATGCTTAAAAGATCATTTCCTAGAGTGGCTATTCCTATAAACCTCAGAATATGTATGGTATCATATTCACAGATGTGATAAAAATACATTGTCCATCATAGTTACTTAATAATTACTCAAAAAATTCTTTAATTATTCTTTAAAATAGCCTAAGCTAAAAGTTCTTCATAGTTCCTTAAAATTATGAAAGCCAAAGTTCTGTAACCATATGTATGGTATCACTTGTCATTCTTGAAAAATAATAGCATTTATAGCTAATGCATATTTGAATACTTTGCATAAGTCACTGTTCAAAGTAGTCTTTAAAAACTCACTTAATCCTGTGATGTGGTTTACTTTAAAAATGGGTAAACTAAGGAACAGATAAAGAATTTGGCTAAGATCCTAAGGCTTATAGGTGAAAGAGGTGAGATTTGTACTCAAGCATTGTTGCTATTGAATTTGTATCCTTAATCACTTTCTGTCTAGAGAGGAAGAGTAAAGGAAAGCAAGTCAGTGCTCGGCCCCAGGAATTCCACTTGGCTTGTCTTTGTTGATCTGCAAATATCTATTCACTTACTCCTGTGTAGGAAACATGCCTAGTGTTTTCCATGTATTGTGTTTTTATTTCTATACACAGCTCTATGGAATAAACTTTTTCCTTATTTTATATCAACAAAAACTGTGACTTATAAAGCTTATGAAATGCTCAAGGACGTATGATAAAGGAACCAACAATGCTGATCTTTTGGAAGTGCAGTTCACTTGAAAATAAAGCATTCACTTTTTGAACCATTTGCAAGAGATTATCTGGGCAAAGAAGAAGCCACAGTCTAGGCTACCTGGTTGTAGTCATATTCCTCATGAAACGGAGTCATGTGTATGTCTTTGTGTAAGAATTTACCTTCCCAACTGACATCTGTGTTGCAGACTACTCAGAATTCGGTTTCTTGCCTCTACCTCACCCCATCAACAGATTGATGCCTGTGAGTCCAACTCTGATGTGTGGCTGTTCAACCCTTCTTTTCTTGCCCACACTCTATGACATTCAAAGATCCAGAGTGCTCCTGGCATCTGTTAGATTGTTCCAAAGAAGGTTTTATGGACACATACTTAGAGTCATTTCATTCTGCAAGCTTCAGGCTTTTATTGAAACTACAGCCACAGGACTTCTCTCTTGGGATCCACTTTGATTTTTATTGTATTTGTTAGACTTTTCTTACATATAGGAGTCTACAGTTAGAGACACCTAATCTTATCATTAGAGACAAAGTTTACATTTCCAAATTCTCCTAGTTGATTCAGGGTAATGTTCAAGAGAAGGAGAGAAAAATCTCTTTTGAAACTCTATCATTTTAAAGCCATAAATGTAACAAATATAACTGATTTTTTTCCTATTACAGTCAAATTAATTTGTAACTCCTTGAACAGAACTTGAACATGGATTAACTAGTCATTGAACAGGTAACCTATATTCTTTATGACATTTGAATAGAACTTTGGCTTTCGTAATTTTAAGGAACTATGAAGAACTTTTAGCTTAGGCTATTTTAAAGAATAATTAAAGAATTTTTTGAATAATTATTAAGTAACTAAGATGGACAACGTATTTTTATCACATCTGTGATTACTCTGTGTTTTTATATCTTATCCCTAACTCTTGGGTTCACTTTGCTTCATGCTGAAGCACATGACTCAGAATGTCTGTCAGCATAGGGGTCTAGATGGTGGACAAACAACTTTGCTTATCTGGAAATATCTTAGTGTTTCTCTTACACCTGTTTCATAGACTATCTGGGGAAGGAATTCTACACTGCCATTTTTGGAACTGCGAAGATATTAACATATTGACTTTTGGTGTCACTTGCTGAAAACTAGCTGTCAGCTTTCCTTCCATTTTAAGACCTGTATTCTATTTTGGATGTCTTTTATGATTTTTCCCTTTGTTCTGAATATTCTCCTTATGCTTTTCTCTAGGTAAACATTTATATCCCAGTGTGGTGCTTAATAATACTCTTAATCCAAATCCACTTCATGATGTTTTAGTTATTATCTATGAAATGCTTTTATTCTCCAGAAATTCCCAGGAGAGGAGGGGCAGAGGGCCTCATTATGGCTACTGTGTACAATTCTCTCCCCTATAATCTTCCCTGCTTTGCCCTGTATTATGATTGAATTTCTCACAATTATTTTTCAACACATTAACTTCATCTTTGTGTCGCATCTAGAATTCATTCTATCACATGAGTATTATTTCAAATCATGTTTTTCATTTCCAGAATTCTTTTTTAAGAATTAAAATTTATTTTTATTTTATGTGTATGAGCGTTTTGCCTGCATGTATGTAAGTGCACCCATGTCATGCAATACTTGCAGAGGCCTGAAGAGGGTGTGAATCTCCTGGACTTGGAGTTATGGATAGTTGTTAGCCACCATAGGTTGCCAAATAAATGCCCAGTGCCAAGTGTGTGATACCTCCCCTCAGACTCTTGCTTAGGGGTGTCCTGGAGACCCCCAAAGAGTACAGTTTTCCATTGTTCTTGGCTGCCCATGAGGACTTAATGGTAAGACCCTCACAAACACTGGTCCCAGCATATGCAGAAATCAAGTTGGTACTAACCATAAAGTTTCCTCTAGGCCGGCTATCTTTCATGGTACTGGAAGGTGCTATAGAGGCTGCATGTGAATGGAGGGGGCAGTCAACTGTCTTTCAGCTGGTAACCCTGGCAGCCATAGTAATGGTCAGTGTGGCAAGATATGCCCGTGAGTATCCAACTGATAACCCCGCAAACCATGACAATGATCAGTGTGGAAAGATATGACCATCAGTGCAGCAGTGACACAAATGTGATGGGGTAACCAGCCCCATTTAAACTGGACCGAAGGCCTGCTGACAGGTGCAGACAGTGCCTGGTACTATAATCTGGCCAAGAATCCATGGCGAGGGAGCTCAAAAGCCTCAGGAGCAAATCTACGAGTGTTACTATGCTAAATGGATATAGTATCAAACTGACTTCCCAATTTGTATATCTATACCCATAGATGAGTGCAGCTTTCAGACCTCGTCGGAGAAGTTTCTTTGTGCAGTAAACAGTCGTTAACACAGAAACGCACAACTGACAAAGTGCAGAGATGTGTCATTGGAGTGCTCAGCCACAAATGGGACATTTATGCCTCCCTTCCCACCAAGGCTCAGGAATCATCCCAGCAGAGGGAGGAGAGAGACTGTTAAGAGCCACTGGTCAGGGAGGACCAGAGCGAAACAGTCTTCGGGACATGACAGACCTGCCGCACTCATGAACTCTCAGCAACTGAGGCTGCCCGAACAAACCTGCATAAGATCAAGTCAGTCAATATTATAACATGCAGCTAGGAGGGGATCACAATCCCTTCCCTTGACTGAGGAGCTAATGGCTGTGGGATGGCTTCTGGGAGAGGAAGAGCCGGTTATCTTTAAGAGTATGGCCCATGGTGGGTGGACCATGCTCCAGTCAGTGGTCCTACACCCATGAGTATATGGACAGCAGAAGCTGGGCTTGCTTAGTTATTCCAAAAAATAAAAATTAAAAAAGGAGAATATGAAGTTTTGAGGTGGTTGGGAGATGGGGGTTGGATTTGAAAGTATTTAAGGGGAAGAGGAGTGTGAATATGATCAAATTACACTGGATGAAAGTCTCAAAGAATTAATAAAATACTATATATATATATATATATATATATATACTTTTTTTTTAAAAAGAAAGTTGTGCATCTTCTTTTTGAGTGGGAGATTTTAATCTCTCTCCTCTTCTTAATGCTAGTACTATTGTTTCTTGTGCTGGCCTCCTGGGCTCAACATGATGTTTGAGGACTCTCCTCTTGCCTGATATTTGGAGACAGGAAAGCAGCCAATAGATCCAGATCTTGGGTGGGAGAGTGCATGTGCTTTCTTTGTTCTTTCTGCAACACAGAATATAATAAATTACTGTCCCTAGGGAGCAGATGGTCACAGTATGTTTATGGATTCCTTTCTCCAGCTAAGATGACTTGAGTCCACTCAAGGAATCTGGCTCTGTCTCTTGCTGTGCACTGGGCACTTCTAGTCTCTAGTGGGACAGAGCATTCTGGCTTCCCCTTTCCTTACTTCAAGTCCAGAAGAACGCAAACTCCATTCCAACAGCTACTGTACAACTCTGCTACATCTTTTTATGCCCCTATGGCACTTCTTTGTAATTTTCCTCATTTTACATGTGGTGGTACTCGAGGAGCCTCAGAAATCTGCAGTGCCAAGCTGCTCTAATAATAGTCATTGTCTAAGACATTCATTTTTTATCATTACCACACCCTTGTTCAGCAATGATAACACTGTCACCTCCGTTTTCAACAGCAAAGGAAAGGCTGACTATGTCTTACCAACTGTTTGGTACTGCCTCCCTAACTGGAAATAGATGGCCCTAAATGAAAAGTTTCAATTTGCTTTTTTCCCAGGAAAAAAAAAAAATGCAAACAAAAAAACAAAACAGGTTTAAGCAACTCAGTGGTCCTACTTATCGTGACTTGCATTACATCTGAAAATTTCTGCAGTTTTACTTAGTCTTAATCTGTGAGAAATCCAACTATTTTTCTTGCATTTACTTAGCTTTTAAAGGATGAAAGCAAGAAATATAATAGGTTCAAAAGAGAGAGGTTATAACTTGGAAATTATTCTCTTAGTTACCATTGAAGAAAACTTTTATATTTATCTCTGCATTTTTATTTGCTCAAAGAAGGTTTCTATCTATTCTATTTCTGAAGACTGTTTTATCTAGGACTCCATCCTAATTACCATGGATGTTTATGGCCTGTAAATGTTATTATGCACAGCATTGAGGAATACAAATTTATTATTCTTAATATGACATATGCATTCTGGGAAATGTGTATCTGTTTCAAATTTCAATTAATTAAGCTGCATTTTCCTTCTGAATTATAATTTCAAATATGTGTTCTTCTAGAGGAAAAGAAAATATGGTTTCAAGTAGTGAGCCAGAATGGCAGCATTAGGAAAGCAAACTTACTAGTCAAGCACTGAGCTGGTAATAATACAATGATAACGCAGTATATTCTGTAGTTTAAACTTTACAATGAGAATGCAACATGATCCACTGTGAAGAATAGTACTCATTGTTAAGGAAATGAGAGGAAGCTTTTATTTTTGTTGAAGGAATTCTTGAAATTTTTAGGCACAACCATGAACCAATGACAACTGCTTTGGAGAGCTGCCTTTCCACTCCGCTCCTCCACCTTGATAATGGGGAACTGCTAAGAGCAGATCTAAAAAGACAGATTTGGGTCTAAATCTTCATTGTTGTTTGCTTTCTGTGTGACTTTAACCTCTCTGAAGCTCTGCTTCTTCATCTATAAAACAAAACTAACAATGACTATCTTTCAAAGTTAATGTAAGCTAAAAAAAAAAAAAAAAAGGCGGGCCTGGTGTGTAGCAGAACCTGGCATGGTTATTCAAGTTATCATTGCACACTGGCTTTTCTCCTGAAAGGTAAAATCACAAACACAAACATGAGTGGCTACACTCTACACATGGTACAGAGGTGCTTTCAAAGCTCTGCTTCTAGATCTCTATTCCCTGCTGTGCCTTTAATTCTTTCTAAGGGATGGGAAAGTGGGACAACAACAAGAAGGCAGGATTAAAATAACAACATGTGATATCATCATCACAGATTAGTAACATATTAGAAATCTAAAGTTGGCTCTTTATTCAAGGCTTCTTATTTTTAATCATGTCATATCACATCATTACAAGTAGATGAGATTTAAGAAACAGGACATAATAACAGGTCTCTGCCCTCAGTCTGAGACACAAAGCTCCTAAAGTGTTTGGAATTTTCTGAGGGATGGGGAAGAAAGATTATCTTTTGTTATGTGTAAGTCCCTTTCAAATCATACTGAGTTGATGACAATAGAGTTAATTTTGTTATGTTCCCCTGACTACTAACCTTCATCATCTAAGAAAGTTGTCAAATTCTATACCCCAAAACAAAGGCAATTAAGGTCTTAAGACTAAATTGTTGCAGTTTTGTTCTGTGATATTACATAATATAATTTTAGAATTATTTAGGAAAATGGCTTGATAAGTAGATTTATGGCTTCTCACACAAGTTTTTGTTCCTGCAAACTGTGAGCAGTAATAGGGATAATTCATTAAGGATCTTCAGATTGGAATTTACTGCATTATCTGAGCAGACTAAACACAAACAAAAGACAGAAGGAGATGAGGGGCCTGGAGAGATGGTTCAGTGGTTAAGAGTACTTGCTGCTCTTGTAAGGGACCCAGGTTTGTTCCCAGTACCCACATCCGTAGCTCACAACTGCCTGTAACTCCATTTCCAGGGAACCTGCTGTCTTCTCTGGCTTCCACGGGCACCTGCATGCACGAGACGTATATACATACACTCAGGCCCCCACACAAACCTAAAATTTAAAAGAAATGGAGGAAGGTAAATGTCAGAAGCCTGGAGCTTTGAAAAGGTTACACTGAGGAATTTGAAAATATAAGAAGACACCATGCATCGAAGAAGGAAGAAGCTTCCAGAAGGTAGAAACAAGCTCTTCCTTGGAGCATCCAAAAGGAGCTGCCCCCTACTAATTCATTTTAGACTGCTTTACAAAAATCATTTATTTTTATTTTATGTGTGTGAGCATTTTGCCTGCATGTGTGTAAGCGCACCTGTGCCATGCAATGCCAGAGCAGACCGGGAGGGGCCACTGGATCCCCTGGAGCTGGAGTTATGGGCAAGTGTTAGCTGCTATGTGGGTGCTGGGAACAGAACTTAGGTCCTCTGCAAGAGCAGTCAGTGTTGTTAACTGCTGAGCTATCTCTCTAGTCCCCATTTTGAGCTTCTGACCTCCAGATCTATAATATAATTAATTTATAAGTTTTAAATACATAACAACTCTGAAAGGATTATTTGCTTTTACATTATGTAAATTTAAAAAATTATAAATTTTATCTTACTGACTTACAAGTTTATAGTCCTAAGAAAATACACAAGGACAGTGTGCTAAGTAATACCATAAAAAAACTTTATAGCTGCAAAAAAGTGTCTTCCCTCTCATTACTTCTCCTCTGACTAAACAATCTCAGACACCAGCAGTCAGGACTAGCTGTGGCTTTGATCACAGATGCTGACTGCGTGACCTTCTGAGAAACATTTCTCTACACAGGTTTCAACTCAAATAACAGGAAGTAGGAAGATGATCAATAAGATGAGCCAACTGTAAAAACAGAAGTCCAGGAATTAGAGTAAAACACCAATAGAGCAGATATTTTTAAATGCAGAGGAATAGTCTTAAAGAGATTAGGTTTTGTGCAATATTGTATGTGAATCTCAGAGTGCTCTTTAGTCCTTGTAAGGTGTACAAAGCTGATCCTAATGGAGGGGGTATCCAACCCACTTAACAGTTCTTTCCTATTCTAGGTAATTGTGACCACTACATTCAGGTTTTCAAAAAGTGTAGACAGTCAGACTTTGCTTTTACATTTAAACTCAAAATTAATCTTTGTCTAATGCTATCTTTTTGGCATAAACTACTAATTTAAAAGAAAAAAAAACCTGCTTTCCTGTTAATACCACTCACTGAGTTTAAAGGCATGTGCTATGCCCACTCTATGCATATATGTGTACTCAGACAAACATGAACTTCCACTGGACAACTCAACCGCTCAGAAGTTGAGAGGGTGCCAGTGGGGAGAGGGTATAAAGATGATTAAGACTGACTGAGATGTTCTGTATGAAACACACAAAGATTAAATTAAAAATTTACAAAATAAAGCTGGAGAGTGCTGTGGTTAGGACTGGAAGGCAGAACGCTTGCCTAGCATGCAGCAGGCCCTGGCTTTACCCCATTTGCTACTACCACCACCAAAGAAAGAATTGGTTAGATAATTAAATTCCTGAACCAATAATCTGCTCTCATTTTTTCTTGCTAAAAACTGTATATATTTAATTTTAGAATTATGTATATATGTGAGTATGTGGTGCACATGTGAGTCAGCTATCTGAGGAGTCCAGAAGAGTCTGCTAGATCTCCTGGAGCTGGAGTTACAGAAGGTGGTCAGCTGCCTGATGTGTATACTGGGAACTAAACTTGGGAGCAGTGTGCACTCTTAGCTGCTGAGTCATCTGTTTAGGACTAAAGACTGTATTTTATTGCACTATGATGATACTTTCTTACTTTCCTGCCACTTGTATTGCATGTGAAGTGTTTGTGATTCATGTATTCTTACAATTAGGAAATAAAGGAAAAGACATTCTAGCCCTTCAGAGATGTGACCTAGGAAAAGGCATTCTAGCCCTCTAGAGATGTGACCTAATACTTCATGGAACTTAAACAGCAACCTGGCACCATCTAGGGGTGTTGTATCATACAGAACTAAAAACAAAACTCAAACCAAACAAACTTAAAGTTGGAGCCACTTCCCATGACTGTTTACCTGATAGCCAGAGGCTATGTAGAGGGCTATACAATGGATAAGGGCGAGCTAGTGTTTGAGGCTGGCAGAGGGACCTGTCACTTCCATCTCCAAGAAACCATCACAGTGGAAGCCAATACCTTGAGGTGGCAATTTCCTGTTAAGCTCCCCTCCCACTGGTTCCCTTCCTAGTACCACAGCCCCTCTTCCGCTTTCATGCCCCCACCTGAGTGTCCTGTTACACTTCTTTTTTCTTAAGTTCTTCAGTCTGTATCTATCTTATTCTTCCTCCATGAATGAGAGCCTTGATTTAACAGATGGAGAACCCAGGAGACCAAGCAGTTCCTTTTATTGTTCTTGATAGACATTCAGGTTCAGAACTAAATTTTTCTTCTCTGGTCAAAGTTACTTAGAAATCTGATGCTTCATTATCACAGTGCTCTGGTGGAATCCTTATAATTACCCATACAAAAATAAAAAATGCATTTTATAGCATTATTCTGTGTAGAATACAGTCATAATAAATTAATCCCTTCAATTCTTTGAAAATCTTTTCTCTCTCTCTTAACTCCAGGGTCTCTGTAGCCCTGCTGGCCTGGACCTCACTCTGCAGACCAGGCTGACCTTGAACTCAGAGCTCCGCCTTCCTCTGCCTCCTCAGTGCTGGGACTAAAGGCGGCATGCGCCACCACGCCTGGCTCTTGAATATATCTTGTTCGGCACCTTATCTCTATGTCTGTCTTATAAAATAAAATCCAGTGAGTCCAATTGATACTGTACACAGATTCATGTGTGTGCAGCCATCCAATGACAATGTGTCAACCTACTAGTCTAACAGTAAACCTATTGTTCCATATTTGTTACAGTTAGCTATGACCTGGGACAGAGGATATCCACACAGGTTGCCAGAAAAAAAAAAAAAAAAAAAAAACGTATGCACTAAAATGTGAAGTTCAGAAAAAAAATTAGTATTTTAAATTTATACTTTTGGTAACTTTTCCCCTACTATTAATATGTCCTTTTTTTTTGTTAGAAAAATCTAGCAATCCTAAGGTTCTTGCACCTTGCAATGAACCAGTCTTAGTACAACTAGAAAGGGAATATTTGGCTTTATATATTCAAAAATGCCTCCAACTCCAGATCTGTACCAATGTCCAAATTTCAGTTAGTTAGATAACCTAGTACAGTTATCTAGTGATTTAACCTTACTTTAATAGTCAGAATCAAAATGGGGACAATTATTTACCCTTTCCTACAAAGCATTCTTATATACAGTGAAGATTCCTATGATCTAGGCTCAAGCTAGTTGCTTTTATTTCAAGTAAGGAAAAGATTCGGGACCTCCAACCATGAAGATAATCTGATCTGAGGTCCCCAGAGTGTGGATGATTTTGCCTTCTCATAAAGGAACCAGTTATTTTTCTTAGAAATTTACGCTTATTCTTACATTTTTAGTTCTAGTTTCTATGTAACAGCTGATATTTTTTAAATTCTCAAGTATTTTATTTTTATTATTTATTATTTTTTATTGAATCATAATGTTTCATACAGAATAACTCAGTCAATCTTAATTATCTTTACACCCTCTTCCTCACTGGCACCCTCCCATAATGCCCCAACTGGAATCCATGCGTTCTTTCATTTTTGTTAAGGTCTATTGTGTTAAGTTAGTATCCTCAGGTCACCTCAGTGCAGGTTCATCCACTCAGGTCTAGTCAGCCTCATGTAAACATAGTGTACTTGTGTTTGGAATATCAAAGAATCCCTCGCTTTAGGAAGACAAGCTCATCCTCACTCAACAATAATCAGCTGCCAATATTTCTTAAGCAAAGGTTGGGGTCTGCAGCCCACTTCCCCAGTGCCGTGCTGGGTTTCTGTCTGTTTGAATTTGCATGGGTCTTGAGCATGCTGAACCACTGCTGCAGTTCATATGAGCAGGGATCCAGGAGCTTGTAGGATTCTATTTCCATATGGTCACATATTGGCTCCTCATTGGCTCTTACAATCTTTCTGCCCCCTCTCCTGTTATGGTCCCTGAGCCCTGGGTAAGTGAAACTTAATACAGGGACCCACACTCTGCAGATTCCTAATCTCCATGATTCAGTCATTTGTGACCTTTTGTGTTACTGGCCTTTTGTTGCATGAGGGAGCTTCATTAATGAGAGTTGAGAGATTCATTAGTGACTTCTTTATCCCCGTTTTATATTGCATGAGCCTTGGGTGTAGATAATCAGCTTTTAATGACAGCTGATGGAGGAGTTTTTGTTGGTCTAGGTGAAGTAATAATAATAATAATAGAAATAAGGCCAATGAAGTAAGTTTTCTATAAAGGTAAATGCTTCCAGTTAAGAAACAGTAATTTTCTTGTCAGATATTATGTCCTTTTATTTTTTAGTGTTAGACTGTTACTGAATCATGGTGATATGTTAATTTTAATTTAAATTAGAAGTTGGCTGTCTTCAAAATTATTTGTTTTTAAATATAATATCAAGTCAAAAATCATTTGATTTTTAAATAGATCTCCAGTCAGTAACACACAGCATGTTTTGAAAATCATGGCTTATAACACAATATAATCCAAAGACATGCTAATTTGATATTTAACATTCTAACCAAAAAAAATAAACTTTAGGAAAATACTGAAACTTTGTTATTTGTAATTAAATCATCATGCTTCTAAGATAAGGAAACTTTGAACGCACAGTAAAAACACCACAGTTCCACAAACATCAGTCTCAAATCTGAGCTGAGGTGTTTCCAGAAACCTGTGTTGGTGTTGTATACAACAGCACACACAGTGCAAAGTGTACGTGTGTTCAGAACTCAGGCTGCAGTAAAGTCCCAAGATGCGACATGGTCAGTCACCCCCAGAAGCCCTCATTTGATTTTGAGTTCACTTTTTGCTGTTGAGTATTCAGAAATCTTTTACCTCTTAATATGTTTATTAATTCTTGAGAATTTGATACAATGTATTTTGATCATATTCACTCCCACTCTACCTAATTCCTCCCAAACCCGCCCCTACCACCCCACCTCACCCAACTTCATTCTCTCTCTCTCTCTCATAAAATAAAATCCAGTGAGTCCAATTTGTGCTGTACACATATTCACGGGTGTGCAGCCATCCAATGAAATGTGTCAACCTACCAGGGTTTATATTCTTAAAGAAAAACACTGAATCTCCTTCCCCCAGAAGCCATCGATTGTCAGCAGCTCCCCAGTTAAGGATGAGGGCTCATGAGCCCCTCCATGTAGATTGGCTTGATCTTGTCCAAGTCTCGGGCAGGCAACCTCAGCTGCTGTGAGTTATAAGTACACTGGTCCTGTCATGTTCAGAAAATGCTGTTTTACTCTGGCCCTTTCTGAACTCTAGCTTTTCCAATTTCTCTGCACCCTCTTTTTGTGATGGTGCCTTAGCACATGATATGACTACCCCATTTGTGATTGTGCATTCCCCTGACATTTATACTCTGTACTTTTCTTCACTGTGAGTTTTGTTTTTACCACCATCCACAGCACAAAGAAACTTCTCCGATGAGGTCTGAGAGGGACACTAATGCATGAGCATAGAGATCTGAAGAGAGGGCAGTTAGATACAGAGTCTATCTAGCAAAATAATAATAGTAGGTTCACCCAGGCCTGTGAACTTGCCAACCTTGAGTTCTTGGCCAGATTTATAGCACTAGGGATGTGTTTTGGCCTGTGGAGTGGGATGTAAGTCGAGCTAGAAGTTAGTTGGTTATCCTCATAACACTCACGCCACTACAGCACCCGTGGGCCTATCTTGCCATGCCATTTTTGTAGTTCACAGTGTTCATAGCTGGGTAAGACTTTGATGATTGTTTCTCCCCAGCGGTCTACATAGCACTTTCTTGAGTGAGGTAACCCAGACTCAAAAGAGAAGCATTGTATGTTCTCACAAACATGTGGATCTTAGGGGCAAATCTTTATATCTGTGTGCTTAATATGGAGTATCTGTAGAATCCACGAAAGGAGAAGAAACCATTGGTGGTAGGGGGAGAAATATCTTAAGTAAAGAGGATAACAGACTTTAGGTGACATGAAGGGAAAAGGGGAATAACGGGGAGTGAGGTTTGGGGGGATGCTCATCAACACTTGATGGTAAGACTTGTACTGCCAAAGACACACTTTGGTCCTAGGATATGAGAAATCAAGTTGGAAGGGATCAGGAAGCTTCCTTCCTGGCGGTTAGCTTTCAAAGACTTTTAAAGCGGCATTTGACTCTAAGTGTAAAAGTGTGAGCATCACAAAGGGTGTCTGTGGTTTGATGAAATGCTGCTTCATTCTCACAGCACTGAATCGCTCCACCTCTGATCCATGCATCTTCATTTGTGGCAGAGGAGCTACAAGTGGACATAGGAATTATTCTAAGCTCGAGACATTTTCATGTAAAAGAACATATTCATTCTCTTGTAAAGACCAGAAAGCATGCATTGGGTCTTGTCTTTCCAACTGGAAGATGTAAATTATGTGCCCTGAACTCTGGCACAGTGTCACTCAATATATTTTGAACATTGTTGTTTTGGTAAGTCAGCAGTAACACATGCACTCTATAAATGTCAAACATAAAATGCAACACATTCAGCATTCTATAAAACCGTGGCATGCAGCTTAGCATCCCAACCATCTGAAACAGCCATAATGTAATTCAGCCCATTCCTACTAGGAACAAAGACATTCCTGTATTCTGCATTTTCTATGGCACACATCTATTAAGAAAACAATGATATTTTCTCCCTTCCTAAGAAAAGCTTTTTGTTAAATAATCTGTAATACCATGAATATATGCATTTTAATTACCAGGATTTTTATTAGTATATGTAAATTATATAAATTAAAGGGTTTCATTTAGACTTTGTCATACATGCATGCAACATATTTTGATATTTTAAATTTTATTTATTAGTTTTATTTATGTGTATGAGTGTATTGCCTGCATGTATGTAAGTTCCCCTGTGTTGTACCCTTGGAGGTCAAAAGAGGGCATCAGATCCTCTGAAACTGAAGTTACAGACAGTGGTTAGCCCCATGTGGGTGCTAGGAATTGAACCGGGTCCTCTGCAAGAGTAACTAGTGCTCTTAACTGCTGAGCCATCTCTCAGCCCCACATACTTAGATTTTTAAAGGATATATTATTCAGGCATATACTAGTACTTTTCAGTTCCAAATACCTGATTCATTTGATTGAACATTTTAAAGTTTAATCTGCATGCCATCCCTTCCAGGTATACAGTATTGGCCCACAATAAAGAGAATCATAGTGAGCCTGAGTATAATGTAAGTGACAGCATTAATGAGTGATGCCATCAAAGGCAGCGACAAGTGAATCCTGCACAGATTTGATTCTTTTTTCATTATATCAAGACCTCAACTGATTTTGAAAGTAGGAATGACTCTCATCTACTGCAGACACAGGACAGTGAAATGTGTTTATAATCCTTATCAACCAATACACCATACATCAGGAGACCTTTGTGTACCCTTAAGCTAGTTCAAGATGTTGATGGAGAGATATGATTTAAAAACATTTAAAGCATGGAGTCATTCCTGGATCAGAATGACTGGTTATCCCTACCAGCTGTTTGACAGCAAGCACTTTAGTGTAGCTTATAGCCAACGAGCAGTGAAGAATAAAAACATTTCATCTATGACCCAGTTTTCCATCGTACACACAACTGGATGGAACCTCAGAAAGTGATTCTTGCTTACTTCAATTTTGTCACTTAAAATGAAAGTACTTGCCTTTTTCACTTTGTGGGAAAAAAATGACTTTTCAGGGCTGAATCAGAAAACATGAAAATACACGTCTGTACCATATTGAGTAGTAATGAATGTTATTCTAAATTTACAAAGTAAGTCTACACAAATTTTATATCAGGGACTATCTCATTGCTTCTGCCAGAATGGCATGCTCCTCACGGTGTTCTGCCAGCATCAGACGGTTATGCTGATGATCACATGGGAATAGATGCACATATACTGCTTTTTACAGTGGTTAAAATGGTGAGATCTCAGTAACAGAAACAAAAAATTCCCACCAAATAGGATTATCTAATTGTATACTTGATCATCATCATTCTTAGCAATGCATTTACGTTTTTTTAGTCTTAATTTCTGTCTTTCCAAAAAAGTTTCTCTAAGTTATTGTTTCTTCTAAGTATGAAGGGTTGAATCCATAGCACTGCATGCGCTATGTCTGCACTCTACCACTGAGTTGCACCCCCAGCCCTATAAGGCAAGTCTGAAATAAGATACACTGTCTGGGAAATGATGTATTGGCTGCAGTGATGAGATGGAGTTATAGAAAAAGGAATAAATCTCTGTATATATGATTAACAAAACTAAAGTTATCTATTAATGCCTTTGATCTCAGCACTCAGGAGGCAGAAGCAGGCAGATGTCTGTGAGATCAAAGCCAGGCTGGTTTGTGTAGTGAGTTCCAGGTGATCTGGGGCTACCAGGAGGCCCTATCTCAGAAAAAAACAAAACAAAACAAAACAACAATAACCACCAAAATACAAACAACAACAACAAAAGAAGCAGAGTCAGACCCAAATACAACGTCCACTTAGGTAATTCATATTTCATATCATTCAAGGTCCAAGGTTGTTTTACCTCTTAGGGAATGTGAACCAGTTCCAGTTACTCTCACCTTGCTGTTGTGTACCTTGACCTTTTGTAGTGATTATTGCCAGCTTGTGATTTCTAGGCCTGATACAGGTTGGTTATCCCTTATCTGAAATACTTCCAACTCAAAGTGCTAGGAGAGTCAGTTTCTGGGTTTGGGGATATTTGCACATACATAATGAGATATAGCTTTTGGGAGAGGATTCAAGTCTAAACACAAAATTCACCTGGTTTATATACACCTGATACAAACAGCCTGAAGATCTTTTCTGTAATATTTTAGTAACATTATGTATGAAACAAAGTTCATCACAGATTAAATGGCTCCGAGAGCCAGTCTTTTCCCCTGGTGACACAGTGTGTGCTTATCCCTTTCATGTGCAGTGCAGTTGAGAGTTTTAGATTGGGAGCTATTTTTGATTGCAGGTTTTCCAATGAAGGATGAATTATGAACTACAGAAATTTTCTGGCATTGACAACTTCTGTGTTAGAACCACAAAGTATGTATATTGGAACACTATGTTATTTTCAGTAAGTGGTGTAAGTTATTTACAGGATAAGATGATTTAGTCTTCAGGACCAATATAAACTGAAGTATATCCTAGCTTTTTTTTTTTAATTTCTGATCTCCAGAGTCCAAATATCCTGACTAACTCATTTGATCACTTTGTAATCTTTTTCCTGCTAATGTGCCATCCTCCGAAGTCTGCCTACTGCCATGAGGTTCACATGTGACATTTGTTCATTGATTCTACAATCGTTTGTTTCCTCAGCTCTCTCTGGGTGTTAAGCATTGAGCCGTCCATGGAGATCCAAACACAAAATGGGCATCTTTACCAACTTAATTTTCATTTCTACTTATCAGAGATAAACTGCTATAAAACACTGCATATCCACAAGCTAATGGCTTAGCTGCACTTTTAAGGATGGCTAGCGGTTGACAGACAGGGACAGGATGAGATAAACTCTTCCTTATTTCGACAGTTAATTTAGACAGTTTTCTTTCTATGTTAGCTGTATTTAGAGTCTGGAGTGAAGCACCCTATTTTGAAGGGGTGTGTATTCTGATCATCAGCAGAGGTATTTCAGACACACTGCCCTTCTGCTTTTTGCTCGTCAGACAACAGTATACGGCACAGATTTCTGAGTGCTATTAGGATTCCAGGAATATAGATGCCTCTGATGTCTCCTTCATTCTCAGTTATCCCTTGTCTGCCCCTACTGATCGGTATGCTAGAAAGGAAACCTGAATGACTCTCCTCTGTTCCCCCTGGGTGGACAAAATTGAAAGATTGAATCACAATGTGCCCTTGTATTAGACTTTTTCCCCAAACAAAGCAAGGTCATCCTTTGGTGAGATATGCAAACAGAATGTCATCTTGTGAATGCTCCAGGCATGGATACTGGAATGTGGGGTAACAAATTATTTTAAGGGGGTGGGCAGGTCAGGAGATGACTCAGTGGATAAAGAGTGCTTGCTGCACAGGCACGAGGGCCTGTGTTCAAAGCTCCAGCACCCACATAAAAAGCTGGATATGACCATACACTTGTTATCCCAGAGCTGGTAGAGAGTGGGTTACGACAGGAGTGTCACTGGGACCTGGTGGTCACCAGCCTAGCTCCAGGGTCAATGACCATATCTCAAAGGAGTAATGCAGAGAGTAACAGGGCAGGATACTCTGTGATCTCTTCCCTCCACAGTGCTCACACTGGCCCACACACCTGTACACACAAGTGTACATATACCACATATGGCAAGTTCTAGGTCGGTTGGGGTTACAGGGAGAAATTTGACAGGGAGGCGCTATCAGAAGGGTACAGACAGGGGAGAGAGTCTAAATATGACTGAAATATATTGAATGAAATTCACAAACAGAACTGTATGAAAACCAATATATAGATAGACGCTAGAAAATGTTTTCATAAATGATTTATTTTCTCTGGGGGTTCACACAATGCATTTTAGTCATTCACTGTCAACTCCTCTATCAGTTCCTCCCAGATTTCACCTCTATTTCCCACCCCTCAACATCATGTCCCTAAACATTAATAAGCACTGACTCCAATCTGTGCTCTTCCTATGCTTCTGAGCGTGGGGCCACCTATAGAGCACAGCTGACTCACCCGGAGCTGCCCTTAAGAAAACGGCCTCTCCTTCCCAAGAAGCTATCAGCTGTCCACAGCTCCTCAGTGAAGGGTGTGGGCTCATGAAATAGTGGTTTGAAAACTCTTAAAACTATCTGTAATCTCTAGTCCTTCCCTGTTATTCACCCCTTTTTAAAACCTAGGTATGTTTTGGCTAAAATATTTTCAACAATTCCTGAAGCAGTCCAGGGACACCATTCATACCAAAGCCAATGTAGTGTTCCCGAAGGAAGATGCCTCTAGAACTGTGTGAGACTCTGTTGGAATCTTATCTTTCCTCCTGATAAGCTATCTGACACTCGACTGGAGAGTTATTCATTCTGATTCTGTTTCCTTTTCTGTAGAGACAATAAATTGCATCTCCAAAGGCTGCTTTCAAAAGTAAGTTAGATAGCTTATGTACAGGGAGTGGTGTGGGCCTCGCACCAACACCAGTATGAGTTCTCCGAAAACCACAGCACTGACATTTCACAGTTCAGTAAACAACTACAACGTGTGGTCTAAATAGAAGGTGATACCAAAAAGGATTTGTGAAATTAGGAAGAGATTTAATCTGCTGAAAATGGGGCAGGTATGCAAAAGTTAAAGAGGTCATATCAGAATCACCATCTTTATGGTTTAGAATTACATAACTGGAAGAAATGAAGACTAATCAGAGTACTGATTCATTAGGATGTGCTGGTACAACTATTAGTTATCAAAGACAGCTATTTGAATAACAGAGACTGCATTCATTAAGGACATACCTGTTACCAACAAATCACAACATGCTTAATATAAATGCCACTCCCTGAAGAATGTAGAACAAGTCAATATGTAACTGAATAGATTATTTAGTTCTTCAGTCAAGAAGTGTTGGAACTATACAATAAAGTGTGTCTTAGGAATTACAGGTTCCCAGAGTGATAGAACTGAAACCTTCTACTGCATTATTATACCTGGAAACCTACAGTCTAAAGAAAATAAAAGACATGCCTAAAGTCATAATAGGCAAAATTAGTTCTGGTGTTTGACATTATTAGCTTGTTTTTCACTATTGAAAAGCAATCTAGTTTTATCCAATATACATACAAACAACTGAACAATTAAAAATAAGGGTTTCTGGGCTGGCTCACTGGTTAAGAGCATTGGCTGCTCCTGCAGAAGACCTGGGTTTGGTTTGCAGCACTCACATGGCATCTATCATCTGTAACCCCAGTTCTGGCAGATCCAATGCCCTCTTCAGTCCTCCATACTGCACAATATAGATGCACTTACAGACATGAAGGCAAAACACTCACACATAAAATAAAAATAAATAGATAAAAATTAAAACAAGAAATGTGGGTTTCCATCTCAATGCTGTGTCTGGAGTTCACAAGGTAATGGAAGGCATTTGAAGGATGGGCCAATGGGGTATGTGCTGTGGGGAATCTGGGAATACTAAAGAAGGTAAATGCAGGCATTCCCATGACATTGGGTCTACTTCTGGCTTCTCATATCCCAGCCTGGGATATAAAGTGTAGGGCTTAGGGCATTTTCTTCAAGAGCAACAGAGGAGCTAGCCAGGCAAGCCGCTGCTTCACAGCAGGAGATGATCTGATATTAAGTCTGGACAGAAAACCCCATCCAATGAAGAGTGAGGAAAAGCTGGGTTTCCTAGACGACTTTCCATTCACCGAAACACAAGCACTAGTAGTCCTACAGTGGCACATTTGAATCTTTTACCAAATTGGTTAAGGCTACACTTTCAGAAAGGATTCATTTGAAGATGTCTTGTGGCAAAGCATGATAGAGGACCATATCTCATTATATTTTCCAAGTGTGTTAGCTTTTGCCACTTCCTTTAAACATTTTTTTCTATTTTCATATAGGAAGAAGTAGCCATCTTGAAGAAAATACGTATCACTCATCACCTCACATTTTCTAGAACTAAATAGTCAAGTTCTAACATAAGACTGATGATGTAAGAAACTTCATGCACAATAACGAATTAGATGATGTATTCACAATATAACATGAAGCAGACTAATGGTAGAGTCACTGTGTATATCACATGTTAGCAGAGAGTAGTTATTCTACCCCACATTCAACTGAAACATGTACAGTTCAAGTAGAAGATGTAAAGCCTTTCACAGGATCGTCTCTTAGTACTTAATGAAGGCAAAGCTGGTGCAAAAGCATTTTTCTAAGTCAACAAAACAGGTCAGCGGAAAGGCCAATGATATGAAATATCCTTCCCAACTTGGAATGATTGGCAAGACTTGCCTTTTTAGCAGCTTGAAGTTCCTAAAAAGAAATGTTTCTCATTTTGTTTCCAGAGCTGATACATGCATCATAACCATGGCTTACAGTAGTTGTGCTGTCACCACCTGTTCCTGAAGGAACCAGCAAAGCTTCCTAGAGAATGTGCAACGGTTTGAGGGTGCAATGTCCTCCACAGCCTTATGTGTTTGAACACATGGTCCCCAGCTAGCAGAGCTGGGGGTCGCAGAAACTTTTGGATATGGAGCTTTAGGGTGACAGGAGCAGTCTTCAATGGTATAGGCCAGCTCTGCTTCTGGCTTGATCTCTTCCTCTCTGCTTCCTAACAGGTCACACTGTAAGCTCCTGTTGCCATGGACCCAGCTTCTCTAGACAACCTAGCTGCCGTGCCTTCTCTCCCATGAATGGACTGTATTCCTCTGACCCAAGAGGCAACACACATCCTTCCTCCTGTAAGTTGCTTTTCAAGTATTCTCTTACAGAGATAAAACAAATAATATAGAAAGAGTTACCATCTGTTAGAATTTTTACATTAATATCTACAAAACATCTTGGAGAAAAAAATAGGAGGAAGTAACACAGAAAAGTGCTCTGTAATGGAATTTTAGAAAATTTATTAAGGAAATCAAGTTGGAAAGTTTTTTCTAATAAAGGGACAAGCTTGTTTTCATACTACACACAATTTTAGCTCAGTGGAAAATTCTTCTAAAAAGACCAGCTTTTGCACACGAGTGAAAGTGTGTTATTGTCTTTGATTTAGCATGCAATCATCGAATTCTGAGTATCTTCATGCATTCTTTAAAATTAAAAAAAAATTTTTTTTTGAGACTGGGTCTCTTTATGTAGCCCTGGCTGTCCTGGGACTCACTGAGATCTACCTGCCCCAGGACTAACGGCATACACCACCACGTTCAGGCCTTTTGTTTGTTTCAATTATGTTACTCAGCATTTAAGTTCTTATATAACAGTGAGTGTCAGGAAACAGAATGGCTAAAGTCATGTAAATGCCCACTCACCTCCCATAATTTTGGATTGGCAGTTAATAAACTCCGGCTTCCTGTCTGTGAGGTACCTCTGGCAGGTGTGGTGGAGGATCTGGAAGAAGGTGCACTTTTCTGAGGCTGTGCTGGCTACCCACTGGTCAAAAGCATTTTCAAACAACAAATCAAACTCTGCAGAATCCTGGAAGAGACAGTGAAGTAACTACTGATCGTGATCTACACAAACTGCTGCTTCCAGCTTTGCTCTGTCAAAAGATACATAAAGGCAAAAACAAAATCTCTGGCACCGATCGTCTTTATTAGGACCCAGGAGTAGGGAGAGGCTGAATTTCTCTGTCAACAAATCCAAATCTTACAGTATTTATAGATGTCTCCAGGAAGTTAGCATTGCAGTGGTTCAGACAGCTTAACCACACACTGACTTAGGTCAGAACTGTGACTGTGCAGCATCTTTCAGTTATTGGAAAAAGGGCTCCTTCAGGTTCTCAGCACTATTTGTTAGTGATCTTCTTTACACTTTGGCAGTCAGAGCTTCCTTCTTGCTTTAGCTCCTAGTAGTAATCTACTTTTAGCTGAGTTCTCTCCTTCCTCCTCATCCTCCTTCTTCATTGATATTTGGGGGTAGTGCGTATGTGTGTTCACAAAGAGCAATGGATACTTTGAATAGATAATTAAGTCATAAACATTTCTCTTATTACATCAGATGGAATCCCAATTCATGATTTTTCAAGCACTACTAATTCATTGGCACTAGCGGACAAAGAGAACTTTGATGAGTTTTATGTTTTCATAGTGCTAGTCAGGGACATGGCTTTTTTGAACCCTGCCTTGCTCAAGCTGACAAACATTCCTGGAGACAGCATTTTTTTCTCATATGCATTCACTTAGGTTTCTCTACTAGACACAAAATATATATTTTTTAAATTTCCTATAGGACAAGACCAGAAACCAGGAAGTTTTGGTCACAAAACTGAAATGGAGAAATAGTCTTGTAAGAAAGACTCAAATCGCCACCACGGCCGCTGCCACCATCACCACCACCAAGGTCAGAGAGTCAAGTCATCTTGTGAAGAGACTTTCTCTCCTCAGCATTGGAAAATTCACTTACCCGATTAGGATCAATGCCATTAACCTGGCGAAGCTGCTCGAGCATCCACTGGGATCTTCGAACAAACGATGTGGAGCCCTCAAACTGCTTGACTTTTGTGATAGATGCCTGTGTGGGTTTCTTATTCGTCACTGCCAAGAGAAGAAGACTCAGATTAGTGGGCATGCAGTCTGACTGATCTCCTCATTCAATGTTGTTTGTGCATGACACCCATTGTGCAGATACAAGATGAGCAGGGGGTGGGGCTTTGGTGAGTGGTGAATGTAAAAGTAAGAAGCTGCTTGGCACAGTGGTGCACGCCGGCACTTGGGAGGCAGAAGCAGGCAGATGTCTGTGAGATTGAGGCCAGTCTGGTCTGCATAGCAAGTTCCTAGCCAGCTGGGGATATAAGGAGTCCGTGTTTCAAAAAGCCAAGGAAAAAAGGAGAGAAAAATAGAAGTTAAAATCTCCCTCTCAAAACATTTTATAATGGTAAAAGCAGCTTCATTTTCGTCTTCATCTAATGAGAGTGAAAACAAGTGAATAATGCCAAGCACGTTTAACGGAGGCTCAGTGCAGTTACGGCACGGAAAGAGGCACGCAGGGCGGGGGAGCAGGCTGGGGTCGGGCTCACTCCGCTGAAGCGAGGCGAAGCGAAGGGTGCTGGTTCCTGGAGGAGCTGTACGCTTATCTCTAGTTTTATAGACTGGTATAAACAACGAAGCTTCAGTGATAGTAATAAAACCTTTCCCAATAAATAGATAAGATTGGACTTTACAATGTGGCCCAGTTTGTATCTAGTTTACATCTGATTATGACTGTATCTGGCATTCTGGGAGCGCGGCTCCAACATGAATTCCTGGACCAGTCCTCCCATCTCAAGCAGTTCTTCGCCTCCTGTGTTGGAATGGATATCGCCTCTCAGGTCATGTTCGGCACAGATCCCATGGAGAAGCACCACGTCTGCTTACTTTGTGATTTAAAGGCTCAAGGATGGCAGGGGAGGTAATTAAGGACCTTAACAAGGCTTTCTTAAGAGCTATGGAGCCATGTACATAGAAGTCAGTAGGATTAAATAGCATCAAAGCCACAGAGGAACTAGGCACACACAGAGCACCACTAGCCACGATACATTTAATCCCAGTCACTGTCTTGAGGAAGACTGAATCTGTGGCATGGCATATTTTTTCTTTGTTTCTAATAACTGTGAGGATGATCTAAGGGTGGCAGAAAGAATTCTCCAGGGATGAAAGAGAAAAAAGCACTTCCTCTAATCATAGCCTTTATGGAGCTGGAGAGATGACTCAACATTTACGAGTACATTCTGCTCTGCCAGAGGACTCAAGTTTGGTTCCCAGCACCCATAAGTCTAGCTTCAAGGGATCTGATACCCTCTTTTGGCCTCTGTGGGCATCTGCAACACACACACACACACACACACACACACACACACACACATAAATATGAAAAAAGATGTCTCTGCAATTCATACATTCTAAAACCTACTGTGTTTCTCAGTGGCTGGAGCCACTGAAGTAGGGGAGTGGATCCCAAGAGAGGAGCCAAAGGGGGCTCTGCCTTTAGCTACAGTGGGGGCCTCCAGTATGAAAACTGTTTTTTTTTTCTTTCTCTTCCTGGCTTCAATACAATCTCCCTTCACTCCTAACCAGAATTTAGCAAACTTTTAGAGACCTCAAATAATGTTTTGCTTTATTATTTACTAGGTCCTTTATATTTGGATAAAAGTTTTTAAACATTTGATGTATTTTTGTGCTTAAAAAATCATCATCCCTTTAATAATCAAAGTTACAAGAAAGTTTATAGTCTCTAATTACAAATGCCCTCTTTTAACAAACTTCAGCTGATGGCAACCAGCAGGAATGATTATTTTATAAAATAAATTCAAGTAATATTATTAGTGTGCCCAGTGTTGTGATGTGGTTGGTGTGTGTGTGTGTGTGCGTGTGTGTGTGTGTCTGCACATATGCATCGCCTGTGAAACAAAAGAGAGACCTAATAGGTTTCTCTGATAGCTGTATTTTGCTCTTATGCTTTCTTATTAAAAAAAAAAAAAACAGCATACCTGGAATATATGCAGTTCCTAAAATGTGCTTAAAAGATTAAAGAATGTTTGTCAATAACAGGAAAACATGGGTTTCTGTATTAGACACACCCCTAAACACACAAAGAGGATTTCCTCTCCTGTTGATGTAAATCATATGACATTTCAGCATCCTGGGAAACTTGGGGCTTTCCTTCTAGCTTCAGTTAAAGTTGTTATGAACTCCTATTTTTACTTCTGGTCTGTTTATTTCCAAGTAGTTTATAGCATTATAAAGACTCAGACACAATGGAGGATCACTGTATATTCCTGGTCTTGTTTAAGACTCACATTTCAGGAAAGCAAGTTCCACTGAAAGTTTGTCATTGAAATGAAATGGCCAGGAACCCCACTTATAAGGACAGAAGTCCCTACAGAATTCCTCAACAGAACATGCTATAAAGTGGTCACAATCGTTCCGGCCCCATCTACGCCTGCCTTATTTCCCCAATTACTTTTATTGCTTGCCCGGTTCTTGGCATCTGGCTAGTTTTCCTGGGCACCAAGCCCAGTATTGTTTTAATTTTTGTTTATTGTTATTATCTCAAACATCTTAGTTTCTATTCTGAAGCAGGTGCTTTAAAATCATGTTATTATATACACGTTATAGAATTAAATAAAACTTCCCCCTTGTGAAATCAAAACACTTGTATATTATACCACTCTAGACTTTCTGAATACCAAATTTGAAGAAAATATGGTGTAACTCTGTTCTTATTTTGGTGTTTTGGGAGTTCATAGCTGAAACAGAAGAGCACTCAAATTCTACCTGTCCAGAAAAAACAGAGTAGTTCACTTTCTTTTAAAAGAAAGCTAATTGAAAGCATCACTATCAAATGCAAAGGAATTACCTGGATAAGAAAAGTCAGTGCTAAGATCAAGCTTGTCATAATTCCAGCAAGGATGGGGGATGAAGCCCCACACAAAGCAGAGGGTCATTGGAAGCTGATGGTTCCTGGCAAAGGGAGAGTCAGTTTTCTTCAGTGGTTTGGCCCCTGGGAGGCTGCCTATGCTCCAGTGGGTGGTCCTATCCCCATGCACATACCAGAAGCACTCACTGGGCTAAGAGAATAAATAAAAAGAGGGCATGAATCTGGGAGGCAGAATGGTAGTAGTGGGCTCTAGGGGAGTTGGAACGGAGGTGTGTGTGTGTGTACATGTGATCAAAATACATGTATAAAATCCTTAAAGAATAAATAAAAATGTATTTTAAATAAGAAATGTCACAGTATTGTGTTCCTCCATACCACTGTACTATGGATGTCTTAAATCCACCTTTTTTAAATCATTTTAAAGGCCAGGTTTCTGTTAAGCTTTCAATCACTATGAGAGGCAAACAGATGCAGGCACTTAAAGTAGCAGGTGGGCATGAGAGCCCAGGTAATATGCAGAATCAGTCACCTCCCTTGTTCTTAACGATGACTGCACCAGGATTGCACATGAGCTTCTACCTTCTGCAGCAAATACACTGAACTGTGAGGGTGGGGTCATCTGGGGATGCAACCCTGACACCCATATTTTAAATCTTCTGGTTAATTCTGAGGCTTTTAAGAACCCATGAGAATATAACTTTTACTTATTCAACAAACATTTATAGGACATCCATGTTTTCTGGGCATTCAAAGACTCGACAGGCTGTGGTTCTAATCAGGAATCCGGGGCAGCAGAAGGGTTAGAATTCTGCGGCAGACACAGTGAAGAACCAGAGACGGATAAATGACGCTCAGGTCATCTGAGGTGTCAACTTTAAGGACCAAAGTACAAGTTGAAAAAGGTCAAGGGGACATTGGAAAGTGGCCACATCTCGGGCAGTATAGCATCATCCCTAGCACGGACTGTCATGGTTTTCTGTAAATTGGCCTGAGACCATCTTGTCCATTTCAATATTAAATACAGAGGACTGACTTTTATTTTAAAAGCCTTAGTGGTATGCCACAGCATTGACAATAAAATACAAGGCTCTTATCATGACCTGGAAAGTCCTGGATGACCTGCCCTTGCGTGCCTAAGGACATCTCATCCACTTTCCTTTCTGTTCATCAAGCTCTGGCTATCATTTGCTCCTGGCCATGACTCTGGAGCCTAGATTCTCTGCACAAGTGGAAACACTGCTTCCCTTGCTTCTCTTGCTCACTGCTCATATTTCAGCTTAGAGGTTCACTTCACAGGAAAAACCTCGGGATCAATTTATCCAAGTAGATTCCCCAGCATATTCCTATCATTGAACTATGTTCATTTGAAAAACAGATTGATTTCGACTGGATAAACTTTCTGTGTTTGCTTCTCTTGAGACATTCGTGAAAAACCAAACCAGACAGTCCTCACAGGCCCACTTCCAAAACATAGGGGATGTGGATAAAATTTTCAGAGGGAACTAAGCTGACAGTGACACAGGATCCCACACACTGACATAGAACTTTACAAAATAGCATTTAACTTTTAGAAATCTCTTCTGATTTTTGTCTCTTGAGATTGATATTATATCTATGATAGAAACAGAATTACTGTTATTATCTTTCTATTTCATCTTTTACAGAAAAGAAAACCAACGCACAGAAAAAGTTGACTTGCCGAAGTCACACCGTTAATAACTGGAAACATTAAGGCCTACATGGTGAACTTGGAGGCTACTGCTTTTTCCACTGTAAGTTTTTGCTGCAATGTCAAAAGTCACATTTTTTGGCATGAGATACTCACTAAGGATTAAGTTAAGTTTTTCTTCCTAATGATACTACTTGCTATGATTTTTATACTTTCTTTAATGATTTCCTATATATTTGCCTTTAAATAAACATACTCTCTTAGTTAAATAAGTTAATGAAAGACAAAATATATTGAACTCATAAACAGACTCATAGCCTTGGTTTACTTAAGTAGCAAATGATGTCATAAATATAATTAAAATGTAAGTACTGCTACTTTTAAACAAGAGAGGGCTTGGTATCTGAGGCTTACTCTTTGGTAAACTGGTTGTCAGCAAGTGGAGACAGGAATTAAAGATCATCAACATATGGATGCTCTCCTAGATATAATAAAACAGCTGGAAATGGCTTCTATGTTGATTCCTATGTTATATGCACTAGGACTCACTCATTACATTTTAGGGTTATCCAGGCTTAATGCTTCCTGTTCACTTTCATTCTTAGTAGTCATTGTTTTCTGTACAGGCATCAGAGAGAAGCCAAAGCCTGTAAGAAACTAATTTCAGGTCTTTATTGCTTTTAGCTCTGAAAAAAGAATGGCTCCATTCCTTTTCTTCAACCTTAATGCAGACTTGATCCTAGATCTTCAGCTATAGTTAAGAAGCAGTGATACGAACTATTATATTCAGAATTATCATTATCACCATTCTACAAGCTGTGTTATATATTCATCTCATGAGCAAATGATCTAAAATGTCTCTAGGAAAATGACACTTCCATGTGACATTTTACAAAAAAAAAATTCAGACACCTGGCTCTAATCACAGAATGGACGATCAATAGCTTGACTAGAAAAATAAAATCCAATAAATTGGAAACCAACAAGCAAGATGGGACTGGAAGCACATAACTCTAATTCCAGTATTGGAGAGGCTGGGGCAGGAGGATCATTGAGTTTCAGGTCAGCTTGGTCCACATAGTGAGTTCCAGGCCATCATGGACTACACAGTAAAATTCTGTCTCAAAAAGAAAAAAAAACAATGAAATAAAAAATAAAAAGAAAAAAGAAGCCAGCTAATAAAAAAAGCACCAAAGCACTACCTAACCATTGAAATGTGGTCTTATAGTAAGCCAGGAAGGTAGAATCAGAAGGAAGTGCAGACAGAGGAGAAAAGGAAAGACAGAAATGAACATTATTTTGCCGTCTGCAAAATAAAAGCATTGCAGATGACTAAGAGGCAGGTCCTCTATTTCAAGGCACACTGGCTGAGAGATGATGGCTTTTTTGAAAAATCCACATTATTCCTCCACAATCTTATTCACAAGGTCATCTCTCTACTATTCCCAGAAGCAAACTCAGTTTTGCCTGAGATATAACTGACTAGCTCAGTCTTTATAATTTAAAGGGGAACAAATAGCATACGAAAAAAAATTGTTGATTAAATTTATATACTTCTATTTTATATTGTACATTTACTACTATTTGTATACATTTGCCTTATATGTTGGACTTGAATCATTTTATAATTCTATGTGACTACTTCTGTAAATTAAAACACAAAAAACCAATCCATACCCATACTGCAGCTTGACATCAGGGCTAAGTGACTTCAGTGTAGAATTAGCTTTAGATGCTTTAAATTTCACCACGTATAGTCTTATTATGATCTTACATGTATGTGCAAGTCAGTGTTAATGGTGTGCCTCAGCTCCTGCTCAGCTGGTCTAATGGACAGGCATTTTGATTTCAAGACTCTTGATGAGAAACAATATATAATTTAGAACAAAAACAACCCTTTTTGGAAGCAGTGCTCATATGAAACATTACCAGTTCTGCTCTTTGGCTATGTCAGAGGTGACTGACAAAGAAAAAAAGAAAGCAACGAAAGCAACCAAAACAAATTTGCAATGTGGGGCTGGGAAGCCAAGGTAAAGCTGGACATGGCTTCTGGGTGCTCATGCAGCAAGCGAGCAGGCCACAGTGAGAAATGACTATTCTCAGCTGGCTGCCTCCCAGATCATCTAAAATGTGACTGTATGATAAGTCTAGATGAATTCTGCAACACGCATGAGAAATACGTTTCAGCTCTGAGGCTGCATCAGCAGTTTGGTCAGGTGAGGCTGCCGAATGTTTACAGAGCTTAAAAGTAGAGATTTCTGGATTGTTACCTTGAAGGCTTAGAGTCAGGGGTGCTGCGGTAGTTGGTGAGAAATGTACACTGCTCTCAACATGGTAGATTGTTGGCTCCTTACATTACTTCTCAGGGTGTGTTACATTTTAGAGTCTCCTATATGCTTGGAATTGAGAGGGTCCTGACTCTGGGTTCTACAACCAGATTGATTTCTCAAATGGCTCGATTTGTCTTTGGGGCTCAGTCTCTCATCTCTGCTTCCTCCTTCCCATATTAGGTACTGGGGACTCTCAGCAAACATTCTGACAGAACCAAAATGGGCCCAACAGTATTCTTAAATTTGTACGCTTTAACAAGGAGATTTGTTTGTCATTCTTTCTGTTGCTAGTGGAAATGAATGTCGAACACCCTTAAGTAGTTCCTCTTCTTTTAGTGAGAAAGGGGAAGGAAGGTATAGAATCAGTACACAAAGTTCTAGGAGAGATGAATTCCTCACTTTCCTAGAGGCTAATCATAAAGAAGTTTTCTACACAAGAGTCCTCATTTGGTGATGCTATTTCCTAGAACAGTACTTCCAACGTCATAGTCTCATATCTAAATTAGAAGAGGAGTGGGGAGAGGGATGATGATGATGACATGTGGTGATGCTGATGTGATGGCGATGATGGCAAGTCTGGGAAGCTTCTGCAAAAGGGATTCAAAAAAGAAACCATTTATTTGGAAAATGTTTTCCTTTATAAAGAATTGTAGATAAACTTTATAGTAGAAAAATAAAAACATCTTCCATCAGATATTCTCTAGGGTGCTCCAGAGTATTTAACTACACATTAGTAGAGCAACTATAGAACTTTTCTGGAAGTACTAACTTTCAAATTACCAATAAGAAGGTTGTATGACTTTTAGAAAGTACAACTTCTGTGTCACAGGCCCACAAAATACCTAACCAATGCTCTGAATATGTAAGTCTTTCTTTACTCTATTCATAATTTTATTTTTATTTGTATTTTTCAAGTTCAAGGATATAACATGTCTATTCCAAGTTGATAATTGGTTCAAGTAATCTTAGAGCACTGACTCTGAAGTCTGCAGTGAAGAAGCTTAAACCCTGAAGGCTGAGGTTCCCACTGCTCTTTCAAACTAGGACGATGATGTCTCTAAATTGATACACAGTAGAAAAGGATGCATGAACAAAGACTCAGTGAACGGATGAATGGCTCCCAAGATAAGGAAGAACAGCTCTTGTGCCTACCGGAAACCATGAACAAAGCAAACACTTATTTCAGGTTAAATTGTCCAGTTTCAAAAGTCAAGTGAAAGGTTTAAGACATTTCGTCATTTTCTTACTGGAACAGAAGATTTTCCTGAGGACTGTAAGAAAGGGGCAAACATCAAGAAATTACAGAAATATCAAGAGAAACAGAATAGAGAGAAATTTTTGGAGTAAAACCGCTTGGACTAATCTCTTTACTACAAGCTTCGTCTCTTAGCTTCTCTCACAATTCTTTTGTTTCAGCCTCCCCAGAAACCTGGTTTCAGGCCTGAGATTCAGCAACCCATGCCCACTGTGTTCTACCTTAAACTTCCTTACATAAATACCCTTAGACTGCAGAGATAATCAATTTGCACGAATTTTGGGTAAAGGGGAAATAAAATATACAATGAATTATAAAACCCAAACTAATATTTGTCTTGGGAGCTTCACATTTTATTTGGGATGTCTATAAGATATGATTCATGTAATTAACTATGAATCCAACAGCCCAAGCCAGGGAAGTCAAGGCCCAGAATGATGACTATAGTGGTTTCTGAAGGAGATCAACTCAGTTCATTGCCAAGTACTATAATATACAACAACTATAGGCATGGTCACCATTGTGACCTACTTCTAGAGGAGCATAAAACAAAAGCATCAAAACCGAAAGCTATCTGGTTCACAAATAAATTAAATTTTTCTAAAAGTAGCTTTAAGACTGAGACTAAAAAATAGGAGACCATGTCCTTTAATGTTATTTTTTTAAAAAGCATTAATATTACATTCTTAAAAATAAGAATCAAGCAGAAACTCTTTTCAGTAAAATACCTTATTTGGTAGAAAGTTAGAATGTGTGTGTGTGTGTGTGTGTGTGTGTGTGTGTGTGTGTACACCGTGAAGGATGTCATTGAGTTGGAGCTCCTTATGTGAGAAGACTGCTAGAGGGTGAATGAGGAGATAAAAGACATGGTGGGCTAAGAAAGGAGGAGGGAATGAGAGAGAGAGAGAGAGAGAGAGATGCCAAAACTTGGAAGAGATAGAATCAAGACATTTTTAATGGGTCATGTACTAAACATTTACTATTTCCTTTTACTATTTACTATTTTGATTTTCTGGAAAAAAATCAAAGTTGTTATTACTTAGCAAGCACAAGCTGGCAAATAAAATGACAACTCTCCATCAGACAAAGACAGATATGACTGCTTTACCTTCTCTATCACTACCTACTTGACAGACTTTTAATCATAGTTTAAATGAAGGTGTACATTACTGATAGTCTGAAAAAACTGAATGATGTCAGTAGGAACCTGCCACAAACAAGCTTCACTGTTTAACCCTGGAGTACAAAATCAAGCAAAACGTTATGGTTCAAACAAAAGCTCAACCAAATTAGTGAAAATTATCTAAAACTGAAGAGAGCTGAGTTTATCTTGGTAAACTCTAGATAATAGCTACTAAAGCTAAACTTGTATTTGAGATCCAGTAATTCCAATTCTAATCTTGCGGCTATATCCAACCAAGGTGAGTGTATCTATAACATATATGGGTGTGTGTGTGTGTGTGTATATATATATATATATATATATATACAGATTATCTTTGATTTATGATGGCATTACTTGTCAAGAAGAAAGTATCATAAATTAAAAATACATTTATATATACAAACAATAGAATATCATAGTTTGGTTTAGCCTAGCTTAAACATGTTCAGAACTTTTACATTAATGAAGAACTGCACAAAAGTATCTAACACAAACCCATTTTAATAACAAGTATTTAATTTATTAAGTGTTGTACTTAAAGTGAAAGGCAGAATGGATTTATGGGTATAATTATGCATCATCATAATGTCAGAAATTGTGAGTTGAGCCACTAGAAATCAGATTGCCTATATTTTGATCTATTGGTTCTATTTTTTTCTGGGAAAACTCTGTTTAATACAATAGCTAATAAGTCAACAAAACTTCATTTTCAATAGCATTAAAAAGAATAAAATTATAAGTAATATGTTTAATCAAAGGAGCTAAATACTTTTTATGTCACTGAAAGACATACAAAAGTGGATAAATATAAAAATATCGCATGTTTAAGATGGCAAAAAAGCTCTAAATCTAAAGAGTCAAATGATGGCAGCAGGTTAGAAAATTCAGCATTATTAATAGGCCAGTTCTCCCCAATTTGATTTACAGATTTAATGACACCTCAATAAAAATGTCACTGGACTT
Source organism: Eospalax fontanierii (assembly GCA_035773235.1). Taxonomy (NCBI): domain Eukaryota; kingdom Metazoa; phylum Chordata; class Mammalia; order Rodentia; family Spalacidae; genus Eospalax; species Eospalax fontanierii. The sequence goes on along the minus strand of CM069536.1, from coordinate 16,853,957 downwards.
TTTTGATAGAGTATGACAAATTGAGTATAAAATTCAAATGGAAATACAAAATGTTAGCAGAACAAAGACTTTGAGTAGAAGGTGGAGGGCTTACATGATATGATTACAAGACTTGTTATAAAATCAGCCTAAGACAATACACTACTGTTATAAAAACAGGCGCATAAATCCATGGAAGAGAACAGAGTGCCCAGGGAAAGGTTTTTGTTATTTTAAAATGTACAATTTATGAAGTTCACAAAACAAGACAAAACCTTTCAAACTTTTGGAATGGGAACTGAATTCTAACACAAGATTTCCTGGTTCTCCAGTTTGCAGATAAAGATCATGAGATGTGAGATAAATCTCTACAATAAATCTACACACATATCTATCTATCTTACGCACACACACACACACACATATATATATATATATATATATATATTCACATATTACATATGTTATGGTTTGAATCTTAAATGATCCTCAAAGGCCCTGTGCTAAGGCTTGGTCACCAGCCTGTGGCACTCCTGGGAAGCAGAGCCACCTTTAGCAGGTGGGGTTTAGTTGAAAGAAGGGAGAAAGGCATGGGGTTGCTGGAGGTCTAATCTTAATACTAGTATTGGGACTTTGGACCTTCCTCACTTTCCCAGCTTCCAAGTTATGAATAGCCATTCCCACTAATTAGAAAAAGCTGAGCACACCACTGCTCACCCAGCACCTATGGTCTCCGCTCTGACACTCTGCCTTGCCACAGGCTCAAAAGAACATGGACTGGAATCTCTGAAACACTGAGCCAAAATAAATCTTCCTCTGTTAAACTGATTTCTCTCAGATACTTCCTAGCAGCATGGCGATGCTAACACAACATACACATAAACTATATAGGTTATACATACATGTAGATGTGTGTACATAAACATTTTCATGAATATGTACATACATATATGTATATACGCATAAACTAGCAAATGTGTATACACATACACACACACTCATACAAATATATTCCACTGACTATTTTTCTTTGGAGAACCAAGGATATATGATCCAAGAAATCTTTAGGTGCAACAAGCCTTTTGTGTGTCACACAGTCTACGCTCATAGGTGGAAAAGAGTTTGACATCTCAGAGAAGAAAAAGATGACCAGGGTGATACAACCTTAGGAGGAAAGGAGAAATTGGGTGAGGACCTGAACCAAAGGAAGGGCAGGTAATCGAGACTCTGGTGCATCGGCTTTGCAAACATGAATCAGGAGTGTAACTGGATTTGACTTTGTTTTCTTTTTTTTTTAAACTGTCAGCTGCTGCAGTGTGTGAGTCATGGCTGGAGTGTGCACAAGAGCGGTGAAAACCGTTGGAACTTATATTGCTGTGGTTCAGGGAGAAATGACGAAGGTGGCTTAGACCGGATGACAGTAGCAGACATAAAGGCAATTCTCTGGTTCGCTCTCTAGAGTTCTCCACCCTTCAGAGGGAAATCTGCAAGATCAGTGACCAAATTCTCATCATCTTTATATCCAAATGCCCAGTGAAAGGAAGATGATTATTTATGGATCCTCACAGTTTAGATGTACCAGAAACGGATCATTCTCTGCGTAGTATTTTTGTTTGCTCTCTCACCTGCCATATTATAAACACCTGAGAATCTACTGCAGAGTACTTGGTACGAAGCGGAAGGAACTCAGTCCTAACTCCAACAATGCATAATGTTACGTCATGTCTATCCCATTACAGATAGCCACAGAGCTGTAAATACAAAAGACTGTGGTTAGAAACACCCCGTGCACCAGATTCCTTGACCATGTCTCTGTTTTTCTTTTGTTTTTAAAAATTTAGGCAAGTGTGGTGGGGAGAATAAGTAGCCACAACTGACCACCCAATTCTTCCATGAGGGAAAGAGCAGGCCCTTACAGAGAAAGTCAACAGCATACGTCTACAGAAGCCTCTGCATCTCTGTGCATCTCTGTGACTTCTGCTGCAAATGCCAAGGTGGAACGCATTGTTATGCATGTCATTAGTATTTATGTAACAGCCTAGGAATCATTTCTGAAATAAATGATGCCACTTGTGTTAGATAATTTCATCCTAAGAAAGATCCCTGGGGTCTTTCTAAAGCACAGCCTTGATGAAGATTCCAAAGGAACAAAACACTTGACCCTCTGGAGCTGGAGGAGCGGTGGCCGGATGCTCTGCTTTCTGTATTCAGTTCCCCACTGAGAAGTCTACATAAATTGCAACATAATTAAAGACAAGCTGTCTTAAGAAGAGGCACAACTGTCAATACATCTGCACTTCTCAACTCACCTAGCCATGATCCTGCAGCTCTCCGTGTGCTAAGCCCCTGCTCCCCTCCTCTGCCTCAGCTGTACCTCCTATAACAGAGAGTACTCTGATAAAGCCAGCCTGAGTGGAGAACAGTCACTATGCTGAGCCATCACTCCACAACAAAGAGAGAAGCTGCTGCTCATGTAAATGCTGAAGGGAGCTACTGAATGTGGTTCTCCTGGGCTCAGTGTACCTAAGTACTTCAGCCTTTCAGTTGTCTACACCTCAGGAGTGACTCACTTTGTGTCTTCTATTGGAAGGAATAGCAAGAATAACATGAGGGGTAGACCTGGTTTGTGTCAGGCAGGAACAAACTTATCAAAGCATCATGCTACCAGTTACGGGAACTACTCACTGAATTATCGAATGCTTTGTATTATATTTATTTGCTATCAGATTAGAGTTTAGTTCAACTGAAATTTGTGGCAGAAATTACCACCTTTCTACCGCAAAGAAGCCTATACAAGTTTGAAAGCTGAACCGAGAGGCCAAAGATGTAAGTCAGTAGATCCATAAAACACCCAAATTAGAACCCCTACTGGCTTCTTCAGAAGCAGAGTTTTGCATTCTTTTAATTCGCAAGCCAAAGTTCTGTTCAGCTTATCACACCAACTTGAGAAAAAATTCCCCTGATGAATTTTACATTTATGGTTTGCACTTCTGCCTGTGTAATCAAAATAATACAGAATCAGAGAGCTGGATGATACCTCAGGAGCTTTGTTCTCTATTCATAACTTTGCTTTGTGGGGATTATTTCTGAGACACATTATATAGATGTCCCTTCTAACTTCTCCTTTTCAAATAAAAGTAATTTTTAATTCAACTCCAGAGTTAAGATATCATGGCAATAAACTCTTTTTAAATTATTTTTATTTTATATGTATGAGTATACTGCCTGTATGTACATAAGTGAACCCATGTTGTACGGTGCCCACAGATGTCAGAAAAGGGTGTCGGATCCCATGGAACTGTAGTTACAGACAGTTGTTAGCCACCATGTGGGTGCTGGGAATTGAACCTGGGTCCTTGGAAAGAGTAGCCAGTGCTCTTAACCAATGAGCCATCTCTCCAGTTCTGACAATAAACTCCTTTAAAGATATGATTACAGCTATTTGCATTTTTATCTTTTCACATTTTTGAGAGTTGTCATTTAAAGTGTCTTCAGGGTTTCTGTTTTAACCCGTACAACCTTCCTCACTCCATTAGTCTACAACGCAGGGCCTCGTGCCACTCAGCCTCTTGTATGGTCCTCCTTCGGGGCTAGCTGAGCTTCTCTGCTTCCATTTTCAGGAGTGGAGGACAATCTCAGTTGAATAGTTTTAAATATCACAAAATAGTCAAGTTCATATTCAGCAGCAGATCAATCTGAACTCCTATTTCTATACTAGCTTTATTTTTAATATTATGCTGCAATATATTTATGGTCATCTTATTAGCTATAGTGATGATTTACAGTCCTCCTTTTGGCCACATTCTCAAAAAAATTGGAAGAAATCAATTGACTTATCTTTTCTCAATAAGCCACGCCAACATTTTACATCACATGGTCTGCTTTTGGCATTATTTTCATATGACGAGCTTGCCCACTTTGAGCTCTGTTAGGGAGAGAAGTAGTGTACTTGCAGAGAGCATCAGAGCATGATGAATATTGAGCGACAGGCCATTGACTGTGGGAAGATACGAGCCACCGAAAGGAATGAGAGGCCTTGCACAAACCCTGGCTGTGCAGGTATAATTGGTGGTTTGCAGTGTGAGGAACTTCCATGGTGAAGTTAAATGGGAGCTGTGGATCTTGTTCTGTTGAAGCTTTGTACTCAGAATGTGGCAGATGATGTCACCAGTGGGTCCAAAGGTCACAAGAACTCTCACAAACAGCAACCAGCTGAATATTTACCAGTGGAGTCAGTGAGGAAAGTGCTGCTCGGTGTGGGTTGTCTATGTTTTGCTACTGCTCTCCAGACAAAGCTCGCTGCTGAATGGCATTTGAAGGGCTTATAAGAGGGGTGGATCAAATCAGGCTGGTGAGATGGCTTAGTGAGTTAAGCGTACTTGCCACCAAACAGGAAAGCCTGAGTTTGATCCCTGGGACCCACGAGACAGAGAGGAGAACCGACTTCTGAAAGTTTTCCTCTGACCTCTACACAACATGCTGTAGCACATGTGCCCCTGTATGCACATACACAAAACAAATAATTATTTTTAAAAAATGAATCAAATTTGGCAATTGTTAGTATCACTAAGGCAAAAGCTTTGCTATCTTCCCTTAACTGAAATTGTAGTCACTCAGGTATCACTGCTGAGGACCATGAATCAGAACACTCACTTCACTTGTTGGAGGCAGTAACTTTACCAGAACCTTTCCTGGGTCAGAGGCAACAAAGCTCAGTGACTCCCTGAAGGTCTTTATCATCGGGAGCTCCTTGGTCCATTAAAGTCAAAACCCATCACATCTTAAACATCGTAACTCCTCAGGGAGACTTCATATGCACGCATACAATATGCACATATACAATTCATACATTTTTCCCCTCTAACTTCAGATAGTTTTTTTTTCCATTTCCAGATAGAGAAAATCACTCATGCTGGAAGTCCAGGACCTATCCTCTGATTTCAGATCTGTATTATAATGGAGTTCTTCATACCACTAAATCAACTGTATGGCTCGCCAAGTAGTTTTTTAATTAGCCTCCAGTAGTCTTCAGCACGCTTAGTATTGAGTGGTGCTGGTAGTTCCATGAAGAGGAAAACGTTCCCGGAGACTAGCAACATTCAACAAATACAGAGAAATGAAGCTGCCAAGATTTTCTCAAAGACTTGCTTTCTCAGTTTTAGACTATCAGCACATCAGACTGCACATAAACATGAAGTCCAAATGGGTCTTGGATAGTATTTCCTCCTGAGTAAAATGCAATACAGGAAAAAAAAATGATAAAAAATGTGCTTGGCAATACAAATCTATTTTGGCAAGTTAAGAATTATAAATAGGCTATAATGCTTTTCTATTGAATTATTTTATTAGCTACTATGAACTCACACCTGAAGTTTGTGATCATACACCATGCCAGGCAGGCATGAACATTTTAGAGTTCAAAGGCATATGACCCTGGATAGTGCATATACACACACAGGCCATCATAAAACCACAAGCATCGCAAAACTGTTGATTCCAGGGAGACTTACAGGAAGTGACTAACACGGGAACTAACAAAGGCCACTTTCAAGTCTGATATTGTTACCAGGATAGAATGCATGCCTCTCTCCTGCGTGGTTCCTTTGCTGAGGAGGTCAATGATATCATGAGAGGTCTGTGGTGAGAAAGCATTGTCTATCTCAAACACTGAAAGGCTGACCTCTTGACGTCAAGCCATCGCCTCTCCAGTTAGCATTCGTATGGTATGAGTCCTTATTGTGCCTGTCAACCCGTCTTCTCACAAGCAGAAGATGGCATCCTGATGAAACTACTCAGATGTGTTCATAAGGCTACTCTCAATTATTGACATACAATCTTCAGAAAAACAATGGTTTGATTATTTAAGTAAAGTGGATCTTCATAACTATCCCTGGGTACCAGATACTTAGTTGGTTCTCCCTTAACCAGACTCACTTCATAGCGCACACTCCCATGAGCAATTCTGGGATCCTTGCAGGGTCTGGCACATGCACAGTTGATCCTACTTGTGTTCCATTAATCTCATGATTCTTCAGCTGGGGAGGACTCTGTAGCCTCCTTCTGAAAACCTAAAGTACTCCTACCAACCACACAGCAACTCCAAATCCTCACCCTTACTTGCCAATCCAGCCCACAGTCCCTCCTTTTCACCCAAATATCCACCGTATTTCTCTTTTATTTTAATAATTTATTTAGTCAACTCAGAAATTCAAAGGAAACTTTCTTTCAAGCAAATGATTGGTCCTAAGCTGTCCGGACCTTTTCTGTGTCTTAAAAAAAATTTGATTTAGTAGGCTAAACCATTTTTGGTTTACCACGTTATTTGTCCTATTCATCCACTTGGGGAGCACTTTAATCCCTAGGCAGAGAGAGGAAGCTTCACCCAGACTTGTAACAAACTGCTAAAAATTTTAAAGTCAGAATGCATGAAGCTCCCACAAATGAAAATATTCCCTGATAATCTTACAATCTGGTCTTGTCTATTAGTGTCCTACCAAAACAGGATATAGTTCTTTCTTCCTCAGTGTTTTCAAGTTGTATTTAGTATGGGGAAAATCAAGCAAGAGCTGGAGGAGGTAGCTCAGTGGTAGAGTACTTCACACACAGACACACACAGACACACACACATGCACACAAATCAAGCAAGAAATGGTAGTTTTATTCCAGTTCCAGCAGAGGCTTAACAAGCTACTCATTAGAGGGAGGTAACTTCTAAAGGGAGGTCTGGCAAGAGAGGAAGCTGAATTCTTCAGAGAGAAGGAATAAATACTCCAGATAGTCACGCTCCCAAGTATAAGAACAATTGGGGAATAAACACATTCACAAGTGGGACAGTAAAGGTAGACATGGGTTACAGTTATGTTCATTTCTGGACTCAAGCCACACAAAATCTGCACAGAAGGGTACAGGAAAGGTCGCTGAACTGCTGCACATGGTATTTGTTTTTCTTCCAATCACTTTCTCCCTTTTCCTGAGGACTCTTTGTGAGGTGATTCATTTAGCAGCTGCAAGTTCACCTTCTGGCTCATTCTTCCTTGACTGAGCACAATAAGGACATAGAGGAACATGGGGACAGCATCCAAATACAACAGACACTTGGCTGTATCTTCCTCAGTGCAGTGTACTCTTCCCCAGGGCACAGCTAACAACACGCCTAACGCCACACCTGTATCCAATAGGCCCGGTGCCTAACTTTGCTGATGTGCTACCAACTCCCTCCCCCGGCCAATTCTGTTCTAAAAATGAAGTGAGGCAAACATTCGATTACACACTAAAATGAACAAACATTGAAAATCTAAAGGGGGCTTCCAAGTTTTAAGTAATGTCAATTTATCTTTAACGTGGGTGGCACTTCCTCTGTGGTTGGTAAAATGCTCACGGCCTCTCTTATTCACCTGAAATGCATGAAAAGGTTTTGTCTGCTGGCTTTAATAAAAGCAAGGACTTTGGAGGAGGACATCCAGATTGTGTATCAAAGTCAGCAGCAAGAAGAGATGAAAGGGATAGTCACTTAGACTGGGAGTCCACGGCTTATGCCCTGATTTCCAATTTGTATAATAATGGAATTCATTATACTGCTGTATCCATGTCTAGCCAACATTACCATAGAAGGTTGTTTGGTTATGTTCAAAAGAGGAGTGTTGATGGTTTGTGTGCATCTGTGCATGTGCGTACATGTGTGTGTGTGCGTGTTCACATGTGCAAAGTACAATCACATACACGTATGAAAAATCACAAGTCCAGTCTTCATATGCTAACCAAAAACATTAATTTCAAAAAACAACAAAAAAAATTAGGCTCAAGTCCCTTGCCTTAGTTTTCTCCACAGACACAGACCTTATTCATCTGCAGTCCCCATCCCATCATGACTTTTGACCACTGTGCAGGAAAGGCTCTGGAGAAACATGACCAGAATCCAAATGACTTCCTAATGTAAATGAACTCTGTTCATCAAAGTGTAAGCCAAGTAGAGAGCTAGGGATAGTTCAGGCATGAGGATTGGTGGAGGACCGTCTCAGCTCAAAGAGTGAAGCTAATTAGCGAGATGTGAGGAAAGAGGCTGTTTGTTGAGACAATAAAGTAAAGGGAAGTTTATGTGTGAACACTGAAAATGTTTCCTGCTGGCAGCCTCTAAAAGGTATGTTTTCATGGAGCCCCAGTTCTGCACAGCGGCTTGTTCAAAGGATTAAAGATCAACCTGTTTTACCTCTGAGAGAAAGAGAGTGCTGTTTGCTGGCTCCCTGACCTGGGGTGAATCTGAAGGCAATGCATATCCTGGCCAAGAATCTGGGATACTCCTCTATGACCAGACTAAATGCTTAGGAAGTAATCTTGTTCAATATATATTTATATTCAGAAGCAGAACTCCAGACTTCCTGGTCTTGTTTCCTGGTCTTAACACAAGGCACTATTATTTTCTTGAAAAGGAAATGACAATTTCTCTGGCAATTCCTGTTTGCCCCAACCTTCTTCTTCCCCTTGAAAGGACACCTAGCGTTATAACTCGTACTGGTGTGGCGCGCACGTGGGCGGAGGACGAGCGGCAGTGGCAGCTTCTGTTCAAACTGTGGGAAGGTTTTTCTGAGCGAAAACATTCAGCATCACTTCCCCCGAGATCTGCTACCATTAACAACTCAGCTGCAGGGTAGGTTCATTTCGTTTTAAAATGTGAGTCAAGAGCCTAAAATTGGTAATTGGGCATTTAATTGGGTATGCGAAGGCACTTACCGGATTTTAACAGCTTCAACAGGTAATGTTTAAGAACATTAAAAATTAGAGTAACGACTCAGATGCGAATGGATTCTGGCACTCGAATTTAACGCACCCCTAAGCAGTGTTCTGAGCTGAAGATGTTGAGCTTTCGTAAACTTCCTTCACACCAGAAACTGACAGTCTGTCTATCTATCTATCTATCTATCTATCTATCTATCTATCTATCTATCTATCTATCTGTCTGTCTATCTATCTATCATCTTAACAAAAGTACTCCTGAAAAGATCTTAGCTTGATGCAGCATGGAAGCTATTTTCCACAGAGAATACCAGGTATGAGCTTTATTCATGTAGCATGGCTAAGCAACAGAGAGCATATGTAAGCATACCTGAATCTGGCACTCACAGGGCATCAGGAAGGCAGTCAGATGGGCATCCATTAATTGAAAAGGATGGCTCTTTCAATGGCCTATTCCCATAGTCCTCAAGATCACTCATATATACTGCCAATACCTGTTGACTACGTTTTCTTTTGTAATTTCTATCTTATTTTACATAGGAAATATACCTTGATGATTCAAAAATAACGTACGAGAACATCTTCCCACCTCTGTGTCCATCACTGGTATCTTCTTTCTCTCCTATTTAACTTTACAGAGCTTCTTAATGTGTAAACAGCTCACACAACTGGATTCTCATTTTCCCTATTATACCAAAAGTCAAAGGTTTTATTTATTTGTTTTAAACATGTGGCATCTTAGAACTGTACTGAGATTCAAGATATCAAAATTCATAAATTCTTTTTATCAGCATATATTATTTATACAAAACAACTGAGTCTATTGTGACATTTCACACAGGCATATGTCATATTTTGGTCATATTATCCCCTAAAGCTTTGACCTCTCACTCCTCCAGCTTCTCCTAATCCTCTTCTGTTGCTTTCCAACTAGCTACTTTCAATCTTTCACTATCTTTTTCTATGCCAGATTCTACATGAGAGAAAAATGCCATAGTTATCTGAGTCTGGCTTATGCATTTATTGTCAAATGGTTTCTAGTTTCATATATCTTACTGCAAATAAAATACTTTTTTTTGTTTATGGCTAATACTCCACATTTTCTTCATCTACTCATCTACTGATGGCATCTAGGCTGATTCCATGACTTGGCTACTATAAATAAATACATAAATATGGATGTGCAGGTAGTATATCTGATATAGTATCTTTTCTTTCTACATCTTCATGATATTTACTCAGTCCTAAAGTTGTACCATGCATTAGTTAGCCAGTTCCTTTCATTGATGAACAGTGAGTTCTTTCCAATCACCAACAATGGTGCATTGATCAATCCTCCACGTAAACCTTGAGAATAATGTTCCAGAACCAAGGGTCAACGAAAAAGTACACTTAAATTTTAATATATATTGTCATCTTCTTTTCCTTGGCATGTAGCATTATGCTCTCCCACTGGAAACCTCTCTATATTTCCTCACACAGTGTATAATCAATCTACATTATTGCCAACCTGGGAGGCAGGAAATGATACCTCACACTGTAAAGTTTAGATATATTCATGGTCCATTTGTAGTTCATGTGCTTCAGAATTTTTTCTGTCATGCTATTCATCTTTTCTTGTTGGGTTCTGGGGGCTTTTTCTACTCAAAGGAAACCAGTCCTCTGTGATGAGAGCATTCTTTATCACTTGGCTTTTAACTCATGATGACTTAGCAGTTATTTTTATTTTACTCTTTAAAAATAGTCATTTATCAATCTTTTCTTTAAGGTTTCAAGATTTTCAGCCGTAGTTAGAAAGTCTGTCTTTACTTCTTTTTTAGTAGACCCCAATTGTTAAGTATTTTTGCGATATAATTTTTTATTTCATTTACTTTTATTTTATGTGTATGAGTATTTTGCCTGAAAGTATTTAAGTGTACCCATGTGTGCAATGCCTGTGAAGGCCAGACGAGGGTACCAGAGAGCTGGAACTGGAGTTATAGGTAGTTGTTAGCTGCCATGTAAATGCGGGAAGCAGAACCTGGGTCCTCTGTATGAGCAGCCTGTGCTTTTAACTACTGAGTCATCTCTCCAGTCTCATCATCCGTGGTATAATTTTTATGTTTATATATTTCATCTATTTAGAATTTACAAAGAAATATAAGTATGCATTCAATTAATTTTTCCAGACATCACCTCAGCTTTTTTCCAGTACTATTTATTAATAGTTGAAATTTTTCTCCCTAATTTGAGACACATCTTTTATCATGAACTGATTTCTCTATGCATTTATATTGAATACAAATTCTACATGTAGCCTTTGATCCTATAAGATAACCGATTCTGGGTTGCGAGAAAAACTACTTTCAAATATCTAAAACCCTTTTCTGAAACTGATTCTCCTCAGAAAATATGACATACTTCATTGTCATCACTGGCCTTCTCTATCACTCAAATTCAAGAACTGCTTTTTTCCCTCAAAGGTAAGTTTGTATGAGCAATACAAAGTTTTAAGGGGCCTTCTGCCCGTGCTCACTCTTTTTGGGGGACCCTGCGAGCAAGAAGCATGCTGAGGAAAATACATGACACTTCAAGTTCTAGTATCTGACATGAACATGCACCTCAGATTAATAGGACGAGAAATTCTATGAAGAATAACAGTAAGCAAACTCAAAAAAGAAAAAAAAAGGAAAGGAAAATAGACACAACAAAGAGCCAATAATCAAGAAACGACAGTAAATGTTGCCGACGGTGAGGGCAGGGTTCTTTTTACACTGTTGCAAAGAATACAAATCAGTGGAAAATTTCCAAACTATGGAAATTAAAATGGAGGTTTCTCAAAACAACTAAAATTAGAACTATGATGTGATAACACTACATCACTCCTGGGAACATACCCAAAGGAGTCAACACAAGGCATGAAGGAATGAGGAACACAATGGGGTTTTCTTCATCTGCAAGAAGGAAATCAAGTCAGGTGCAGGAAAACAGAAATGGAGAGCATCATGCTCAGTGAAATAAACCAGGCTTGGAAAGACATGTTTTCTCTCGTAGGTACAGTATAGGAACACAATGATACAGAAGGGGGGCTAGAAAGAAGGAGATGGGAGGGAGGGAGGGAGGGAGGGAGGAAGGAGAGAAAAAGGAGGTGGGAAGGAGGAAGAGAGAGACAGAAGGAGGGAGGGAAGGAGGGAGGGAGGAAGGGAGGGAGGGAGGGAAGGAGGGAGGGACGGGGGGATAAGAGATCAAAAAGAAGGGTGAATGTGGTCGAAGTAGGTTGTGTGAGAATGAAGCCCACTACACTGCAGAACTAATGTACACTAATAAAATACATTTTAAAAAACCCAAAGAGCAAATTTAAACTACATATTTGATGCCACTGAAGGGGGGAGAAAACAGCTTCATCTTAAAGGGGAATAAATTTCCATCTTCTTAAAGGAGAATGAATTTCCATCTATTCAGTTCATTGTTCCCATTAAACAATTAATAATCAATACTGTTTAGAAAAGAATGAGATTTTTATAGCATGTCTATCTTCCCTACAGTCTTACATATGTTTGTTATACACTGAAGGAAACCATTACAGTGGTGTCTTTCTTAAAAAAAAACAAAAACAAAAACAAGAATAGAAAGAATAAAAGTAAGGAGTTCCGCACCCTAATGCTTTTCCTGTAATCTACTCGGTGGTGGAATAATTCCTTAGAATCAAGATATTATTGATCCAAGCAAAAACCCAACACCTTTGACCTCTGGTGCCCCAGGGTGGCTCTGCTGGGGATCCACGCTTCTTTTCATTCAGAACCATGATTGCATTTGGTACACTTTTACTTTCTTGTGTTCATTCAAGAAAATTGATTCAAGGTTTGATGGAAATTCCATTATAGACCTAAACCAATTATTTTAAGAACAGAAGAAATTAAAGGGAAAAAGCACTGTATAAATAATCTGACAGAATCTATTTTCTTCCTCTCCTTACAGTGCTTCTTGTCTCTCCACATGAGCTTAGGGCACCTTTGAACAAAACAGAAACAGGATCCTGGTTGGAAGGAACTTCCCCTTGTGAACAACAAAAAGCCAGGCAGAGATGATTGCCAAACAACTGCAGACTGGCTTCTCTGGGGCTCAATGGAGCTGGGCACTGAGCGCCCAGTTAGGGGTGTCTAGTCACCTGCTCCTATCCTGCCACTTAACATGGGAGCCCACTATGGATGATGCAGTTCTTGTTCTTTTCATTTTCATGGTATACAGGCTCTTTCTTCACCTATTAAACAGTGAATTGTCCTTAGCAGTAGGCTTGAGGCCATGTGTGCACCCTGGGAACAGTCTGGCTCCAGGTGTGTGTGGAAGGTAAGATGGCGTGTGACTGAAGTTTCTTTCTTCCCCCTGTTCATAGTATAACTCGACTTGTTCTAATGCGTTCTGGGGAAACAAATGAACAAACAGACTTTATGTATTATACTGTTCACAATATTCCCTGGAGAAGCCAGTGGAAAGTTTCCCTAGCTAGGAAATGGTAGAAATTAAATCTTGGCATTCCTTTAAAAAGAAAAGGAAATGTCAGAATAGGAAGACCAGATCAAAAAGTAAATAAACAAAAATGTAAAAGACGAGATCAAAGATTTTGAAATATTCTCAGAAAAAGGAAAACCTACTGCAACCCCTCAGGGGCACGAGGATGCTTAGTTCCCCATCATACAACATACCATATCCATCTGCAACAGGTATAGCTGAAGCTTAGCCCATCAAAGCCCCATATGCACAGAGGGAAGAAGTGCAGGTCGGGAGGGCCCTAACTGGGAAACGTGTAGAAAGGTAGAGTGGAGGGTGGAGTATGTGCCTCTGCTCCCCACCATCTGGAGACAAGAACTTGGGCTCTGAATGCACAAAGGAGAGCAAAGGGAGAGAGAGAAACAAAAACTTGGACTTAGCTCTGTTCCCACTTACAGGAGACACATTTATTAAAGACCACTAAATACAAAAAAGTGAGCCAAGTATGGCTCAGTCAGCAATGCGTAGGTATCATGAACCAAAGATTATGATAGATGGAGTTCTGTTTGCCACAGTTCTAAGAGGCAGAATGGCTAAAGGGCAGAGAAGCTGGCTGAGCCAGTGGCATGTGGGATGGCTCCAACTTCTGAAAGGTTACAAGAGTCACATTTCATAAGGTTTCCACCTTCCTCTCCCCAAAGAGATTTTTCTCATTGCTCTGAAAATTTACAAAGCCAGGTTCCGTCCGTACCACTGTGTTATTTTGACCACTGTTATGGCTGTCTTTACTCCCTTACAGGTATTCCTATACAGACTGAACTTTGCTGGTGATGTGACCCAAGATTCTTCTGTTTTTCTGTAAATCGGAACAGGATGCAGCAGTGGGAACGAGGGAATAGTTACGCTATGTTCAGTGTTTGTGGACCACTAGTTCAAGGGTGAGCCTTGGAGGCAGCAATCTGAACACCTTTTTTGGAATTCTATGGCTTTCTGAATCTCATCATCTTCCCAGGGCCATGGTGGGTGGCCACAGCTCCAGCCAGCAGATGCAGTTTACATTGGCACACTCCTCCAGTTATGGAAGAAAATAAATCTCTGAGAGCAGACTTAAAAAAAAAATCTTAAGTTAATGTTTGAGTCTCACTCAAAACATCTTGAAAGAGATACTTAAGCTTCAATTGTAGGAAAACACTCGAAACAAGACAAAATGTTAAGAATGACAAGAGTAAAACAACAGGGATGACATTCACAAATTCAGAACGTCTGAAGACAGAAACAGGGTTTACTACTGATGTCTACTTACAGTCCTTCATGACAAGAAGCAGCTGGGCTATAATGGAGTATACTTAGATACCCCAGAGGTAGGGAGACAGACTAGAATCACCCAGAATTGTTCCCAGCGATGACACAGATATGCTTTTTTTCTTTCACACAGGGCCTCCCTATGTTTTCTAGGCTAGTCTTGAACTCGTGATTCTCCTGCTTAGCCTCCTGAATGGTGCGAGGATTACAGGCTTGTGCCACCAAGCTAGGCATGGAAACATGTTTTGAAAGAGGTTAACCTGGGTGACTGGCATGCTTGGGCAGGGTAACTGAAATGACAGAGAAAGACAAATCTCTGTGTGACTTTGAAAGGAGAGATAAAGTTTTTCTGCTCGGGCAAACGACCCACCATAGGAATGGTGCAGGAAGACAAGACATACAAGTACATCCATAGAGACATCCACTTTAGCTTGCTGAAAACTGGATGCTAGAGACCTCCAGACAGTGGTAAAACCCTGGATATTTTCTCCATCCTATCCCTCGGTGTATCCTCCCTTCTCTATTACACACATCTTAACCTGTCAAGATAGGTTCCTATGTAAAGCAGCTACTGCCCACAATGCCTGTCCTCTTTCTGGGTGATTTGGTATAATAAGGTTCTCATATACAGGAACCTGGTCCCGAGTTAACTGACTGGGCCTTGAGCAAAATTGCTTTGCAACCTCCTTGGACCAGTTAGAAGGAGCCAAGTCTCCATAGCCACAGCCTGCTCTGCCTATCTTTTGAGCTCTCCTCTGCACTGTGTGCCCTGAGCACCATCTACACACTGCCCCATGCCTCTGCCTCTAAGTAGCTCACCTGTTCAAACATGAAGAACCTTTAAACAAGATCTCTCTCAAATTCCTGACTAGTTCAGGCCTATACTTCACTATACATTCATAGAATCAAAAATACTATTTCTAGGAACTGTTACTAAGGAAATTAAAGTGAACATGAACGCAGCTTTAATATACAGCTAAGCCTTGACACTGTTTTTAATAATGAAATATGAGCAATAGCTTCAGTTTCTAATAAGAAGGGATTTGGAAAACACATCCTACAATATTTTCATATAGCCTATATCACCAATTATATACTGTAATAGAATATGAAGTGACACGGACATATGTTCACTTAAAAAAGGGACTTAACATACAATATGTGTATCTCCCATGTTCTTATAAAAGTATATGTAACTGTATATGAATGTAGCTCAAATATGTATTTTTCTGGATACTGCTTAGTTCTCTAAATATGCTGAATTTTATCATGCATTTTTTAAAGAATAAACTAGAGTATGTTGAGATTTATACAAAACAATTCTTGCTGATTCATTACTATTAAGTGCACATCATATTAGGATTTTCTTAGTTTTTATTTCTTTTATATTCTAGGCTCCCAGAAAGGATACTACTAATATTTTAGAAAAGAAACCAAAGCCAAAACCAAAATCCAACAAATAAAACAGTGTTAAAAATTTGTGACAGGGAAATCAAATAATTTATATGACAGAACAATGACAGAACAGTTCCGACAACAGCTAAAACTTTAAAAATTAAATCTGTAACTGCTGAGAGGTTTGCCTTAAATGAATTACCTAACCAAATAAACCTGTGATTCCTGAGTTTCTCAAATGGTATATATTCAAAGGCTGATCTTACAAGTGAAAAACTCCCTCCAATATTCAATTTATTACAGAAAAAGGATCTATTGACTCGCTAGTGTGGAATCAGTCTGTGGAGGTTCTGCTGTGCTATAGAGAGCAGTGGAGCTGGGATCTGGCTTACCAGCTAGGTATTTGTTCTTCCACAGGGTCCAAATTCCCCTGGGATTCTTCTGCAGCAGCTAATGGAAATATCACAATATCCTTCTCCAAAGAGAATGCTTTGTAAAAGTGATTTGAGTAGGAACTTTCCTGCAGCACAAGCTCTTAAATAACCAGCAAAGAAAAACAACAAAATACACTGTGCAAAAGGAGGAGAGATAAAACAAACCCCAAAGACTCATCTATTATTAAAAGATGCTTTCCTTTCCATTTTAAAATAAGTTTTATAGCCATTATTTTAGGATGTCTTTACAAGACGTCTGTCTTTACAAGAAGGGCATACCTTATTCAGAAGAAAAAGAAAAGGGCCGGATCAAGTGACTGAGACTCGATGGATTCATTGTCCATGAACCACTTATTTTCTATGTAGTGGGGCAGTTTATACACCAACTGACTCCTTAAAAACTATGCCAAAAAAAAAAGCCCAGAACAGTATCCTTATGTCTAAACATAGGTATATCTGCAAACAAAACGTTAATCAAGTTGGGGTAAAACAACCAGAAGCACAGCTGCAAACAACGTTCGATTTCTGTCTTCCATTCACAGCAGAGATTCAAGAAGAGGGGTGCCAATACCTCTGATTCCAAGTTAATGAATCCTCATCTTAAACTTCAGTGATAACTGAAAGAATTCTGTTTTGACTTGTTTTCCAAAGGACAATAATTTTAAAATAGCAGTTCCTCTAAGAGCGATAAAAAATGGGAGCGTTATCCAACTGTGCCAAGAGTCAAAGATGGCCCCTGTAGCTTTTCCTAGGCATCCAATGAATGCCTATGCCTCGAAGTAGCTCACCTGTTCAAAAACATGCATGTGATCATAAAAGTAAACACACCTGCAATGTTTGTCATTAGTACTAAGCATAAATCATTCTCCTATTTGCCTCTTGAGAAGAATGCTCAACATACTGAGCCCTAAAACTCATTACCGTCCTTTGACAAGACTTCTGCCTTTGCACAGAAAGTCACTATGTGAGTAAAGAATAAAGAAACTACCTTTCATGTAAGGTACTACCAATACAGAAATGTATGAACATGGCACTTGGGTCGCATGAGGATCCTTAGATATTAAAATTTAGCTGTCATGAGTTTGCACTTTTTCAGGGTAAATATGCTTAGCTTTGCCCTCTCAGCTTATGTGTTTCTGGTCTCCTTTACGGCTTTAATCCCCAAAGCCTTTAGTTAGGTTAGTATCTCCAGGGCAGAACAGCCTGATGAATATTGTTAAAAAATATAATATGATAAATCTTTTACTTTTCCCTCATGGCTCAGAATACAGAAAAGATAAAGAGGAAGCTGGGCATGGTGGCACATGCCTGTAATCCCAGTGTTGGGAGAATGGAGCAGGATGATTGCAAGTTCAAAAACATCTTGATTTGGAGTCAAGCGGATCCAGTTTCAAATGATTTGCTTATTCTTGTTTGTGTAACTCCAGCTTTTTATCGACAATAACCCACAGATAGTTGTCCCTCAGTATCAGAGGGAAACAGATTCCAGAGGAACTGCTAATACCCAAATCGATAGTTGCTCAAGTCTCTTATGTAAAGTGGCAGAGTATCTGATTACAACTTAGACGAGTCCTCCAATAAGCTTCAAATCATCTTTAAATCACTTACTACACTGGAGTGTTTAGAAAGTTATAAGAAAGGTCTGTACATGGTACGTACAGATTCAACATCCCTTTATTTCAGTCTGACGCTGCTGAATCCACAGACGGGAAGCCATGGAACGAACGGTCCACCGTACTGAGCTGTGCTGTCACCTCCCGGACCCTCTCAAAGAGATAGCTAACCATGTTAGTGAAAAACAGGAAACCTTTCAAGCTCGTTTCTAGATAACTAATGTGGGTCTAGAGAATGTCATCTAATTTTGCCCTACCAAAGTGATGTGAGGACTTAAAGCATGCATGAGAACACCTTTTGGCAGGAGAGGTAATCTGTTTCCACAGATTTATGATCTCTTGACAGTTAAGGCCTCAGTGAAAAACTCCTGTGCTCTTGTACACATATACTCTTTCCCTAATCTTTAGATCTTTAATGATCCATTTCAGCTTCTGTCTCTCTCTCTCTCTCTCTCTCTCTCTCTCTCTCTCTCTCTCTCTCTTTCTCTCTCTCTCTCTCTCTCATCTTTTCTAGAAGTTTCCAGGACATGCCAAAGGAGTTTGTCCACATATAGCACTTTCAGTAGCAGCTGCTATATGGTTCTGGTGTGTTCCTGAGTTCCACTGACATCTGGAAGGCTTTAAGTCCTCTCTGGATTGTTAGCCTACTCCTGGCTCGAAGGACTTGGAATCAGATTTTTAATAAGATCTCTAGATGATTCATCTGAATGTTAAAGTTTAAGAAGCTCTGTGATACTCTCCAACTGAAAAGCTTTATTGTGTGCTGAGCCTAGTGGCCTACACCAGTAATCCCAGTGTTTGAGACAGAGCCAAGAGGATAACCACAAATGCAAGGCCAGTATGGTTGACAAAGCAAGCTCCAGTCCAGCCACAGCTATACAGAGACACTGTGTAGAAAAGAAAAAGATAAACCAATAAAAAGGTTTATTGTCATAAAGTTTCTTTTGTTAAAAGGTTCTCTGAATTTACCCTTCAGTACCAGTAAAATTCCAAAACTATTAACTTAAAATTACTAGAAACCAAATAAAAATAAAAGGCAAACCAATTTATTTGGGATACACCAACACTATTCTTTTTTTTTTTTTTTTTTTTTGTACTTCTTTCATCCAATTTTAATCTCTTTCCTGGAGGCAAAAGGAACAAAAACATTCTCTTTTAAAGAATATTCACTCTGTTCATTTCTTCTTCCCCAAAGTCTATATTTAGATTCAACAGTCAGTGGTCTGAAACATTAATGTGGCTTTCCACTGAGCCATTAGCCTTTTTCTCTTTCTGTTTTGCAAACGGGGCTTATTAAATCTTTGCTGTAGGCAACAGAGATGAAGAACAGTGAGATGTGCTGATGTGAAAGGTTTCACTGAACTCAGGCAAATCAGTTCTGATTTGCCACAATGCCCCAACAGGAACGGCCAGGATGGATGCTGTTGGGTGGCAACTATAGGTTCCGAATATGTAAAACATGACAGAGGAAACCCATCCACACCAAGGTCTAAAGCAGAGACACTGGCTGAGGATGCTTCCTACTAATTATCTTCCAGTCAGTGTGAAGGACAAATCTTTGAGCTAGAAGAGATTAGAGCATCACTACTAATGGGGCCAGAAAAAAAATCAGTGTGTATTTCAGGATACTTAGCTTTTCTTTCTATTAACTATTATCTTTTCTATTTTAAGCATAGTTACACACACAGTACTAAGGTTAATACCACAGTTTAAAGACACACATTATACAGTTCGGTCTGATAACTAATCATGTGCCGATATGGAAAGTAAACCCAGTATAGTCTGGGTCAAGACTACAGAGTTGAAGCGTGCACGCACGTGCACACACACACACACACACATACACAAACACACACACACAAACACACACACACACTTTTCAGCATCTCTTAAACCTGACCAAAACAACAAAAGGAAGGCTTTAAAGGCACAAATCCATAAACAAAATGGAAAAGAATACACCCTCAGTGAAACTTTGTAGGCTCGAGAACATATGGTAGGTGTAGCCTACTCAAGTAGGCTCCAGAAAACTGAAATGTAAGCTTGCAATAGGAAAAAGCCCCAAACAAAACAAAACCAAAAACATAACAAAAGAACTCAATATATCAGCAGAGGGCTTTCCAAAGCTGAGGGTTTTCAGGCATCAGGAGCCTTTGAAAGTCGGGGGGAAAGAGGGAGCTAAGACAGAAGGAATGGCTGAAGAATCTGTTCAGGATTCATCTAGACACCCAGGTACTTCCTCGGGCTTGTCTGCGGACTCCTGCTCCCCCCCCCCACCCCCCCCCCGCATACTGGGCACGGTTTAAGACAGGAGTAATGTACTAAAAACCAATGATTTACTTTCTTCTTAGAGAGCATTCATGCATTTGTGTTTAGACTCCTCCCTCCTCCTGCTAGACTCCGCTCCCAGGTCCTTTTGTCTAGCTGAACCTGGATCAGAAAGAAGCCATAAAGACGTTGACATGGTGTCTCCCATTAGAAAGCTAGTGGTTACTGGGAACTCGGAGGGCGTGCTGCTGAAGTGCTTGCTCAGGGCTTCTCTTCAGCGTAGAGCCTACACTTCAACAGGAGCAGATAGCCAAGGATCATGACGGCATGTTTCCCAGAAAAAGTCACAGAACCTAACAGGCATCCAGTACATAGGTAAAATGGGCTACGAGGGAGAAGGAATATTTTTTTTAAATCTCTCATGAACACTACCAGAAAGAAAACAGAAGATAGCCTGTCCATGAAATAATAAAATGTATAAGATAAAAATAGTCAGAGAAAAAAGTATCCTGATGTATTATGTGTGCATATATATGAATTCTGAAAACACAATTACTAAACTGAAGAGTCAGAAATTAAAGAATGTTCTCCCACAAACAGAGTTGGAAGACAAAATAATGTAAGAAGAAATCAGAGTGATAAATTCAAGAGGTCACACAGATTAGGGTCCTTTGCAGTGAAAAGAATCCATGCTTTTTTTGTTGTTGTTGTTTGTTTTTTTTAGCAAAAATTTTTCTTGCAATACAATACATTAAATGACTTAACTTCTGGAAGGGCCAACCAGATAGAGCACAACTCCCAAGCTGTACCAGAGAACTAACCCTCAGAGGTCCTATCAAGAGACAGACTCAACTCAAGCAGAAATCGCTGCTTTTGCTGCCAACTCCGGAAGTGTGTTCTTGTTGCCAAGAACAGAGTTACAGCTATTGCTGCTTGCTGCTAAGCCTGGCTGTGCCTGCCACAGTCCATATGACCAAACGGAAGGAATGCAGCCTGTTACCTCTCACAGAGCCAGTGACCAAACACATGATGTCTGATAATGCTCTCCCAGGGAAAGGCTTTCACTGTCACGCTTGCCAATAGATAAGTGGTGGCACAGATGAATCTGAATGATGTCTAGAACAGGAACTCCAAAATAGCCTAGGAAATATAGTGCTTAGCTTCCAACCTCTGCAGTACCCAAAGGTATATACTAGAATGAAGCTGTAGTGCATGTGAGATCACTCAGCGTGTCTGTCAACATCTAGATAATGAAGTATCCGAAAGAGTAACATACACACAGGGAAAGTGATCTGCGCTGGATGTGCATACGCCTATAGTCTCAGCACTTGGAAAGTGAAGGCAGAGCTATGATCTCATGGCCAGCCTGAACTATATAGTAAGACCTTGGAAGGCGGAGGGGAGGAGAAAGGCAGCGAGACCAACAGAGAATGACAGAAGGAGGGGGAGAGAGGGAGGGAGAGAGGAAAAAAGAGAAAGAGAACATGAGGGGGTGGAGGAGGTTCATGGATGAAACTCATCCAAAAGAGTTTTGAAAGAAATTGAATCCAACTAAAGGGCCCTGCGAGCCATAGCACAACGCAGGAAAAGAGAACCTGAAGATATGTTACTATGAAATTGTAGAAGACCATCTTACAGGCTTTCAGAGGAGTGAAATGGAGTCATCCATAAAAGCCTGAATTAAAATTCTTAGCAAGCAATACTAGACCCTAGACTACAGAAAGACAACGATTTCAAAGGAAATATTGTTTCAATTTATTCCTCTAAAATACACAAAAGCAGGTTATAACGGGCATACTCCAAAGCATTATAAATCCTTATTTATCTCCCAGGAAGAGTAGATGGATGTTTTCTCAAAAACTAAGGCAGAGAGCAACTCAAAAGGACATAGAGAGTCAACCTCTGGCCCCTAACATGCACACATACGTGCACCCACATGTACATATGCACACATACAAAAGAACACATGTCCACATACACACACTAAAAAAAAAAAAAAAGACAAGTGCTGTAATTCAGCAGTGTAAGTTTTGGGGGATTGGGATATGATGTCATCTACAAATGTGGTGGGCGCTGTTCAGAGCTCTTGTGGGATACAGGTAGATCTTGCATGCTAACCAAAGGCTCACACTGTTGAAGGTTTGGTCTCTATCTGGTGGCGCTTCTGGGAGATGGTAAAACATGGCATAGTGGAAGGAGTTAGGCCACTGGAGTGTGCCTTTGCAGGAGACGCTACAAAAGCAGACCCTTACTCTCTTTTCCAGAGGCCAGGAGGTCAGCAACTTCTGCCAGCTTCCCCCAACCCTGGCCCTCACAGGACTTCATCATGGGACCAAAAGCAGCAGACCAACAGACCATTAGTGGAAGCCTCTGAATCCGTGAACCAAAACAAGCAGTTCTGCCTGGTTTCCTAACACACCAGGAAAGAGAAAGTAAGAGGTCTGTAGTAAAGATTACACACTCATTTCGCACCAGAATCTCACCACTCATTGATTACCTCCCTCACTCATAAAGGAGGAAAAGTCAGGTGATCTTCGGGGAATTTAATTAAAATTCCTCCAGAATGCTATAATCAAGCTCATTTTACTAGACAGGAACAGAAAAAAGAAAAACAAACACTTAAACAAATGATATTCTTTTCATTCACCCCAGGAATTAGTTTTGAAGACACTCGTGTGTATGTGTATGTGTGCATGTGTGTATGTGTATGCATGCATGAATTCATGTTTGTGAATGCAGGCATGTATGCGCTACAGAGCATGTGTATATGTCCGAGGATAACTGTGTGTGTTTGTTCTCACTGTCTACCTTATTTGACACAGTATTTCTGTTGCTTTTTCTACTGTGTGCATCAGGCTACCTGGACCACAAGTTTCTTGTCTCCACTTCCCATCTCCCTAAAGAAGTGCTGAGGTTACAGATTTATTATGCATCTAGGTTTTACATGGGTTCTGGGGATTCAAACAGGTCGTTATGCTTATGTTTTATGGATTTTTACCCACTGAGTCAGCTCCCAAGTCTCTCATATTTTCTGAATAACTTAAAAATCTTATCTAACAAAGTACTGGGATAAAACTTTGTTCAATAAGTGCATAAAATTTCCAACAGCATCTATTTATTGATTTTACTTTAGGAATTTCAGAGGTATCCAGAGATCTGGCAAGTGAGCAGATGTTTCTATCCTTCTAAGGAGAAGGTAATTCTGAGACGTCACCATGGGGCTGAATCCTCATTTGAAGCCAACCATATACTGAGCATACCTTTCTTCCAGAAGAGCCACACAAGGCAAATCTGCTGCCACTTCTCCATGCGGTTTCCTGGGGACACTGCAGCACACTTCCTGAGAAGGTATCTGAACCCTGGTGCCTGTGCCTGGGTGTCGTGATGACTGCATTTGAGTTATAACCTTCTGTGTGTGTGTGTGTGTGTGTGTGTGTGTGTGTGTGTGTGTGTGTGTATGTGTATGCATGCATGAATTCATGTATCTGAATACAGACATATATGTGCTACAGAGCATGTATACATTGCTGCTTCATCTGGTCCATTGTCACTGAAGAATGTTAAGCTGTGGGGGCCACATGAGAGCATATGGATTGCAAAGTATGCCGTCAAGATGTCACTGAGCAGGAACTTGGGAAGATGACAGTCAAATGGATGCCACACAGTTACTATAAATAGAATTGCCATGGTTCTAAAGTGGGAGCAGAATAAGCTTTCTTTTCCACAGTCCACTGCACTTCAGAGTTCTGCAGAGAGGAGAGGAGAGGAGAGAGCCCATGCATGGCATCTCGATGGCAGAGCAGGGCAGGGGTACACTGGGACTCTTCCTCTCTGGGCATGGTACAGTCAACACAACCTGCTTAGACACTGTTCTCTCAGCAAGAGTGGTAGATCCCAGGATTTTAGAGGTCCACAGATGCTAACTCACAAAACTTACTCATTTTGATCCACATGTAAGCAGTGAAGTGGTCCAACCCACCATAGACCCTTCATTGTCTGGACTTCAGTCTCGTCTGGCAGGGTGGTCTGACAGGCTGTTAGAACTGTGTGAAATCTATTTCCAGAGCACTGACTTTCCATCTGGCAGATACCAGGCTTACAGTCTTCCTTTTCCCAGCATGAGATTCTGGGAGAAATTCCCATTTCTTGGGGCCCATTTTTCTGTAGTCTAATGGTCAGACTGAAGGTCTCTTTAAAATGACTTCATTTCTGCCAGGCCTGTCACAATTTTAACAATTTTCTAAGTTATTTTGAAAACGCAAGTTCAGCAAAATAGTCATATTCCTCGACCTTGTAATTCTACTTTAGGGAAGCAACCTTAAAGAAACAATTTACTCTATAAACATGTCAGAATGAGGACATTTGTTGAATCATTTATAGCACTGAGAAATTATAAGCAGCTACCTCACTCAACAATCTGGCAAAGATAATAAAACATAAAGAATCTGTTCAGAGTGATATGAAGAGTGCAGTGATCCTTTAATTACAGAGAACAATGGGAACATTCTTATGACTGTATAGTAAGTGGACAGATCAGAAATCAAGAATAATTTATATAAAATGATGAAAACTTGCTTAAAAATAAAACTCATCTGTGAATAGAAAATAAATCAAAGCCTTTCCTGAAACAGAACAAAATGGCTCTATGTGAGTGGTAGGCATATGGGCCATTTATTTGTCTCTTATACCCAGCTGAGTTTTCCAAACTCTCTAGACATTACAAATTAATTCGATTTAGAATTTACAGTGGCATTAAAACCACATTAAGTACAAAGTCAACACTGATTTGTCTTCTTTCTTATAATGTTCAAAGACACTTGCATGTCAATAAGGAAGTTCAAATTAGCACAGTAATTTGGCTTGTTAAACTTTTATTTCAGAGGACCTATATTGTGCCTGGAGAAATAAGAAATACTCTTCTGTCTTACTGAAATTTGATTACGGTCCGTGAGTTAAATGATATGATCATCACCATTTTACAAATGGTACCAAGAAAGTGAGTAACTTGCCAGTTACTGCAAGTTTAGCAGGAATTTGAATGTACTGTTCTGCTCTCGAGTGGATGCTCTACAGAACTATGCTATGCACACTCACACTATCCTCTGAAGTGAGGGGCTTGCTGAATATCACTTACTAGCAATGCTTGTTAGGAAACAGAAGTACGCAGAGGCTAAGTGAATTTTGAAATCCTGCGAGGTGAAGTACCGAACAGGTAAACTGAGGAATACATGTGCGATTGTAGATTACAAATATTAAGAAAGATGCAGGCAAAGAAACTGAGTATTTGATCAATTTTCTTCCAAGTGTTCAGCTTTTCTTTCTCCATCTTCTTAGAACCTATGTAAGGAAAAGCCACACTTTTGTGTTCTTACATCTCTGAAACTCATAGGATAGATCTCAAGCTCTCTCCTCTGGGGATCGTCAAAAGCATGACTTCCGAGCTGTCTCCATCAAAGCACCTGCCCCATGTGGCACTAACCCCGGCTCTGTGGAACATGCACTCTAGCAGAACTTGAAACTGCAGGAGAACAGTGTTAAGAATGGAAATAAAATACAACCACTTGCCAACAGCAAGAAAGCAGTTCAGTGGATGCTTATTTTCTAATTTATCACGAAGTCCAAAGTAAACTCTAGGCTTCCTCACTGCATCTGATGCAGATTCAAAGAGCCAGATCTCTATTGGGAGAGAAATGTTGACAGAGTTCTATACCAAATAATTGATCTAAATGACCAGAGAAAGTTCCACAAAACCATTTCCAAGCTACTGTGATTTAATCACGACTAATTTTTCAGTGTGGTATTTACAGTTTTCAGGAACTATCTTCTCGGGATTGAAAGACAAGAAAATGAAGTTCATATTAGATAGACTGTGAAAATGACAGTGCCACGTGAGGCTGCCATATAAACTCTGGAGACAGATTACCTTCCCACCTGTCCGTGAAGCATCAGCCTATCGTAAAAGGCCAGTAAAATTCCTCCCTCTCTACAGGAACTGCACTTTCACCAGTCTTAGCTCTGGCTAAACATTAGAAATAAATGACCGCCAACAAAATCTATCTAAAGCAAGATGAAGGCGATAAAACTTGGGATGCCATAACTGGGAGGAGGAGGCAGTCTGCTTAAAGCTACATAAACTGCACCACCCTAGGAAAGATCGAGTAGTGAAATTTATATCTTAAATGTAAAAGCCTAAACTCAAAACCAAGTCAAATTACCATTCCCAGTTTTAAACAGCGAGTAAACATAAGACTTACTTTAACTGTTTAGACTGGTTTTGTTGTTTTCTGGCTTATTAAAAAGCAGGACTCCAAGTAGAGAAGCTATAAATATTCTTTTCATGCTAGAAACGAAACTTCTCGAGTTTGGGCTCATTTTAGACATCTATATCTTCTTGAGATTGAAAAGAAAATAGACAAAAATTACCAAAACACATATATTAGGACAGCAAAACAAAGTAAAACCAATGAATCAAGAACACAAAATCAATCACTGGCAATATTAAGTTAAGGCTTTAATTTTGAACAAGGGGGCCATTTACATATGGCAGGTGCAGTGTAAAATGTTATATTACCACTTGGATGATGGTCAGCAGTTTCTAGTAAAATAAAGTATACCATTCTTATGACCCAGCAATTCAACTCTGCTTATGACCCATAAGAAAAGAAAGTTTATGTCTTTAGAAAGGCTTATATTAGAATATGTGAAGCAACTATATTCACTTTAATCCCAAACTGGAAGCAACCCAAATGTATGTCAACATGAGAATGGATCAACCAACTTTTCTCAAAGAACAGGACATCTGTCAGCAATAAAAGCAAAAACTCTACATAAACAGGTGAAGCATGAAAGAGCCTCAAAAACCACAGCGTGAAAGAACCCAAAATCTGAAAGGGGCTAATAGTCACTGAATGGTTCCTGTATATGACATTCAAGAAAGGTGACCAGAATGAGGACAATGCTTTCTGGAGGAAATTCCCATTTCTTGGGGTTCATTTTTCAGTAGTCTAATGGTCAGATTGAAGGTCTCTTTAGAATGACTTCCTTTCTGTCAGGCTTGTCACAATTTTAACAATTTTCTAAGTTATTTGAAAATGCAGGTTCATATTCCTTGAACTGATTACTCCTGTGTCAGTTTTCTAGCCTCTTGGTATTTCCTTTTCCTCCTAACTTTTCCTAATCTCTAAAAATCAATATTATATAATCTGATCAACTTTTGGAAACATATATATAGGGGAGAACTTGCAGCATTTCTTTCTGCATCTTATTCATTCCACTCAACATAATATCCTCCAGTTCCACTAATCTTTGCTGCAAATAACAGGCTTTAATCCTTTTTTACGGCTCAGTAATACTCTATTGCATATATTTGTGGTGTATCTGTATTGTATATATTACATACGATTTAATATACAAATATACAATGAATTTGTTTTATCTATTCATTCACTGATAGACATCTAGGTCGATCTGCATTAGAATGTATCCTTAAAAGGACAAAAAGTAATAGATGCAGATAAGGATGTGGAGAAAAGGGAACTCTTGCACACTATTGGTAGGAATGTAAGTTAGTGCGGAGGTGATGGAGAAATGTGAGAGCCCTCAGAACGTAGACCATTTGCTATGGCTGTTCCACTTTTGAGTACGGCCAAAAGAAATAGTGTCGGCAAACCTTGGCCGAACTTGGCTGCCCATGTTTACTGATGTACTGTTCATACCTGCTAGGATGAGGAGGAGGATGAAAGATGCCAGCCTAGACAGTCTTGACTCTGCCACTTGTAGCAGTGAGACATTGGGAAGATCATCTGGCCTCTGTGTGTCTCAGTTCCCCACATGTATAGGTTTCTTTTCCAGATAGCAAGCTGTGAGCTACTTAAATGTGCTACAATTCCGCAGATTCTTTCACTTCAGTTCTGTCAAGGGATAGGCCAGAGTCATGGCGGCTTCACAGTGTATTCTGTATTTATGCCAGAATCCTCTTTGCATGTCAGGAGACTTCACTACAGGTCTTGGGATTTTCATTATACATGGCATTCTTAGGTCAGTGAAGCTATGGACATTTTCTAAGTTTAGTTTGTTCACCAGAAAGACTGTTTATTCTATCCATTTATAGGAGTGTTGTCTGAGGGGCACAAGATACCTGTGGCTGCAGGGTCTAGAACATGAGACAGTTAGAATGTTTGCTGAATATAGGTCTCTAAGACTCTAATGCTGAATGTGGTACTAAGATACCCTAAGACTCTAGTCCTTTGCTATTCTCTCCCACCTAGTTTGGAAACCTTGAGACTCTACAGAAGGCTTGGTACTCTGACCTGAACACAACAAGGGCCTACAGCTCCGTGCCCTGTGGAGCAAAGTGGGAAGACGACCCTGGAGTTGGTTTTCTTATCTATATAGCAGAGAAATAATCTCATCTACTGTAATAAGAAATTGTTATAGAAACAAGGTGAAAACTTTGTGTTAAAAAAAAGACTTATGGGTGTATACAAAGAACACTAAGTCAGCTACCTCTAATTTTTAACATTTTTAATGACATAATTTCCTGGGAAAGGGAATGTGTCTTGATTAAAGATACATTTCTATTTTCCCAAATTATCAGATTTTTTAAAAGCCTTATGTAATGACAGCTGCATTCCTTTATTTTGAAGGGTCTATCTCTTTTTTCCTCAATACACACTATTCTAGAATTATATAGCAAAGTATGATGGGTTACTTCTCAATTTTAATATGAATTGTTTAGGCTAAAACATGCAGATCTAAAAACGTAATATTCTACAGTATAAAACTTCAAAATGAGTTATTTCTTGTCATGACACTTATTTTACTTAGTTTTTTTTATGAGGCTGTTTAAAAGATTTATGGAATGTAATTCAAATAGCCATTGTCTCAACTGACATTGATAATGATTTTCTGTGTACAGAAAATATATTTAGCTTTCTATGCCTGGCGAATTTCAAAATATTAAATGTTTCATCAATGTTCTCTTTTACTTGTCATCTTATTTGATAGTCATTTGGTTTTGATAGTTTACAAGATTGTTTTGTTAGGAAATCTAACCTCAGAATGGAATGTTCAGGCTACATTTTCATTTAAAGTAAAGGAAGATTCAGTAGTGAACTGTGGGTTTCCAGCCAAGTGGTTCCTTCTGGTTGGCAATCTTGCTAAATCCAGTTTCTAAGCTGGCGTAGTGGTTGGAGTGAGAAATGACCCCCATAGGCTCATGTATTTCAACATTTAACTCCAGTTTGTGGCAATGTTTGGGGAGGCTGTGGAACCTCTGGGAGATGGAGCCCATGTGGAGGAAGTGCACCATTTTGGGTGGGCTTTGGGAATTCACAGCCTCGCTGCCTTTCCAGTTCCCCTTCTCTGTCCTCTGCAGTGGCTGGACTCTCAGCCCCTGCTCCCACCGCCTGCCGCCATGCCTCCCTCACCATGATGAGATCTCCATTTGGAACCATAAGCTGCTTTCGACCATGGTATCTTTTCACAGAACGAAAAAGCAAGTAATACAGTTGGCAGTTAATTAATTTTTACTTTCACTGTGTACAAACTAATGTGGTAGGTGGATGTCTGATGAAGACACCCACTGCTCCTCACTGACTTCTGAGAGGCCAGAGAAAACAGGAACAACTCAAAAAATTAGAGGTAAAGATTTGGAAGCATGTGAAATCGAAATTTGAAAATATATGTCCAAGCATTGAAATTTTATTTAAGTTTGTAACATGGGAAATCAGTTCCATTATAATGTAGATTATGAAGAAAACTATACACAGTGTTGATATTCATATGTTATTACTTAAATTACATAAAAATGCCTTGGAGGCGTTAGGGAAAAATGGAGAAATACATGATAATGTTGGTATTTTAGTTGATAATTGGTGATTTAGTTCCTTCAATTTTTCATTTTTAAAATTCTTTTAGGAATGAGAATTGTTATAGTGTTGAAATGAAGGGTCCCCACAAAAGGTTCATGTGGTGAAGACTTAGTCACCAGTTGGTGGAGCCAGTCATCAAGAGGTGATTGGATCTTGAGAGCTCTTGCTGAATCAGTGAATAATCTCTTGATCAATTTATAATATGATGTCATTATCTGGAGGTAATACAATGTAAGAGTGGGGCCTACCTGGAGGAAGTAGTTCACTGGGGACATGCCCTGAAAAGATAGACTTTGTTCCTGCCACTTCCTGTCTCCCTCTAGTCCTTGTCTTCTTGAGGTGAGCAACTTTGTTCTGCTAAACCTTCTCACCATGCTTATTAAACCCCAGACACAGTGGATCCTGGCAGCAACAGGATGAAACTGTCAGTCAAATACATTTCTCAAATTGGGGCTAGGAGCTGAACAGGGAGTTTTCTAAAGATGACATGCAAACGTCTGAGAAATACTATAAAAAAATGTTCAACA
This sequence comes from Eospalax fontanierii, assembly GCA_035773235.1. Lineage (NCBI taxonomy): Eukaryota > Metazoa > Chordata > Mammalia > Rodentia > Spalacidae > Eospalax > Eospalax fontanierii. Next base: position 16,823,370 of record CM069536.1, on the reverse strand, counting down.
TCGTTGTCATCAGGGAAATGCAAATTAAAACCACTTTGAGATTTCATCTTACCCCACTTAGAATGGCTAAGGTCCAAAAGCAAAGCATGACAAATACTGTCAGGATGTGGAGAAGGGAACTCTCAGCCACTGCTGGTGGGGTTGCAAACGGGGGCAGTTAGAAATTGACCAACCATGTGATCCAGTCACACCTCTCTTGGGTATACACTCAAAAAACCTCTATACGCTACTACAAAAATATCTGTTCATTCACATTCATTTGCTCTTTTCATAATAGTCAGGAACTGGAAATAACCTAGATGTTCACCAGCTAATGAATGGATAATGAAGGTGTGGAACATATACACAATGGAATGTTATGAAGCTCTTAAAATACGAAATTGGGGCTAGAGAGATGACTCAGCAATTAAAGAGCATTGATTGCTTTTGCAGAGGTTCCTAGTCCTCCCATAGTTGCTAACAACCATCCATAACTACAGTTTCAGGGGATTCAATGTCCTCTTCTGTCCTCTGCAGGCAATGTAGGACGTGGCTACACTTACATATATGCAGGCAATACACTCATACGCATTAAAAAATAAAAATAGCAAACAAAATAAAAACCACAAAATTATGAAAGACCTTTCCCAGTCTTTTCTGAGCTATATGTCAAGTCTTCCATGGCTATAGCTTTACAATAAGTGGTATTAACTTACTTCAACTAATTATACTGAAAATGTATAAATCATCTTTAATCTCATTTTTTCTTTAACCAATTCACCCAATTCAATCATTAGCAAAACTTATTGCCACCTTTGCATGTACCCCAAACATAACTCTCTCTTTCTCACTCTTGTTTTTTCTTTTTCTTTTGAGACAGGCTTCACTATGTTGCCTACGGTAGTATTGAACTCATGAGCTCAGGGGTAGTCTTGAACTCATGAGCTCAAATGATCCTCTTGCCTCAGCATCCCGAGTAGCTGGGATGACAGCTGCGTGCCTCCACACTGAACTTCAAATGCATCTTTAATCCTCATTTCTGAGGCTTCCACATGAAACAAGACACCATCATGTTACAGGGTGGCCTCTGTTCAAGACTTCTAAGTACTGAGGTCTCTGAGCCCATGTCATCATAGCAGTCAAAGGTGAAGTGTGTCATGTCATGCCTTGCTTAAAAACTGTCTTCTGTGTCTATCTGAGTGGCGACAAAATTGAAGCTCATGACCAGCATGTTTTTATAGGATCTAGACCTCCTACCTCCTCAGTCTCATTTCTGCCCAGATTCAACGACCTTCCTTTGGTTCCTCAGTCACATCACATTTGTTGGGACAGTTTCTTTCAAATCTGACATTCAGAGGATAGGCTGAACCACAGCATCATGAAAGGTGCTTGTTACTCCCTGAAGTCAAGTCTCACCTCAGGCAAATTCCATCATTCATAGTAACTAAGCTCTAGATTATACCGCTCAAGGACAAGTTAATGAGATTTGGCACAACATAAAAGGAATCAAGAAACTAAAAAGGAAATGCACTTAAAATAGAAATAGGTAAAACCTACAGTAATAGAGTTTATACCAACTAAATAAAGCAAACCATATTTACATTTCTATGTTATCTTTAGGGCCAAGCAGTAAAGAAAATATAGTCATTGGATTTGTTTGAATTTGCATTTTAATTTATACCTGATTCTCGAAACATCATCTATAGAACCAAAAGTGGTATGTATACAGGCTGGGCCTTGAGTAAGGTTGATTTACAAATCTCAGGTTGGTCAATCGGAAACCCCACGACAGAGGCAATGTCACCCTGGCAGTACATCATATGTGAGGTGCACTGCAGTTTGCAAGCCCTGTTCCACACTGCCCTCTGGGTCTCACAACCCACGATGCTATTTCTCCTGGCTTATGGATGTGGGAACTGATGTGCAAGGATTTTATACAATTCAAACAAAAAATCAATTAAAAGACAATACGCTTATGAATCCTGGCACACTAAAAAAATAAAATCATGTATAGTATCAAATACAGTATCTGGGAACAGGGAGATATGCTTGTTCTGGTGCTCTGTCATCAACTGTCAAATGTGACCTTGAGTGAGTTGCTCTGTTTTGTCTTAATATCCTCATGTATAAAAGTGGACATAACAACATCTCCATTAGCTACACCACAGAATTGTGTAAAGGATCAGTGCAAGACTCCATCTGAGGCACTCTTCGACTTCAAGTCCTGTGCTCCTGCTGATTCTTAGAATGTTCTTCCCTCGACATCTGGAGCTTGTGCTCCCTGTGACTTGTTCTGTCAGACCACCACTCACATGTTCACACATTCTTAGGTCTTTTTTGACTGCCCAAGATCCAGTCAAAATTTATTTATTTATTTATCTGCCTGCGTACAAACAGACTATAAGCGTCATGGAAGCAGGATCTTTACTTATGTTGGTTCCCTTACGCCTGGGGGTACTGCTGGCAAGGGCAAACCCTATAACACCATGTCATATTATCTGATTATCACCTATATCCTGACCTGTCTTCCACAAGACAAGTTATATATAGCAATCCTGTCATTGAAATATGCGCCTTTATTGAGGGGAAACTTTGCAACCCATAACTTTATGTAATCTAGAAGATCACAAGTTTAGAAAACACACATATATAATCAGCAACTGAAGTATGAACATACATAACAACTTAAATCCTAGTGAAAATGTCCAATCTTTTGCTTTTATCTCAGTTACTAATATCAGAGAAGCTGGAACCAGAACCACCACCCAGAACTGCCACGACTGTGAAAGAGTCAGAAAACAAAAGTAAAATTTCTTATAGTAAAAGAATCTCAGAAAAGACACCAAGAGTTTCTGAACTAGAGGCCACCTCTGAGGAAGAAAGAGGAGAGGAGGATGGAATGGTGGGAGGACGGATTGAGCTGACCTAGAACAGAGAGAGGGAGTGGGGGAGACAGGACGAGAGGGACGGACACAGACTGCGAACATTGCCCAACCTTGCATTTCCACACCTTTGAGCTACCTCATAATTTCAAAAAAAAACCCCACAACAATACAAACAATGCAATATCTTCCTCATAGACACCAGGACTTGTTCTATCTGTTTCTCAAGGTTGGTAGACACCATTAACAGTGATCCAGAACAATCTGTTTCCAAAGCATGTGTATCCTCTGCAGTGGCTCCCGTCAGTCATCCACTTGATATTGCTGCTTGGCAAGGCCTCAACTCAGTCAAGGGATGCTTTCTTCCCTTCTTCAGAGCGAGCATTCCGAAACTTGATTCTGTCGTTTTCCTTTCCAGATGCCTCACCCACATCAGGGCAGGTGATGGGGGAAAGCCAGAGGCCTCTTCAGTTCCCTTCTGTTAAACGTGGATGCTGATTTTTGTGTGCTACCTTAGAATTTCAGTAAATTGAAATCAGCCTCTCTGTAAACTTCCATTGTTCTGTACGCTTTCCAGTAATGGAGGGTTCAGCCACCTAGTACCTAGTACTAGTACTAATCAACAGTACCTAGTAGACACATAAGAGATGTGTCTCTGTGAATCCTTTCTACATTAAATGTGACTACCTTGCTCAGATCATGCAATGGAAGAGAAAAATTATCACAATGACAAATGGCAGGCTGTATGTATTTTATAGGACTACATCAAACTCTTACACTACAGAAGTCATGCTATAGTTCTATGTATCCAATTTTAACAAGAAAGCAATGGAATTCAAAAAAGTTTTAACTGCTTGATGTTTAAGTGAGATTAAAATTTCATGTCATTCTTTTCCTAATGTGTTTAATGCAGTCTCTTTTAATTTAAAAATTTCAACATTACCAACTAATTTGAATTAAATAATTCCAGATTTTAAAAACTATGTTAATATATGAAAATTAGCCAGGTATGGTGGTACAGTCCTATAATACATACATATATGAAAGGTTGGATGATAATAAAAGTTGCTTGATGATACTATGTGGCCTTGAGATGGTGAAGAAGCTGTCTGAGGTTTATAGTGGGATCATAGAAAATAAATACCTCATAGCCCCAATGTGATGTACTGCAAATAATGTTTGCAAAATTATTGCTTTAATGTCTTACTTAATGATGCTTAGGGGTTTACAGTTCAAATGGCTTTAAATACATTTAGAAATCACATAGCCTTACTTTAAGTGCAACCTTTGCCTAAAAGTTTAAGCTAGAGTTTCTTAACTTTTTCCACTTGTGATCTTTTTTCACCCATGAAATTTTTATGTGATGTATGGTACACAGATCTATAAAATAGGTACAGAATTCAAATATTTACTGAAAATAAGTCATAAAGAAATTTATTTTTAAACTTTTTTTGGTATACATATAATGTTACAATCAAAGACAAAAGCAAATATGTATAATGATAAGATAAATACATTTGTTTAGTTTTAAATGAAGAATAATTAATTCTTAGTTGAATATTGATACAGTAGGACATAGAGTATCTTCAATGTTTTCCAGAATTGATTGATATTTGGATTTTATAGTCAGCAATGCTGAGAATGCTAATTTTATAACAGCTTAATACAAAATGGCATATGTATGTTTAGGCCCATTTCAGAAATTGCTGGATATTTTAATCCCAAGTCAAGATTCATTTAAAATTCTTTTAGAATATTCCAGTTAACAACTCATACAGCAATTTTTAAAACTAACATTCCAACACAATACAATTCAAAGTTATACAATTCAATAGTTACACACTAAGCAATGACAGTGGCAAAATATGAGTGTCTTTTTCTCATTAACTCATTATATTTCTTTAAGAGCAGAAAACTTTGCATATTGAGCCAAATCACTGCAATTCATAACACACAGTAGTCTTTAAGCTGACATACTTCGGGCAGTGTTTGCCGTTGTGGTGTAGCACGGTCACGTTGGTGCAGTGTGCACGCTATGCATGTGTTCAGAACCATAGCTGCAGTGGAGTTGCACCAAGCAACATGAGTGAGTGCTGCCAGAAACACCCTGAACTCAAAAGGACCAGCTCTCATTTTACCAGAAGATGCTATGCAAGTTGCCAAGGAAGAAAAGCACTCATCTGTCCTACCCAGCTGTAAAGCCTATGGAGTGTAAAAGTGACTGATCCAGCAAAATAGCCCTCACGGTGAATAGTGGCACTTTTTCCTTAGAGGTAACCAACAGCTGGGAATTCACGCCTTGCATCTGGAGAGGTCATGGGCCTCAGAGGAGAGCCTACCACTGCTATTTTCCTAAACCAGTATAATTTCCAACTGTGTTCTAGATGCTTATCTTTATACTCATAGAAAAGTGTAGCTCTCATGCTTTGCCAAAGAAGCTTCTTTTTGCAGCAGTTGGAATTTACTACAGAGATCCACAACAGGTCAAAATGCAGAGAATAAATGAGCAAGGGAAGCAGATACATCTACAATGTAACCCCATACCTAAGGTTCAGGGAAGATCTTGGCGTATGAGAGTTGGGGGCTGAAATATTGCAAGAGTCAGGGGGCCAAAGTACCTGCTGGCAGATAGTGTCGTAAAGACATCGTGGGGAGGCTGTACCCATGAAAGCTCCACAATACGGCTGCCTCAGTAAGACCTGCATAATGACAACAGGCAACAGGCCAATGGGGAGGGGGAAAATTTCACAAGCCCCAACCCCAACAGATGAAGAGCTACAGTCAATCAACGGCAGCTGAGAGGGAGAATCATGGATCAGGTCCCTGATAGGTTTTCTAACTCCCAAGTGGTCGGCTTTAAATGCATGTACATATAAGCAACACTAAGTAGACTCAGTAGGAGTGTGTGTGTGTGTGTGTGTACACATATATATGATAAACAAGAATAATTAAACTAGAGGAAATGAAGGGAACATGGGATGAGGTGGAGGGGAAAAGGGGTGGAAATGATGCAAATATAGCAATGGAGTATTAAACTCTAAAATAATGTTAAAAATAAAGCATGACCAAGAAAGTACAAATGGAATAAAGAGGGTCCCAGGCTAAGGTCTCGGGAGACGGCTGGAGAACGTGGGCCTGTACTTGGGAAGCACGGCAATGATGCCCTACTTGGTGACATTTGCTCTGCTGTGCGTTATTTTCATGTTATTGTGTAATTCTTCAGTCATTCAGGCTCAGTAAGCCATAAAATAATTGGTAATGGATACTGAAGGTGATATTGGAAAATAGGTCACTGTGATGCAAGAAGCACAGCTCATTAAAATTAATTTCTTGTGGATTTTATCTTACGGGTATTTTGCTGCTGGTGGCTGAGGTCAAGATATTTCCAATTAAGCATATGTCATCCTAAGACGAACTTCCAAGTTTTGGTCAGGAGATGTGTTTTAAAGTTTTCTTGATTCTTTCTGTATTTAGTTACGCATGAAGGGAAGCAGGAACCCGGTGATGGATACGCTGACTGGGAGTTCAAGGGTTCTGCATGTCGAGTCCATGCCTCGTGTACCAGGGCTGCAGATGCGGGTGACCACAACCACATTCTGCATGTGGGTCTTAGGCCATCTCCTCAGCTCCTTTTCTCATTTTTAACTGAACTTCACAATATTAGGTAGTGAAATGATTTTTCCTACTGTTATTAATAAGTGAATAAGTGAAAGAAAGAAAGAAAATCATCTAAGAAAGGCTGGCTGAGCTCCCTGCTCCTTCCAGAACAGAATATCCAAATATCCAAACCTTTGCTTTCTCATTTAAAAGGCTACTTGTGACCGTCACGCATGCCAGGGCCCCGGGGGCCTGGCCTGGTCGCAGCAGCTATCTGCAGACGACTTTCTCTTCTCTCATGTACCCATTTTCACGGACCCTCTAGCTTTTTAATGTTTGCAGTTAAGTTTTGCATTAGGATGATGTGCGCATAATTATCTGACGGAGATTTGCAATGATAGGTCCAGATTTTGAGATCTGATTAGCATATTTCTGAGTTTCACAGTATGTGGGTGTTTCACTCATGGTTTTAAAGGAGGCAGGACTCAATGGTGGTCTTCTAGTTTTCTTTTTAACATTTTCCTGCTTATTTTATTTTTGCTGCATTACGTTAAAAATTTTTTATTATTCTTTGAAAATCTTATACAATGTATTTTGATCCCATTCAAGACCCTCTCCGTCAGCTCCATCGCTGCACCACAGCCCTCTCATTTCTTGTCCTCTCTTATTTTTTTAAAGTCCTATCAGGTCTAATCTGTGCTCCCAGATGCTCCTGGGTGTGGGTCTACCCCTTGGAGTCTGGCATCAGTTTAAAGAAAACTGCCTCTCCCTCTCCCAGCAGTTGTCATTGCCAGTAGATCTTCCACTGGAGACAGGGCTTCTTGCACACCTCCCCATCCATGCATAGGTCTTGTGCATGCTGTAACAAGCATTGCGGGTTCCTAAGTGCAACTGCCCTATTGTGTCTGGAAAAGTTGTTTTCCTTATATTCATCCAATACTTCAGGCTCTTAGATTATTGTTTTCTTTTGAGACAGGCTTTTACCACATAGCCCTCACTAGCCCAGAACTACATAGTTAGTTGGCTGGCTTCCAACTCACAGAGATCCACTTGCTTCTGCTTTTGCCTCTGCCTCTACCTCCCAAGTGTGGAGATTAAAGATGTGCACTGTCATGCCAGGCTGGCTCTTATAATCTCTCCATTCCCTTTTCCCCTTTGATCCCTGCACCACGGGAGGAAAGAGTACATAGTATAGTACATATAGATGTACTATTTAAGGTTGAGCACTCTGCAGTATGTATTCTCTGTACATTGATCGGTTGTGGGTCTTTGTGTTAATTTTCATCTGCTACAAGAAGAAGTTTCTCTGGTGAGAGCTGAAAGATGCATTAATTTATGGGTATCACAATAAGTCATTAGGAATAAGTTTAAAACTATGTCCATTTAGCAGAACCAAAGTAGTAGTTTCCCTTACAGTCTAAAAGCTATCTAGCTACGGTTTCTTGGTCCTCATGATAAGGCAGGTATGGACTCTATATTGTGAAATGGGTCTCAAATAAGATAATAAAGTGACTTATTACTTTCATAACATTCAGGTCACCACTGCTATTGTAGCTTGCAGTGTTTACAGCTGGATAAGGTTGATGATTACTTTTCTGGTAGCACATATAGCACTTTTCAGTACTATGAAAAGGAGTCGGTAGAGATGAAGTTTTGAGGTCAGCACCAGCTTAATTTCTCCTCGTTTGCTCTACAACTCACCTATATAGTGTCTTCAGCAATAGAGTCTTACTGGTAAGTTTTGGTTGGTAACCAAGAGTAGTAGCAAAAGCCAGTACTGTTTGAAGATCTACAGAACCACCCCTGATGTCAACAACTTCAAAAGACAGTGTCCATTCCTGGCATTGGGCTTTTTTTATCTGCTAGCCTGCTTCAGATTACTGATTATTTGTTGATTATTTTAAATGTGGAAGTACCAGGCAAAGCATCGCTGTGAAGAAAAAGGAGCCCCCTCAGTTTTTAGCATTCTGTCAGAAGCTCTGTGTCATGAAGTTTGGTTCAGCATTATCTTTTTTTCAAGGAGGAGAGAGGACTCACAGACGAGGACAATCTATCATGTTTCACAGAGCTTAACAAGAGCACACAATTTCATTTCACATCATTATCTCTGGAGGTCAAACAGAGCTCCCAGTTTTTCTTTGACAACCTCAAAGTAGAGATGGAGCAAAAATTTCTAAACAGAGACAAGAACACAAGTGAGAGAGTGTGGCAGATGTTTTCAACTGGGGTTCAGAACTATGCCTTAATATAATTCTTTCTGATAAGAGATGAAGTGAAGTTTTAAGAATCATCAGGTAACAGATGTTCTGCTGAGATCCATGGAGTTTACATGTGTGCTAGGCTACACAGCTCAGATTCTTTTACCATTACTAAGACAATGAAAAACTACTATTTTTACAGAAGCATTACTACTGTGAACACTATTACTATTGAATTTCATCTTAGGCCAACCTCTGCACAGCACTGGCTCTTATCAGGAACCACACATTAGAGAAATCATTTGGATTTTATACTTCTACAGGAGGATTGTTTCATGCTTCTCCTGCTGAGGAATTTAAATCTAAGCCATAACGATTTTCTCTTTTCTTTTGGTCTTTTCAAGACAGGGTCTCCCTGTAGGCCCAACTGGCCTGGAATTCACTATGTAGACTAGGCCTGCCTCTGCTTGGATTAAAGACATGCACCACCCTGCTCAATTTAGGATTTGTGTTTTTTAAGTCACAGAAATTAGAATAAAACATGAAGTGTGTATATATCTGTATGAATGTATAGTGTACCTTTTTATTCTCTTTACCATACACACTAAATCTACATAGTTCTAGCTGAATTCAAGATAAATAATCTTTAACAGGTGAAAGTGCAATGAATAAATGAATTACTGAATCATTAATGGTGTTCGAGGTCATCAACTCTGATTCTGAAGTGATCACTAGAACTGTGATAATGTTCATCAGAAAGACTCTGATACTCAGGTATGCATTCTGAGAGTGAGTGGTCTTCCGCTGTGTAACTTCTGGTAAAACTGCTCGCAAGACATATGACACAACAGGGCAACAGATTGCTATGAAATCTGAGAGGAAAGTGAGACTGGGAGGTAGAGGGACTCCAACTCTTAAATCTGCTAGGGAAGTCTATACACTGTGATCATCAAAGCACAAACCACACAACACCTTTCTGAGTAAGACAGGCATGGAGGACTCATAGAATACTGGAGAAGTAATTCTAGCATCCCTCAGAGCATGTAAACCCAGCTTTTCCAGCTGTGTCACTTGCATAGCCCCACTTCTGCAAATTTTTCTGAGGGGAGATTTAGCTTTGATCCTTACAAGACTGTGGCTCCTGGAGTGTATTTCGAATGGCTTTGTTTGTGGGAGTGAGACAAGTATTTTGTGATATTTTTAGAAATCTTTGTGCTGTTGATGTTTTAAGACACGTTTAGATAACTGGGTCTGGTTTGGTATGCTCCTGAAGCATGGCAGCTCTTGTGCATGTGATCCTAGGAAATTTATTCCTTGAAGCATGAGTCAATGGAGCCGATAGTATCAGTACCCCACAGGAGCTTGCTGTAAATACAGAACCTCGGGTTCCAGACAAACATAATGAATTAGAATCTGCACTTTAATAAATCTGCTGGTCACCTGCACACATTCAAGTCTGAAAAGCAATGGCAGAATTTTCCAGAACAAAGATCTTTCTACCTTAGGAATTAGAGGTGCTTGACTTGGGACAAAACATATCTATTTCTAGATTATATTTATTTCCAAGGGTCATTATGTCACGGATAAATTTAGGGTTACAGAGAGCCATCTCCTGTTGGAGAACAAATGAGAAAAATTCCTGTCTCTCAGAAAGCACAGGATAAGAAAATGAAGAGCAGGGGGTGGAACATGCAACTGTGCCCCTGATGTACCCGATCATTTCCAGAGAAGTAAGGAGCTGTGTAACCTCATATTCAATAAGAGGGAAACACTAAAATCCTCGTTCAGTTATTCATAATCATAGTGGCTTATATGATGATTATGTAGAAATATCTGTGCAAAACAAAAACTGGGAGCTAGAAAAAAAGATAACGAAACAAAGTAGCAAAGTGTGCTTAGTTCTGACATTTTGCTCAGTATGTGACAAGGTGCTGGCAACTCACATGGAACAGAAGCAGCATTGTACATTCTCTGGTTGGGAGGACTGTGAGAAAAAGCTATCATCAGAAAGGCAGATTCCAAACACGGAGCACAGCTTCAGTAATACCGTTTCCTAGGCACCAAGAATGCTAAAAACACCCAAGATAAGCTCTTAAGGGTCCATGTTTTCAATTAGAAATTAACTGCATCTCAGTTCTGGAAAAATAAGCTCTCATATGCAAAAATGATGACACCAGACACCTACCTTACACTATACACAAAATTAACACGAGTCACAGACCTAAATGTGAGAGATGAAACTTTAAAACTCTTGGGGAAAAACTATGTAGACATGAACTTCTGTTACTCTGGATGAGGAACTAGTTTCTTCATTATGATACTGAAAGCAAAAGAAAAATGGATCAACAGAATTTAATAATAATTAAGAACATAGAAAGTAATATAAAGACTGGGAGAAATATTTCTTAATGATGTATCTGATGAGAGACTTGTATCCTATCCAGTATACATGACATTTCAGAAATAAAAAAAGAAAAACAATTTTTAAAGATTTAGTTTATCTGTTTGAGTATTTGCCTGTATGTATGTATCTGTACCATGTGCATGCTTGGTGCCCATGGAAATCAGAAGGGGGCATCAAAAACTAAAAACTGAGTTGTAGAAGAGTGTGAGCTTCCTGGTGGGGGATGAGAACCAAACCTAGGTCCTTTGCAAGAGCATCAAGTGCTTTTAACCATTGTGTCATCTATCTCTTCAGTCCTGATTAAGTCAGTTTTTTAAACTGACGTTGTAGCTTGAAAATGTTATGTCTCCCACAGGATCACGTGTTTGAATACTTGGTCCTTAGCTGCAGCATTATTTTGGAAGTTTGTAGTGCCTTGGTGAAGAAATTGGCTCACTGGAGGAAGGCCTTGAAGTTTGCTAGACTGGCCTCACTTGCTGTCTACTGTCTGCTTCCTGACGGCCAATGCAATGTGACTGACGATGTACACTCCTCCCACCACGCTCTCCTTGTCACGATGGACTGCTTTTAAACTGTAAGCTAAGATAAACTTTCCCTTTCTAAATTGTTTTATCTTTATTTTTAATTGTATATATATTTGTATATCTGTGTGTCAATCTATGCACATGAGTGAAGGAGCCCACAGAAGCCAGATATGCTGGATCCCACAGGAGCTAGAGTTACATGTGATTGTGAGCTGCCTGATACAGTTGCTTGGTAACTGAACTCTGGTCCTCTGGAAGAACAGTGTGCTCTTAACCACTGAGCAATCTCTCCAGTGTGTTTAAGTAGCTTTGTCAGAGCAATGAGAAAAGTAACTAATAAGATTGGAATAGTTACTTCCATAAAGAAGATAAACCAACTACACCAAATGGTACCAACTACATGAGGAGATGCTTAATGTTATTAGTTATTAGGGATATGCAAATCAAAGTCATAGGGAAAAACACTTGATATCTCACTAGGATGTCCGAGGTCAAAAGGAAAAGTAATGGTAAGGGTGTAACAAAATGCAAACCTTCCCACTGGGGACTATGAAGTGGTTCCACCATTTGGAAAACTATTTGACAGTTTCTCCAAACATTATCCACATAATTTATTGTATGATTCATCAAATTCTTCCTAGGTAAATAAACAATACTGGCTATTGGTTACTGACCGGAACATGATGGTAAGACTCAACCATGATGAAGATGCTACACCTATGAGTTTCAGACCAAACATGAAGAAATCAAGCAGGCAATGATTTTAAAACATAGTGCTGGAAGATGCAATGCATGCTACCAGGAGAGAAAAGTAATCATCAACTCTGTTCAACTGTGAACCCTGTGAGGGACAGGAACAACTGTCCAGGCAAAGCATGTGTGCCTGCGATAGAGGCACAAATAATGTGGGAGCAACCCACTGCTTTCTGACTGGATTAAGGTCCACTTCACAGGACTGATCCCAGGCCTGGCATTGCTGTCAGGCCTAAGAACCTGTGGCTAGACTAGTCACAGGCTGTACAGGACAGACCACTACTAGGTCTAATAGAATACTTTTGGTAGCTTCTACAATCTACACCCATTCCTTGACCCACGGTCCTCTTCTTCCACCTTCAGATCTCACCTACAGATCTAGAAGTGTCGTGCTTTTGATCTTGCTTTCATGGATATACTTTCCTTTGACCACAGGCTTAAAAGTTTCTACATGTTTAAGGATTTTTGTGAATAGGCTAGGTCTATCAGATGATCCAGAATAATTTCATCTTCTCAAAGTCTGTTGCCTTAAAGACATCTGCAAAGTTCCTTCTCCATACAAAGTAACATATTCACAGGCTTGAGATTAGGCAGTAAACACTTAGGAGACGGATTTTTCTGCTTATCTCAAACTACGTCCATAGACTGAAGAATAAACAAAATTTAGCTTATTCTTGAAATAACCATACTATTATTTTGCAATAAAACAAAAGTACTGATATAAGGCACAGTGTATCAGAAGGGTGACCTTCTAGAACATGCTAAGTGAAAGAAGTCCATTGTAAGGGCTTCATGACTCCATTCAGAGAAAATGTCTAGAACAGGTCAATCCAAAGAGGCAAAATAGATTGTTAGCGTATGGGGACTGAAAGCAGGGTCTCTCTGGTAAACAGAATGAATTTATGTAGGTGAGGGCATATGTTATAAGAAAGAGTGATGAAGCATGTTCCAGTTCATGAACATATTAACATTGACCTGCAGTCTACACAGGGGAGCACTATCCCACATGAACTGCATTTCAAGAGATCTATGAGGAAACAAGGACACAGGAAGGATCCACTGTGGCTCAACTTCGATATGTTAAAATATAAAGGTATTTTAACTAAATAAAGTAAGTAGAAACTTAAAATCCTTGTCTAGGGAGACTGAACTGTGAGGTAATCCTTTTAAGGAAGCCACTATTATTCATACGATTCAGGAAAACGTTTAATTGTTAAAAAAGAGTCAATTATTTCTTAAAGACAAACAAGCAAAGAAACAACATCTCCACCCAAATTAACTGAAAGCACAGATGTTGAACCAGGAAACATTTTGGAGGGAGTTGGTGAAATGGAAGAAAACATGTTCCATTTAATACAATACTCTGGACTTGGCAGTCTGACAACTGGATTAGGAGTGAAGATTTATCTATTCAGTACATACGCTTTAACATAAAGATAGAGAATTAAGATCAACACAACCAGAAAGAGCAAAAACTGGATCTAAATGATAGTTCACGTTTGTCTAAGGATGTGACAGACACAGGTTTTACTCTAGGATCTGTGACCTCTCCAGCTATGTGTGTTTGGTTATGTTTATAGTACCACACATGAGTTCCACTGAATGGACTTTTAAGTCAGATTATATAGCTGCTGATTATCCCCAAGATAAAAGTGCCACTACTGTACCAATGGAGACAGTTTGCTGTGCCAGTCATTGTTGTGGTCACTGGCTTTATAGCTGGGGTTGGGCCATGATTTTTTTTTCTCTCTTAGCAGCTTGTATAGCATCCTCTGATACTATGAGAGCTAGTCTTCATGGAGGAGGCTTCCAGGTCTGCTCCAGTTCCATTGCTCTATCCAAGAAGTAATGTCTTGTCTTCAGCCACAGGGTCCTACTTTCAAGTTTTGGGAGGAAATCAATGGCCTTTGCAATAGCCTGAGTTAATCTGTGAGTCTTTTGGACTACCCTGATCAACAACTCAGAGGGAGGCTTCTTCTCTTGGCTGGCATTGTGCTTTGTGTTATATAGTCTTCAGCTATATACATTGACTTATATACATATATGTGTATTTTTCAGTAGACTTTTGAATTAATACATTTCCCTGTGGATTTTCACTCCACTGAGACATTATTTGTTCTCTCTCAATCTCTCTCTCCTCTCTCTCTCTCTCTCTCTCTCTCTCTCTCTATTCCCTCCCTCCCTCCCCTGTCTAGGGCCCTTCTCCCTCTCCAGTTAAAGTACTCCCATTTACCCCTGAATAACACCTGTCTCCTACTATACCCCTTTCTTGGGCTCCTCTTTTCCCTTTAACCCCCACGGTTTCTTTCAATTTTCCTAGTTCCTGTGGTTATATCAGGGTAATTACTTACTGTATGCTAAATACATATTCTTATGTTTACAGACAAGTATACCTGTTATCACTCATCAAAGAAATTCCTTTTTGCAACACGAGATTATTACAGAGTTCCACAACTGGTCAAACAGGGAATAAGTGTCTGTGAGATGCCCAACCCTAAGTGACACATCTACAAAGGAACCTCTACACCTAAGTGTCATGGAACATATCAGAACAAAGGGTAAAGAGAATATGAATGCATTTCTCAACTCTCACCAGCTTCCTCAGGCAACAGAGGTGATTAGCACAAAAAGCCACAGTTAATCATAATGTAGAGAATAAAGACTACTGAATGTGTGTCCCTGGATAAGACTCCTATATTAAGCCTGTGTCTCCTATGGCTCAGGGACCATTTCAGAAGAGGAGGCAGAAAAACTGTAAAAGCCAAGGGTGGTAGATGACCACAAGGAAATAGAGTTTTCCAGGTAGCTGTAAACTTACTCATATGGACTTAGAGCAATGATGGTAGCATGCACAAGACCACTGCAAACTCAAACCAGTCAAAACTCAGCACAAGACTGGCAAAGGGGGTAGGAAGTTTCAAACTTAGCTAATGAGCTATTAGCAGCTGATCACTAGTAGGTGATGGAGAGTTGGTCTTCTTTAAGAGAGTGACACCAGATAGACTGACCAGGCTCACTGGGGCACTAACATCTGGGGACACAAACTTGACTTTATGGGCCTTAAAACATATGACAGAATACATGAAATCTGTTGGGGTGGGGCTACGGGGCAGGTGCAGATAGGGGAGGGAGCTCTAAATGTGATAAAGATGTATTGCATGAAAATCACAAAAATTTAACAAAATATATGCTGTAAAAATATGATACTTTACTTTTATTCTAAATCAACAGTTACACGAAGAAGACCTTTCCACTAGTGAATTATAAAATAACAAGTACTTCCTGACTTCAAGGTTGTGGGCAAAGCTCCTAGACTGGCAAGGCAGAAAAGCAGGTGCTCTGAATCTGAGGGTGTTGTGATTAACACTGCTGTTATGAAGAAGCTCTGGGAAATGACACTGCACCCTGGCTTGGCCTCCTCTTTCCCTGGTGCCCAGCACTCAGAATGAGACTCGTCCTGGCTGCCCAAGTTGCCTGCCTTTTACTTACACAATGTACACACTCAGAAATCAAGTACTTCCAAGGCAATTTTCTGCTTAAGATGCTTAAAATAATCTCATTATTAGACCTCATTCTGGCATGGGTAACATGAAACCATAGCTAGCCAACTTAAAGAAATGGAAGAAAAGTTTCTAGGAAACATTGCCTTACACAGAACACATTATAAGACCCGGGGTAGAATACTCACCTAGCATGCACAAGGCTCTGGGTTTGAGTCCTCATACCTCAGAAAGAAAATATACTGTCAGAAAAGTAGAGTGCTTCATTTTCGAAATCCTCATTTGTTCTGGATGTTTGGCAAGTGAGGAATATTTTAATAAATTAAAAACATACAAAAATAACACTTAAGTCACTTGTAGGTTTCATCAGATCCTTTAGAGATCATGTCTCTTCAGAAAGTTGCAATAGGGACTTCTGGCCTCCACATGTATACACACGCACATTCACCTGCACAAAGTGAACATGCACACACATTTAGTAGTGTTTTAAGTAAGTTTACAGTTTTATCAGGCAGCATTTGTGGCTGTCTCTGCCTGTGTGCAGACTGTGAGTTGCAGGCTGCACACACCTAACAAGCCAGAGAAATCAAAAGTGAAATTGGAAATTATCTCAAAACAAACAAAATCAAGGATTCAATATTTCCACCTTAATGTGATGAAGCTGGGGGGTGAGGCTCAGTGTTAGACCACATGCTTAGCATACGAGAGGCCTCGGATTCAAGCCCTAACAAAAGTTAAACCAATCAATCAAACAGACAACAACAACAAAAACCAAATTGCCTTTAAGTGTCTTAGCGCCTCAGACTAAATTCTGCTCACTTGGCTTCTAGGAATGATTTTGTCCACTGTCTGCAGGTTTTAGCAAAACTTGAGTACACTTAGGATTCTGCCTCATACACTTGATTTTCTTTGTAAAAATAGTTATTTAGATAAATGCGTCTGTCTTAAGAGACAGAAGTGTGGGATGGGTTACTGTAAAAGTTGGTTTCTTATAAAAGTTTGGCACTGTGCTTAGCACGGAGGAACAGCTACACAGATGTCAGTGTCCAGGGCAGACAATTCGGACTGACTGAGAACTATGGAGATTCATTCATACCCTACCAGGGTTTAAAGTAAAATGAGAGGAGAGAAACCTGGGGAAAAGTGTGGCTTTTCAATTTTCACTATCTCGAAACTTAAAAAAGAAAAAAAGTCATTATGATTTTCATGTGTAGCTTTTTGCCTTGGCACTTTAAAGAGACAGAACATTAAACATGTAGGGGTCAAAAAGTATCACAAACCTAAGTTTCTTCTTCTTTTTATTTTGTTAAGCTTAAACTCCTGAAGACACTGTAATGGCTCCCTACTCCTCTTTTCTCAAAAACTGATCTCGACACTGTGCAGTGGGCTTGGTCCTGACATTAGGAAAGGAAGAGCAGTATGAGGCACTCAGTACTCAGAACACAGTGTGGAAGGTCTGTATATGCAACAGCGGACTGCTTTGTAAAAGACGCATTAATGTGGCCGTTTGCTAAAATAACACTATTAGCCACACTTTCTTTTACAGTGGTTGCCTTCTGGCAGTTTAAAAATATTTGGTCAAAAAAACCTTCAATTACTTTTAATGTTTGATCAATACTACTTAACATTGTCTTTTTCATTTTCAAAAAGTTGAGAGAATTCTTTTGGAGTCATGTTTGGCTTTCTTAGACTTAACGTTTTAACTTTTCTTGGTTGATGAGAGCAAATCTCAAGTTTCACGAATAGAGGCACACTTTTGGCTCTTGTCCTCAGTAAAACACAATACAGTTTACATGAATTAGAGAATTTCTACTACCCAGCGAGGTCTCTGCCTCAGTAGAGTCACATGGCTCCCAGACGCAAGCTTGTTCTGTCTTCACCTCGCCCCATCAGCAGCGCCTCTCCAGGTTGCTTCCTTCACATCCCTGTACCACCTCACAGTCTCTTGTCTGTCCATCCTATCACTTGTCCTGATGTTTACCTTTCCTACAATACCACAAGCAACCCCTGTGGACAAGCAGAAACCATCTTTTCCTGCAGACTGTGGTCTGTATCACTCACTTTTAGGAATCAGGAAAAGAGGTTCAGCTACTAGGGAGGCACTGCCTGCTGTGACCACCTGACATGATGTAAACATGTTTGGTACATGACTAGTGCATGTCATGTACTACTGATAATGTAAAAGACACTGGCATAAAAGGCAAGGACTAGATGTTTAATACATGGACATTGAAGATGGAGAAATCTGATTTCAAATAACTTCAACATCTAAAAATATACTTTAATTAATTCTTTGAGAATTTCACATATGCATACAATGTATTTTGATCATATTCATTTCCTATTTGTCCCCCTAACTCTTCCCAGATATACCCTGGCTCCTTCCAAATCTTGTGTGTGTCTATCTATCTATTATCTATCTATCTATCTATCTATCTATCTATCTATCTATCTATCTATCTATCTATCAATCATCTATCTATCTATCTATCTACACCAAACCCAATTTTTGCTGTCCATATACCCATGAGTGTGGATGCTAGATTGTATTTCACATATCAGGGGCCACACTCTTAAAAGAAACTGAGCCCTCCTCCCTGAGAAATCACTGACTGTCCATGTCTCCTCAGGTAGGGGTATGAGCTTGTAAGCTCTTCTCACTCCGACTCTGGAATATTGACTAACTGGACTTGTACAGGTCTTGTGCAGGCAACCACAGCCATGTAAGTTCATCAGTGCAGCTGTCCTTGCCCAGAAGACACTGTTTTGCTCTGGTTCTCTTAGACCACTGACTCTTATAACCTTTCCACACCCTTTCCAAGATGGTCCCTGAGTCTTTGGGGGAGGGCATGAAATGTAGTCATTGGTGACTGAACACTTCACAGGCACTCAGTCTCTGCACTTTGACCAGCTATGAGTTTCTGAGTTTACACTACTCACTCCACAGACACATCTCTGATGAGGGCTGAGAGCTGCACTGATCTATGGAGAGTTTAGAGTAGCCTCAACTTGTAGAATAGTCCCAACTTGTTGCCTCATAAGTATGATGCATAACCTCTGAAATCTCGTTTTTCTCATTTGTAAAATGAGAACTATGTCCTTATCTATGAGAATCTGGTGAGGATTCAAAGCAATATTTGTGATGCTTTTAATTAATGTAATGCCATACACATAAGATCTCCATGAAGATAGCAATAATTAATAGTATTTTTCCACTGAACAAAGAAAACTTGGGGTGAGCTGTACACTCTCAACTTCCACCACGAATTTATTTAACACTGCTTTAGCAGTTTAACAATATGCTCAGAACACCGTATGATCTCTGTGAAGGAATTCATATTTATATTCTTAGCAGAGGCGTGTCAGAAAAGGTTTTCATTATTTGAAAGTACACATATAAAAAAGTATTAGTTGAACTTAACCTAGGTAATATCCTTTCTTCCTGGACATTACATGCTACCTTGTTAAGCAGTTGCACTTAAATATGATTTCACTGTAGGGGGTAAAAGGCAAAACCAACCCAAGGTTTCAAATTGACTGTCATTAGTAGCAGCTATAAGTCCAGCTGTTACTTCAGGAAACCATCCACCAAGCACAGGCTCATGCTCAGAGCCTCAGCAGCTAAGGAAAGTAAGGCAGTAAATTACAGTCATTTTCTTAAAGGAGGAAATTGCCCCCATCTTCCTATTTCAAACTATCTTACTGACTACTACTGTCCTTCTTACTAGACTTAAAAATAATAACATACTCAAAATCCTTCTATATGTCAGCTATTACTTGTCTCAAAGTTGGCCGTCTAGCCTACTACTCCATCACTGGCCCTACATTCCTTTCTGGTAGTCTCTTTGTAATCACCTTTACAAGATCTCAGAGGATTATCACGTTCCTCAACTGTCATGTGTGGGGGTCTGGGTATTGAGCAAGGCAAGCAACCCGGATACCGTGAAGGGACAGCAGGTGTAAGGCCTGCTCTGCCTGATGTGATAACCTGGCCCCAGGAAATCACTGTAGATATGAATCTTCTTTTCCCCCACCCCAGACCAGAACCAGGTTTTTGGGTTTCATTTCCTCATTCCTAATTTCCACATCAGCCCTACAACCTTCCCTAAAGACCCCAGCTTTAACTTTCCCGCCTTCTGTAATGGTCAGAAAGGCCTCCCTGTATAAACCCCTGCCTTGGTTTTGATAACGGAACTATCCACCACGTAGTATCCCAGGAGCTCCTCCTCCCACCTCACTCTGAGCCACCTGAGGCCATGTTCGATCATCCTCCATTCTCTGGTATGGCTGGAGCACAACAGCCATGCTAGAGATGGAGACTCACCCACAAATGGTGCTCAACATGGATGGATAGAGACCAAAAATGGCGATTGAACAAGGGACACTCCAGGACGTGCTGGAGAAGGTGAGTGTTTCCCATGAGGGACATCAGCTTTGGTTCTGCCATCCCACTCTGAGGACAGGCACGGTTTCTTTCTAACTTCCATCTTTTTCCTTCGGTCTGAGCCCTCAAGAGGGACCAGTTATGTCATGGGGTAATTGAAACTTTCTGACCAGGGCGACTCTCTGGTGTTAGCCAAAGGCCCGCATGTCCTCTGACCAGACCCTGAATGCCTGACTGGGTGTGGACAATGACCTTCTGTCTTACTCTCTCTGATCAGAAACCTGGTAACGCAATGACCAGTTAAAAACTCTTAGAGTGGTCGCCAGTCTCTTAAACTTGCGGTGAGGCTTACATGTATATACTGGACTGAATCCCCCTGGGATCCTTCCATGGACCAGGGAGTGTTCTTCCTATGTTACATGAGTCTCTCCTTTTCTATCATCAGCTCCATCAAGCTGCAGGTGAGGGAGTGAGCTCTGTTAGTTAGCTTGTTATGCCTCAGGGCATGTTAAAGCAGTAAATACCTTGCCTCTAAGAGTTTAAAAAAAAAATGGTTTAAAAGACATAATGGCTTAAAAGACATTTTGTTCTTTGGCTTTTCACCACCACGGTTCCCTACATGGGTATGGAAAAGAACAGTCAGATGGATGTGCGATTCAAACCTCAGTCACCTGTTAGCACCACACAAACATATGTAAAAATGGTTAACCGGCAAATTTTCACCTCTCCTTTTGGTTCAGAGAACTGATCAGTTGCTTTAGGGTTCTAGACTCAGCAAAGGCTGAGTCGTGTTACTTGTCTAGGTCTGTTTTGGTTTTGTCTTAAGTGTACTGGTCTCTTCGTCATGGGCCAGAGTGAATCTGAAAATGTCAAAATATCGCTACTTTTAAATGTATACTAACTCTTCTAAATGCCTTTATCTAGCTTGTTATCTGAAAATGTAATTACTTCTCTACAGAGGGAAAAAAAAGGTTTTAAAAGTTATTTCTTTCCTTAGACTTTTTCTCCACCATCGTTCTCTTCATGGTTGGGGGAAAAGAGCCATTAGAGGGCCTGAGCTTTGGACCTCAGTTACTATGGTCCCAAGACAGCTGCCTTTCTAACTAGATCTAAGCATTTTAAGTTTTAGTGAACAGGAGAGTTATACACCATACTGTATATAACATTTAACTGAATACCTTTTAAAAGTAAAAATTATATACCATGTACTTGTTCGTGATCATGGCCGGTGCCCTTACTAGGAGAGAGGAAACCATGTGGTCTGGTCTCCATATCTTACGTGTGTAATTTCATCAATATGGTGACAGTCACATGGCCTGACTGCCACTTTGGACAAAAATTTTCAAAATGGTGTTGACCTGCTTGACCTTGCTGCCACCTTAATCCAGACACATGACATAATTCAAAATGTCCACACCCAGGAATTTTCTGGTTCTATAGAACTCCAGGAAATCATGATAATTTGGGGATTCCCTGGACCACAGGTATTTAATCATATGTCCTAATCCTTCTGCAATTTTATGTTTTTGCTTTGGTTTTCATTTTTAGATTCTTGATGGGATTCTAGGAAAGCAAGAGATTCTCACATGGTCTTTTGTAACAAGGTTAATACATTTTTATGTCAAATTAAAAAGACAATATCAACATTTTAATATCATTTTGGTCTGTTTCTAATAAAAAGTATTTTAAATTTTAACTTTTAGTATGGTATTTACTGGTTTTTAAAATGCCTATTTTTACATTGTCTTATGAATTTACTGGTTTTTACAAGGAACTATTTTAAATTCTGATATTTGTTTATATAATATATCTGTTTTTGAAGGAAATTATTTTGGATTTTAACATCTTTATATGGTATATTTGCTGATTTCTAAATGTGTCTATTTAGAATCTTACATTGTTTTGCATAATGTATCTGTCAGTTTCTAAAGGGAACTTAAAAATGGTTTTCTAGCCATAGGCATCCAAGACTAGCTAGGTACAAAGTGAGCTGACGTTTTGTGATGGCTAACCCTAGGAAGCTCATGTGAATTTGCAGTACTCCAGTACCAAACTTTACAATAGAAAAACATCTTTTTATCAACCCTTTCCAGGTTCCTTTAGGTATCATTGTTTTCTGTGTTCCTTATTACAGGTATTTAGTTCAAATTTTGTATGATAAATTATAATGTGGTTTTTCTGATCCAGACAAACTAAAAGCTCTCTTTAAAAGAAAGTACACTGTGAGCTAATAGTCTTGCCTCCTGTTTAGTTAAGAAAAATGTTTGTACAAATAAGTCATAACTTTTTAAAAAAGGTGTTAAAAATATTTAAAGAATACTTATTAAATCTTTCAGGTTTTGATTAACATGAATAGACAAACTAATTAATTATGGGTATAAATTTTCATGCCTCTGGTCACATCAAGTATAGCCAGAGGGTATCTCAGGTCTAACAATGGAAAGGCAAAAATCTGTCAGCCTCATCCTGCTTGATCTTGGGTGCTCACCAAACACCCATGGCTTTATAAAGTTAAAAATATTAAGTAAAATTACTTAATAGTAAATCTTATGTTTTAATTAATCGAACCCTGTTCTAGATAAAGTACCCAGCAGATGAAAATACTTGCCTGCCTAGATAAATGTGTACAAGTTATAAGAAGGACAGGTGTTTTTCATTTATGCTAATAATGACTGAACTTAACAGCTCTCCTGTGCAATGACTTTTGTCCAGTTTCAGGCTAGCCCCCTGATTCTATGACAAGAGAAAAGGAGAACAACACAGCCTCTGAGTAAAGCCATTGTGCTACTGAGATTAACTAAGGGATAAACGAATTTCAATAAGGTTACTATTATTCGTCTTATAATATAAAATGGCTATAGCAAAAGCAACTCATGAAATTCTCTATTTTCTCACAACAATAAAAAGGTCACCAACACAGACTAATGCAAATGTATAGTAAAGGGAACAATTCACAGTCCTTGGAAAAGATAGACAGCACCCTCTATCAAAAATTCCTCAGCCAGAGATTATACTGGAGATTCTAAACTTCAATTTGATAATGTATTATTTACATACCAATTGCTTCTCTCTATCTAATATCTATACTCTAAAGACCTAAAGCAAGGTTTCCGTAGCCCAACTCTGTAAAATAGATAAAGTAAAAAGGATTTTAACAGTTTTTATGTTTTCTATAAGGTTTTACTAGAAACTTATAAAGTTCAATGTACATTATCTTATGTGTGTAATTTACGTTCTGTGTTCTTTATTAAGATGATGCTGCACAGTACTCCTCTGAGTCGAGTAACTGCCATCCTCATGATTTCAGCTGTGCCTACTTATAGAAGTTCATCACAGTTGGGTTTGCTAACGTTGTATTCTTCCACTGAAGGAGGAGTATGCAGGGTCACTGGACCCTCACCTGAGTATCCAGCCACTCTTCCCAGCCAACTGTATGTAATTTTGCTCTAATCACAAATGGTCTCCTGCATTTAGGGAGGAAATCTGGGGAAGGCTAAAAGAAAGGACTTGACCTATAAGATCATAAAAAGTCAACATCCATGCTAGATAAAGACTTTACAGTGCATCTACTCTCAGGTCACCTATATACCTGTTAGTAATACCTCACCCATCTGTATGAGTAAAGTCATTCATTCCCCAGGGTGAACATTAATATGATCAAACATTGGTTTGATACTAGAGCCTTAGAAATGGAATAAACATTGCTTAGTACACCCAGGAAAAGAATTTTCTTAATGTTATTATGTCTCATGATCTTAAGAAAATGAGAAGGTGAAGGGTTTATGTATAAGATCATAATGACTAGATATTTCCAAAATAAAAAATAAAAATAAAAAAGTCTACATAAGTGATTAAAGATCTGAGTTTATATGTTATAATATAGGAAGCATTAGATAAATAATGTCTAAATAGTCTTCAAGGCTTATTGAAAATATTTGGCTTTTGCCCAAGCTTTAGCTACATAACATACAGTAATTAATAGTTCAGTATTGGTGGAACTAACCTTCTTGGGTGTCTAACAACCATATTTAGAGGCCCCTAATCTGGTCAGAGGGACTTAAAGGGACAATTTTTTGTTTCTTGCCCTCCAAGGTCAACTAAGTTCCAGGGGACTATGGGGCATCTCTCAAAATGTCCTATAACTGTGATGAGTCACCTGTCCTCCTGTTCAGGGAGGTCATGGAGGCCCCACTAGAAGGATTTGAATCAGTGTCCAGTCTGCAAAGAAGAGGGTCAGCACAGGAAAACGTTTCCTCAATTTGCTTCCAAGTGAAGTTATGGTCTAGCAAGACCTTCTGACTTATCTTCACATAGATGGAACTGGTAATACAAAGGCCTACAGATCCAGGGGCTCCTCTCAAGCCCATGTCATGCCCTGAGGAACAGATACTCAACTGACCTTAAGAATCAAATTAAGTTGGATTATTTGGGCCAAATTGTATGATCTTAAACAACCAAAAGGAAAGTATAACTAAAAAATTAAAAGTGATTAGTATGCTTCTTTAAGACCATAAGGAATTGCAATTCCCAAACATCAGGTTTAAGTTTACATAAGATGTTATTTACACAATTTCTCACCAATGATTTTGTTCTTAATAAGAAAATGCCACTCAGATGTAAGACTTCAATTCTTGGCCTACCTCAACACTGCAGTGCATACCTGTGGCCAAGAAAGGCAAGCCCACCATTGTTCTAACCCAAAAATCAAATGATTAATTTCTTTTCTCTCCCTGACTAGAAGCCATTTGGGAGGGAACTCACATCAGCCCTACAACCTTCCCTAAAGACCCCAGTTTTAACTTTCCTGCCTTCTGTAATGGTCAGAAAGGCCTCCCTATATAAACCCCTGCCTTGGTTTTGATACCAAACTACCCACCCCACCGAAGTAATACCCCGGGAGGGAACTCCTCCCACCGCACTCTGAGCCACCTGAGGCCCTGTTCAATCGTCCTCCATTCTCTTGCATGGTGGAGCACAACAGCCGTGCTGGAGATGGAGACCCACCCACAGTCATGCTTGGTTCTTCTTTTTTCTTTTCCCCTTCCAGAATACCGTGTATTTGATCCCAGGCTTTGGCAAAGGTCATTTCATTCTTCAGTTGTTTAACGGTGCCTCTCTACAATCTAATTTGTTTTTCTAGCAGCAGCCCTCTCTCCCTGGAATGAGTCACTCTCATTCAGCCCCATAACCCCTATTTATCTCTCTCTGCATTTTCTCCTTCATCTTTTATTCACTTTTCTTCAGTAAATTCATGATGGAAAACTAGCAAAGAATTTCAGAATGAAGGAGGCCTCACAGATCATCAGAGTCAACTTCTTAACGTTAAAAGATTAGAAAGTTGATGTTCAGAGGGGCTAAGTGACCTCCTCAGAGCCACACATCAGTGACTGAGTCTCGAGGAGCAGACACTCCCATGCTGGATTCCTGAGCAAATGTGCCTCCAAGGTTATTGCTGCTTCCATCTACCAGAGTTACCTTTAAAATGCACAGCCAAGCCATATTTTCTTGCCATAGCCAGACTATCATTCTGTAAGTACAATCTCTTTTGCCCTTGCTAAAGCTTACAGGTTACAATTCTGCATATTTTCAAACCCTTTCTAAGAATACATCTCTGCAGTTGCCTGATTCCTACAAGCACACAGGGGTTTTAATCTTTCTAACAGCAACCCTGATGCTGCATAAATACATCCTTCCATTTGGTGACCTTGACATTGCTTTATTTTATATCTGTCTGCCTAGAGCACCATGTACTTAATTGGAGGGGAACTTATAAGATAGAATGGTATGACATTCTGCCACCAACATGTGCTTAAAATATTATGACAGAGCACTAGATTCTGGGTCATTAAAGAATTTAAGTGAAAGATTCCCTTGGCTTACGTTTTAATGTTTATGGTAAAATATTTCTGACGCAGAAAAAGATAAAGGGAAAAATAATAAATATTCAAGTATCTACTACTCAATAAAAGAAAAAGAATCATTGATGCCTTTATGTAAAAATTTGTGACACTGCCCCTGTCCTCAGCAAAGTTAACCAAATATCTGAATGAGATGTTAAAACCCAAACATTCTTACTCATATATATGAATAATCACATTCGCATACATATTCATAGATACATATATATTCTTCAACATAAAAAACATTTTATATTGGTATGCTTTATACAAATGGCAGCATAGGAAATATATTTTCCTACAATTTATGAATGTACCACCATTTTTTCATTAATTTTATCATTTATAAGTAGCTACATTCACCATCTCAATATGGCAAACAATGCTGTCCCAAATATTCTCATTTCTTAAGACCAGGCCAGGTTCTCCAGGGTGTAAGCAGCAGTTGAGCCCTGTAAGAACCTCTTACAACTTTGGATGCTGTTGACAAATGGCTTTCCAAAGAACACAGTGAAGAGCTGAGCTCAACAGTCCTGGTTCTGAGGATTAGAACATTTCTTGCCATTATTAGTGAAATCAAGTAGGATTCTATTTCCTGTCCAGGCAGCTACAAAGTCACACACAGAAATGACAGTAGTTCACTGTCCCCTTGCCAGCTATTAATCAGAGGTCCATTGCTCAAGCCCTTCACTGTCGCTTAGTCTACCAAACTCAAAACTTTTCTCTGATCGATAGTGTGAGAGTCCACCTCACTTCGTATTTTCTTGATCACCACGAAGCTGAGCACCTTCTGTGATCACTGGACACCCGAATTTCCTCTTCTGTGAGTTTCCTGTAGGTGTTTTCCCATTTTCTGCTGGTTTGGCCTTACTATTCTGAAGAAATTCTGACACTCTATTCCTCTGTCAGTGATACAAAGTTTTAAAAATTACCACTTCCTTTCATGGTTTTCTCCCTGTTCTGTTTACAGAATTTCTACCATGCAGAGAACTTTCAAGTTACTGAAAATGATGGCATTCTTAATTCAGTGCAGTCAAATTAACAGCCTTTTTCCTTTATAATTTGTCTTCTCTGTAGTCTCCTAAGAAATCTTTAACCTGATAAAATAAGAACAGACTCCTATATATATTTTCCAGAATAAGCTTTAAAGCTCTGCATTTTTACCTTTAGATATTTAATGCACAGAAATGACTGTTGCATGAGGGACAAGGTAGAGGGCCAACTTTTTCTCACAAACAAGTATCATGCGTGTTTCCCGCGGCTGAACAGTCATTCCATCTTTGCCTGCTTGCAATGTTACTTGACAAATATCAAATTTCGAAGTATACATAGACAATCTATTAGGTATTTTTCTTTGCTCAATTGGCAGTTTGTATTTTTGTAAAACTGGTCTTGAAAAGTTCCTCCATTTTTAAGAAAGTCATAGATCAGACTGTGTTGAAGACAGGAGATGCTGAATAGTTGACAGGCCCATACACAACAAGATAAATGACTCTTTGCTACCTCAGCGATGCAATCATTCACACACACAAAAACAAATTACTACAAATTCTTTGAGTAGAGCTACAGTTTTTTTTTTAAAAGACAAGGGAGTAGTAAGAAAAAAATTGAGGATATTAATGGTCATGATCCACCTTTAGTTTTTACTCATTAAGAATGAGGTCAGGCATGGTGGCACACGTGTCTGTGATGCCAGTATTTGGGAGGATGACACATGAGGATCAAGAGCTCAAAGTTTACACAGTGAGTCCAAGGCTACACTGGATTATATGTAAAGACCCATCTCAGAAAAAAAAACCAAACCAAACCTAACCATACTAACAGATTAACAAACAAAAGCAAAACACAACAGGAATAAGAATTGGTGCATGTCTACCTGGTGTTCCTACATTCCATCAGCCCCTCTACCTGTCTACTTAGCATGCACTTACCACCTATTATACTCTGCATTCAATACTGTGCTGGCTCTAGGGGATACACAGATGACTAAGCCACAGTCTGGAGTCTTAGGGTACTTACAAATAGGAAACACACACAGGGTCATGTCTGAGCCGAACATGTCAGATTACGACAAGTGGCAAGCTTCTGTACACACAAGGATGCAATACCTGTTGAACTCCTTTGTTGACTGTAATTTTTTTCTGGGAAAGTTAGAGCTCAGAAAATACAAGTGCGATATTAGTGTGTTAAGGATATTACCCTTAATTGGTAAGATGGTAGAGTCACATCTTCAGGTGTTTCACATAAAGAGATGGGATCACAACGAGGTAAGACTTTACCTCACAGCTCAGTTCATGACAGAACTGCACTAAATGGTGAATTTGTCTAAATATCTTCTTATTTACTTACTCAAAAAATGTGGGTTAGAAATCCATCTCCTAGAAGTCCTTCCACTGCTCACCACAAAACACTTCATCATGAAAAGTCTTGGCTTAGCTAGCAAATAGCTGGACACAAAGGTCCGGAATGCTGAGGATCAGAACCTTTCTTACTATTACTAGTGAAACCAAACAAGCCTAATTCCAAGTGAAATGCAAGCAGTCACAAGGGCAAAACAACTGAAGAAACAATGACCAGTCCGTGGGGAAAGGGGAGTCTCTGGCCTGATCAGTCCAACAGCTGCTGCCTTAGCATTTTTCCCATCAGACACTTTCCAACTCCATAGGATATATGAACTACTTCCCAGATACTAGTAATTCCACTGCTAAAGATTAACAATATGGATAAACACCAACCAAAACAGTAGTAATCCCTTTATTCACTGTATTTGGAAGATCCTAAATAAGGTCAGGTAACAGGTCTTAAAAATATTTCACAACCTGCCAGTACCCTAATCTGCATGTCTTCCTTATATCAAAATGGGAAGGAAGAAGAATTCAGGCAAATTACATCATCTATTGGAAGTTATCTTCCAGCATGAGACTCAGAAAGAGAGAAAGACAGAACAAGAGAGCAAGGGTGAAGGGATACTTCATGTTTCTTCTGCCAGAGGACCTACAGTGTAATACCAAGAAAGCAAAGCGGGAAGGGGCAAGTGTTTCTGAGGGGTTGGATTGTGAACTAGATGGAAGAGCACTGTTAAAATGGAAGCTATATGCAGTGTGGACCCTTACCACGTGCTTCCAATGTCTTCACTCTGCTGACTGCCTAGCTTTACTTAAAAGGCAAGAGATTATGTGCTTGGTACTTCCTTTCAACTTTTCTTCTTTATGTGAACAAATAAGCATGTATTTGACTTCCAACTAGTCTAGAAAGTCCTCCTGGGGGGAAAATATTTCCAAAGGGAGTATAACACTAGGGGATATCAAACAAGAAGCATGAGGCTTCTAGGAGAGATGGAAACATTCTCAAACAGCTTCTCCAAATGTCATGGGGCTCACAACACTGCTCTGACTGCCCACATGAATATCTTTCTATCATGAAGACATGGCACAGAGCAGGTCTATCTCAGAAGCTTTCCTTTTGGGCAAGTAATCATTTAAGATAAACATACTAAAGAATCAAGATTTTACATAATTTACTTTTTGTTTTCATGGAGAAAACATATAGGTGAAGAGCTCTAATGCTTTGCTGTTATTACTGTTTCATGCATGCTAAGGAAATTTGTAATTACAACAGAAGAGGAAACTTATAAATAAGCTAATCTCAATTATGATTTTTAAAATACTTCCAGTGTAGAAGCTAGCCATGTTAACCAGGAGGGCACAACCGTGGCAGAGAAGAGCTCTGAACACAGGCTGCTCGGTGCAGAGTCCAGCTCTGCAACTAACCTCCAGTGTGAATACAGGGGACTGGACCTTTATCGGCATGACTGAAAAAGGAAAGCAATCACAGTAAGTATGCAAGGGCTCTTGTGGGTATGAAATGAGTTAACCCACATGTGACACTTGGAATTAAAACCTGGAGATGAGAGAAGCTGTAAAAATTCCATCACTTACTGATATTAAAATGTATATATTTTCCAATTGTTGCTAGTCAAAGTTAGCTTCCTGATTTTAAAATAACGGAATGAAATTCAAAACTTTTAGTAAACAAAACCCAGCAAAATACTGCATGTAAAGTATTCTTACTAATAATTGGACACAAAAAAACACACAGTGGATGAGTTCCCAGTGAGTGTTCTCATGCTCTATGATATGCAAATACTCTTATGAAGAATTAGATGCTTGTGACTTATTCTTCAATAAGAATGTTTATGTAATTCAGGCTACTGCCATTGTTCTTAGCTGTCCACCCAAACTAGGTGGTAAAACCCTGATGTTAAAAACACGCTTTAGTTATAAGACACAGGGAAATCAAACTGGATCTGAGCTGGAAGCTTAGTGTCAGAGGTGCAACACAGTCAGCGGTGTGTGTCTGTGTGTGTGGTGTGTGTGTGTATCACCAACAGTCTTACCCAGCTGTGGACCTGCATGCTACAATAGCATCTTTCAAGGCAAGAAATGCCCACTGTTGCAATAGAAGTATGAGTGTTTCAGTGGCAACCAGATGATGTATGAATGGTTTTGATGTATGGCTCTTTCCACAGGCAGAGTTCATGTCTAGTATTGTAAATGTGGTCACAAGCCTATGGCTAGAGGTCACAGATCCAAGCAGGGAATCTAGTATTACTGTCTTGCTAAATGGAAATACAGTCAAACTGTCTTCTAAATATTTCTGTTTATGCCCATAGACTAGTGTTATTTTCAGCCTTGGTCAGAGAGGCTTCTTTTTTGTAGTAGATAGAGGTTGATGCAGAGATTTTAACTGGACAAAATGTGGAGAATAAGTGACTCTTGAGTGCTGAGCTTGAAGCAGCGTATCTGTATCATTCTTTCCAAGGGCCACGGAACATCATGGAAGAGGGGCAGAATGACTGTAACAGCCACAGGATGTGGAGCAGCGCCATGAAACACTATCTTCTGGGTATAATCTGCCCACTGCAATCATGAACACACAGCAGCCATGGTTATCTGCAGGAGCCTGGGTCTTTCAGCATTCCACTGTGGACGGGGGTAAGGCCACTGAGGCCCCACATTCCCTGAGGAGCCTCTGACAGTTCATGGTGCTGGGGAATCATTTCCTTCAGTAGTGTAGACATGCTGCTC
The DNA here is from genome assembly GCA_035773235.1 of Eospalax fontanierii. Classification (NCBI taxonomy): domain Eukaryota; kingdom Metazoa; phylum Chordata; class Mammalia; order Rodentia; family Spalacidae; genus Eospalax; species Eospalax fontanierii. The sequence continues at coordinate 16,792,165 of CM069536.1, read as the reverse complement.
CGCTAAATGACCCGTATCCAAGATCATACAAGCAACTTCTATTAAACTCAGTGGTTTTTAATAAAAGAAAAATACATGAAAGTAGGAGGCAGACTAGTTGAGAAAAAGGTGGGTTTACAGGAGTGGGAGGGGATAGGAGAGGGTAATGGGGTGAACATGATCGCCATACATCAAATACATGTATATATGAAATATATATTAAAAAGAAAAATGTGCATGAATGTGGGACTGACGTGTTCCGAGGAATCCAGGCTTCTCCAGGGTCTCCTCATTTCTCCAGGAGCCCCATGCCCTGGCTGACTGTGGAAAGTCCTTCCTTATCTACCCTCTAGGTGGAATAATCCACCTTCTCTCAAATGCTAACCCTTGCTTCTCAGTGGCTGTTGCTGTCTCCTCGTTGGTCTCTGGGCTGTGTTGATGCCATTCTGAAATAGAATCAAGTGAACAACAACAGCATTTTTTAATGTTATCCATGTGTGCCAAAGGCAGTGCGTGTTTATGCTCAAATCCTTTAAGAACCCATGGGATGATGTCACTCAAATCTTGATTTGCTGAGAAAGTTTTTGTAACTATCATACTTTTCAATAACCTTCTCTCTAAAGACCTCTTCCAAGTAGAGTTTATTTTCTAAGCACTTCTGACGCTGTCCTTCCTCCTGATTTTAGGCTGCAGTAGTCTCCTGGTCCTCTGCCTTTCTGTCAGAGAATGGATTACAGCAGTATTCCTTTGGGTGACATTAGAAGAAATGTCAACCAGATATGTTTGGGGTTTATCTTTCTTTATTAGAGTTTGCCTACCCCTTCAGCAAGCTATATTAACATTTAAAGTGAAACATTCCCAAGCTTTAGATCCGCAACTTTAATGAAAACGCTATTTTTCTTCGGTTACAGGGAGCATCTTACCAACTAGGGATTTAGTTCTCATTTATCTTAATTTACTTCACAACCTTTGAATTACTATCTGGTATTGTTACACTCTGCACACAGAGACAAATGAGGGAAGGTGAAGAGAAAGAGAACTGAAGCACAGAGGTGCCCTTAGATGCCCTGTCTACGTAGAACACTTCTCCAGATCTTAGGACAATAGTTCCCTAACTGGGTTGAACTATTAGACTTCCCCTTCTCACTTTATGGACCAGGCCTGATCTATAAAATGTGTATCATTTACAAATTTAAAAAAAATATACTGGAGAAGGAGAGAATATAGCTTCTAGCGGTGCTGTGGAGAGTGATGGAGAGCAGGAAGAGAACATTCTAGAATATAGAAAGACTGAATTAACCTCAAACCCTGTCAGTGTTGCTAACGAGCCAGGCATCCCTAGACTTTGCTCTCCGCTCATTTTTTCTCTTCTCGTTCTTGCTTCTCATTCTCACCACAGCCGTCTGCTAAGCTATTCGTTTATGATTTTAGCAGTGTCTAGATCATAAACCCATTATTTCTTCTCCCATCAGCTTATTAGTCTATTAACAGCTTCACACTGTGCAAACAAATTAGAACTGGATATCCTCCCCGGTTTTTGACACCACTTCCCAGCTCCTTAGTAATCGCTTCAGATACTGATAACCCTAAATATAGAAGCAAGAAGCACATAGCTGAAATAACATAGTGCCCTGGTGATTAGCGCAGAAACATGCAGGCACCAGCTCACAGACTCCGCGGCAGGCTTGCAGCTGTCATATCTCATCATTGCTTATTTTGATTTGTTCATTCCAAAGGTACTTCAGATGACCATACACTCTCAGAATTTAAATATTTCTAGTAATCTGCCACATTCAAATTAAGAAGAAAAGACAGTTTTTAGTTCTAAAAATTCCCTGAAAAAAAAAAATTCTGTATACAAACACATGCCATTCTTAGGTTGGAAATTTCCATTAAAACTCAACACAGGTGTCAGAGTAAGAAAGATGATAGTGGATCACTCCACAAGACCAAGGCTGATGGCAGGTATCAGAGGCAGGTTCAACAGAACAACTGAGGGACGCTTTTTGCAGCTCACAGAGCTGCTCAGACCAACAAGGAAAGAAGTCCACTCTAGGATTTTGCTCTTCCTCCATTCCGTAGCACAGACAGGATATCTGAAGAAAACCTGAAACTTTGTGGAAAATTATTCTCTTTGGAAAGCCATGGACATTTCAGGTAAAGCTGTTCGGAAATGAAGGCAGTCTCAGAAGCCTTCCAGTCCTTCACAGACACAGCACTGCCGTGGCAAGCCCTCTCCTTCCACAGCCAAAACAACACTGGGATTGTTTAGCTCCTTAAACCGTTTGGAGGGATGCAACACTTCAGCGAAAGCCGGATTTCTGAAAGTCCCCATATGCTTTGAGCCGTACATAGTTCAAACTGTACCCTTTCTGATATAGAAAATGATCTTGTCTTTCACTAGAGACTGCAGAGATTTACAGTAGTAGTTTGCGGTTCTGAAAAGCACTTGTGCCCATGTCGGCAGTTTCAGGAAGTTTTACTGTTGAACTTCCAAGGAAGCTAATAAACGTTTGTCTGGTTTCCCATTTAGATTTTCAGTACCAAAAGAATACACAGCACAAGCTGAATTTCTAGAAATTAGATATTTACATCAGCAACAACATTTTACAGCTTCGAGAGGCCTACGTAAAGAAATAACGTCCTGCAGAGGATGCAGGTGACCTCCATTTCACCCTGGACATTGCTCAATGAACTGGAACAACTACTCTCAGGAAAAACTGTTCCACTAATTTTTTTTTTCATTCCTCTTCTATGACTACAGACCTTTAAAAAATCCACTACTTTATAAGCTTCCAAAAATTATTTCTTAAAATGTTACTCCACACTGGGGGTTAATACTCCTCCCAAACCACAGATTATCAAGCCAAAAGCTCAGTACAGTGTCTAGGATACCTTCCTTCAAGTTGTTGATGGAGGTGAGCATTCCCAGAGACTCTCAAAGCAATACAGGCTCTTACCATTGCTCTTGATTGCTCACAAGAACTTGGTAGGTAGACTTGTTGATGGATATCTGATACACTTTGATCACAAAACAGAGAATTGAAAGGGCTTGCCACGGTAGTGCTGTGTCTGTGGAGGCTGAAAGGCTTCTGCGAATGCCTTTATTTCTGAACAACTCTACCTGAAATTCCCCCAAACATGGCTTCCCCCATACTGGATCACACTAATAGCACTAGAAGGTGCTATGCAAGGTGCTGGGGGAGGAATCTCACTCAGCAAGAGTCTGACACAGATGTTACCCCAGGAGCTACAATAGTAACTGCCCTGGCAAGCTATGTCCATTGGTGCAACAGTGGTGTGAATGTTATGGGGACAACCAACAGCTTTGTAATTGGATTTAAGACCTACTCCATGAGAGGGAGCTTATGCCTTGTATATAAACCTGGCTAGAAACCTGTGGTAAGGAAAGTCAAAGGAATAGCAGCAAATTGCCTTCTAAATATCTATCCTTTTGTCCATAGATTACTACAGCCTTTACTGCTCATTGGAAGACTCTTCTTTGTAGTAGATGGTGGGTAAGACAGAATCTCAAAACTGATTAAAGTGCAAAGAATAAGGGATGTGGAGTGCAACAAATATATCACCCCTCCACAAGGCTTCGAAAACACCCCAGAAGGGGCAGAGAGGCTGTAGGAACCAAAAGTTGAGGCGGACTCCTTCCAAATAGTGTCTTTCAGATACGATGGGGCTGTTGCACTCATGAACTCACAGCAGTTGTGGCTGTGGCTAGGGTATGGGTTCAAGGTCTCATGACTAGCTGAGGAGTTAATGACACTTAATGGCTGCTACTGGAAAGGGAATCTATCTTCTTCAGGGATGTGTTCTCTTACAGGTTTCCCATGCTCCAATGGATGACCCAATGTCCATATGCACAGTGGCCACTAATCGGACTCAGTGGGTTATTTTAAAATGGAAAGCATGAAATTGGAGAGAGAAGGAGAGGGACTGGTAGGAGTCAGAGTGAGGAAGTTGAGAGTGAAATAATCAGAATACACTGTACACATATATGAAATTGCCAAGGAAATGTGTACATGTACATGTACACAAACACACACGCAGGCACACCTGGTGGAGGGAGATTACTGCATCACAACACAAAGTAGGTTTTCATTAGAGGTAAGAGCCATGTCTCCCAGCTGCAAGGCAGAAACTCCTATAGGCATTCAAATAATAAGTATTTCCCAGGCTGTAAGTATAGAAATGGTTTATTTTATTAGGTTTCTTCGAGATTTGCTGTGCTTCTGTTAACACACAAATGAATCCACTTTTGGAAGTGAAATTCGCTTGAAGCTGGGACATATTTCTCAGGTGGCTAAGCATACCATTCTGATAAAACAGCTCAACAGTGGATCACATGGAGATGACATGGAGATGTCACTGAGCCTGCATTTTTCTAAAAATGTACAGTGTTTTAACACATTCAAATTCACTGAATGTTTAGTTTTTTAAAGAAAAGCCAGGTTCCTTAGATAGAGTAAATATATTTTGTTATTTTATGTATTTAGTGTTTTGTCTGCATGTATATAAATTCACCTGTGTGTGCAATGCCCTCAGGGGCCAGAAAAAGTTTCTGTCTGGAACTGGAGTTACAGGCAGTTTTTAGCTGAGATGAGGATGCTGGGAACTGAACCTGGGTCCTGTACAAGAACAGCCAGTGCTCTTAACCACTAGCCATGTCTCCAGCCGCTAGAATCGTGTCTTTATCTTAAAGTCTTCACTGTATATTTTAGTGACTGTGGTACTGTACTAGTTATGACCTATTCTATAGGCAAATTATTATCTATACATAGTACTCAAAAGAGAAATTATCATGAACAGTTCGAGTAGAACATGTTCCATCCTTTTTTCTCTATGAACTAAATAAATTGCTTCATTACCCTAGAGGTCCCACATACAGTGCCTCTTGTGACTATGGGCTGACAACACTAAACAGAAACTTCCTGAAATATTGGACTGAAATACAGAGTTCAGGCTAATAAAATCCTAGCAGTATCCAAATGCATGGACCAGAGCTAAGACAAGTATGGGAACAGGAACAGAGGCTTCTGTTCACAAGAAATTTAAAAATAGTTATCAAGTTTGTACTTTAATCAAAGTAACCGAAAATAATTATTGGTATATAAAAATTAATACCTTTTTCATGGTGTGTGTCCTCAGTAAGCTACTGTTTGAGCCTAACAAGAAGAAAAAGCTAAATGTTAAGAATTACTTCCTGTTTTCTTCCTCATTCCTCTGAATGTCCATAAGCTTCTCCCTAGTAGTGGGGCTACCTGCTTTTGTAGTCTAACCCATCCACTTCCAGAATTGGGTTACTTTGCCAATCTAAGTAGACAGTGCTTCCAGCTTCATCACACCGTGTTATCTCTATAGAATACCCAATTTCATGGAATACGTATGACCCTATGACACTGGAAAGATAAATTTGTCTAGAAATTTTTCACTGTTATCCTACATTTTACCAAAATTGGTAACAAGGGAAAACTTCACTGAAATAAAAACTGAATGTAAAGACTTTATAGAATAAGAAGATGGTTAACGGGCTGGAGAGATGGCTCAGCAGTTAAGAGCACTGGCTGCTCTTGCCAAGGACTTGGGTTTGATTCCCACCACCCACATGGTCGTTAACAACCAGCTGTAACTCCAGTTCCAGGGGATCTGATGCCCTCTTCTGACCTCTGCATAGCACAAGAGCACTTACACATGTTCAGGCAATACGTTCATATACAAAAAAATAAAAAGAATAAATAAAAAAATTTTTTAAAGAATATAGCTAAATATGCAATTTGAAAAAAATAATTTTCTAACAGAATGAACAAAAATGCACCATTTATGCACCATTTATCAAAGGGAGAATGGAAATCAGCTGGCTCTGGGCAATGAAACAACTCAAAGGCTGTCTGAGGAAGAAAGGTCAAATATGGAACACAGAGAGCAGGCCATCTCAAATATGAAAGAAAACAGGGACTCTACCTAGCAAACTCATCATTCTTTCAGGAGAGTGTTGGGTATTCTCAGAACTAAGACTTACTATTGGAAGAAACATGTTGTCAGAACAGAATGTACCTACTACAGTCCTTGACAAAGGAAAAAGCAATACAAGTAACAAAATCCAAGGGTACAGGAGGTGTACTATGCCTAATGAAAAGTAACATTGTTCATAAAACCAATAGAATCATTGTCTCAAAAACCAAACCAAAACAAAAAAACCTCAGGCAAGTGTATTAGTAACTGTGATAAATACCTGAGAGAAACCATTTAAATTCTTGGAGTATTTATTTTGGTTTTGATCTGAGTTGACTGGCTCCCCATGTCTAGACCTAAGCTTTGGCAGAATATCACCACAGAAGAGCTTGGCAGAGGAAAGCTCCTAACCTCATGGTAGACAAACAACACAAAGATGCTAAGGCCAATGTACACCCTTCAAAGGCTAGCCCCAAGGACAGCCCCATTCCCACAGCTCCGCCACGTCTTAAAAGACTACTCAAAATCAGAATCCATCAGTGGATTAAAGCATTGATTAGATCCCAGCCTTCATTAGCTAATAATCTCTGAAAAGGCCCTCATAGACACAGCCAGTGGTGTGTTTCATTAATCTCTTCTGCATCTGTCAATCTAATCAAACTGACAATCAAAATTAGCCATTAGGTCACTATCTATCAATGCTGGGGGACTAGGCTAGGAATGTACTTCTGGAGAGTGACAGAACAGACTGGGAACCTAGTCAGAACCCTGTCAGCTCCATCTCCATCTCACCCCTTTCAGATGAGGCCCCCCAGAACCTTCTGCTCCTGTGCACCTTGGTGAGCTAGTCATAACCTCATCCATACTGCCTCCATTTCCTGCCTCTGGGACGAGGCCTGGAACCTGCTCCAGACTAGCCTGACAAGTGTATCTCTCACCACTCATTGAAGAAGCTTCTTTTTGCAACAAATAAAGACTATTAAAAAGTTCCATAGCTCAGAGTATAAATGACTGTGGGGTGCCCAGCACTAAGTAATATATCCACAATACAATCTCTACCCCTAAGGCTCAAGTAACATTGAAGAAGAGGCAGTAGAAAGAATGTAAGAGCCAAAGGGACAAGACACCTGCTGCTAGTTAATGCATTCTGGAAATGACAGGGAAACGGCAGCAATGAAATCTCTATATAATGGTAGTCTGATAAGATCTGTGTTGTGGCAAGACCAGTTGACACGCCAAGGCAGATGGAGGAAATTTCACAGCGTCCCGCCTCAAGGTGAAGAGCTACAGCCTCAGTGGATACTGAGGGAGAGAGATCAGTTTTTCCTGAGGTCTAGCTCCCTGAGAGACTATCTAATACCAAGTAGGGAGCCCTAAACATAAGCATGCAGGAGCACCACTAAATGGACTCAGCATTTATATAAAATATATATATATACATATATATGTATATATATATATACGTATATATAAAATGTATGCATATGTAAGAGTAATAATCCAAGAAGCAGACAAGAGGGGCTGGAGAGATGGCTCAGTGGCTAAGACCACTGGTTGCTCTTGCAGAGGACCTGGGTTAGATTCCTAGCATCCACATGGCAGCTAACAACAACAGTCCATAACTCCAGTTCCAGGGGAATATAATGCCCTCTTCTGACCTCTGCAGGCACTGCATGACACAAGTGCACTTACATTTGTGTAGGCAATATACCTATGCACAAAAATAAAAATAAGACATATTTTTTGAAAGAATAAAGAAAGCAGCACACAAGATAGTGAGAAGGAGTTGTGGGATATGGGTGGACCGGAGGGGACTGAGAGAGAGGGAGATAATGCAAACACATATGCATGCACGGAATTCTCAAAAATAAAGGAGGTTAGCCAGTACCTTCGGGAGTGACTATGATCAGAATAGATTATATACATGTATGAAGATGCCATGATGAAATCATTAGCTTATGCAATTAGTATATACTAATTAACAAAAGAAAAAAGATTAAGCATTACAGCAAACTTATTAAATGTTGATAACACCAAAAAGGTCATTTTAAGAATTTCAATCAATAAGAAGATATTCACTTAAAAAATTCAAAAACATTTGGCTTATTTTGATATATAAATTTGATGCATGTTTATATAGGATAAATGGAAAAGAATCTCTTCTGAAAGCTAGTATTTCCACAGGCAAATTTGTACCATCTAGAGCTTCATGTTCTAAAATGTAGTATGATTCTAACCTAACATTTAATTAAAATTCTGTAGTAAAATGAAAAAGTGAGAGGGTAGAATAGGATGATAACAAATACTCAGTTTCTCAGAGCAGCAAACCATTTTACCAGCAGCGTATCCTGCAGAGCCTCCCAACTTAAAGACAGATCTTTCGGGGCAACATCTGTTATATAGGAATTTTCAAATTATAGGAACAAATTAATTTGGAGCAGTGAGGGAAAAAATAGATGTAGAAAATAAAATTGAGAGTGAACTAAAAACAAATGTCAAAACAAAACAAAACAAAAAACAGAGGAAAAGCAAAATCCAGAAAAAATAAAAATATTCATGATCATACAAAACAAAAGATCCAACCAAAAATTCAAAGCCAAACCAAGGCAAAAGAAGAACAATTTGAATTTTACAGGAAAATGGAAGTTACAGAGATATGTTTAATAAAATGTTATGAGAGGAATTAATAAATGGAATCAGATGGCATTGCATACAAAATAAATGTACTTTCTTAAATATGCAAATATATACTTTTAGAAGGTACAGAAGAATTCCCGCAAAGTAAAACAGAGTTACACTAGACTGCTTTATTATTGGAGTCTTCCTGAATCAGAGATTACTCTAAAGTCTTTCTTCTCAGATGCAGTACTAAGTTTTGAGATAATCTCTTCCTAATGAACACACACCCCAGCCAACTTCACATCCATGCACAGATCAGACAGAAGTAATTCTGTGACTCTTATTCATATCCATTTTCACAGGAGAGATCTAAGTCAAGATTCCAAAACAATGGAGAAAAAGGAAAAAGTGTATAGGATCATATAAACACATGTGGCCCTTCCTTTGACTTAAAAGTTTAACTTGAAGTTGGCTAAGGGCCAGATGTCTTTGAACTTCACTGACATTTTGTGTCCCCAGCGGGTTTACTCCAATGCCTCAGACCCTATGTTGGTTAGAGTCAAATCATACAGCCAGGGGGAGTCCAGTAGCTTACTCTGTTCTATGTGTCCCATACTGTACTTCAACACTGACGGTTTACCATTTCAATGCTATTGTTTATCCCTCCCCACAGAGATAATGTGGATCAGGAAAAAGAACGTGGTGGCTGCCACTTAGGCACTAAGGAGGTATGCTGGATGCCCTGAGGAGGTATCCTGGATGTACAAAGCCAGAATGGCATGATGGGATGCTAAGTTAGCAATGCCACTTTCAGACTGAAAGGATCACTATTGCGTATAGAAAGATAAAGAAATGGAAATATACCTACAGAGAAAATGTGACAGAAAAATCCTTTCACTTTTCAAAGGTCCTGATCTTGTAGATTGGAGTTTATCATGTGTAAGTCAACACTGATTATTAAGAAGTACTTATTATACAACACTAAACCAGCAGACTGCCAATTAAACTATGCCAGGATGTTAAATAAATAAATATATATACATATATATATACATATATATTACTTTACACTTACTGAAAGATCTCTTTTAGATGCAAACCTTATCTTATTATATAATGTTCCTCTGCTCCTATGCCATTTTACACAGTGAACAGCCTTGTCTTTTTGAACACAGTTAAGAGGCACTCAACCTATCTTAACTGAAGCTCTAAAATATGGGTTACACCCAATCGACACAAGCAATCACCATCATTTCAGGACTATCACCTGGCTGATAACAATTTAAAGATGCCACAGATGCCAAGATGTATACCAATTAGACATAGTAAAAAGTAAAAAAAAAAAAGAAAAATTCTGAGAAATAAATGAAAAATGGTCATTGATATCACCATTTAAATCAAAGCTGACATATATTTTAAATATGTGCATATTCAGAAGCATGAAGAAAAAACTTTAAGCAAATATTTTCTTGGCTGTGTTATTTTTAAGTATTATTCTTCTGTCATTAAGCTTTATTATTCATGTACACCCATGCAGTCATTTGGTTGAAGTAAAAGAAAATTACCTGGTATATCAGAGACTTTCATAATCAGCTTGCTCTAAGTATTCTGGGCTTTGGATTTAGGAGGTATTTTAGAACTGCCAATAAAAAAATTACTGAATACTTGGCTACTTTGAAAAAATGCAGTAATATGCTACTTAGATGCAAACTTATATACAAAATTCTCCCTGGCTTTCTATGGGGAAGAAAGCACTTCAGCTTGTTTAATCTGTAATACATACTTGTACAAGACAACAGAACTACATACAATTCCAAGGAAAAACTCAGATCCCAGTATCTGGCTGTTTTAACTGAAAGTGTAGCATTTGCTTATTTGAATAATGATCACAGTGATCCCTCTGGATCTTTATTTTTTTTTAAATACAAGGGGAATATTAACCAAAGTGTGCTACCAGATGAACTCCAGGAGAGCTTTCTCACCAGACACTGTCTGCTACTCATCTAAGCTTAGTCTCCTTTATCTTCTCAAATCTCTTTGTCATGCAAAGATTTAGTTTTCTTGAGATTCTATGTCTCCCTTCTTCAATAATTTTATAATACTTCATATTCAATTCATATTTTAAAAAAGGAAAACTCCATTCTAGAGTCCTTATTTGCCACATAGTAGACACTGCTTCTGCAATCTTGTCTAAAGTTCATAAATTCACTATCTACACCAGGTCTCTTTCCAGGTTGTTTAGGGAGAGCCAATATTTCTGATCTTCATAAGGACAAAAACAAAACCTAAAAACTTAGTTCATGTGAAGGTTCTGATTTTTAAGAATTATTTATTTGCTACACTGGAGGTCAGTCAGGCCTGACCATGTTGGCAGCAGAACAGGAAGTATGCCCATGGTGAACAACTCCTCAAAGCAACAGGGATTCTAAACATCAACTCCTCTTCTCACTCAAATAGCCCTTGTTAGTAGACTAGCAAACAAAGATGTCTGATTTCAAGAGTAGAAAGAGCACTTCAATTAACAACTCTAAGAAGTCAGAGAGGAACCATATACCCACAAAGAGAAAAATGGCATCATTGCAAGAGACTGAAAACCAGAAAACAAATTCTAATTAAAGCTTCACATCCTATGAAAAGAAGTAAATCAGACTGCATTCATTTCCCATCATTGGTTTGGATCAAGCCAAATATGAAGATGCTTTGTTGACTATCACTAACCAGAATTTTTATCCCTGTGGTACCCTAGTGCCAAGGCAGCAGGTACTGTGTATCGGACCATTCAGACATATGGAAAAATTGCAGTTTTTGTGGTCTGGGAATCTTCCTGCCATCTATTCTGATTTGGGAAGTCCTGATTCCACTCATATAGTCTCAGTTTGATCATTGCTGAAAGGTGGTGGGTTCTTTTATAAACAACAGAAGTGGAAGATTCAATTAAATGTGGTTGCACAGCATCTCTAAGGACATCTCCAACATGTCACTCTTTCCTTTGTAATTCCAGAGCTAATGGTCTAATCTGAATGCTTAAAGGTGGGGATTTTCTATACTCATTATGTAATCCAGGGTGGCCTTGAATCCTACTGCCACGGCCACTTGAGTGCTGCAATCATAGGTGTGAACCAACATACCCAGGTTGACAATCATTTTATGTAGCTACATTAACAGCTAAAGAAAGGTAATATTAAACACATTTTGCTTAAGGTAGTATGTAAAAACCAAAAAAAAGTTTATTATTTTATTTCATATTCTTATACTAAACCTTCAAAATCTGACAGATATCCTAGACTTATAGGACATTTTAGCTAGGATTAGTTTTTATTGTAAGTGCTCAGTAGCTACAAATGGAGGCCTAGTGGCTGCCAGAATAGATGGCACAGTTCAAGAGCATCAGAGAAAAGACTGTCCCTTCCTACCTACCAACAGGGAGAAAAGTGTCCCAGGGCAGAACAGACAGCGAGTAAAAGTCCAGAGTTAGCAGAATTAGTTTTCTAAGGAGAGATCATTTTCAGAAACCAGGCATGTTCATTTTCCGAGTCTGAGGAGATTAACGTGTATCTTACTCATTAGCCACTCTCTTTTGAACAGAACCTTGATTCCAGCAGTAATGGGAGGTGGAGAGTGTATTTTCAAGCTCACCCTTCTCACATGTAGAGTGCTATGTGACAGAGTTCTGGCCAGGGAAAGCAGTGGAAAGTCCCCTGGGTTTGAGGGAAGGCACACTTAAGGCAGTCTGTGTCTTTTCTCTTTGTCCTTTCTGGATAAAAGGTCTGACCGTTGAGGTGGACAACACACTGATTCCTCAAAATCAGGTAAAGTAGACAGAGGAGCCATGGCGTTCCCCTAGACTGCAAGGGAAAAAATACACTCCTTACTCATTTAAGTTGCTGTGCGTGCAAATTTCCCATTAGGTTAGCTAAACAGAATCTTAACTGATAAATGATTCATTCTAAATGCTTCGTGAGTATTGAATCCTTAAAATTTTTCTGTTTTGGTAGTCTTGTGTTCCTTGTGACATTTAGTAATTAAATCCTGAATTCTCATTAAAAAGTAACTCAGTGAAAATGGCCAGGTTTCATTCTGAACTGAAGGACACTTGAAAACATAATTGCTACATATGATAAAACCTAGCTTTCCTCAGTACTGAACTGAATTTGTTTAATAAAATTTACTACTATCTACTTGGCTTGTAGCAGTCAAAAAGGAATAAAAATCGGTCTCAATGGTTAGAATAATGTGTACATCTTGACCTTCAAATAAGTCATTTTAAATCTCTAAGTATGCAAGCTCTAGCTTTGACTCTCAAGTATCCAACAGTAGAATGAATACATATTTTCTTATTTAAAAGAGGTAATTTGGAGATTCAAAATGGCTCCATACTTATTAGTCATTAGAATCCATCTGTTGCTTTTTGATATTAAGCATCATGAATTTCTTAAAGGCTTGATTCTCCCCACAAAGTAGACACGAAACAGAAATTAGGGTGTGGGGTGTGGTTGGTTTGCTTTAGTTTTGAATCAGGTCTGGCTGTATGGGATTTGTCCTTGTGTTTATCTTTAGCGGTCAGATGTGGACCTAAGAGGCCTGGAGTGAACAGTAGCAACAATCTACTTTAATACACAAGGAGAAACCCCACTGAGCTCCACCAAGGCAGGATGGTCTTACTGCTCCTCCAGTGTAGGTCTGCAGACCTCCATGACAGGAGCAAGATAACAAGCCAGATGGGAAGAACAGACTTGTGTCTCAGGCAGAGGTTGAGAAACACAGGCTTCACTCCTTCTGGATTTAAAATCCACAGGGGATAAGGTTCTAATTAAAGTTAGTTTTAACCACATCAGGGTCTCACAGTCCTCATCCATCAACCTAACGTGTGTGCAGCCAGCACTTTGTTGGGAGCTCATGTCTAAAAGGGGGAGGGCTCTTTTTAAAGTCCCTGTGTACCCCAGTAAAAATGTGAGAGCTTTGAATAGACTGTACTGCACTGTGTTTCTTCAGACTGAGGTCAAAGCTGAGAACTAGAACTGGAAGAAGATTTGGAATCGTTCCATTCGGTATTTTGGGTCTATCTAACTAGTTAAGTTGTTTAAAAGTTTGAAACGATGGTCTCCATTCACACTTTCACTACATAGATCCTGAACAGGTACACAGGAATAAATGTGGCCATCATGATCTTATCCTGGTTTTTCCTATCTGTGTATCCTGTTTTATAAATAACGCCCCCCGCCAAACCTTCAGGCCTTAAATCCTATGTTCTTCTCTCACATCTCAGTCAACTTCCTCTTGGGTCATTTTTCTCATTCCATGAGGGCTTGGGACTTAGTGCTATCTAAGGTCTATACTTCAATGAACCACTTCAGATATAACTGAGACAGGATAAAAGACAGGGAAAATTATATAGACATGAGAACGAAAGGAGCTTCTTTCCCAGGATCTGACTGAGGCTTCTTACAAGAGGTGAAGTAAGAATTCCAGGACAATTACTATGCTTGAGGCCTGATTCCCCTCACAGCTGTAAACCCTCAGTTTTCTAGGAATCTCATCAGTAACCCCCTTTACAGGGAAAGGACATGTACTAAACCCCTGGAGCAGATTTAGTGGCTTCTAGTTTTACCTTATTAAATTAAAATTCTATCTAAGGAATCTCTGGTGTCACCATATTTATCTTACTTATCAAGGTGGGTGCGAATATTTCTTAGCAACCTTTGAAGATGTAATTTTAGAACTACCAAATTGGTATATAGGAGAATTTCAAAGATGCATTATATCAAGGTCACCCCTTCCTCTCAAAATTCTCCCATGTCTATCCTACTCTCTTTCAGATACATGACCTCTTCTGAACCTCTGTTGTTTTACACACACACACACACACACACACACACACACACACACAATCTACTATGGCCATTTAGAGTGGTGTTATGTATATGTGTTTATGGCTGATCATTTGGGACTGAATACTCTATCACAGGGCTCATCCCTGGAGAAGACTGATTCTCCCTTTCTCAGTGGCCATTGATTGCTTAAATTAAGTTACTCTTAATAAAAATCTCCATCTGGGCTTAAAATTGGATAGGTCTGAAATCTTGTTTCTGAATCAAGGTCACAAATCCCTGTGCTGCCTGAGTTGAGCTCACTAGAAGATTAGGGGAACTCTTCAGACTGCTGAAGGTGACGGTGTAGTCATATGTATCTTTCCCCTTACCAGTGATTTGATGTCTTACAAGATGTGCCTCCAAAGGTTCAAAATTTATTATGTATAAAAATAATCCTCCAACTTTAGCATATATAAGAACTACTGAAGAAAACCAGTTTTGAAGAGCACCTGAAGCCTTCTTCCTAGAAACTGTGGTTTGGCAAGAACTTCCTTCCCTTCTGAGCTCACACTTAGTTCTGAACAAAGGTTTCTTTGGACTATAGCCGAAAGAACTAGACGACAGAAGGCAGGAAAGACTGTCAGTATCTTTACGTCTATTAACTGAGGAATGCAACCTTCCTTGAAGGAATGTCTTATATAGCAAAACAATATAAAAATAATAAGAACAGTTGATATTTACTGACTTCTGAGTATGTGCGAGTCCCCATTCTAAGGGATTTATATATTTAAAACATTTGCCAACTCATTGAATCCTTCAACAAAGCACCTTAATTAGAAACATAATCTAATAAGTTTTCTCTAGATTTAGTCACTGGGTGACCGCCAGATGCATGAATGTGTGTGTGCATGCACGCACACACACACAAACACATGCACATTCTGAGTGTCAGAATAATCAAAATAATTATGTCAAGAAATGGGTCAAAGAAAATGATGTTACCAATGTCTGATAGACTGAATATACAGCTTTTTAGATAGATCATGTAGCAATTAATACCTAAAATGTTTAATGTCTGAAATCAAAAAGGGGTAAGTTTAACCACACTTTCTATCAACAAAAATTAGTAAGTCTGATCTTTTAAAAATTTTATGATGAAAACCAGATAAAACATCTAACAATAGTACAGCTTATTTTCTGTACTCTGGGAAGTGCATGCCAATTCCCATTTTACTGTTACCACTGTTCTACATTTAAATATAAACATAGTAAACATACGATAAGTAAGAGTCCCCAACACTTATTAATGTCAGCACTAAGAAGGCAGGAGACCAGCGAGAGTGCAAATGAAGAGACACAGGGCAGAGCCCCACGAGTCCTCAAATTTAAGGTTAAAGATACTAGAGATTTGAAACAGAAACAAAAACAAAAGGAAGCAGCAAGGTGGAGGGGAAATACGTCTGATATTAAGAGAGAAATACTTAAAGTCATTGAAGAAGGAGTCTGGAATGGGCACATAATTTTTTCAATGAGAGATAGAACTTACGGGGACTTGATTTGGAGAGCAGGCAGGAGACCAGATGACCAGAGGAGCATTGACAAAGCATAAAGGGGAGACAGAGGGGCTGGCTTTAAGAGGAGCCAGGAGATCTGGATGAAAAGACCACGATTTTCCACAGCTGGGTCAAAATACTACAGCTTTAAGATGAAAAATCTATAACATGAGTGACTGAGGAAATGCTCGGAAGAGAACAAAGAAACACCAGAAGTCATGAGCGGCTACTGAGCTGAGTGCTTACTAACTACTGAATTAAAGTGGCCATCTATTAGCAAAAGGTTCCCCAAATACTCGAATTTAAATTAAGTCTTCTGAAAAGAAAGCAAAGGAGAAAAATAATATTAATATAGAACTCCAGATATAAAGAGAAAGCAAATGTGGTCACAGTTTTCTGCCTCTCCGGCCGAATAACAAGCTATCGCTTACTCGTCAGCACTGGACAGTCTTGATGGAACAGACATGGAAGGGAACACAGATGGCTTTCTGTGGAAACAGAGACTGAGGAAGACAATGTGGTGACAGAAAGAGTGGTGCAAATGAGACGAGACAATCCAAGATGATTTCAGTGAAATGCCGGGAAGCGTAGCACACCTATTCCCACGAATGACACACAAGTCTATTACCATCAAGGGACACGACCGAATACAGACGGGAAAAGCCAGGAATGCAAGAATCTAATTCACTCATCAGCTACACAAAGCAGTCATTTCCACAAACAAAACATTTGTTACTAGACAATGGACAAGCTTTACATGTGGAAGGAAACTCAATGAAAACAAAGATAAAGTATAGCTAGAATCTAATGGCCAAAAAAAAAAAAGGAGAAACAAATCCACATCTCCTAGAAGTATTAGCACTTTGAGAGTCTAAGAAACATCTTGCCACATGCCATTTCTCAAGATGTACTTCTGTTTAATTTTAAAGATGTATTTATTTTTGTTTTGTGTGTATACATGTGTGGCTATTTGAACATATGTGCATCACATGCATACAGTTCCCGAAGCAGCCAGAAGAAGGCATCTGATCCTTTGGAGCTGAAGTTACAGGTATTTGTGAGCTGCCTGATAAACTGCTAGAAGATATATGTCCTCTGCAAGAGCAGTCAGTGAGTCATCTCTCCAGCCGCCACAGTGTACTTTTCAAAAAATGAGAATCTACACTCAGAAGCATCATCTTGTCATACTGATTCATATTTCTTTACAGACAGATTTCTGTCTCTAAGAATATCACCATGAATTTTACTACTGGCTTCTTAGGTCAGATCAAGTTCCAATCTAGAAACAAATGTGAATAGAAACAAAACAAAAACCTAACTTTCCAAATGTGGCATCCTTACATCTTAGATGGTAGGCAGAGAGTGCCATGTCCATAAAGATCAGAGTGGGAAATTATACCCAATTCTATGTTGCTCTGGAGAAAACAAAATGATTGGAAAGGACTTATTCTTTGATATAGTCCTAAAATTCAGTCCTAAAGATCCATTTTCAAACTTCCAGTGGCAAGAATTAAAAATGTTCTCTGGAATGAGGACTTTGTTGGTATTATAACAGATTGGCATTGGCCAGGACCTGGACTATCCTAGTTTGATTTCTCTTGTTATGATAAAACACTGACCAAAACCAACTTGGGGAGGAAAGGGTTCACCATCTCTTGTACTTACAAGTGACAGTCTAATCAAGGAGAGAAGCCAGGGCAGGAACTGAAGGCAGGAACTTCGAGGCAGGAAGTGAATCAGAGACCATGGAGGAATGCGGCTTACTGGCTTGCTCAGTTACTTTTCTTATACAGCCCAGGCCCACCTGCACAGGGATAGAATCACCCACCATGGGCTTCCCCCCACATCAATTAGCAATTCAGAAAATGTCCATCACAGACAGGGTTACAGGCTAATCCACTGGAGGAAATTTCCCAGCTGATGTTCCTTCTTAGCAGGTGTGTCAAGCTGACAACTGAAGATGACCAGCACATGGACTTAAGGAATCTCCAAGAGAAACTGTGATGACTGTGAGAAGTCTCCATGCTCTTGTTCTTAATGGAACATTTCACTTTTCCTGCCAAGGTCTGGAAATCTGGTGTTTTGCATAAAGACTCTCTGGCAGTGGCATAAGATCCAGTTGTGGCACAGCATTCACAAAGCCTTATGGCAGGGAGGTATCACCAGCCCCCAAAGACACTGCCTGACAGGATACCCACAGGGTTACTGGAGCTTTGGGAGCTCTCTTGAAATGGAAAAACCAAGTGAGAGCTATCTTTTGACAATGAGCTCCAGAGGACATCTTTAGTGATTCTGGTTTCTCCTCTCTGTTTCTGCCTTGGTAGGGACCATTTGGATTAACCAGAGACTAATAACTGTAGTGTTACCCTTCACAAGACTTTCAAAAATTAATAGCAGATGTTAGAGCAAAAGAGAATTTCTTATCAGCAAATGTAATAAAAAAGAAATGTCACCGATCCTTGTCACATAATGAACACAGAGGTAGCGTGACTAGATATTAATTACTCCCAAACAGCATACAGAATCAGTGCTAAAGGAGATGGGCTTTCCTGTATTTGACAGAAATCTATTCCACTGCAGGAAATGGAGAATAAGATTTAATAGTCAGTTAAAGCGATCCTAATTTCTTTGTAATATCTTGATATCCATCCATAGTTGATGATATCACTGGAGGATGAGAGGGCAAACAGAACAGTTGGAAAGATGAGGACAGAGGAAAAAGTAACTACGAGAGAAAAGACATCAATCTACTGAAGTGAGACTATATTCGATACATACACAAGATTAGCCATTAGAAAGGAAGGTATCTTATCTTTTCAGGCAAATGCTGGTTACAGCAGACACCTCATCACATAATGCCACCCTATCTTTCTATTTAAAAATATCTAAGAGCATAATATGCATCAGCCTCAGGTAAGTTCTGCCTTTATTCTGGGCAATGGTTATCTCTTTTATCTCTTCTCAAGCTCTCCACCATCTTCATGCTTCAAGATATGTAGAAACTAAAGAGGATTCCATAGGAGAGCAATTCCAATAGCCCAGAAGGCAAGGAGAGCACAGGTACTAACTGGCCCTGAGAGGAGAGGAGGTCCCTTAGCAGCATTCTAAATTCCTGAGTTCTTCCCAGAGGAGGCAAACCATTCTCAAGTTTCCTCACAGTGACAGGGAGAACAGGAAGACAGTTATTAAAAGACCGGCATCATTCATAAATGGAAATCATTCTCAGCACAGAATACACACAAACCAGTAATAAGGCCAAAATTTATTTCCTTAACCTTTTAGGTTAACAAAAATGGTAACTGAGTACCTTATACCTGTCAAATTTCAGCTTCAAAGATTCATTCAGTAACCTCCCTACCCATCAAATAATTAAAGTTTTGAAATGACCACATGTGTGAAATAACCCATTCTCTATTCACTGCTGGCAAGAGTGCAAAGTGACATCACTTTTGGGAAATTTGTATCCAGCCAAGCTGATCAGGCACACACGATTCGACCTACCAGTTCTATCCCTAACATATGCATACAAGAAATATGCAGTATAATCACCAAAACACATACATGTCCCAGGGGGTTGAGAACAACATTACTTATAATGACCGAACTTGGAAAAAGTCTAAAAGTCAGTCATCACTAGAATGAAGCAGAGTAGTGTTCTTTTACGATCAAATTCTTTTTAGCAATGGAATGACCAATACAGCTACATGAAGCAAGAGCAATGAATGAATCTCATGAGCAATAGTGATAGGAAGAAGCCAGGCACTACACAGTACACACTCTGGAATGCCAATCATGGAGAGTTTACATCTAAATTACAATGTTAGAAATCAAGGTAATGGTATTCTCTGTCAACATTTGCCATGTGCACATATCTTTGGATATCCTGAGGGCATGGATTCCAGGAACCCTACTAGTACCCAAATCCAGGAATGCTCACCTTGCTTATCTAAAATGGTTTAGTATTGAATATAACCCATGCAACCCTCCCATACACTGTGAATCACATTTACAGTACTTATAGCATATAATATAATAGATTTAGATTCCCTATCACTGAAATTGCAGGTGGCTGTTAGCTACCACATCAGTGCTGGGAATCAAAACCCTGTCATCTGCAAGAACAGCTGTTTTCATTGCACAACTATCTTGTTTCCTTGGTTAGGCTTAATCTGAGATTTTTTTTTTTTTTTGAGCCAGTTGTGAATGGGATTATTTCCTTGATTTGTTCAGCTTGTTTATTATTGATACATAGGAAAACTACTTTTGTATGTAATTTTCTGAAGTATTTATTAGCTCATACATATGTTAATGTAACAAAATTTTAAGTAAGTACATATCTATGTATAAAGTATTTGTATATACTTACAAATACATGCATATATATAATGTGTTCGGGGCCATTTCCTTAATTACATAAACTTCCTGTTGTGCCTTTTCCTTGAGGCCTGATTGCCCTGGGGTCACATTTTTGTGACTTTTGCATATTTGACATTTGTTGACAGCATTAAGCGAGTCAAGAAAGAAAGTCAACATTTTCTACTCTTATGCTTAGTGGCGTGAGTTATGTATTTGATTCCTAATATATATATTAGTTAGAAATAAGCTGGTTAGTTGCTGGTGGAATTTTCTAAGGGATTGTTTTTTAAATCTTTCCATGAAAAATTGTAAAGATACATTGTTGGAAAGACTATCACAAGAACATACTCATTATCTGTTTGCTGTAGTTCACTGGCCTGAATAGTTGAATTACATTTATTCTCTATCTACTCCTTCTTACTAGGTTATTTTCCTGTAACTCATATTCCGTTTCATTCATATTCACCATATAAATTTCTAATATTTAAAACAGTTTAAGAAATGTAATCAAAATACCAACATCACAATAACAGATTCCTTTATATCAAAGATGGAGTCAGTATTCAGTTTTCCCAATTATCCCATATATATTTTTCTCTTGCTATATTTCCTTTAAAGTATACAGTTATAGTAACCATTTTCATTGCATTTATATTGTATTATATGCTATAAGTACTGTAAATGTGATTCACAGTGTATGGGAGGGTTGCATGGGTTATATTCAATACTAAACCATTTTAGATAAGCAAGGTGAGCATTCCTGGATTTGGGTACTAGTAGGGTTCCTGGAATCCATGCCTCAGGATGTCCAAAGATATGTGCACATGGCAAAGGAGAAAACCTTTGCTAAACATCCGTCTGACAAAGAATTAATATCTAGGATTCAAAAGTCTAAATAAGAAATTAACTCAATCAAGAAAGGATCTAATAGAGTGGGCAGATAATTCCCAAAAGATGAAATATAAATAGGCAATGAATATAGGAAAAGAATGTTCAACCTCACTAATCACCAGAGAAATGCAAATCCTATATTCACAGAGATCCCATTTCACCCCAGGAGGAATGAGAGTATTATGACCACAGATAACAAGTACTGCGAATGTAGACAAAGGGGAGCCCTGTAATGTACGTCATCTTGATAAGTTGTCATGTGCTCTTTAAGTTCACAGAGAAGCTGGTTTTGGAAGCAGGGCTCTGCCCCTGCCTCCATTTCAAACCCAAGCATGTTTGTCTCTAAGTGTCCCCTAAGGCCCCTTGTCTGGGGTTGGGTTGCCCCCTAACTCTGTGACAGGGAGGACCAAACAACCCAAGAGGAAAAACACCGCACCCTTGAGATCAGCTGGAAGGTAAACTGTTTCCACTAGCTTTTACTATTATTTACCCCACAATATAAAAGCTCCTGCAGAGACAAAGAAAGCTGGAAGATCAGCCACAGGAAGCTCATCCAAGGAGAGAAGCTTAATTGGGGACTGCTTCAACTTCCCAGTAGGTGTCCTGCTGATTGTTGAGCTTACCCCATTTGATGACGCTATCTTTCTCTGTTGTTATTGGCTCTTTTCCTTGGAAGTGCCACCAAAGGGGACACTGGGCTCTGCCCTGGACTTTCCATAGGGAACTCCAGCTGGCTGCCTTAGCAGGGCTTCCTCAGTTAATTGCTGCTGGATGTTTTGAGTACTCAGTCTGATGATGTTCTTTTACTTTTGTTTCCTATATAATTAATAAATTTACTTATTAAAAACTCAAAAGTATGGCTACCTTAGATCATTCTCTGGGCCTTATGACATATGCCCTTATATGCTGCTAGTGGAGCTGTAAACTAGTCCAGACACTGTGGACGTCAATATTAAAATTTCTCAAAAATTAAATAGATCTACCACATGACCCAGCAATATCACTGTGGGGTACTTATATCAAGGACTCCAGTTCAACATGGTACAGAGATATATGCACAGCAATGCTCACTGCAGCATATTGTTAATGATACCTAAATAATGGAGTGAACCTAAGGGTCCAACAACAAAGGAATGACTAAAGAATATGTCATATGCATATATATATATATATATATGTATGTACATACATGTTATGTATGTATTGTATATATGTCATGCACATATGATGGATTTGGATTTTTCCTGCACTAAGGAAAGAAGTTATAACATTTGCTAGACAATAGATGCAACTGGAGATTATAAGAAAGACAAATATGTTTTCTTTCATTCTATACATAAAATCATGTATCTGTGTAAGCTATAGAAATATGGAAGTGCTACTCTCTAGGTGAACAAACGGCAGTAACAGTGGGGGCAAAGGGGAGAGAACCTGTCCATAAATATTAGCATTTACTGTGTGTGCAGTGAGGGGGGGGTGCAGTCATCTGTCATGGTGTGCGTGTGGAGGTCAGAGGACAAGGTGCTGGACTCAGTTCTCATTCCACAATGTGGGTGCAGGGATCATACTCAGGTCAATTGACTTGGGCAGTAAGCACTCTTTCCCCCTGAGCTTCTCACTGGCCCTTCTCTAAAACTTAAAATAAATAAATAAATAAATAAATAAATAAATAAATAAAGCATATATTGAATGAATAAAAAAATTAACTTAGGCTAAAGGAGGTGATAAGGATTCGAATGGCTGATACTAACAGTAGAGGTCAGCATCTTAAAAACTGATATAAACCAGATGAAGCTGAGAAGTTGAATATTGCCTGTCGGTTTGGGGTTGGGAGGAGGGGATAGTGGAGAAGGTGGGAAGAGGATAGAGTGTCCATAACAGGCCAAGGAACCTTGCAAGAGTTGCCCTCCTATAAGGAGCTGGCTCTTAGCACCTTTCCAAGGAAGATAAGACCATCTGTCATCTCTGGTATGTTGTGTGTAGTTATCAAACCCAGACCTGCAAGACCTCAAAGCCCTTTGGAGAACTTGTTGCACAAGCTTGGGGAGTTGAGTTCATATTTATAGCATCCATGCAAAAAGTGGACACTCATGCCTGTCACCCTTGCATTGAGAGAGTGGGGGAGGGGAGCAGGCACAGAGACAGGAGGATTGCTGGGACTTGTGGGTCACCTGCCTAGCCAAAAACTAGTGAGTTTCAGGTTCAATGAGAGGCCTTGTCTCAAGGGAATAAAAGACAGTGATATAGGAAGATACCAGATATTTTCCTCTGCCTTCCCTCCCTTCCCCCTTTAACTAACGTAACAAGAAGGGGATCAAAGTCATTTCAAATCTTAACTACTTTCTAAACTGTTTGAGAGTATTTCTATTGTTCCTTACACTAAAATAAATTTGAATAGCAAGGTGTGTTGCAGCAACCTAAGAAGTTGAGAACTAATGAGGGAGTGAAGCAGACGAAATGGAGAAGATTTAAACATGCAGTGCTATGCACTATTAACAGAAAGAAGACTCTGAAAGACCCAGGAGCACACACTTATAGTTCCAGCTACTCCAGAGGCTGAGGTGGGATTCCTCGGAGTTTAAGATCAATTCTTACAGTATGTCTGAAGAAGGAGGGAGGAAGCCAGGAATGGCTGTACATACCTGCAACCCCACACTGGGGAGCAGGTGCATGGCTGTACATACCCACAACCCCACACTGGGGAGCAGGTCCCGAGAGCTCGCTGACCAGCCAGGCCAGTTGTGAGCTTTTGATTCCGTAAGAACCTGTCTCAGGGCAAAGGGTGGAGAGTGATAGGAAAGGACACCTAATGTCCAGCTCTGGCCTCCACATGTGCACATCTTTATGCATAGTCTCACACTCATGTGAAGAAACACATACATACACATGCACACACAGTTCACGGAAGGAGGAGGAAAAGGAAGAGCAGGAGGAAGAAGAGAAGAAGAGAGATGGGGTGTGTGGAAGGTCGGTTCTAAGACTGATGGTCCTTGAGGCAGTAGGGTGAGGGCTTGGGTCACCAGAGAGCCTGTTATGCACTCCCGTGTGGTATAAACACTCTTTCCACATCCCTCAAGGAGCTTCCCTGTGTCTGTGGCTCAATGCCTTTTTGCTAAGCAAATCATCTTCATTGCTGGGCAAAGTGGCATTAAGATCTGTGTGTGAACTGACTTTGACATGAGAACAGGTATGGAACAAGGATGTATGGGAGCCAGGACAGAGAAGCAATGGTGCCTGGACCTCACTGACTGCGGAGGGCAACTTCCCTATAAAGTGAGGCTGCTGTAAGGAACTGCAACAGTGATGATCCCTTAACAACCCCCAACCCTGTGGCTTTTACTGACAAACAATTCACTAAAGGGAGCACAGAGCTTGTCACACTGTGAAGTAGCTCTAGAAAATATGTCCATCCGGACCAGAGGTTCTGGAGACAAAAGGATTTGATTGGAATCCTGTTCCGATGTTTATTGGCTCTCTAGCCTTGAGCAAGTTACTGAGTCTTTTTATTTCTCAATCTCTTCGCTTAAATAAAGGGAGTAAGAAGCATGCATGCCTATCTTGGAGGCCTGATGTTAAAATTAAATGAAATCACACATGTAAGTTGCTCTAGTTCAGTAAGTGGCATATAACAGATGTTCAATTAATATTAGCCAGTTTTTATTGTTCCTGAAAGTTCTTTATTGCCCAACTATTGATCTATAGAAATCATGCTGAGAAGGGCAGGAAGGGAGGGCGCAAAAATTTTTTAAGGATGATGCCTAATAGGTTCACCCCATTCTAAATGGCCAAAGGGCTAGTGAGATGCATAGCCAAAGATGTTAGCTGTCATCTCTCTCAACCAGGGAGTCTCAGGTCTTATGCCAAAAAGTCCATAAACCACTTACTCAATTTCTTCTGCTTCAGCTTCCCAACCGCCATCTAACCTGGAGCAACCTTTGCTTCTTCACCACACTGGCAGGAGGGAAAAGCTTATCACATTGTGTTGCTGTTGCTGTTCTGCTCCCTGAGCTCCCGACTGCTATCTCTGGTGGTAGGGACAGACAACACGGAATGCAAATGCTCCACCCACTCTGTGCTCTAAGTCTGGGCTTTAGTTTTACTTCTGTGATAAAAATGCAATGACCGAAAGCCACACAGGGGAAGAAAGGGTTTATCTGGGCAACACTTCCAGGCTGTAGTCCAGAGAGAATGAACGCAGGTCCTCATTTTTTCCTGGCTCGCTTGTTGTCAGTCAGCTTTCTCTTACACTACTTCAGGACCCCTGTCTAGGGAATGATGCTGCACAGTGAGCTGGGTCTCTCATAGACATGTCCAGAGGTCAACCTGATCTTGACATTTCCTCATTAAGACTCCTTTTCCGGGTGTTGTAGGTTGTGTCAAGTTTACAGTTAAAACTAATTAGAACATCATGCTTGTGGGGTGAATTGGTGGTATGGAATTTAGATCACTAGCAACGGAAATTCAAAGCCACATAACAAAATGAGGTTGGAGTCCAAGCCCTGGGTAGAATCCATCTGAAAACAGACAAGTGATGAGATCCAGCAACTGTATAAAGTGAGGATGCTCCTCAGGGCACAGAGCATCTCAGCCAGCAGCTGGTCTGGGCTAGGCCTTCACTTTCATCAGCACGCTAGCAACAGAGACTGTGGCACTCAACCAGGTGGACTGATGACAGCCACAAGAGCAGCAGCTTCCACTCAACAGAACCAACTAGATGCTGGGAGACATGTAAGATGCATCATATATATTACTTCTCATCGTTACAACTGCATCAAACAACCAGCCTCAAAGCTGGGGAAACCAAGACATAGAAAGGGGGAGCAGCCTGTCCAAGTGGGGTCTATGTCACACACATAGCATTTGTCCGATTCTGCCCTGTGCTGCTTGACTCCAAAGCCCAATCTCTTTTCTCTACTATGACATGCAAAGTACTGAGTACTGGTTCCCAGATATGTACAAAAGCACAAGAACAAGTGTGGGGTTTCCACTGGCAGGCAACTGGGTAAAGGAAGATGAAAACAAATAGTTGCTTGTCAAGAATTTGGTCCTATGGTCAGTGGAATTAAGAAGTAAAACCTACTCAACCTGTGACTGAAGTTATATAGAAAAGAGGAACTTAGCGGGGATACAGAGGCTGCTGCACCTACAGCTGAGGGCTCCACTATTACATTTATGGAGATAAAGGGACAGGTATAGGCAAGGCCATAGATGAGGCCATAAGGCTGTGCACTTAAAGGATAAAAATCCAAACAAATGGCATTAGCATAAAAATGAACATGGAGAAAATAAAATCTTTAACCAGAAATTGGTTTTCAGAAGTTTCTTTTATATCATGAATGTTATCAAGCTAAAGGAAGTTAAGGATCCTTTCAGACTGAATATACAGAAGCCTGTGGCTTATTGGAACTAATGACTCTCTATGCCACAAAGATGCTTTAAGAAGCAAACTAAGAATCCACAACATACCTGCTTAAGAACAAAATAAAGAAAAGCCAAATAAACCTCACAGCAAACCTCAGGTCTTGTTTTGTTTTTCAGCACACAGCCTTTAAAACAAAATTCAGCCTTCATGCTCATGCTGGGGTCAGGGCATGGCAACTCTGGGCATCAACAAGGTAACAGCCACGGAGCAGGTGAGTGGCAGATCCTACTGTAGTCTGCACTTGAACACACTTCTTTTTAAGCACTTAGCACATAAGTGTAGCTCCTCAGCTCCATTTCGCAGGAATCTTCACTCCCTACCACAGTACCCTATGCACACTGTGCTCAGCACACTTTTAACCAGCACATACTGAGGTAGTGGGGCCAGGCCAGGAGCTGGTGGTCTCCTATAACTTCCACAACACCCAATGAGATACAAGTCATCTTTACTGTCAAGTAAAGAAAGCGGATCACACAGCTGGAGTACATTTTGTCACCACATTTAGAGAGACAGCTAAGACGTGAAGAATTGTGTATAGCCTGACGTGTTCTGATACAGCCCCAAATCAACCTTCATGAGGCATTCAATCTGCACAGGCTAAACCTCCACCAGTTAGTTGTCCTCTGATTTTTAATAATTTCCCTCTGACATATATATATTTTTTTAATTTGTACATTTCATGCATCTTAGTAATCTTTCTGCCCCACACCTAACCCCAACCCATTCCCTAACCCTAACCCTATCCCTAACCCTAACCCTAACCCTATCCCTAACCCTAACCCTAACCCCATCCCTAACTCTAACCCTAACCTTATCCATATCCCTAATTCTAACCCTATTCTCCGCACCAGATTTCCCTGTCATATATGTGAAGGCCTATCAAGTCAAGTTTGTGGTCCCAGATGACCCTCGGGGCAAGTTCATGCACTGGAGTCTTGTCAACCTATCTAGAGTCAGTCTCTCCCTTAACGAAGATCAATTCTCCCTCACCCAGCAGTAATTAGCTGCCAATAGTTCCTTGGCTAAGATCGGAGGCTGCTGCCCGTTTCCCCAGTTCCGTGCTGGGTTTTCGTCTAATTGCGTCAGCGTGGGTCGTGTGCTAGCACCGTTGCTGCAAATTCTTAGGAGCAAGTTTCCCGAGGCCTGGAAGACTGTTTCCTTATGACCATGCACCAACCCTGGCTCTTTCTTAGTTTTTCTACCCTCTCTTCTGCGATGGTTCCTGAGCCATGGGTGGGTGAGGGTTAATATCTGAGTCCTATCCAGTGAACCTCCAATTTTTAAATTCAATATTCTTTAAAAAATTGTTTAGTTTGGCTTTTTTAGATAGGTCTTATCAAGTACATCAGGCTGACCTTGAACTGAGGATCCTCCTGCCTCAGCCTCCATAGTGTTGGGATTATAGGTGTGCATTGCCACATCCAGTTTCCTAATCAGACTTTACCTAAGTTGAAAGTGTGGTTCCAAATGGCCCAGTTAATCTCTGTGGTGTCCATAGACTTCATAGTTAGCAGTACTAAAAACACACTAAAGTCCATGCTTTTCTCTCCTCGAAGCCTTTGCTCTTATACAGCTGCCTCCTATGAGTTTACTTTCGAAACCGGGAATGGAAGAAACACAGATTATGACACAGAACCATCACTTGATTAGCCGTGCTGAGCGACAGGTTTCTCCTGCTTGGTACTGTGAAAATGATTCACATCAGAAGTGGCTTAACACCAATACAGTACATCTAATTTGCCAGTATGTCAGTGTACACAGACAATTCTGCCTTCATGACACACTCAGAATTTGATGCTCTACAAAGTATCACACATAAAACAAAATTTAAAGTTCCAATTGAGTTCAATACACTTATCTAAAAGGTCACTTACTGTCAGGCATGGTGGCATGCATTTAATCCCAGCGCTGGGGTGGCGGAGGCAATCAGAGTCAGATCGCCCTGAGGATCGAGGCCAGGCTGGTTTACATAGTAAGTTCCAGGTTAGTTGAAGCTACAATGAGACCCTGTCTCAACACTCCCTACCCTCTACAAAAAAATCCTTTACTAATCTAAGTAAATGATTTGGAGCCAAATTTCATTTTAATACTGAGCAGACAGAATTAGTTATGACGATAACACGGTATAACATTGAATAACTTATATAATACCAAGTATTGCTTTCTTTGAAGATTTTTAAGTACCATCAATCTATTCCTGCCTATAGGCAAAAATTAAAGTGTGTGCAAGGAAATTTAAACTCATTTTTGCAAAAATCTCCCCTTGCTTGCGACCTGTGAGCTATTTCCAGTAGAGATTCTCCAAGAGCTCATTTAATAGGGAAGAAGGTTCCTTTCTTCTTTGACCTTGGTGTTCACATAGCTATACTGCAGCTCAAAATAAAATGAGATTTGGAAAGGAAGTTTGAAATATTATGTAGAAAAGTCTTGGCCATAAGATTCTTATCATATCATAGTCAGAAAGCAAGAGAATTTTATCTGGAAGGCTGGCTATACCGTGATGTAAAAAATACACAAACACTCTTCCTGAAACCAAAAAAGACATTGGCAATGCTCTCTGTGCTAATGAGTTGATTTATGAAAATGGGTGATGTGAGGCTCTTTAAAATCAAGTTTGGTTTCAAAAACCCAACAGAGGCTCAATGAAAGGCAGAGTTCATTTAGTATACTGCCCTCCAAATTCCAAGAAAATACTAGCACCACACAAAAAAGTTCTGAGCCAGAAAGAGTCCTTAGGATTGGCCATGAATAAATAAATGTGCTCAACACAGACAAAATCATTTGTGCTATAGAACAATGATCAAGTTAGTGATCTAGACATGTGTCCTAATATGTGCACCCACTCTAGATATAACCACCAGCACCACCAGAGCTTCTGAGGGCTTGTACAAAAAAAGGGTACAAATTCCTCCAAGGGAAATGTGCCTCTGCGGTTCAGATAATACAGCAGTTTGCAAAGGTCTCATAAATGGCAGTATTTCTTTACTAACACTTTAGATCAGACACTCTGAAGGGCTGTATTTTTGAGAGAGCTAATTATAAAAAAGATTTAGAGTGAGGGTACAGTGGTTGGTCATGATGGGGTGTACAGGCCCTGGCAAGCCAAGGAGCTTATCAGCCATTGAGGGTTGGATAGTGATAGGCAGAGTAGGGTGGTCCCTCCCTTAATGTCTGAAATCCATGCTCAGAGAATCAAGTCTAGTGCTGGATTCACAGCTCAATGGCAGGGTGTTTGCCTAAAATGCACAAGGCCCTGGCTCAATCCCCAGTACTTTAAAAGAAAGGAAATCAGGATTAATCTCAGATCTAACTATAATATTTCTGAAAAAAAAAAAAAAACGTGGTATTTGTATCAGCTCCAAATTCCAAGGAAAAGGTGGGCGGGGGCTACTGTAGTACAATTTAAGTTAAAAAATGCCTCTCTAAAGAAGGTTGACATAGCAACCCTGTAAACAAATGGTCTACAGAGCCCTTATATATAAATATAATAACTGACAGGAAGATATAATTATGTACAAAAAAGGAAAAGCACTAGTTCAAACAGAATTGCCCATGAAGCAACCAAGAACTCTGCTGTATCAGCAAAAAAAAGGAGGCTCCCCTTGATGAATCAATAGAAATCAAGTCTGGAAAGGAAATGCAGGTTTCCTTTTTTACAGTAGTACAAAAGGCTGAGAAGCTGCAGAACTCAGTAAACCAAACCCAACCTGATGATAATGTACGAAAAGCAAAGTTCCAGATATTTACACACAGTTCGGTGTAAAACTAATATTATAGCTGAAAAGAATAATTTTTTCAGACTGGTTTCAGGATCCAAATGGGGAATAGACAAGGTGGGGTCCATCATGAGCAGCTGCTACATTCATTCTGAGCACTGTGATGGGCACTCCTTGTCTAGGCAACTCTGGCTCTCTACCATCCAAAAAGCTGTGGAACTGGGTGGGGGACAAGCTAGGCAGGGAGTAGGGGAAGTTATTTCCAGGGATAGTTATATGCTCATGACTTTGAGTAACTACTGAAGTCAGAGACTTTACAAGTTGATTACAGTCCATTGGTCAGAAGATATTCGTACAGTAGCAAAGACTCCCATCTCTCAGAACTCTGGCCATCACCTGAAACTATTTTAGACTATGAATTTGCTCAGTAAGAAGTCTGAATACTAGCTGGGCATGGTGGCCCATATTTGTTATTCCATCATTTGAGACACTGAAGCAGAAAGGTTACTGGATTACTGAGAATATGAGGCCAGATTAAGCTTCATGGTGTATACCAGATAAGCTCCCTCTGAGAGAGAGAGAGTTATGAACACAGCTTATTATAATTTTATTAATCAAACAGGGAAAACAGAAATTGGAAAACAATTGTTTCAGATTTTAGATTGAAACTGTAACTTTTTCTTCCCTTAACACAAGGATCTCGTGGTACGCACAGTTTGAGAATGGCTCTTCGGGCTTTTCCTTCTAGAACACTTCCCCTGAGCACTTTATGGGACCCCAAGTCTAGACAGACATGATTGAAAAGAGGGATAGGCCTGACAACTGCCCTTCATGGGTGAACCGATATCCTTATAATTAAGCTTTAAAGAATAGATGCTTCCTTGAGTAAGTAGCAGTCAACTGGCTCTTCCCAAGAGAGGGATACAACTCCCTTTTCATCCTGTTGTGAGAAGGAATGGCACAGAGACACTCCCTGAGATTCATATTCAAGTCACACTCACCTTATACCCATCTCTTTCTCATCTAACCTTACTTCAAACAGAGTAAAAAATGAGATTAGTAAGTCAGGGGTAGTGGCACAGGCCTTCAATTCTAGCATTTAGGAGGCAGCGGCAGGTGGATCTCTGTGAGTTCAGGACAACTGCGGCTACAGGGAGACCCTGTCTCAAAAAGACCAAAAAGAGGTAGCAAGAAGTTTCAAATATGTCACTTATCTTCTTATGCCTAACTATAATAGTTCTGTGGTATTGGACCTGCCATCTACTCTCTGACATTAGCTTTAGTAAGGACTATATACTCCTTTTGGATATAAAAACCTAGAGTTATAAAAATCTTAAGTAGGAATTTTCCTTTATCTATGTGGCTTTGTAGGTTCAGATGGTGGATGTCATAAGCTGTCAAATGTGAGTCATTACTTTGCTGCGTTGACTAGCATGAAAAGCACCAGTGTGTGTGGCTGGTACTTAGCACTGTACTCACACCTCATCTAACAAACACCATAGAGAAGGGGTAATGAACTCAGGACAGTGCCAACCAGAAAGATGAGGGAAGAGCTGCCACCTTTGTGAGAGGTTAGGGCTGACTCCAGGTAATGCACTTACTTTCCTCCCCTTTCTCTGCAAATACAGATCCAATCATACATGACAGCATATTTATACATACCTCAAAATATTCATGGAAAACAAAGTGCAGCATATCCAAGAGAACTTACCTAGACCAACATTAAATTCCATGGTTACTGTACACTACATGTTAAATACACAAAACACAGTAATGTATTTTACTTTTAAGGGATTCTGGAAGACTTCAGTTTGGGAATCAATTCATCTCGGCTCCTGGCAGCACACAAGCAAAGCAGAGGGCTGTGCTTCCAGACATGTCCTACACGCTCTAGTACTGTAGGCAGCCCCTGTAATAAGGTATCCACATGACTGTCAGTTTACTGGTCTAGAAGAAATACATGCAAACCAGGCATGGTGGCACACACTTGCCCTTGGAAAATTAAGCAGACAGATCTTAAGATCAATGTCATCATGAGATAAGAGGTGAGAATCCACATCGAAACAGAAACAAACAAAAAAGGCCATAGTAACATCATGATTTCTTATGGTGAAAACTGAAAAAGCACCCAGTCACAAATGTTAAATACTCTAGGGCACACATCAAGCCATTAAAATGACCTTCATCAGGAGAACACAAACTCTTTGTTATCATGGTTAAATGAAACAGAACAAAATTATCCCTCAGGTATCATAATGGGTAAAGAGTATTCAAAAGCCAAAGTCAGGATTCACACATATTTCCCATTGGATTGTTTTTTCCTTTATTTAGTAGTATTTTACTTAGTTTAAAATATAAATATGCATGTGTGCATGTATGTACAAATGAGTAGAGAAACATATTTTAAAATCCACAAATCCATCTAAAAAAAATCCAGCCAGATGTAGGAACCTATGTGGGGTCTCTTCTGTTCCTTAGAGGGGATAGAACTCAACTCCAGTGTTTCCTTTTTTGAAAACAGAAACTTGGATCTTAAGGATCTTAAGGATCAAGGTAAGTATAAGCTTGCTGTCTCAAATTCATTTCCAAGCCCCTGTGGGCTTCTTGGAGTAGTGCAGTTTTTTAAGCAGACAGAAACATCGAAATGCAGACTTGGCATTAGGTCACAACCTCAGCCACATGGGATCAACATATGGTAGAAAAAAACTGTTTGTGCTAAAGAGGTAAGGTGGGAGTGAAAGCATTAATATCCGCAGAGAGATTATGGCTGAGACACAAAAATGCAGTTTCCATTTTTACCTGGAAAGTCCTCTTGAAAGAAATGTAGAACTGAAAATGATTACGGTGAGAAAATAGCATTTGGGGAAGTACTGATGTAGTCAGTGCTCATTAAACGGTCATTTATTCTCCATAATATGAACTCTTTCTTCAAGAAAAACACTCAGGTACTTCAGAATTCTGAGATAACAGCTTCCTACCATACGCAACAATGGGAGCATTTATAAATTGCTCATTTTGGGTGATTCTAAATGTCTGAATACAAGAGAAAAATCTGCATTTTCTCCTCAGCAACTGGGCCATTAGGTAGAATAAAATCTTCTGCTCAGCAATCTGATGAATTCAAGGGAAATTAAAGAGCATCAGTGGCATCTTAGTGTGAATAACAGCAATTTTTGTGAAAAGCCAAGGAAGCTCTAGCTGGTGTGATCCAGCTCAAACCCCCAGAGTGGGCCCTGAGCTCAGACATTTCATTACCAGAGTCACAAAGACTCAGAAGCACTGAAAGAAAACTCATCTTCCCCAGGCTTTGGCTTTCCAGAGGACTGTGAGCACTGCGGCTCCAGGGGACTGAGATGTCTGTCACAAGCCCATACTTTCTAGAGGTCCATAGTCTGGTTATAAATGCAGAAAGCCAACAAAAGCCCGGCAGTTATGGAGATGGCATGGGAACACGCTTGTGCTCAGAGTACATCTAATCTTTAATGTCCTTGGAAATCCTGGCAATTTCACTGTGCTTCTGGTCATGTGGAGTTTCTTCTGGAAAATGCATATGGTTTAGCAAATGTCATATTCTCTTTCTCTCTCTCTCTCATTCTCTCTCTCTCTCTCTCTCTCTCTCTCTCTCTCTCTCTCTCTCTCTCTCACACACACACACACACACGCAACAACAGGAAAGAGCTGGAGAAACAAAAGCAAGCCCTGGAGCTGGCTGAAAGCCGCGCGGCCAGCGCCTGTCTGAACCAGCCTCTCCCACTTCTGCTGTCGGATTAACAGGGCACTTGACTGATCCCGGACAAAGATTTGTTCTGTTTTGTTTTAGTTTTTCTTTTGATCCAGTGAAGATCGGTGTAGAAAAATAACATCTCCCATTTCAGGGACAGAACCTGATGGACTATGCCAGTTCTTACCTCCCATGAAGTTGGGTACAGAGACCTGAATATAATCAGCTTCAACTCCCAGTACCCCCAGCAATACATAAACAATTGTCAAGATTACAGTGGAAGTTTTTAACCCCAGATCTCTGAAATAGAACAGAAATGTGAAGCCACCCAATACTGTACCTTGGGTGGTAGATGCAAATAACACGGGGCTACAGAGCTTTAAGAGAAGCTGACTTAGAAACCAGGGGTCAGAATGACTGAAATTCCTGTTGGGCGGGACACAGGGGAGAAGCAGCAAAGCTGAAAGGGAGAGATGAGGGCAGAGAGGAGCAGGAGGCAGATCTGAGTGGCTGCGTGATGCTGCTCCACACGACATGAGTCACAGATATACCAGCACATTTAAAGACCTCACAGATTAATTATCCTTGCCTTGCAAAAACCTTGACACTGTTCACAAAGTTCAGACCCTTCTGCGGGTCAGGTATCATGCAGACATATGCTACTTTACAAAATACCCTTGAGATTCAGATGTCACCCATTTTAGAGATGAAACACTGAACCTCAAGTCATGACACAGTATTTTACCAGAGGTCACACTGTGCCTGTGTCCCTGTTTTTTTAATAGCAAGGGGAAAGATGCAAGAAGCAACAGGGACCCTTGGTATCCCTGTCTCTCACTAAAGTGTAGCGATAAGAGAGAGATAACGATATCACCATCTCAACACAACAGGAAAGCACAGTATCTTCCAAGAGCATTAGCTTAGAAATCCCCTAAAACAGAGTCCTGTCCATACTGGATGACAGTCGTTTCCTGGCTGGCTGCTGTTCAGGGTGTCTACCAGGTACTCCTTGCCTTGGCAGTCACAATCCAGAAGGAAGGCTGCCTTAGCTCTCCCTAACCACCACTTGCTCTCCCTTAGCAATCAGTAAAACTAATTCAAACCAACATGAGTGAATCCGCTGTGAAGCTCCTGCTGGAAACGGCGGCCTGTGTGGTGGGAGAGTGCACAGATGGAGTTTCCTTTTAAATGAAATGTTTTGGCACCAGCCTCTGTCAAGAGCTTTCTCTTGTTTCCATCTGGTTTTGGTCCTGGAACGCACACAAGAGAGAATGGAAAAAGAAAACTCTGTCGGCGTGCTAAACCACTAGAAAAGCTGCAGTGGCTGCCAGCACATCCCCTAAGTCCCCTGAGATGAGAACATTCTGCTGAAGGAATGTTAGCACATTGTGTTGAGGGGATGGGAGAACCCTGTTCCTCAGACCTAGCCCTGTCCTGGAAAAAATATTTAGAAGTGTGTATACTTTGGAGACAGCTAGGCTCCTGTGTAGTCTCGGTTCTGTGTTCTCTTGTTGCCCAACCCTGTGCAGTACACAGAGTGACTTAGCCCTGACTGTTTCATCTGTAGAGTAGAAATAACAGAGGCTGGTGTGAAGATTAAGTGAGGTGGTACACATTAATTTCTCTGTCGTCTACTGCTGGACTCTTCTGTCCAAAGGAGCATTAGAAAAAATAAACACTATTGCCACTAGTTTTCATCAGGAAAGATCTAAAAAAGTAAAGTGATCTAAGAAAATTGAAGGGATTCACTTTCCTATCACACAAGTGAGCCAACCAAGTTTGTACACAGCCAGGTTGCTATGAGGAGACACTGAATTTTCTGGGGAATTAGTTTTATAAGACTCAAATACATCTGCTTCTAGTGCCTTTGAATGTGCACAGATTTAATCGCTTAGCAAACAAGATTCTTACTACCCAGCCAAAACCAAAAGCACAAACTGTAGGAAACCAGGGTGAAACCAAGACAGGATTATCAGCTGAGGAAATATCAACTGATTATCAGCTGAGGAAAGAAGTTTGGCTAGGTAATTCTTTTCATATACAACTCCTTTGCCCACCAGAAGAAAGCAGAACATGGTCACCAAGGGAATATAAACAAGAATCAAACTACTTGAGCTCAAATCCAGGTGATGCCATTCATGATAACGTTAGGCAAGAGAATTCACATCTGTGCTTAGGTTCCTCCCTACAAAGTGAGACAGAATTGCGTCGTAGCCTGTACAGATGAAATGAGTGAACGTAAGAAAAGGGAATGCAGCCAGGCCTGATACAGCTCGGTAATTCCCAAGATGGGCTGGTGCCCTGCTGACCATACACAGCACTGACACAGGTGACTAAGGCACAGCAGGAGGTCAGTCACAAGTGCTCAGACTGGCTAAATCTACCTGCCAGAAAACCCTTTCCTTCTGACTCCATAAAACCAATGGTTACTATTGTTAAGTTTTAACTGAATGTTTTTTTAATCACAGAAGAACCAAATTCTCACTAAACAGTATAACAGAGGATATTGCATTTTTATAACATTAAAAAGGCTTTAGGGAAACGCACAGAAATAGGACTCTTGGGATAACTGTGTTTTATTTCAGTACTTTCTACAGTGACTTAATTTTATGGCTGAATTTACATACCATGTCTCCTAAACAAAGGCTTATCCTGATAAATACTCCACCTGCAGGAAAGTCTTAGTAGACTATCAACAATCTTAGAAATAAGACAGGAAGACTCTGGAGGTCAAAAGTGTCATTTTTCTAACAGTGAAGAATCTGCCCTTTTTAGCACCACATCCCTGCCTGAGTCAAGTCAGAGGAGAAGAGAGGATGCAGAAATACAAATATGGCCTTGGGGATCAGACACCAGGCAGATTTTTCAACTCTGACACTTCCAAAATGATGACCCCAAGTGCTCCTGGTCTCTAATGAACACTGGTTCCTTCATTTGCCAAATAGCAAGAATAATCTCTAATAGATAGGGATGTGGTAGAGTTTAATCAGAATTAAAACATGCAATATAAGGGATGTAAACTGAATACCAATTTCCTTCTATACAGTTCCTTTCCATTTTTATTTGAAAATTGCATACAGCTAGCGGTATTTATCTCTTGCATAATAAGGGTACATGCTAAGGAACACATCACGATTGTGGTTGCTTTGCATTTTCACATTCACAGCTAATACCTCTGTATATTTTGATTTCAGCATTAATTCATTTCTTACTGAATAAAAACTGAGTCATCTCAGTATTTCTGGCAAAGCCATATTCTACCTCTGTTACAGACTCCCTTCTTCTCTTCTAGTATTTATAGACCTTGAAATGAAATAAAATATCAATATATATCTTTCTCATACCAGATCATTGGCAATAAATCCTGGCTATCCTAACTCCAAAAAAAACCTAAAAAGAATTTTCTCAGGTATCCATAAATGTTTAAGTGTCCATTTTGATATTAACAGTCTGAATTCCTTCCTATATAATATGCATGGTAAATTGTGAAGGAGTTCAGGATCCTGGAACTGCAGTGAGGAGTAGTAACATACACCTGTAATCACAGCACTTGGGAGGTGTTAACAGGGGGAGAGTTGGAGGCCAGCTTGGGACCCTGTATGTATAAATCAATCAATCATCAATTAATCCTGGAAACCTCAGACACCAAAGGAGCCTCACTCAACCTAACCATCCCAAATTGTTCAGTGGAACAAGGAGAAACCCTTAAAATGCCAGAAGTTTGGCAGAAGTCAGAAAACAAGCCTAGAAAGCACTTTTTAAAAGAAAATTGAGGATCCCAAATAATTCATTATATCAAGTATTTCCAGTGAGCAACCTGGAAGCTACGCCCCTCACATAGTGAGACTTTTGGACCTCAGTTAAGAATCCTGTGCACTTAACATTTTCAAAATACAGGTATGCTTCTCCAAGCCTCCTGGTACTGTCAGTGTGGTTTGCAATGGGCCACCTGTTCTTCAACAAGTCCTGGAGGTTATTTCAGGAATACCTGGGGTTAACAGCTGCTGAGATACAGGGCAGGCCTACCATTTCTATCTCCTAATTCATGCTATTACCTTCCATGGAGCACATTTCCATAAATTATTTCATCAAAGTGCATTCAGAACTTTATTTTATAAAAAAAGGCAATTTTCTCTTTCTACCAAATCTATACCAATTTTGAAATGAATTAAGGCTTTTTTCTGTTTCAATAAGCTGTGTAAAAGAAGGTGCTAATCACAGAAATTAGTTTTCACCTATTTCTTTTGTAAGACACAATAGCAGTCAGGGAAAGATTGTATCCATTTGTGAATATGCTAATATCAAATATTACACATACCAATTTAAAACAGAACCAGGCAAATAAACTGTAAGAATAAAATTAAAGAAGGTCCAGTAGGTAACTGTATTAGTCACTTCTCTGTTGCTGTGATAGAAAGAAGGGAACTTATAAAAGGAAGAGTTTATTTAACTTATGGTCCAAAGGGACAAGAGTCCATCATGGTGGGAAGGCGTGGAGACAGAGGTGGCTGGAGCAGATGCATCAGCTAAGTGCTCACATCTTCACAGGCACAGGAAGAAGAGAGTGACAGGAGATCCAACAAGGCCTAAGAACTCTCTAAGGCCACCCCCGTGACACGCTTCCTCCAGCATGGCCACACCTTCCAAGACCTTCCAAAACAGCGCCATCAACTGGGGACACAATGTCTGAACACTTAGAGTCTATGGAGGACATTATCATTCAAACCACCACGGTAACTGAACTTTAATAACAGAGTAACTTAAACTTAGCAGTTTCAGTATCAATTTTATATACACAAATTACCATGGAAGGACAAGCTGGGGGTGATAGCTGCCTGATCCTGAGGATGGTTGCAATATCCTTTGAAAGAGTTCAAGTTCTAAGTCAAGTGTACATTCTAATCAGACAAGTAGTAAGTCATAGATCCAAATAGCATCCTCCAATAAACATTTATTTTAACTATACCTAGCAATGTGCCAGGTGCTATGGAATGGAGGAACTCAGAACACATTGACTCTGGCTTTGAACAGTCTAATATGTTTTTTGCATGTCTCTATCCATGTGTCTGTATGTGTTCATTTCCTTTCATTATTAAACTCTACTCCACAGATGTAAAATACTTTGTTTATTCACTCAACAGGTGGATGGTGATTTGAATTATTTCTGATTTGTTGTTGTTAGGAATAAAATTTATGAACACTTGAGTACAACGTTTTATGTAGACATAGAATTTTATTCCTTGTCTGTATATGGTTGGTAATGAGATATATGCTTGACTTTCTTAAAAACTGCCAAATTTTTAACCAAAGTAGTTATATCATTTTTATATTCCATTAACACTAGTATTACTGGTATTTTTAATTTTTATCACTAATGAGAAGAAAAAGTGGAAACAAACATCTTTGGGATGCTGATCATAGAGACAGCTTAATATAGAACCATTTGTATATAATTCAAGAAGTGAGCCTGAGAGTCCTCTTTAAGAGAAAGAGAGACACTGAATAAATTAGAGCATTTTTTTCTCCTTACAAAATACCACTAAATAACTCAAGAAAATCATCTTATTTGGAATACTTCCTGAGGATATATAATCTCTCTGAAAATACTAAGTTCTACGATCAGGGGAATGCCCCTCAGACTATCAATTATGCCACATACTGGAAAAAATTCACATGAACACTAGTTAAGACATTGGATATATACAATATGCCCATCCCCACAAGCATATTTTAGCAAACCTGTAAATTCACAGCACATTCCTCTCTTTTATTTAATTCCCCATATTGTTTTAAAGATGGCTAAAAGTTATTCACA
This sequence comes from Eospalax fontanierii, assembly GCA_035773235.1. Lineage (NCBI taxonomy): Eukaryota > Metazoa > Chordata > Mammalia > Rodentia > Spalacidae > Eospalax > Eospalax fontanierii. Next base: position 16,752,319 of record CM069536.1, on the reverse strand, counting down.
GACCTTGCCCTAACTGAGAGGTCCAAGTTGGCCTCTCAAAAATGAATAGCTGGTTTTGATCAACCAAACTACAATAGTTGAAGAGTATGGCCTCCCAGAAAGCAAAGACAATTCATAGTAACAGCAGGAAATAGTCTGTCCTGGGCTCAGGTTTCACTGTAAATCTCCCTCCTTGTGGTCAGCTACAAAGAAGTCACCTCTAGTAGTCTAAGAGAACAAGAAGAAACCAGAGACTCAGACTCTGCCTTGGGCTGCCATTGAGGCTGCCATCCTCTCTGCTTGGGTGCTGGTCACCCACATACCCTCTTCCAAACTAGTGAAGTCTTACTTTCCATAAGTTCATGGTTCTTCCAAGTAGCCCTAATATTCCCTCCAGATGCCTTTCTGCCTCTTTTCTTTGCACTTTCTTCATAGTTTATAATTTTGTGGGTTTTCCTTGTAATGTATTAATATCCCTACTGAACCAGGTTACTTGCATAATTTTTTCTTATAACTGTACTCTTAGCACGTAGGACACTCAGCACATAAAATATACTTAATAATATTTGACTAATTTGTCTATTAAAATGTTAGTTTACCAAGACTGATATGCCTCTAGGCTCTACATATGTTAGAAAATAAAGTTGGCTACATCTTTGTCATGCAAAAGAAAAAAGCACAATACGACAAAAGTGTGTTAAAGTTGCCTGGCCTTTGCCTACCCAGATTTCTATTATACTAGCTGCTAAAATGTCAGAACTGCTTTATGTAGCCCCTCAAACTGTAAAAACCATGATAACAATGAAAAATTTTACAACAAGAAAATGTCCTCCATTAGTATGCAGCAACAAAGCAACTCTCATAGTTTCAGACTTTCAAACTGAAGGTCTTGATAATTCGTAAATGAAATGCATCTATTCCAAATGCCCCAGGCCATTATCTTCTACGGTAGGGGAAATGGTATGCTATTTCACAGAGATGAGAATGTTAGAATCCACATACCTATCTCAGACTTTATGATCAGAAACAAGCAGACAACAACATAAACCTAAATCCAAAGAAAAGTGTTCATTCTGTTCCAGACATATTCTAGGCTTCTGGACCACACAGTTTCATTCCATTACCTGTCTATAAGAAATCCCAGAACACTGAAATAGAGATTAACAAGGTTAGAATATCATGCACCCGTGCTTAGCAAAACACAAAAAAGCATTCACACAATATACTGTGCATTATTGGTGCAAGCAAAAATTTAGGACCCAAATTTAAGAATATAAAAGTATTTTTAATATATTAATCTTAATAATAAAATACTAAGATGGTATTAAGAAAAACCTCCTTCTTCCTTCCTTTCTTTCTTTTCTTTGTCACTGGCTATTCACTAAGCAGTCACTGCTTAACATACTAAAGAAATACATGGATTCTCTAACAACAGTCAAAATGTTTTAATATTTTCTTTATTATATTTATTTTATGTGCATGATTGTTTTGTCTGCATGTCTGTAAGTGCACCAGATGTGTGCAATGTTTGGGAAGGCCAGAAGAGGGCCTTGGATCCCCCAGAACTGGGGTTACGGGGCCTTTCTTAGCTTTGGTGTGGGTGCTGAGAACTGAGCCCAGGTCCTTTGAAAGCAAGTGTCTTAACTGTTGAACTCTCTCTAGTCCCAACAACAGCCAAATTTGATCAACTTAATCCTTATTTAGGAAGGAGAGAATAATGTTTCAGTGCTAATTCCTAGCCCTCTACATAAATAAAAGCTTTCTTTTAAGAATTATAAAGTCATTCTTTGACTAACACATCTCCCTCTGGTTTTCATACCATTTAAGCATTATTTAACTCTGCCCCGTATAACACTCCCTACTCTGTTCCCAGTTAAATCACTCTCTTTTCCTCGTTTCCCCCTGAACACCTCTTTGCAGCTACCACCCCTGGAGCTCCTTTCTCTTCACCCTTGTGCTCTCTTTCCATTTTCCTGGTCTCTACAACTACATTGGGATATATACTCACATCCAGGGATTTGGAGCTAAGATCCGCAAATGAGAGCGAACACATGCTGGGTTTTTGGTTTGTTTTCTGATTCTGTGTTACTTCACTAAGTATAACAGCTTTTACTTCCATCCCCACTTACCTGAAAATTTCATGATTTTTTTTGCTTTACCACTGAGTAGAACTCCACTGTGTAGATGCATCACATTTTCATTACTCATTGATCAGTTGAGCGATATTTAGGTTTTTTCCATTTCTTAGCTATTGTGAAAAGAGCAGCAAAAAATATGGCCGCACAAAGATCTCTGCAGTAGGATGGGTCCTTTGGGTGTATGCCAGGAAGTGGTGGTGGTGGAATTGAACCTGGGTCATCCTCAAGAGCAGTCAGTGCTCTGAACCGCTGAGCCATCTCTCCAGCGGAATTGCTAGACCTTTTTAAAAAAAAGTTCTCCATACTGATTCCACAGTGGTTGCACCAGTATGCAGTCCCTCTAACAGTGGATGAGGGTCCCCTTTCCCCTAATCTATGCCAGCATTTGGTATCATTTGTTCTTTAATCTTAGCGATTCTGACTGGGGTTAGATGAAATCTTAAAGTGATTTTAATTTGCATTTTCCTAATTACTAAGAATGTTGAACACATTTTAAGATGTTTCTTAGTCATTGTTGTTTCTTCTTTTGAGAGTTCTCTGTTTTGATCTTTCAAACTTCTGCCCCTGAAGGCTCAGGGATCATTGTGGAAGAAGAGGTGGAAAGATTGTAAGAGCCAGAAAGGTAAATGAGCACAAGGAAACAGAGTCTTCCACACATCTGGTCAGTAACACATAAGAATTCACAGCAATGGTAACAACATGGACAAGTTTGATGTTAGCTCAAACTAGAGAAAATCCAGCGTAGACATGAGGAAGTGGTTAGACATTCCAAAACAACCTAAGGAACTTTTGGCAACTGGTATCTACTGGGAAGGGGAGAGAGAGTGTCTTACAGGGATGGGGATCTTGGTGGGTCTAGTGGGTGGATCCACATTGAAGGATGTTATGATTTGGGTCCCAAAATGTCCTTCAATGTGGATCCATCCACTAGGCCCACCAAGATATATATATATAAAATTGGGCAGGGGCAGGGGAAGGTGAGGATAGGGGAAGGGACCTAAATGTCATCAAACTATATTGTATGGAAATTACAGAAGCTCTATTAAAAAATAAAATCTATGTCTGCTGTGGAAAACAGCATGACATTTCTTCAAAAAAATTAAAAATACAATAGCTATATTTTTAAAATCTAAAAAATAAAAAAAATACTTATAAAGTCATTCTTATCAAAACGCTGTGTTCTTTCATTTTAATCTAACATAAAATCTTGTAAATTTACATGGTCTGTCTGATGAAAAGCTATTCATGCCTTGAAATGAATTCTGATAAATTTAATTTTGTTAAAAAGCTAAAAACAAACAGACAAACAAAAAACAGGTCTAAAAGTTAAAGTTTTAGTTCTAAACCACAACTCAAAAAGATTTTTCAAAAAATGGATTATGGTAGGCTTAGTTTATTCATTCCCATGACAAGAAACATTATTGGAAATGTTTCAAATGCCCTAAGTGTTCAAATTAGCATCACTCATAAATCCAAGGAAAATATATCTATAGTTTATCTCGAAAAACTTCGTTATCCATAGTAAATCCCTCAGATCTCCTCTAATCATAAACAGAAAGAAAAAACAATAATCCAACAAAATTCTAAGCCTAATGAAACAGATGCTTATTCCTGACAATGCAACTGCTGCCAGGCAAAGCAATGATTTGTGAACAGAATCTCCTCTCTGTATCCCAGAAGGTGCCAATATGTGTCTCAAGATCAACTATTTCTAATTGGTAGTAATGGTTTAGGGGAAAAAGGCAGTGAAACTCAGGCTGCTTGTAGTGACAACTACCCAAACATCAAAAACTGTTCTAGAAAAAAAAAGAAAAGAAAGAAAAAGAAAAAATCCCCAGAGGACAGAACTCCTTAAGAAGGAAAGAATGTATAAATAAATGTGCCTGGCAGACTCTGCAGAAACTCTTTAGGGACTGGAAAAGTGAATCTCACTATCTATCTAACACAAAGGGATCTCAGAAATAGAGGACATGAGCTAAGAAAATAGTGGTCAGAGGACAGTAAGAGAGACAAGAGAAAGAAGAGCAAGGGGCAGATATTTGCAAAATGAAAACGACCCTCCCAGATACTTTAGAAAACCATTATAAACAGAAATAGCTTAACAGTAGGATTCAGTTTTCATTACCTGACAGGCAGATATAAGTTAAATATTCGCCTTGACCCCCAGTTGCCAAGAAAGGAATCTTTTTCTTTGTCCTCCTCTTGACTTGGACAGCTCCCAGCATTCTCTCATCAAGAGGCGCAAAAATTTCCTTGCTGATGGCAGATTTGGCGCTCATTGTAGAACAGGTGAGAAGGGCACGCAGCAGATTTTCTAAAGAAAAAGAAAAGGAAAGTTGGAACCGGCAGTTTCGGAGGGCTCCTGTGAGAACTGCAGCGAGCTGATTTCCAGGTGAAGTAGTTTTCAGATTGTGGTTTAACATTTTAATTGCTTGAGATGCATTACAGAAACATTAAACGCCAGCTCTTCGTATTTGTAATGGGAATATGTATTTGTTACCTGAAAATGTCCAACAATGTGAGATGATCCGCATGAAATGGGATTTAGGAGGCTTGCTAATCTCTGCCTCAGCTGCACCTCACCATACTAGGGAAGCAGTATGTATCCTATTCCTCCTCTATAACAATTCAGTCTTTCCACTGTCCAACAAGCCTTAAATCGAGTTCTTTATGCCCCTTCAAAATCTCCTTTAATGTGAATGCAAATATATTTCCTTAATTTTGTTTATAATGGAAATAATTATATCATCTTCTACATAATAATGAAATAAAAAACAGAAGACCATTAATTTAATCATTGCTCAGCTGCCTTTGATCAGCAGAGTGATGACCTCTTGTTTATTAGTCTCTAGCAATGAGTGTTCCTCTGCATCTAGTTGCCACCATCTGGATTCTTGCCAAATTCTCTACGTTTTTCTTCCGATAAAGTGGACATGGAATGCTAAATATGTATGTGACTATTCTGGAAATTCTGCCCAGTAGTTCCTACATGTTACACTGCTAGTAGGTGGCCAATAATTAAAAAAAAAAAATTAAAAAAGGGTATGTTGCTGACTCATGAGTCTCCCCACACCTCTACTACTAAACTAAAGCAGACACAGTCCTAGTTATATTTAGTTTTCCAAAAGCTGTGCTTCCCTAATGCTCTGTCTTACTTCTGCTTATATCTCTTATGTTCAAGGTCAATCTGAATTAGTACCCGGTCCAAGGGTACTAGGCAAACCTTCAATATTCCATCATTAGAGTTATAAATAATCTGTGACAAATCATCTACCAATATTTGTTCAGACAATTTAAACAATCAGAAGCATGCATAGGGAGAATGCTCAGTTGGTAAGGTGCTTGCTATGAAAGCATGGGGATCTGATTTTGATTCCAAGAACCTATGCTAAAGAAAGGACAACTGTGAAACAGATGGGTCCCTGGGGCTTGATGGCCAGCTATCCTAGCCCTCCTCAGTAAGCTCCAGGCCAATGGAGCTCAAGAAACAAGAACATAAACAGCAGGACAGCACCTGCAGAAGGACATCCAAGATACATACACAAACACAAACACACACAAATTACAATTAAAAGTTCAGAGAGAGCCTTTGGGCTGATCATTCAGACTATTTAGAGTATTCAGCTTTCTTGCATATGGACTGGAACACAGTTATATACGGTGACAGCAGTTCAAAGACTTGACCAGATTACCTGAAATTAAGTCACTTTAGTAGACCTCATGCAACCTTATGTTTGGTATTAGAGATGCAATAAAAAGTAAGGCATGGTCTCTCTCCCTCAATAATTGACTATAAACCACATCAAAGTTTTCACTGGTGGGCCAATGCGAAAGCTCAGAGGGTAAAAGAGATTGTCATGTAGCCTGATTGCCTGAGTTCAATCCCCAGGACACACATGGTGAAAAGAGAAAACCAACTCCCACAGTTGTCTTCTGAGCACATGACATGTTCTGTGACAAATCTTCACCCCCGCCCAAAAAAACCCACAAGTGTTAAAAAAAAGAAAAGTGCCATTGGAATGCCAGTGATTTGCTAGAAGACCATGAAAACATCCTTCCCAATGCAAAATTCCTACCTGTCCACATCTGTAGACCCCTGGTAGGAAAATATTAATAAAGGATAGCCATTGGTTTAAGAAATTCTCTTGGTTTTAGTTCTGAAATAGAGCAGGTTTCCTACTGGCACCAAAACCACATAGCAATGCATGTACTATGGATGCATATCTATAGATCTACAAGTTATAGATGAATAACCCCATCTCCTCATGCTCTGAAATAACAGCTTTATCACTGCCACTGGGTTCTTCATAGCTAAGAAAAAGTGACAATAATGTAGAGCTCCCCAGTTTTCAGCCTGCCAACCATTGTGATTTCCTGCAAGTTAGCAAGCAGAACTTCCCTGACCATGCGTTTTTATGACTGTGTTATGATGGTATTATAATTTACTAGGACTTAAAAAACTAGAGAAACACATACTGATTCTTCTCTAGCTCCAAGGTCTCCCACCTCTCACATTTGGGGAAACTCAGAAAAGAAAGTCAGCAGCAGCACAGTGGATTCCCATACTCTGTCCACAAGACAGCAAGCCACCATCTCAAATTCATCCAGGGATTCACTGAACAGCTACTTCCCAGCTCACATGACTTTGCTTCTTCATCTTAGATTCAAATTTTTCTGAAATCACAGTGAAAAGGAATAGAAAACTACTACTGCGTTGTATAAAATCTATCAAAAAAAAAAAAGACGTGCATTTTTTTTTTACCAAATTCTTGGGAAATTCTATTCTTTAAACAACCATTGAGAAACAGAAGTGACCTCTGCTCTTCTTTTACACTGATAATCACAAATGGAGGGGCCACAGGAAGGGAATAATTAGTAACTTCATTGGGCCCAACTTTTTAAATCAAACAAACCCTCCTATGAAAGAGCTGTGATTTGTGGTGAATCTCAAAGCTTCCGACTCTCAGTTTACTTAGGACAACATGGAGAGATCTTACCTCTCTCTGGGAACTGAAGAGTTAACTAAAACAATGTGTTCGGATCACTTATTCCAGTGCCTGAATTATCTTTTTTTTTAATTACTTAAAGGTAGGATTTTTATTAAGTCACATTATGATATGAATAATAAAAGATCTTCTGAACTTGTAAAACTTGAATAAATGTACCTTTCCATGTGAGCAGGTGTCTGTAACAGTGAAACCCAACTTTATTTACTAAAGCCTCACTTTTATCCCATAAATGTGAAACGCTCTACATATGAATAGATGGTTTCTTCTGTGCTCTGAAAATTCACTAGTGAAGAGATTACTGCATTCATTCGAGGGGAAAGTATCACACATTTTGTTCAGGACTTCCTGGTCTGCACATCAGTGTGTGTTCTCAATGCCATGCTAGAAATGGTAAATGGACAGTAAAGGAAAGGATCAGGGAGCAGAGGGACATTGCTACAGCTTTTTAAGTGTCCCGAGTCTGCCTGTGCATCCAAATCCAACATGGAGCGCTTTAAAAACATGGCAAATGCCTGGGCCCTTTCTTCATATCCACCAAATCAGAATGTGAGATCATATTTTAAACAAATCTCTAATTCATTCTCAGGTTGTCAAGTACTCATTGTGCCACAAAAGTTAAAGGATGATGGTGCACTCAGAGAATGAAAACCTAGATTAGAAAGGTATTGATAGGCAGAGAAAGGAAGGGCTTTTTGGGGAGAGGATTCAGAAAGAGAGGATTTTATTTTCTCCTTGATTCAAACAAGCAGCTTTATCGAGCCTTTCGTCTTAGAGTTGGTAAATGAATACCAGTCCAAGACCAGAGGCCCATTTTCAGGAAACAAGAACTACAATAGCACTGGTATGCCACTGACTGCTTGTTACTTCAACCCACAGCACTCCATGGAAGTTCACCCCTTTCCTGGTCCACAGCTTCTAAAGGATATAATTATAAAGCTTTTCTATCCAAGAAACCAACCTACAATATGATTTGCAAGTCAAAGCAGCTGGCTGCATTAAGAGATGACTGCAGAGATAGCTCATACTTAGTTTTAACCTTCTTCAAAATCTTTGTCTATCTTGCTCTTATTTTAAGCCCTTTAAGATTAGTAAAGATCCATTTTTCTAAGTACATGGCTATGGTAGGGAAATGGCTCTCCAATAAGAACGTCCTTCAGGGTAGCAGTTAGAAACTCAAATGATGTCAGGAACCACACAGGTGGAGAGGGTACAAGTGTAAGAGGTTTTCGTGTTCTAAAACTAACATTTTTGGTTTCTGCTACAACTGTTATTTGTCTTCAGTGATCATGAAGCCAGGAGGAGTAAAGTATTCATGATCATGTAAATGGGTTTAGGGGATACAGCCCATAGACCTTAAATATTTGCCATCTGAGAAGAAACTCCAGTGTCTGTATATACACTCTGATACTTGGTTTAGCTAACTTTATCGATGTACCTGTTCTGATTTCAAGTTTAGCGTATAATATTCTGATTATGTTTTAGCACAAATATGTGTTGTATCCACCAAACACTTCATTGTAAATGAGAATCAAGAATTCCTGGTTTTAGGAATCAGATGAGTGATGTGATTCAGCTCTGAGGTGGGCACACTTATTATGTTGATATCAATCTTAGAGTCCTCAAAGGTAAGATTCAAGGTGATATCACACTGGCAGACAGTGGAAGAGAACCAGCTGATCTTTCCTGATGCATGAAAACTCCAGTGAGGTATAATCAAATAATTTAGCAATAAAATTAGTTTCTAAACTTGGATTTCTCTGCATTGCTACTTTTTGACATTCTATAAGTGTAACTTCAACTTCCAAAAATAACCTGATGAGATTTTATGGATGTGATCTTAAGTTTCCCCTAAAGGACTGGCTGCCAGTTCATGCTTCTGTGGGAGGCGGTACAACCTTTGAGGGTGGTGTCTGGCCAAAGAGGATATAGGACCCTAGCCCTCCTCCTCTCTTTTTGCTTCCTAGACTCCATGAAGTAAGCAGCTTAGCTCTGCCATGGGCCCCTCACTGTAGAGTTCCCCCTCCTCCCACCACAGGCAATGAAGTCTTCTGACCATGAACTGAGATCTTTGAAGCCCTAAACCAAACTAAAATTTTCCTTCTATTAAATTGTCTTTTCTTGGGTACTTTGTCACCGTGACGAACAACTGACTACCATGGAGAATAATTAATCATGTATCCAGCTCAGACTGCCTCCCTGCCTTGAAAGCAATATATTTAGTTGTAAACTGGTTAATCTAGTTTCTTTCTTTTCCCTGAATCCTTCTAATTCCCCACAATAGCCAGCCAGTCATCAAATCTTGTGGATTTCATTTACTATTTCTGGATTCCACCAGTTTTCCGTCATTCTGATTCTTCTGCCTTAGACTGAGTCTTCACCATCTCTGGCCTAAATGCCAGAGACCACCTTTAATGCCACCTATAAAAGGGTTCTAGCCCTGATCCAACATCAATGTAACCAACCCTTTGTACCATAAAGTGTAATAGTCTAAAAAATATAATCGAAAAGAGGATTGGAGCTTAGCTGTATTTAGTTGATTTTTTTCTCTGTGTCTCACTTTTGATTATGATAAGAAAAAGTTTACTATTGTAAATATTGAAAAAAAAATTAGAAAAATGTTAAATTACTTCCCTTATAACTCCACAGTACACAAACATTAAATATGACAAGCCAGATATTCTTATAAAATCATTAAACCTAAAATAATCTAAAAATATTAATTTTGCTCCAAAGTAAAACTCATGTTATATTAGTCAAAAAATAGGCAATTTTCCACGAAAAAAACAATTTACTTTCTGGTTTTAGGTGTTAAGACAAAAGAGATAAAATCAATTCGGCTCCTTTGAGGTAGGCTAGGCTCGCACTGAGGGACATCTAGGAATACAAACTTGACTCCATAGGCCTTAAAACATGACAGAATTCGTGAAATTCAGTAGGAGGGAGAAGAGCGTAGGGGAGGGGGTCTAAATATGATGAGCACGTATTATATGAAATGCAGAAAAATGCAACCAAAAGTATACATTTAAAAATAAATAATAAAATTTTCAAAAATACAGTTTAAGTAGGTTATGACTTATTTTAAATAGGCAAAAGTTTTTCTTAGCTATTACTCTCTGGTAAGGCCATCCTTGAGCAGAAAACATTCATCTTACCATAGCACATAAACATGTGAATAAATAATAAATTACTTAAAAATTTTAGTTGTCAGCCAATTTTTCCGTGTAGCTCAGCTAATACTTTTCAATAATAGGTCTTTTAAGTAGGAACTATAAAGGGAATCAGATAAGGTAGTAGAACAGACAGGGGAATCTAGTGATAACATTCAAAGGTTAAAAGTTTAATCACTACAAGTCTGCGACTCATTACTGGTCTCAACAAGGCTAGGCAAGGCTTTCCATTGTGGGAAACCAGAAAGAACAGCAGGTCTTACTTTAGGTCTCACAACATTTACAAATGTGAGGCCAGATTCATAAGAATCACATCACATATTCAAGTAACATTCTTAAAGGACCCAGGCATTTTTAAAAAGGAAAGTGAAAATTATAGGGATATGAAAAGAGCTAAAATATTTCTCTATTCTTCCAGAAAAAGTACTTGAGGGTAGGGGAAAAAAGAAAAAAAGAAAAGGAGGAAGAGGAGGGGGGCACACCGAGTAGATTTTACATCTGGGCCACCTAGGTTCTGATCACAGAGATTTGGAGGCTAAGGGCCAAGACCTGGGACTGTTTTCCTGTACACCTCTTCAGTATATTCTACTGGTTCAGAACCATTGTCTTCAAGAGGATTCCTCCTTCATTTAATGACATATTTGTAAAACAAACAAATAAAAATGCCCCATAAGCAAAAATAAATGGCAGATGTTCTATAAAACCCTTGTAATGGGGGCTGGAGAGATGTCTCAGCAGAACTGGCTGCTCTTGAGAAAGGCCTGGGTTCCTTTCCCAGTACCCACATGGGGGCTCATAATTGTCCATACTCCAGTCTTAGGGGATCAGACTCCCTATCTGGCCTCTGTTTGCACCTGGCATGCACATAGTACACATATACACATGCAGATTTAACAACCACAAACACAGAACAACAAAAAAAAAATCTTAAAAAAAAAAAAAAACAAGTATTGAACAACTAGAGTTTGTATAGCACTTCATGAATTTACAAAGTATCTCTCCATTCAAGACTAAACGTATTTCAATAGCTGCTGAATGTGTCATCCACAGTTTGTCTCAAGACTGCAAACTGAAACCTTGAGATACTTTTCTTTAGTGGTGGTAAATTATGCCAGTCCCTGCTTGGCCCCACAGCCTGGAGAGGAGCTCCAGCAATATGCTAGCTTGTGTAGCCACACACCTTTGGAACAATCTGAAAGAAGACCACCATCCACAACAGCCCTAGTCACAATTAACTCTTTAAGGAGGGAAGAGTCTCTTTTCTACCATCAGGTTATAATCCTGTGAGACTTGCTTGGCTTTCTCTTCCCTGACTATGTATTCTCCTTTGTAGGAGACACCATGTTCACAGGATTCTCTGAGCCAGTGACTCATGTCTGCTTCAATTATAAACCTAGACTATTTTCATTTCCTCTCTTCTTGTTTATGCATTTGGTAAGCACATTATTCTTACAGGTTTAATATCCAAATAACAAACCTGCTCTGACACAGAACTGGTTTACAGTGTTTATTTGCACTGTGGTTATACTTGTCAATCACGACATTAATCACTAACATTAATAAACAGTATGACAAAGTCAAAAAATAATACAAAAAAGCTATTCATGGGATTTCCTACTTGCAGACCTTTTAAAGGTATCAGTCAGCCTTCTGTTCCTATGACAAGTACCTGAAATAAAGAACTTAAAAGGGAAATGATTTGAGTCATGGTTGAAGAGGTCTCATCCACAAATATCCAGCCCTGTTGTCTTTGGACCCATGGCAAGTGATCATCATGGTGGGAAATGAGAGGCAGAGGAGCTGTTTATGACAACCAATTTTACCAAAGAACAAAAGGTACGAAGATAAACCAAGAGAGCTGTCATGTGACTGTGGTGTCCAACAGCTAATTAGCAAACTGAGAAAAAAGTTCATGTGTGAAAGCGCATCTCACAGAGCAGAGCTTATGAGGAACAACCAAACCTATTCCACTCACATTCAAAACAGACAAAGGGTACAAATGTTGACGTTACATGACAACAAACACCTTGGTTAAGTGCTGGGCTCGATGACACTGGCTGAATTCTGCCCCTGCTTTACTAATGCTGAAGAGAAGACATGAAAGGAACAAAGGGCTAAACCCACACATGAACAGAAGCAGAAGGCCTAGGTAATGGTTCAAATGTTTTATTCCAGAGAGCATTTGAAAAAAAAATACACTTAATTAAAGAGGTTTAAGAAAATGCTCTTTGGAAAGCATAAGATTAGCCTTTTTGCAGCAGGTGTTCAGGGACTGGAACCTTAGTTAAATTTTAAGTTTTCTTGACTAAACAAATTCTATTTCAGAACACACCTGAATTTTAACATTAAAAGATAAACCTTTAGGGGCTGGAGAGATGATTCAGAGGGTAAGAACATGGGCTGTTATTGCATAGGTCTAGGGTTTGATTCCCAGCACCCACATGGCAGCTAACAACCATCCGTAACTCCAGTTCCAGGGGAATCTGATGCCTTCTTCTGACTTCCTTGGGCACTGCACAACATGGGTGTACTTACATGTTTGTAGACAAGACAATCACATAAAATAAAAATAACAAATAAAATATTAAAAATAAGCCTCTAGACTGAACCTCTAGTTTTTAAGTATATGAATCTTCTGAAAGCTTAAATACAGTTGAAACAAGAATGTGTTAACATTTTTTAAAATACTGCAAATTTCTTCAAAATATTCTCTTAATTTTAATACCAGTTTGGGGATTTTGTTTTGTTCGTGTGTGTGTTCGTTTTTTTATTTTTTATTTGTTTGTTCTTTTTGCAACAGGGTCTTCCTGTAGCCACAACTGGCCTGTAACTCACAGTTTAGTCCAGGCTGGCCTATGAGATCCCTGGGCCTCTGCCTCTGCCTCCCCAGTGCTGGAATTAAATGCATGCACCATCATGCCAGACTATTCTTTTCTTTCCTTTTTAAATGGGTTCTCACTCCCTGGCCTGGAGCTTGCTATGTAGATGGGGTTAGCCTTGAACTCACAAGAGATCCACCTGCCTCTGCTTCCTGAGGACTAGAATTAAAGGCATGGGTCACCGAGTCCAGCTAATTATCATTTCTAAAACAGTACTCCCTATCTGAATTCCCAGTCTGGAGAATGCTATTACTTTACAGTTTCTTGAGAGAGCTTCATAAGTTTTCTATAGTTGATACGTCATCAATGTTATATTCTGCCATGAAATCTTTCATGGCAGAGAGACACACAGGAAAAGTGTCATACTTCATGGGTCCATTTTATACATACATATCTTGTTGGTTAAAAAGGCAAGACTTCAATGCTTTAATTTCATAAATGAAATTTCCAGTAAGTAAGGTTCATTAACATCTCTAATCTCATCATCTGTGTAAGATATATATTAATTCCAAGTTTAACTGGTCTCCCCAGTAGTCAACTTCATGGATTTATGTCTATGCAAACAATCACAATGGTGAGAAAGAAAGGTTTGATCTCAGCCTCCAACTGTGTCAAATCCTGATGTGAGAGGCAGATGTCCAAATTTGGTCTTCAAAGATCCTTATTAATATGTCTATACTGGGGAAGGAGAAATTATTTTACACATGAGGAAACTGAAGCTTGGAGTGGTAAAGTAAATTGTTCTTTCTAGATCATACAGCTTTTCAAGGACACTTGGGGATTTGAACCTAGGAAGCAGGATTCCAGAAGAATCTCTGCCCTTCTGTACTATCTCATAAAGAAAAGACAGGGAGAGAAGAAGGGCAGAAACACTAGGTTGGTAAATCAAAATAAACTTTACTGCTTCTGATAACTTTGCCTCTGATCAGCTTTGCTTTCTGGTGAATAAGATACTGTTATCACCCCTGCCCAGCAGATACAAAAATGAAGAACTGGCTGTAGTCTGAAATCATTCCTGTTTGATATCTGTTCATCTTGGGTGTGCTTGTCATGCTGTCTAGTTGGCAAGGAGTATCCCGTCGTCTTGTTAAGACAGGGCTTGTTTTCATCCCACAAATTAAGCTGCAGATTTGGCAGTATGTGGGGAGACACTCTGCAGTACATCTCCATCTCCACAAACATGACAGTGCCCACTGAACGTCACAGCACAGCTGTTCACCACCTTCCTTTCCGTTCCAAGCAGGAGTCAATTCCCGAGAATATTTTGGATGGCTTCCATGAGCTTGTAGGCTACTTTCCAAGCCGGAAAAGACCTAACTACGAAAGGCATGGATTTCAAAGGTTTCTGCTGGTTCTCAGGGGAAACTCCTCGTTCCACTTCCTTTACTGTATTACCCTCCTCTGGTGTTTCAAAGGTACAACACTGACCCCTCACCCAGGCTACACCTTCTCTCTTCTGCTGCCACCACTTTCAGCAAGCCTACACTGCCTCGCAGCCATCAATACCCCCAATCCTCACAAGCTTAAAAGACTGCAGGGGAATTCCACCCATTTCACTTTACTGAGGAAAGATCACAGGAAGACTTTCACAAAAGGGCCAGAGGACCACCATTCCCTGCCACCTTGTGTGGTTCCTACTCACCAAGAGTTTACACCTAGGTTGAAATGCACATCAGGGCACACTGTGGGCATTTGTAAGCTTCAAATTTTACTAGCAGAATGATCTGGATGATTGTCTATCTCATTCAGTTTTTTACACCTAACTCAAAAGCTAAAGTACAGAGGGTCACCCCAAAGTGACACAACCAGCGTAACAAAGCGAAAAGCTGGACTGGACACTGCTCATTATACTGCGGTGCTCCTTCCAATAGAACGTTAGAGGAGTTATGATGCCCTAAATTTTATGCTCGTCCCAAGTTGGTAAAAGACAAAAACAGGTGGCATGTTGGCAGAGTGGGAAGACACAGAAAAGCAAACACGATTAATCACAGTAGTTACTCCCTTCAAATTCACTCTTTGACTTAGGAATTGGTACTCAGTTAAGTCCTAGCCTACGGTACCTCCAGCCCATAGATTTTAAACCTTGATTTGGGGCCAGCTTTTCCTCTTGATTTTTCACAGCTTATATTTTCTCATTTGGCTATTGAGGTCAAAAGCAATGATGGCTTGCCCAAGTGAAACAAGCTGGTGTAGTCCAAGAAGCACAGAATAACCCTGGGCTCGTCTCAGCCCACAGATGTCTGTGCTGACCTCAATTAAAGAAGTCCTCCTTGTCACCTGGTGCTCTGAGCTACTGTCAGGTGAACACATCTGGAACAAGTCACATGCATGTTAGCAGTCTGGGAATTAACACTCTGGCATTGGTAGCCTCCGAACTAGGAGCTGGATCAGCTGTTGAATAGGCTACTCAGTACCTAGTCCAGGCCCTGGCACACAACCAGGTAAGAAAAGAGGATTCAGTCAAGCCCAAAGCTTGTATTTCAAGCTGTACCCTTCAGCTGTAATGCAAAAACAGCACCAGGTGCCTGCAATCTGTAATCAGCGCTCTATTAAAAGGGACTCAGAAATGTCAGAATCTTCCTGATTTCCACAGGCAGCTGCATGAGGTCCTTCCTGTGGGGTAACTACAGGAAGTAGACACCCTGGGCGCAATAAACTGGGATGCCTAGTATCTATCACCTGACTGTGAAATCTCTGTGTGAGTGAAATAAGATGGGTAGCGATCCTTAGTTTATATCTTGGATTGTCACAGCATAACCTATAAATTCAGGACAGACTCAAAGCCCGTATGCAAATGATGACTCTGCCCTATCCAATCAGCTCTCTGTCATTCAATGTCAACCCCTTTCAATCAACATGTTCCAGAAAATAACTAACTTGACCTAACTAGCTACACAGTATTTGGTAGTAAAAAGAAGAAACTAATTTGTCAATTGAATATTATCGAATATGAGCTCAATTAACACTAGTATAAATATATGGACACCTCACATTGACAAATTATAGATCCACTGAAGCCAGGTAATCAAGATCACTATCCAGAAGCTGGAGGCCAAGACGTAGGGGTTACTTCTCCCCTGCCCCAACTTGACAGATGGTAGAGGGTGAAAAGAAGAGTGTGTCACGAGTGATCTAGGACTAAGTTAGTCTTTGCCTTTACCTGGTAAATAAATATTTGGGAAAATTCTCCATCTCTGAAGCCTGTGTCTGCCAATTTGAATTAGGATAGTGCCACCCACTTCAGAGAACTTTTGTGAAGGACTGTATGGAGATCAGCTCCCTGAGGTACCCTGTTCCTTGAGAGGCAACAGCATATCAGGATATCAGAGAATATCTACAAACACAGGCCGCTTATAATGCTCGATACTGTTCTCAAATGGCATCCTACTTCATCTTCCAAACCTGTGAGAGAAGAAAGGAGGTATCTTCATTCCTCCTGAACAGACAAGAGAAAGAGTGAGTCTTTCTCCTTCAATGGTGCTCTCCTTGCATACGTCCCCCTGCCTAGGCATGTGAACTGCCAGCCTAAAGGGAACGGAAGGACAGGACAGGATGAAGTCTGTCCCACTGGGTATGACCTGTTGTGGCTTTGGAGAGATGTAGAATGGATAAGAAAAAAAATGAAAAGGAAGAAAAAAATAAACAGAAAGTACACGCACGAAGTGCAGAGCAAAACTGGGATAAGGCACATGTTGTTCGTTCAATGTGGGGGACCTTTCTAGAAATTAAAGATTTTGAAGAGAACAAGAACAGCAAAGTTTTCCCCCTCCAGGGGGCTTGCATTTTGCTGGAGAATAGGAATAATCAATGAATTAACAAATCAAGATAGCAGTGGAAAAGAAGCCAACTAGGCAAGAGGATGGAATAGACCGCCATTCACCACCAACCATCAGAGGCAAAGTCAAACAATGTAAGCCAAGATCCTCTCACTGGATTTTTACCTGGCCTTGAATATTTCTGTTCCTAGTACATTCTTCCTTTTTAAACAGAGATAATAAATTCATCTAGGGAAAGGAATAATCACTCTTCAGTCGGTGTTTTCTGAGGACTTACTATGGCCTGGGTTCTGTGCAAGGTTTGGAGATCACAGACAAACTAGAAAAGTTCAAGGAGAAACATAGGAGGTCAGACACTAGACTAAATTGAGAATGAGAATTTGCTATTCCATAGCAGAAGAGGCAGGTCCAGCTTAATCCTTCAGAGACTGGTGATCAGGAGACACTTACTCTAGTAAGTCTAACCTGCAAAGCAATTAAAGAGGTCAGTCAAGTGGGCTTGCAGGGATTGTGCTGGTGGCTCCACTTCAATGGGGAAGCCATAGGGAACGCACCAGGAAGTTGTTAGCTCTGTGTGAGTGACCTGATATGTCCTTTCCTGCCTCTGCTTTCATTTCTGATCTGCACAATGGATGTTCTTTGAGAAGCGGACCCCAGCCCAAGATGGAACGCAAAGATCACTCTGTAGAGTCTTTTCTGCACAGAATCCCTACTCCTTAGAAAAGTAAGGGTAAAGAAAGAAATGATCACAAGAAAGTTTTTGTCAGACAAAGAGGAAGTCTTGAATGCCCATTTGGTACTAAGGATGATTTGAGGGAGTGGAAAGAAAAAAAATATTTGAAATCATTATCCCTTAGTTCGAATGGATCCCAGTTACACTTCCCAGCAACAAACAAACAAACAAATGAAAAGCTTGTCTCCACATATGAAAAGAGGTTCATTCAAGAGGGAGAGGGCAACACGAGGTTAGAAATCGGTGTGTTTGCAAGAATAAGTTGTCTTGGCCCATATACATATTAAAAAACAGATGTCAAGCAGATTTCCAGTTTCTCTTGAAAGTGAAGAGAAGAGAATCTGGCAACACGAGGCCTGTACCCTTCATCACCCTTACAGTCGCAGACTGACACAGCCCTACCACTTTCTGTCTCCCGTTCAAAGTGAGGTGTGATGTCAGTCCATCAGTCCTCCCAGTTCAAGTCCTTGTGGTTCTCCAACAACAGGCCTATTCTCCACTCCAAACCTTCCTGGTTACTGAAGGTGCAGAAACTAGTATAAATACCAAAGTAAACAGAACGATGCAAAGCATTCCAAACATGCATACTTTTTTCAGAAAGGTAGATCAGAATTAAGTTAAACATCGTACAAAGAGAGAGTAAAGCAGAGATTATTATACTACTGTGGATGAAACTGAACCAAGAGCATCAAAACCAAAACCAAACAAAAAAGCCAAATATTTGCATCCATAACACATGATCGTCTTAGAGGTTTATAAGCACTTAGCATGTTCTGTCTTCCAACATGCCTCCTGCACTGACAACAGGCTCTGGGGGGAACAACTGTGAACACTGTGAAATGTGCGATGGGGGCTAGAGGAGTGCGCATGCTCAGCAGTCACATATGTGGCCAACTGGCATAAACTTGTGGAGGACATTTTAGTTATATTTACCAAAAAAGTTCAAATTGGCACATTCAGTACAACAGCCATTCTGTTCATAGATAGTTTTCCAAATTAAATGACTGAACAAGTAGGCAAGATGCATATGCAAGGATGCTTATCTACTTAATCATTATTAAACACACCAGCCTGGAAGTTTTCTTCCACTGGTATCCTACTTAATCTCATCACATAAAGAGTCAGTGTTCCACAGAAACTTGAGTGTCAAAGCTAATCTAGTTATGCTTTTCCCCTTCCAGTCAAGCATTTCTTTGTGTATCTACAATGTTCCAAGTCTGTGCTAGAAGCGGCAGCATGAGATAGGACAGCCACTGTGAACGTGCCAGTAAAAGTCCAGTAATGGAAAGTTATTTCCTTCTGGTCAAGAAAAATGAAATCTCTGGCCTGGGTGGAGCCCTAACAGCTAGTTGGGCAGGTCAAGGCCTTGGTTACGGGATCACTCCTCAGGAAGGCATGTCTACCCATAGGAAGGCAGGTT
Organism: Eospalax fontanierii; assembly: GCA_035773235.1. Lineage (NCBI taxonomy): Eukaryota > Metazoa > Chordata > Mammalia > Rodentia > Spalacidae > Eospalax > Eospalax fontanierii. Next base: position 16,733,218 of record CM069536.1, on the reverse strand, counting down.
CACCTGAAGCCATGCTAGAGAGATAAGAGGAATAATTAGCCCTTCTTTTCTTCCCAGCATTCCTGCTCCAGCTCAGTAGCTTACAGAGGGCAGCCGTGCTGCTTCCTAAACTGGCTGGTTCTTCTGAGTTACTCAGAAAAGCGTAACTTTTCCTTTTCTTCTTTCTATCCCTTTTCAAAACACCTTCCCAATACTTTGGGCTCCATTCTTTCTCTACAGTTCCTTCTCCACCCAGTGGCTGAACTCCACTCCACGTCAACTTAACTCTCAGGGCTTGACTTTTTTTCTTTTCCTCTCTGTCTCACTCCCCACAGTTTGTCTGGCCTAGGGTTTTTCTTTTCAACGCTAAAAAAAATTGTCCTTGAACTTCCACTTGAGTGTGTTCTTAAATTATTTTATTAACAAGACTAAGAACTACAAGAGGGAACCCCAATTTCCCAGTGACACACAGGGAAAGGCCTGGTAGGGCCAGGCTGTCAGGAGGCTGTGCTGGATAGTGCACTGAACCTATGGGGAGATTCTACAAATCCACTATCATCACATGGACCATTGGCTCAAAATAGGCCTAACTTTGGAAAATATGCCTATTTGTTTGCTTGCTTGCTTGTTTTGTATCTACCTTTTCTTGGAAAGTCCTATGTAGCACATTTTTTAGATTTCTAAGGTCACCACCAAAATACCTGGAGAGCAATGAATTAAATGATACCAAGAATCATTCCCAAGACAGTCACCGTGTACTTCATTCCCTACATTAAGTACCTTCTACTACACACTATTATGTAATGAGTCTATTGCTTCTCTGTGTCTTTCTAGTAACAGAAATTTCCCCAAGGCTTTGGAGGTTTCCCATAAGATAAGCCTAACTCAACCCAGGAAGCTTCATGGAGAAAGAGTTATGAGCTGTGAAGTTTTATTCACCAAATTAAGATAAATAAAATTAAGGTAGATAGATATGATAGATATGTATATTTTGTCTGTTTCTCCCTCCCTCTCTCTCTCTCTCTCCTCTCTCTCTTTCTCTTTCCACCCCGAAAAGGATCAATATTTTAAGTAGTGTGAAGTTATTTGGTATTTGCTGATGATCTGGGTACTTCTTGACTGCATCATTCTTGCTGAGTATCATTTTATAAATGCCCTTGATGCATGGGCATTTACAAAATGATTATGCTAATTTCTACTATTTCCATTCGTCTCCTCACTTACCCTACGCTTCTCGATGGTATATAGATATAAAGAGAGCTCACTACACTTTGTGAACTAGAGAAAGCAAGTGATTAAATGCAAATGTGAAAGTCATGTCAATACAGTAAACTAAATGTTTCATCTTTTTCCTATGCAATTAACTTAGAAACCGTATTTAAATTAGCCAAGCAAAAAATAAAAATGCTCAGAGAGAAACAAGCTTGATTACAGAATCCAAGTCCTATAGACACCTACCTTGTCCATGACGAAACTAAGATGCTCTAATTCTGAACAGACCTAAAGGAAGAAATTCCCGGATTCTGGTTTGTTATACAATTACTATGCTGAGATTCCATTTTATTCTATATCATATCATATCATTTCCTACTGAAAAACTCATTTAATAAACTCCAAATTCAAAAGAACAAACCCCCATAGCTAGATTTTAACAAGGAAAGACACAAAGAAGAGTAACTGATGAAAAAGCACAGAAAAAAAAAAAAGAAAAGACAAAATGCCAAGGCATTTCCAAAGTCCCAGACTAATCCATAACCTAGAGACAGTTGCTCTGAGGGAGCTGTTTACAGATTAGGAAAGCCATCTAATGACAGAAGAGGTAAGGCCCAGGTGTCAAGGCCTCTCCTACAAAGCATCCGGACTCAGAAAACCAGCAAAGTGGCTGTTCATCACCAGACTTGTCTATACAGATCAAGTATTGAGCCAATGACCAGTGTATGATGTGTCTTTCTCTACAAGATTCAGGGGTGGAGATTTCTCTAGTTTGTTAAATCAACATTAAGATATTCTTCACCACAGTGCATAAGGCATGTAGAGTAGAAATGCATACCATTCAGTTTATAGCCTATGTTCAATCTCTAGTACCTAGAAAAAGACGGGGAGAAAGAAGGGGAAGTGGGGCGGGGGCAGAAGAGGAGAAGGAGACAACAGCAGGGTCTTACTAGGTTTTCCAGAATGGCACTGAATTCACTTTATAGGTCAGACAGGCTTTGAACTTGTGGTCCTCTTAACTTGGTCACCCAAGTATCAGTAGCTACAATTACAGACTTTTACCACCACTAGCTGCTTCTTGTAAAGAACAAAGCATGGTGTACCTATGGGGTACAATATATTAGAAGAGAGGATTTAGGGGACTGTATATAGAAAATGAACTATGTACTAGATAGAGAAAAGTTTTTCAAGGCCTTGCTTTTCACTCTGTGCTTTTGAGGGAAGTGTGTGACCTGTTTTTATGAACCACATGGACATGCCTCTGAGGCCCTTGATCCAAGAAGAATCAGTCTACATACAATGTGGCCTCAACTGGAAAGATAAGTCAGGCCAATCATATTCTGAAAGCAAACTTTAAGAAAATATAGTTAATGCCACCTATAGGCAAAAACATCACATTAATGTCTTCTGTTTGCACATCAGTGGGAGCTGAAGCCTTATTGGACGTTACAATGCAGAGAAAGACTGAGAGAAGCTGATACACATGCAAAGTTGCAGACCAAGTTCATTTATAGAAAAGGTGGTGTAGATGTGCAGCATAAAATAAAGGGTGGTGGAGGAGGAGGAGGAGGAGGAGGAGGAGGGGGAGGAGGAGGAGGAGGAGGAGGAGGGGGAGGAGGAGGAGGAGGAGGAGGAGGAGGAGGAGGAGGAGGAGGGGGAGGAGGAGGAGGAGGAGGAGGAGGGGGAGGAGGAGGAGGAGGAGGAGGAGGGGGAGGAGGAGGAGGAGGAGGAGGAGGGGGAGGAGGAGGAGGAGGAGGAGGAGGAGGAGGAGGAGGAGGAGGAGGAGGAGGGGGAGGAGGGAAGCATTCAGAGCTTCCTTGCTCATCTACCCTTCCAGTTCAGATGCAAACTTATGAAAAACTCCCTTTTCCTAAAGTCATTAGAAAGAACTGTTGTTACTCATAACTGAATGAACCTTAAACAGAAATGAACAAACTGACTGACAAGCTAAAATCTGCAAGAATGTGTCTCACTGCCTATATACAGCAAAGGCCTACAGGGTGTTCAAATTGGTTTATACAGGTCACTTTGGAACACAGGTTAATGTATATGTAATATGTAATTTGTCATGATTAATGGGTATATAATACAGTCAGTTTAGAGATTTAAATACATGGAGAACTTTCACTGTCTATCAGATGCTCAGCTCACTGAGCTTTTATCATCCCCAGAGGCAGGATAAATCCAGTCAAAAGACATATTAATGCAAGATGACTTTTGTATTTTATGTAAGAGGAAAAATCAATCAATTCAAGGTTATAATTCTCATAGACTCAAACCACACTAAATACATGTCTTTAAAAAGAAAAAGAAATAATGCCTGGAAGACAAACTATGATAAACTAGATTTCTCAGTACTGTCTTTTACCCACAACTGGCCAACCATGAGGGTCTCTGCTTTTCAATCAGGACTTCTGATTACAGGACTGAGAAATGGTGTCACTTCACCTATTCCATATCCACAGCCAGCACAAAGTACCACAGTGGGACCTGAGACCCCTGCTGGCCTCCTCGGGCTCTTTTCTGCCTCTTACCAGACCAGAACAGTGTCTTCTTTTATACCACATGCTCACAACTTTATCACTGTGCCAAGCACATTGTAGGAACTATCATTCTATGCTAATGGAATGACATTTCCAACTAAGTCTTGGGCTACTGAAGAAACCCCAGCTAGGGGCTGAAAAGATAGATGGCTCTTCAGTTAAGAGTGCTGGCTGCTCCTGCAGAAGACCTGGGTTTGAATTCTAGCATGGCAGCCAACAACTGTCTTCAACTCCAGTTCTAGGGGATCTGATGCCCTCTTCTGTCCTCTGTGGGCATTGCGTGACACGGGTGCACTTACATACATGTAGACATAGCACTCATACACATAAAATAAAAATAATAAAATTATAATTTTTTTAAACTCGGCTAGTGGGCTGGAGAAATGGCTCTGAGGTTAAGAGCACTTACTGCTCTTGTAGAGGACCCAGGTTTGAATCCCAGCACTGACATGGCAGCTAACAACAATCCATAACTCCAGGTTCAGGGCATATGAAGCCATCATCTGACCTTTGCAGGCACTGCATAACATGGATGCACTTACATACATGCAGACAATACACTCATACACATTAGAGAAAAGCTAGCACAGTACCTTAGGGCATATACCCAGACTCCTTCTCCTGTTCTACCTACCTTGTCCACTTTTCTTAAGTAACTACTTAGGACCATGACTATAAAAGCAACTGTTGTGACCATCCATTAGCTTTTCTTTCCATTGGTTCTGTTGCATAAATGCCAAAAGCAAGACATGACCCCTCTGAAGGCACAGTGCACACTCCACATTGCCACCAATAGTGTTAAAGAGATTTTTTTAAAATAGGGAAAGAAACAAAAAAGTGAAAGACTGGCTTTCAGAAAACACCTAATACAAGGCCATAATCCAGAAATTAAAAAACATAAATGGCCATATATTTGAAGATTACATAACTCTGGTGTAGTCATGCAATTCAACAGTATAACGTGAAAGCACAGGGAACACATCAGGAGACAGACAGCAGTGTGCTTTAAGCCAGCCCTATTTACCAGTTTAAGTGCCTGACCTACCTCTAGTTGGAACTTACCGTCACTGACTGATTGATCTTACATAAGGACAGAAGAGAATCAGTCACCCCTAAGATACTGTGGAAAACAGAAGGACTTGGTCAATGTCACAAATGGTGCTGAGGAGACCATTTTAGAGTTTCTGGACCCCTGGCCATGACCTTGTCTTCAGCGCTCTTTCCTGGGTTCTGGAACACCCCATACTCTGTCATCTGATCTTTCTGATCACTCACCTCTTTGGTTTCTTTCCTAAAGTATCAGAATTTCTCCAAGTTATGCTCCATCTCTCTCCCTTCTGCACTCTCAAGTTTCTCTCTTCAAGGGCTTCAAGTACCATCTACAGGCTGAAAACACCTCACATTGTTGTATTCTGCCTACATACCTGTAAGGATTTTCCAACTGGATGAACCACTAGAATGGCAAGCTCAGCAAGCTGAAAGCCAAATAAACCATTTTCTCCTAACCAGTCTCTGATCTTATGTTCCTCTCTCAGTAGGAATACAACCACTACCTCAGTCAACAGTTGGAGCTTACTCTTTGAGGCCTGCCTGGGGTCCCTATCTGTGATAATAAACTAACAAACTATGTTCAGTTCTACTTTCCACCTCTCCACATCCACTCCTCTTTCTACTCTTCATATTTCTCTAAATCAGTGTACCATCATTTTCCTTAGATTTCTATTAATATTGCCTGAATTGACAGATCAGTACTCAGTTCCTATTCCCTTCAATCCACTTCCCACAGTATTTAGCAAGGGTTACTTTTCCAAAATGCACAGAATAGCCCATACCCACACTCACGTCCACTTACACATACGCTAGGATCCTCATGTGAGACAGAACTTTAATTTTTGTCCTTCTGAATTACCTCGCTTAATATAGTCTTAATACAGTATTTCCTTGATCTGTCAATTTTCCTGAAATTTTCATAATGTCCGTTTTCTTTACAGCTGAATAGATGCCATTGGGTATTTATACCACATTTTATTATCCATTGGTGTGTTCATGATCAAACACATTAGTTCTATTTCCGTGCTGTTGTGAATAATGCAGCAAGAAACACGGATTTGTGGGTCAAAATTAGAAAGGACACCGCAAGAGGGGAATAAACATGATGAGAAGGGTGTGTGGGGAATGGGTGACAGGAGGACACCGGGACCATGAAAGCAGAGAGCTGCTGACGGTGGATGGACACAGCAAGGTGAAGCAGAGAACAAGGAGGAAGAGCAGGGAGGGGAATCAACAGAGATGAGTCTTATTCGAAGGCCACAATGAAACCAAATACTCTGTGCGCTAATTAATGAAGAAAAGAAAGATAAACCGGTAATGGCAGAAACTATAGCAGCGGTCTGAGTATTCTGAAAAACCTAAATAAATTCTACCAACCTAAAACACACAGAGTTAAAGCCCATACTCGGCATTCTCCATACGATGATGGAATGGGCCTCTGAAAACCACATTCCCCAACCCCCTTTGAAAACTGGCTTCTTACTAGACTCTGGCAGGAGAGTGGAAGGCAGAACTCAGAGAAGAAACTTCTTTATGTTTTCATCTCCTGCCAGCTTTAACAGAATCACACACCCCCAGAATCCCATATTGTTTAGCACTCTGTATGGCAACCATGAACCCCCCTCCTTGATGATCAGTTCTGGTGAGAAGGCAATCTCGCCCCAAAGGGCCAGACAGCTCTTTGGCACAGAGTATAACAGCTTCATGGTAGTCATATCCTGGGTTTCCAGGTTTAGTTAACAACATCCATTCCACTTTGTTCCCCGTCCCAGCAATGACAGCTGCTTCTTGAAGTCAGAAGTCTGCAGACTTTCTGTTTCCTCCATGCATTATTCCAGTCAATCAGCATCCTGCATCACCAGTTCCCCATGTTAAATCACTCTGATGAGATACTAACTTTGAATCTATGCACTCTGTGGACACTAACTGATGCAGTATCTGGTACCAGAAGTGGTTCCTGGGAAATAAACTTCAAAAATGGGATTCTGGGGGGATGTCTCACCTCTTTGACTTTTAACTGTGTGCATTTTTGCCTCCCTCCAATGCATTTCCTACATGACACAAAGCCTGATTTTTCAAAATGTCTAGACTCTGTTGCCATGGGAGAGTGGCTTGAGAAAGCATTAGGACTCTACTCCATGCAGTTCACAGCTTCTCTTCTTGACACTTCTCTCTTCTGCTACAAGTCTGAACCACTCTGAACCTTCCTTTCCACATGACCCTTTTACTCTTTTCACAAAGCTGACTCCCAAGTCCTGTGAATTTCCCATACCCCTCTCTCTCTGAACCCAGATAATGCCTATCATACTTAGAAAGCACTTTATCCAAGAAGTTTCCTTGGACCTGAATGCAGTTCTGTTATAGCAGTAAAGATACTACCTGTAATTTCTGTGTCTTTCTATAAAACCACACCTTCTAGGAAGACAGATGTAAGTGTCTTAGTTTGTTTCTTTTACAAAATGCTTATAGTTGCTTCTTCACAGTTTTAAAGGCCACAAAACCCAAGATCAAGGTCCTTATTAGATCTAGTGTCTGGTAAGGGCCCATTCCTTACACCATACATGGTACCTTCTAGCTGTGTTCTCAAATAGTAGGAACTCTCTAAGGTTGCTTTTACAAAGTCTTCACAAGGCTCAGCTCCTCAAGACAGCACACATGATAGTTTCAATGTGAATTTGGGGGCAATATTCACATCCAGACCATGGTAGCAGGTGCCATGTTTGTCTTGCTCATAGTTTTAAGCACACATAGTAGTTCCTTGGTAACAGCTTGTAAAATGAATGAATAAATGTGTGAATGAGAAGGCAGAGACTTATACCAACTAGGGAAACTGGAGAAGCAGGATCCCCAGCACTACAGAAATTTTAAATAAAATGGCATTATCTTTATGTTCTATGGACGCCTAAAAAAGCAGGGGAGGGGGATTTGAAAAAGCAGTAGATCTTAGAAAATAAACTTCATGAGAATAAAACTTCTATTTTGAGGATTTATCAAAAGGTCAACCATACAAACAAAACTACTTTGCAGCATGCTAACTAAACGCTGCTGGACATTTGCCAGACCATAGCTTCACCTATAAAAGATGAGTCTGATCAGCTTCTACTACTCTAAGAGCAAAATGTCTGCTCTGATTTCCAAAAAGCTTTTTTTTTTAAAATTGTCTTCCTTTTATAAATTTCACAACAGGACTTTAAACTGCTTTAAATTAAATATGTCTGAAAATTATTTTCAGAACTCATAAACAGAAAGAAAAGTATTGCAGTGAGGTGAAGTTATTTTCACCGTATCTGCCTGTGGACATACTATATAAATTGCAGGTGTGTTTCTATAATTGCAGGTATGTATACCAGGCCACCTGGCCTGTGGACTTCTGGGGATTCTCTTGCCCCTACCATTCCATCTTAGCTAGGAGCACTGCCATTCCACAGCACACTACTGCAGTCAAGTTTTACATGGGTTATATGAATTTGAACTCAGGACCTTTGAGTTTACCCATGAGCCATTACCCCAGCCCTGATGAGTACTTTTTTTTTTTTTCTTTTCCTAATCCTTCTTGGCCATTTAGCAAACAATTTTGCTGAGTGAATGCCATAACATTTTGTGGTTTCAAGGTTTTCATCTTTAGAAATTTGATTAATTATTTCATTTCTTTCTTTGATCTTTTGATAGCAGCAATTTATTTCCCAGAAATCAAATACTGGAACAAATTCTCCCCTATTCATTTTCAGGAAGTTAGGCTGGGGTTCTCTGGCATGAGGTGAAAGTAGTATTGTAACATAAAGGAATGCAGTATTAGCTCTATGAATAGAAAACTGTCAGTGCTTTCCGCAGTCACATCTTTGACAACACATCCAATGTCTGTCCATAGCATTTTGCTCCCTGACAACACTGAATTCCTTGGTAAATTTGCAAATGTCAATCTAAGTAATATTCCTATACTGGAAATTCTGGGTCTTTTTTCCCTCCCTAATGCCTATAAATTCATTCAAACTAATCCCACAATCACTTCTGTTCTGTAGATCATAAAAGCAACATAAAAATGCAGGGCAGAAAATAAAAGATAATAAAAAGAACCTCCCTTCACAGTAAGTACTGTTGGCAAGCAAGCTGTACAATCTTCTAGCCTTCTTCCTGAGAATACATACACAGAAAAAGAATGTCAGAGGAATATGATGAAGTACACTGAGTTTATCTGAAAAAATTTATATATAGTATGCACATGCATTTATATACATACTTATGTATATGCAGATGGAGGAGACAGAACCTATCCCATTTTAAAGTAGAGTATGTTATTTCTTTCTAGAAATGTACCATTTTATTTGACCATTTTCCTACCAGTACATATTCACATTTGTTGTTTTTTAGACAGCCAGTGTATCAGTACAAAAATTGATGTAAAAATTGACATGTACTTTAAATGCTGATATATATGGTCCATATCTTTCTATAACAATACAAATTTTAATTACCCTCCACCCCTGCTGTATGAGATTGCCCCTTCCTAGAACAGTACTGAAATGTGTCCATAATCTGGTCTTTGGTGATCTGATAAGTGAATAATGGCTTGGTAAGAACTGCATTTCTTATGTTACAAGGAGAGATCACCTTAGTTTTCTCAGAGGTAGAAAGAGGCTCTTTTAAGCAAAAATTGTTTTTCAATAATTTCAAAATATTTAGCTTCTTATTCAGGATTCAGAGATCAAAAATAAGGGCAAAGTCTTTTTGTATATTGATTGATCACATAAATATTAGGAATAAAAGAAAAATTGCTCCTTGATTGCTATGGAAATACTAATTCTAGTTATTCCAAAGGGGGAAAAAGTGTTTGAATGGTTTTATGTCACTAGAGAAGGACTAACAGCTGGTACAGACGGTGATCGCTTGTACAGGACTCTGAAAACTAACAATGCTCAGCTACTTTGGCCATTTTGTTAGCAGTCATACATTTGTACAAGTCAGCCTGATTCACTGAACACTTACTGCAGGATTGGCACACACCAAAGATATACAAATTGCTGAATCTGGGCCCTGACCTTGACGAGTAGCTATCTTTTTATGACTGTTTAATAAGAAATCTATTTGGGGGTAATATACTTTTATCATACAGAAATACTTCAAAGAATGCTCCATAAAACACCAATATTTTGCCTATAATATTTAATCGGTAAGAAGCTCAACTTAAGCCATTTCTAAAAATAGACAAAAACATTACTGTCCATGAAGAAAATTTACAAAACTTTTAATCTCTGTTATACATTCCTTGCTCTTCAGACTACTGGACATAAATCTTTCTTACATTAATTATTATATGGAAGACAGGTTGGTTATTTTTTACAATTAATACAAAGCTAGCATGCCCTGTCATGTTTGATCTTAACAAGCCACCTGTGTCAGAAGGTGAATTATTTTAAGGCAGAGATCTTAGGTCTCTTTGTAGTATACCCAATACAATGCCTAATTCTCGTTGAGAAGGCAGAAGCAGAGAGACTGACAGTCAAATATTACTAGGCAGAAAAAAAGAGCCTCTGTGGCCATATTTCTCCAAGGTGGTCCAAATCACAGGTTGTGCTAATTAGGTGACTCTTTCCAAGGCTCCAGATAGCTTCAGGATGTTTGGCTAGTGGCTATAGTGACAAGGTTATGTCTAGAGGGTTGGAGCTTTCGGGCCTGTGTTCATTTCCAGCACTTCCCATCGACTGTTTCTTCAGGTTCCCATCTCTTTGCGTATACCACCCATCAATTTCTGCAGGTTGCCTTATCCATTAGAGCCTTCAGTGTATCAGAGCTCCTTAAAATTGCTTATTTGGTAAGTCCAATATCTATATCATAACAGAATCTAGTGTTGTATGATTGCTTTCTTCTGTGATTTTTCTCATCTTTTGGCACATCTTATAATTTGGTTAACTATAAGATACACTGACAGGAAATGAGGTAAGTCAGCCTCTAATGGGACAATTTCTTATTTTCTCATGATCCCAGTGATGACAGACCATAGCATTAGCTTCTACAATAAGACCTATTCCTGAATTTCTCCATGATTCTTCTCTATTTTTTTGTCACAGTAATTTTACTGGAAATAGAAAATGGCATTGCCTTATACAATAAACATATTCTTAAATTTATCTATTATTATTCTCTGTTCAAACATGAACCTTCTGCTAGGTCTTTGTTCTATCTAGGTGTGTTTCTTATAGCTCAACATACTGAGAATCCAAGAGGATATTCTCTAAAACTATTTCCTAAAAGCAGATGGAGTTGGACCAACACTTGTAGGCTGCTATCACATCACCAACAGTGACTAAGACACAGGGACCATTTAACTCCTTCACAATAAACCATTACAGATTATGCTGGGACAAGACAATAAGCTCTGTATTTCCAATAGGAACGCTTGTGTTTTTTGAAGCTAATTTATGTCAGGGAATACCACGTCACTGCTTTCTAAGTTCTTTTGAAGAAATAGTCCCTTCCTTGTCTTCACAAAGCTTCAAAGTTAAGCAAGTCAGCACTGAAATGTTCATATTGCAGCCTTTAAACAGAACAGTCATGGAATGAGAGATGTGAAGACAATCTTCTGCTTCACTGTCTTTAAAAAAAAAAAAAATCCTCAAACTTAAACCAGAAGCACGAAGAACAGGATCAGAGAAAAAGATTGGGCAAGTGTCTTTAAAGTCATCTATCAACTGGAATGGAAAGGAAGGTCAAAAGATAAGACTGAAAAAAGAAAGAACGTGTGGGTAGTTCTGCTGCTACAACAGACGAACTGAGATCTGCTGCTGAACCTCCAATTAGAAAGGGAGTGGCAGCTCTCCTAGCCTTCAGTGTCTCAAATCCTATTAAGTCACCACTCAGTTCTATAATCACAATTAAAATGTGCTTTTAGGAAGGAACATATCAAGTCCCCAAGGAAAGGATTTTGGCGATAATTTTATTAGGGAAACAGACTTAATTATGGATGTGTATGAGTCCCTTTTCAGAGAATTCTCCGGAACCTTCAGTGAATCCAGCAGGACCTAAAATGCAAACCTCACTAGCAGGCAGGAAAAGATTAATTTGATTCTTTTTATAAGATCACACAACATAGTACACGTGACACAAGATGATTCATTGCCAAGAAAAACAAAGCAATGTGTTCCAGTATCATTTAGGACATGCAACTAGGATTCTGTGTTGGGCCAGATTGTGGCGTATCTGCCATACTCACACAGAAATCATTTAACTTGCCACCACTTTCCTTTCTTACAACTCAAACTGGGTGATTCCTATTACTAAGTCCAGGTCAGTGGTAAATGACAGGACAAAACACGTGATTCAATACCAACACACTGGTATAGGGACATAATTTTTGAGATGGAAAGAATACTTCATCAGGTATGAAACTCACAAGAAGCTTTACCAATATAAGAAATTTCAGTAATCAATTCATCAAATACTTAGTGAGCCATATATAACATTATTCTCTGGAGTAAGGGGTTGGTGAAAAGAACACAAGGACAGCTAAAGCCTGGTGCCTTTCTCTAAGGAATAAGTATATCATTTCTCAGGGAAGACACACCGTTGACAGTAATAATTCAATAGGGATATCAATATAAACAGATACGGGTTACAGAAGATGAAAACAGCTAATCTTTCAATTGTAACTTACAACATGGCGATAAGTCAAATGAAAGGAGATGGACTCTGCTGAAACTGTCAATTAGAATATAGCTAAAGAGAATTTTCTTCGACTACACACAAAGAATCCCCTCATCTCATTGTCTACTATTCACAATACTCAGCAATATAACAACTGTTTCTTCTACTATGGAGTCCAACTCAGTAGACTCCCAGGAGAAATGGGTGCCAAATCAACTTGCTCTGGTGAATTTGCCATTTCTGCTATATGGTCCATACAGCCGTCGGGGAAGGAGAGGGCAATACTAAGTACAGTTGTGTCCTGGACTTTGTGGTTGAAAAGTTAAAGTACGCTTCAAGATTAGGAATCACAGAGAAACAGCACTTGAAGCTAAAGTATCTCCTAGCTCCTAATAAATCTCTTTCAATTTCAGTAATTTGAATTCAGTATTTTGTTACCTCCAGCCGAGGGTCACATACACAGCAGTTTGGACTACTGCTGTCAGCTCTTCAGGGGCAGAATCTATGCCTCTTTCATTTCCGGGCAGAACCTAGTGCAGGATAGGCACTCATAGCTGAGGAAAATGAGGGGAAATATGCATTTGATTTTACTTCCTAGAATCTGCTCTGCCTGTGGGTGAGGGGAGAGTGTTGCAAGGGGCAGAGATATCTGTGAGCAGTTAACAGCAAGTACAACATGCATTCGGCCTGAGCTAGCTGTAACCCCTCTCATCCAAGGCACTCGTCATTCACGTTGAAACTACTAGGTTCTGTAATTTAATGGCATGAGGCTAAGGCACTGAAATGGTAGTCTTCGCCTCTTTTACTGACTGCACATCATCCCAATATTAGGGAAAAACGTTAGGAAAAAAGTAGTCACTGCTGAAATAAACCTAGAAATGTTTTAAAGCTCTGCTCTTAAAACTGGGATGTGCTGAATGAGATGTCCCTCTTCCACACAGGGAACCACAGAATCAGACTGAAGGACTCACTGTCTTCACTCTTTGAGCTCAGCCACATAGCTGAACCTACTTACAAGAGACAACAGAAGTGCAGTCTTGCTGTGGCCTCGGGAAAACATGGATTTTGGTGAGTTTATAGCCTCTGTCACTGTACTTTACAGATTTTCCTTACATTTCCAAGTTCTCTCTTGTCCTGTGTGTGTGTGTGTGTGTGTGTATAGAAAAATGTGTATGTGTATATAACTGTGCTTCCGTATAGCAAAATTTGACCAGAGGCCTTCACACAAATATGTCTGATGCTCTCCTTACAAAGAAAAAGGAACAATCTGGAATTAGGGTCCAGAACAGAAAAGTAATGAATAAACTCTGCTTCAAATGAGGAAGTCAAACTTTCCTGGTCCACACTGTCCTTAAAGCCCTTACTAGGTAGGACCCACAAACACTATACTCATGAGAGCTTCATGTCCCAACTCGCAAACATTACTGTGGCATAAAACTTCCCCCACAAAGGGTAGAAAGCACTAAGTATTGCCTTGAGGCCTTAAGTGATTCTATTATCTACCCAAGAATCATCACACCTTAGACTCAGCAATTTCGTTTCCTTACACTAAAAAGCAGTTTTCTTCACAGAAGCAATGGTTTATAAAGTGTATTTCTTCAAAGGTATTTTACATATCAAACAATGGACAGGAATAACATAGAACTAAAGTGTGGATACCAAGCAACTGTCTAAACAACACTCCTAGATTACTTACCGACAACTGGTCTCCCAAAATACTTGCCTTAAACTCACGCCTTTGCAAAATGAAAAATCAGCCTAAGTCATAGACTTTCACCATGTCAAATATTAAAGCACTGACGTTAACAATAGTATACTAGTCTGTATTTTCCTTTGACAGGTAATTTACTTTGCTTTTCTCCATAATGTCCTGCATCTACCATCATTCCGTAAACACGGACTGAGTTACCACAATCCCTTGATTTTCTTATTCATTATTAGTAACTCCTCTCTACATGTGTCCACAAGAAGGCTGCCAGTCTTGAGGACAAACAAACAACTGTATGAGCCATTCTGTGGACGACTTTGCTAATGACAGGTATGGAATAAATGCTTTCTGACTGTGACTGTGAAAATAGCAGGGGTCACTATGAGCTCATAAACATCCTCAGTACGTAAAGGACTGTGCCACGCCATGCCTGTGGGTCTAATCACTCACCATAAGCAGTGCAAGATGGCCGTTCCATTCCCGACACTCAACACAGTTCCTATCCCCTTTCCTGTTGTAATTTTATCTATAATTCATATCACCATTTGACACATGTGAGTTACTGTGTGTCGACAGCCTCCAATCGAGGCTCTGTGTGGGTAAGCTATTTAGTTGTTCTTGTCCAGTACCCAAAACAGAGCTGAGCACATTAGGAGTATTCAGTACACATTTGCAGAAGGAGTGCATAAAACAGAGTAAGATTATTTAGATTCTCCACATCTGAAGATACCAGTCACAGTGAAGTGATCTCACACGGCTGTGGCAAGTGTGCATGCCTTTGGTCACCCCAAAAAGATACACCACAGAAAATAATGGGTTTTGTATGAGAAGTGAGGTTTCTTGAAACCCAGGTTACTGTCTTAAGGCCTGACACAAACCAAGAGTGGGCAGATGCTCAGGGCTGAACACACTTTTGGTAGTTTTTCACCCAACAAGAACAAGCACAGCTGTTGCTCAGTCCTCAGCTGGCATCCCTTCAGGGCCTCTCCGGAGTCCTCTGGGTCCTTACCTGCAGCCTCTTCATGAGACCAGGCAGGAAGACAGGGCATTCCTTTACATCAGAAAGAGATTTATCTGAGTGCCATATGAACAAATACCTCAGACTTTAGAGCTACCCCTACACATGGTAGGGGCAAAATTCACTCCAAGGGAAAAAAAAAATAGTGGAAGTAAAAGTTTAACTTTCCAAAACTGGCCATGCACTTGATAAGATCAACTATTCTGGACTGACCAGGAATCGTGGGGTGTTATTATTCTACAAGCTGTAGTTTGTGGAGCCGTGTCCTTGTTAGTTTCTGGCATATGGAGAAGAGTGTCTTTTGCCAGCACTGATACTATTTACTCACTCTCCTGTTGTCTCTCAAAGATTATTAAATAATACTCCCCAAATGAAGATTAAAGGGACTACCAGCTTGGAAATGTGTACAAAACACTTTGTACACATCAAAGGGTTTGATATATGCAGAACATTTTATACTTCATTAGTTTTGGAACAGTAAACATGAGAATCTAACAATGGTTTTGAAATACCCAATAGAAGAGGTTTTTTTCGAGACTTTTCTCCAAATATGTTCCAATCAAAAGTTTTGTTTCAAGCTATATTAGATAACGGACCGTAGACAAAGCTCCTGAATCAGTCCATGTATATTATGTATTAAACCTATAGATGGCATAGAAAATCCCAAGAGTAATATAGGACTTCCATTAGGAATTACTAGTTAGAAAAATGATAATAATCACCTATGTGATGGTTATCATCGTTTCTAGTTATTTGTGTTGTCTGACCTCAAAAGGTTTGCATAATTTTAAAAGTATGACAAGACTTCAAGTTAAGGCAATTAAAGAAGCAAATTAAATGTCAAAGTCGTGAATTCTTCTTCTTTAATTTCTTAGGACCTTTGTTTTCTTAACTTTGTTTGAATATGTTGTTGTGGAATTCTGTCTTCCAGACAAGACTCCAGACCATTCCACTCTTGAACTCCCAGCAGCTGTGATTTCCTGCACAAGGCCCACACACTACTGAGCTCTGCCACACTTGTGGTAAGAGAGGTTCACGAGGCCGGAACGCTCCCTGTAAGGTCTATAAGCAGTTACTGGTGGCTAGAGGAGGGACAGACTTGTTCTTTAGTGCTGTAGCTGTTTGTATGTTAATCCTGTACATAACCCTAATTAAATTTGTTAGTTCATTAAGCTAGAATTGAATGGAATTTTTTCTTTGGCTTATTGTTGGTGCGCTATCTGAGGTAAACAGATGGTCTTTCGAGGAAGAGCTCGCGCGATAGTATGTATCACCAGAATTCTTTGCTTTCCCCTTCCTGCTTAGCAGAGAAAGAGAAAAATGAAAAAAGAGAGAACGGAGACAAAGACAGAGAGACAGGGATTTTATAAACAATATAGAACTACATAATAAATAGTACCCAAGTCCCTTCTGGCCCTAAGAACCAAAATCTTGGGTTCCACCATAATATTCCCCATAAACAGAGGTATGGAAAGTTAAATTCTTCTCCTTTACTGAAGGGAAACCCTTCATAAGCCTAATGAACTTATTGAGGAACTCAGCAAAATCTCAATGTCACATATTCTTTAAGAATACACTCCAAAGCAATGTGTGGTAGCTTGTGCCCATAACTACCTCTCAGGAGGCTAAGGTAGGAGGATCCTTTTCGTCTGAGGACAACTTGGACTTCGTAGTGAATACTAGCATGGGCCGCAGAATGAGACAGTCTACCATGGTGCTGACCCTAGGAGATATAGGTCTCCTGGTTCCATTGGCTCTGATTACTGGATCCCAAAGCACTGCATACCACTTCATACAGAATGAGATCACAGAAAACCGTATCTTTAGAACCAACCCAAAAATATCACAGATTTATACATGACATGTCGCCAGACTTCAGCAGCAGTAACTGCAGCTGTATGAACTGCAAATCTTTCCATGCCATGATTGACCTTTTATGGAAACAGTGACACTCTCTAGAGAAAACTGCTACTCTAATAGATGTAATTCAACCACTTAAAGGAGTACAGTCTCCCAGGCAAGGTAGTACACACTTGTAACCTCAGCACTCCGAAGGCAGAGGCAGGAGGATCACCATGAATTTGAGGACAGCCTTGGTTATACAGCAAGAACCTGTCTCAAAACAAAGAAACAAACAGGTGTACAATCCAACGGTTTTTACTATGTCTATAGAACCATACAGCCATCACCACAGTCAATTTTAGAACAACTTCATCTCTTCAGAAAGAAACTTCGTAAGCCTGAGTGATCTCTTGCAATTTAGCCCCTGAAAGACACCGAACATGACTGCACCAACATGCCTTCCGTGTTTCCGAAACGGACTGCCAGATTCAGGCATAGCCTCATTCCCTCTTGGAATCATTGTCCTAACATGTTCCCCCTCAGATGCACCCCTGGAATTCTAGGCTCACACCATAAGGAACCTCAGGCAGGCAGTTGTGAAGAGTTGTTCTAATATGGCTCACTTTATGATGGATTCTCCCACCTGAAAACAGACTTATGGACTATCCCCAAATTGTCTCTACGAACACACATAGCAAGAACAAAATTACCTGACCCTCATTTTCACTTCAACAAAAACTTTTTTTCCAAGAAACCCATCTAGGCAGTTAAAGTTAGCTCCAATTTCTATTTGCCACTCCTTTATACTCTGTTCTGAAGAGGAACCTGAATTCAAACCACCTAGAGGAAGATTTACTTAGGTAAATCTGTGTTTCAAATAGATTTAAAGATGCTTTAAAAAATAAGGAATTCACCTACCTTCAGCACAATCTTATAGTTAGGACTGTACTTCATGGAAAACTCCACACACAAAGCTCTAAACTTTCTAAACAGGAAACCAAACTGTAGAAAGGTGAGGTCATTTTCCTTGGTGAAACCAGAACCCCAAATTCCTGCCATTACCCTGCCAGAAGTTCAAAGTGCTGATCATCACACACCACATGTTTTCCATGTGGAGATTCATCTGCTCAATAAAGTGAATTTGAAATTTAAATATATGTGAACATACACACATACACACCCACAAACACATGCACGCATATAAACATTGCAATTTGGTCAAAATGACAAACATGGGGCTGGAGAGATGGCTCAGCAGTTAAGAGCACTGACTGCTCTTGAGGAAGATCCAGGTTCGAGTCCCAGCACTCAACTATCTGTAACTCCAGTTCCAGGGGAATCTAACACCTTCTTCTGATGACTCTGTGGGCAGTGTACGACATGGGTGCACTTACACACATGCAGGAAATACACTCATACACAGAAAATAAAAATAATTTTAAAAATGACAAACATGAAGTAACGTTCTGACAAGACCAACAACAGTGGCACAGAGTTCATAGCCCAGGCCTAAAAACAATCACTTCCACTTTATACTGACTTTCAAGTACTCTAAAACTAACTGTAGCAATGAGTTAGTTTAATCAGTCTAAAACTAATCTAGCAATGAGATGACTTGCTAGAAAACTAAATTCACCAGACCATCTAAAGCATTCACAATAACAGGTAAACACTGAGAAAAATAACGCAGTCTTCAAAGAAAGGCGAGTTTATTCATGAGGTAAAAACTTCATTAGTATTAAAACCTTTCCAACCAGGAAATGTATATTCATTCCACTCTGTGCCCTTCAGTCCTTGACACTTTTTGCTTCTTTACTCCCCACCTGGACCATAAGGAATTACAGAACAACGCAAGCGGCTGGGGCTCTGATCCAAGCTTCTTCTGATACCTTTCCAGATGGCACCCGGGGTTACCGTCAGGGATTTCTCACACTGGAAAAGCACTTTAGATGTTTGTTATATAAGAGGGCTCCTCTCCTCCACAGGCACTAAGTTCAGAAAGCCACTGCTATCTGTGCTTGAAGCACTCTTCCTGTTCTTTGGATAGAACTGTCCCACATACCTGGGAAATAAAAGTTAATGTTCATTAGCCAACATATGCTGCAGCCACTGGGAATGGTAGTGAAGTTACAAGCTATTGAATTCAGTGCAACAGAATGAGATAATTACCCAAGGCCCCAACACTAGGAAGCTCCAAGGATTCATATTTTTAAAACATTTTATTTATTATTTTTATTTTACACACATGAGTGTACTGTGCCCTGTCGTGAAATGCCAGTGCGGTCAGAAGAGGGTATCGAATCCCCTGGAACTGGAGTCAAGGAAGGTTGTTAGCCACTATGTGGGTGGTGGGAATCGAACCGTAGTCCTCTGCAAGAACAGTCAGTGCTCCTAACCACTGAGCCATCTCTGTAGCCCCATAGTACTCATATTTTAAAGACTTGGGAAAGAAGAAGAAAAAGAAGAAGAAGAAGAAGAAGAAGAAGAAGAAGAAGAAGAAGAAGAAGAAGAATAAGAAGAAGAAGAAGAAGAAGAAGAAGAGGAGGAGGAGGAGGAGGAGGAGGAGGAGGAGGAGGAGGAGGAAGAGGAAGAGGAGGAGGAGGAGGAGGAGGAAGAGGAGGAGGAGGAGGAGGAGGAGGAAGAAGAGTTATTCAGAGGTCAATGCTTAAAGCACATTATCCAGCTTTCAGACTTTCGGGATGTTTTCTTGCAGAGTTTTGTTCAACTAACTACAAGATTTAAAAATAAAGTAGTTCTAAGCGCTGCGGTTGAGCAATCAATTGGATCTCAGCTTCACAAATTAGTGGGAAATCTATGAGCCGTTGCCTCCTTCCAGGGCCAAGGCAGGCTCCGCTTTGGATGACTGAACTCTCAAAAGGTAACAGGAATGAGCTACTGCTGCAGTTTGCATTTCCTGCTGTGACTAGAAAAATAAAGTACTGAGAACATTGCTTTCTATCATACCATGAAGCTTCAGCAAAAGCTTTTCTTCTATATTTGTTTTCCCTCTTTGAGGGACATACTCTATGAGAAATGAAACATCTAAATTTAGATGTTGGCCCTTAAAAGTGTTCATGTCTGGCAAAGTGGGCAGTTGTTTACAGATCCTAAGCTTTAATTAATCATAAACTTTTGGACAACACTGATTCTATTTTATGAGAAGAAAAACCAGTACATAAACATCTAGCTTCCAATTCTCAAGAGCATATTTAAAGCTATCGTGACGCTAGACAGAGTGGCTATTAGATGGCTGGGGCAGGAGAACTATAAGCGTGAGAATAGCCTGGGCTACACAGTGGCGATATACTGCCTCAACAACAAAACAAGAACAAACACCAAAAGGCAAAACAAATTATCACAGTAGATTGGAAAATTGAATTACAAAAGAAAAACAGGCCTTTGTTTTTATATTTGTGAAGGAGACAAGAGTTATTATTCGGTCCTTTGCAAAACCAACAGGAATTATTTAAAAACAAAAGCAAACAACTGCATTTGAAGAATCAGACCCAGGGATTGCTTCAGGTTCTTCTAGAACTTTGGTGTCAGGACATGAGGCAGGGGCAAGCAGGGACAGAGTCCTAATGACCGGGTGTGCTCCTATGCTCCGTATCCCATTTCCACATGCATACGGTGTCTGCTTACCTGCCTTCAGCCTGCTTCTTCCATCAGCTCAAGAAAGGAAGAGTTTTATTTTCTGCTAAGACTGAACACTCTAATCTCCAAAGGCAGATGCACCACAGAAACAGAAATGGGCTTATTACTTTTTTAAAGGAAATACTCCCTCTAGGTAGATTCTTAAAAAACTACTCAACAGCATAGAATCCTAGGCATGCTTTAATTATTCCATTTTGAAAATGTACTATATTCTTCATTAATAATTGAACATGAAGAAAGAAAAATGTTTGCAATTTGGTTTGGATAACTGTTGTATTTGCCACATGGGTCTAATTAAAATTGATTGGACCGCATAGAACCTTGTGTTTTAACTCTGCTATTCAATGAACAATAACAAGAAAAGAAAAATCTGAGATTGTCACTCTTCCTGTGACTTAGATACATTGTAGTAGGCTGCCCACAGTGAAGAAAAAGTCAAAACGACTCAACGTATGGCAGTATAGTTTTGTAGTTGTAAGTATGAGCTCTGGGCCAGATTGCCAAGGTCAAAATTGCTGATCTGCCATTTATTAGTTGTGTGACCTTGGGAAAACAGATGAACTTCATGGGATACCTTGTCTGTATAATAAAAGATAAAGAGAGGGCTCAAAAGGCTTGTTGGAACAACTGAGATTGACAAAGCCTGGTATATTGAGCCATGCTCAATAAAGTCCAACTATTCTGTTCTCTTACATTCTAAGCCCCTTCTTGTTTCTTGTACCTAAGGAACAAAAATTTAAAAACTTCTAATTACATAGCTTTACTGTCTTGCCACTTCTACCCCCTCCAGTGTGAAAGTTAACATTTTCAAGAAAACAAATGGAGTTAGATTTCAGTTTACTTTTAGCCATGAATGGCAGCTGACTCCCAACTTTTCAAGCCTAGAATAATAATTAAAAACTAAAGGGCTGGACAAATGACTCAGCAGTTGGGAGCACTGGCTGCTCTTGCAGAGGACTTGGGTTTGGTTCCCAACAACAGCTAACAACCATCCAGGACTCCAGTTCCAGTTCTCCAGAAAAGCAGGCATGTCTGTAGCCCAGTTGATAAGCACTGCCCTGGGGGATCCCAGACCTGTGCGTCGTGTGCAACTTTTACTCACAAGAAAATATCAGATGTGTCTGTATCATCAAGGAGACTTTTGACTTGCAAACTGACTAACAAGACATGAAAAGATTTGCTGAAATCAAAAATTATACCTCAAAAAAACATGTGGAAAGTAGAGGAACAACGGGCTCACAGAGTCCACTGGGCTGTAAGGACATGGACAGTGGTGTGGGAAAACATAACAACTACACTGAAGAACGGAAGTTGGGAGACACATGAGGTGACAGTAATTTGAGGTGAGTGCTGTCCAGGTGTGTAATATATGACACTGAGTATGCAGTAAAATATTCACTAGGCAGTAATACAAACAGTCTGCTATGGGGTATTGTTGCTCAGTGGCTAAAGGGATTGCTGCCGCACAAGCCTAAGAGCCTGAGTTTGAATCCCCAGAACTACCTTAAAGCCAGTCACACAATAGTGCAAGCATCTGTAATCCCAGAGTCTCCCTTCAGAAAGATGGAGGCAGAGACTGGAGAACCTCCCAAAGCTCCTAGGCTAATGGTTTGGCTTAGCCAGAGGTGAAAAGATCCTGTCTCAATCAAGGTACAAAGGTGACTGACATCCAAAGTTATTCATACACACACACACACACACACACACACACACGGGGGTGGAGGGGAGAGAGAGAGAGAGTCATACATCACATACACACATGCATATACACATTAATCCACTAATATCATCACTGATAGCTTAGTGAATTATATAATAGATATAAAGAAGTATTTCTGGGTGGTTTGTTTTGTTTTGTTTGAGACAAAGTCTCCCTGCAGCCCCAGCTGGCATGGAATTCACTATATAGACCAGGCTGGCCTAGATCTCAAATGTATCTGCCTGCTTCTGCCTTCCAAGTGCTGAGATCAAAAGGCATGCCCCACCATGACCAGCTTATTTCTGGGTTTATATATTTACCATCCATGCAGAAATATCTGCAATGTCATAATTTTTATTGACCAGAAATCTTGGAAAATAAATGACATTTATTTGTGGTAGTTGTTAAGAAACAAAAGTAAGGACTCTTTCCTGTCTCATGGGTGGCATAGTTTGGGTAGGACTTTTTGACTGACATTCAAGGGAGAGAGAATGTGAAATGTGAGCAGACTGTCAAAGTGGACAAAACCACACATGTCAAACTGTGACCCTGTGTGTCTTCATGAAAGCCTATGTGAAGTCCCTGTGAACGCTGGTGTGGGAGAAACGCTGAATTCAGAATCTGTGAGAGAAGCAGAAACAGTCTTTAGGGGATAGAGGCGAGGAGGCAGAGGACCCGAGGGATGTAAGACACAAGAACATATAGAATCACCAGAAGCTCTGGTGATGCAGAAGGCATACAACACTGGCTGCTTGGTATGTGAATACATACCAAGATGAAAGGCCAACAGTGTGAGGTAAGGATGCGTATTCAGAGATCAAAGAGTCCATGGAACCCAGAATTCATGATCACTGACTCAGAGTACTTCCTAAGGACTTAACTTCCTTACCCCTAGGGGGACACCAGAGAACAGGAGCACTTTCAAGAAAGTTTAGTTCTGACTCTCTCGGAATTAACCAACAGCAGGTTAAATGGACCAGGGTGTTTCCAGGTCTTGGATCGCTGCAGGCAGGTTGGCAGTGGGTGGCTAAACTCTCCAATTTGAAGCTGACCTGTCAGTTGATTCCAGGCAGGTCATCTGCTTGCTCACATTCAACACTTGTTCTCTCTGCTCATGAATGCTTCCAAAATTCTCTCCTATTTTGGATGT
Source organism: Eospalax fontanierii (assembly GCA_035773235.1). Lineage (NCBI taxonomy): Eukaryota > Metazoa > Chordata > Mammalia > Rodentia > Spalacidae > Eospalax > Eospalax fontanierii. The sequence continues at coordinate 16,709,725 of CM069536.1, read as the reverse complement.
TTGTGGCTATAGATCACTCAGAGATCTCCCAAGCAAACGCTGGGCTTTGTGTAACAATACAATTACATACAGCTTCTACTTAGCATATCTGGAAAACATTTGGACTGAGGTCTGTGTGAATGTATGTTTCCTGAAAGTAGCTGTGCCTTCAACTGAACCTTCTGCAAGACTGATTAACTGATTAAAATTCAACAATTGTGGAGAGTTTGGAATGTTGCCGGTCCACAGCCAAATGACCTCGGGCCACCTTTAGCCCTCTTACTAGCCATTTACTGACCTCTCCATGCCTGACCTGACATCTTTATGACCATTACGTAAATCATTTGGAATGTACAAATAGAGCAATGGTTTTCCTTTCGAATATACAAATAGAGTACTAGTTTTCCAACCAACCCAAAAGCTAACAATCCTGTCAGATAGTACCTGAGGCCTATAACAGAGTCCCCTCTACTTTGCTTTGACCTACCTACTGAATGTCTCCATTAATGCATCTGGAAAGTGTCTTGATTTATGACTTTCTTTGTTTTATTATTGTAAATGTTTCACAAAACTTTCCCTTTGGAGCATGGAATTTGGGGTAACCAAATCTGTGTTGCCAGGTCCTAGTCACTCACATTTGACTCTAGAATAAATGATCCCGTGTCAGCTCTGAGGTGAGAGTGGTGTTTGTGTCAACAGTTACATGTCTTCTTTTCTGTTCTGTCATCACTGCACTATATTATTTCAATATTTCCCACCCTTCCTGCAATAGAAACATGACTCCCAGAAATTCTGGATGCATTTCAGACCCCAGACATTTCCTGTAGTTTCTGACCTCTCTGCCATTCCTTACACAGCTAAGTACTGAGAATGAGCACACACCAAAGCCTAGGCAGCATGTACTGGAACCTCAGAACTCCTTTAAGGCCTGGAAGGGATCTCTATCTCTTTGCTAGAAGGTCTCAAAGAAAGGGCCTTTGATAATATGTAGGCAATAATTGTCCAAGACTTGCAAGCTCTCCTGTTTTCTAAGGTACCGGCAGAGTTTGCTAAGAAGTACCAGATGTAGGAGTAATCAGGAAGTAATGTCACAAAATACCAGTTTGCCAAAATGTATACTTGAGGCTATTCATTGGCATCATCTCTCCCAATATACACACCGGGCTCTTTCCTTCTGTATTTCCACACTCATCCATGGGGTAACTCTTCAGTGTCATGCACCTTGATAGAGCAGAAAAATCCTGGTTCTAGACTCCAGAGTGCTGAATGCTGGTTCTCATCTGCCAATGTAAATCGCTTGGCTTGGGTGCAGATACAAAGCTCTACCGGCTTCAGTGATCTTCCATGCAACCTTCCAGAGATGGTTCTAGCCTAAAAGGTAAGGACTTAAGCTAAAAAAACATTTGACTGTAGGACCTTCCTGATCAGCCATAAGGGCCTGTAAAGCATCTACCGTAAATTAACACCCTGCTCAAGACAGGCACTCTTCTTGTCAAGCTTTATCTCAACCAAACTTTCAAAAGTTCTTAAGAAAACTAGAGTTGCTTGGCTGTGTTGAACTCAGCCACCTTCCGTTTTATTGAGCCCAAGAACCAAAAGTGGCCTCACCTCTCTAGTTTTCAGACTTTAAAATATTTAGTGAAGATGTCCACAAAACACAGAAGAATGAACAGCAAGAAGACGTGTGACCAGAATTAACTGAGCATCGTGTTTAGGGAAAATGTTAAGAACAAAGATGGTGATCTAGTTATCTGGGGAGCTAGAAAAAACTATTATAAGGGTAAAACAGTATAAAAAAGTGGAATTCAGGGAGATGCAATGTTCATCAACAACTCTTTGCTTTGCTTCTTAGAGAAAACTGAAGGAATCCTTAAAAAGCTGAAACCCCAGGAAGGAAAACCCAGTCTCAGGACTCTTGAACACCCCAGAGGCTATAGAAAGTTGTCAGATTATTAAGCCTCAAGTTGGTTGGAGAAGTGATTCTTATCTTAGGAATAGCTTGTGGAAAAAAAAGAAAAAAAAACATAAGGTATCTGACAACCTTAACAAGCTACGACTCCAGTAAGGAGGAGGCAGCGAATCACACAAACGGCAAGTGCGAGGGAACTGGAGACGACAGCACGATCCAGCATCCGGGCTTTTTGTTTCTGTATTTCCACACTCATCCATGGGGTAACTCTTCAGTGTCATGCACCTTGATAGAGCAGAAAAATCCTGGTTCTAGACTCCAGAGTGCTGAATGCTGGTTCTCATCTGCCAATGTAAATCGCTTGGCTTGGGTGCAGATACAAACCTATACAACCTTTAAAAACAAGTTATTAAAGGATGAGATAATGGACACGAAGAAAAAAGCGGAGGTTACTAAGCTAGAGAAAAACAAAGCAAAATCTGGGGTGGATATACAGGCTCCTTGAGGAAGAGTAAGGGGAGATCTCTAAAGAAAGCCCAGTGGGAGCTGAAGAGATGGCCCAGCAGTTAAGGGCACTGACTGCTCTTGTAGAGGAGCACGGTTCAGTTCCCAGCATCCACATGGTGTCTAACAACCATCTGTACCTCCAGTTCCAGGAGGTTTGACACTCTCTTCTGGCCTCCACAGGCACTGCACAACGCAGGTGCACTTACATATATGCAGGTAATAACGCTCATACACATAAAATAAATCCACCTGCCTCTGCCTCCCGAGTGCTGGGATTAAAGGCTTGTGGCACCATACCCGGATAATGAAACCATTTTTTTTAACAACACAGTGGTGGCTGGAGAGAAGGCGCAGCAGTTAAGAGCACTTGCTATTCTTGTAGAAGACCTGGGATCCGTTCCCAGCACCTACATGGTGGCTCACAACCTTCTATAATTCCGGTTCCAGGGGACCTGACACTCTCTTCTGGCCTCCATGACCACTGGACAATGGGTGCACTCACATTCATGCAGGTAAAATACTCATACACATAAAATTAAAATAAATTCTTTAAAAAAAAAAAAAAAAGCAGAGTGAATTGCCTGATTGGCATCCAACATTTCATTTGTGGCAGACATCGTAAGTGCTGAGTGACACCTGACGTCTTCTTCCTCATCATTCTCGTCCTGAACACATAGGCCCTTCTGCCTTGGGCTTTGTTACTCACTAAAATAACAGAACCATGTCCAAAAGACTACATGCTCAGGAATTATTTTTAGTTGCTCTTGACAGAGTTTTGCACCTTGATTACTTTGTGGGGATTTTTATCACAATCTTCAGATGTTTTGAGATCATCAGATTTAGTATCATATAAGGCCCAAGTTGGGTTTTTGTTGTTGTTATTGTTGTTGTTTCAAACTCCTTTCAGGAATAAGGAATGCTGGCTCGGGTGCTTTGCCATTCAGCGGAGTAATTTTGAGCTCAGATGACTTCATATAAACTACAGAGTGGTGGGCTTGCTTGGCTCTCGTTACTGGCAGCCTGATACACTTCCCACATGACAACAGATGCCTCCAGCATAGCCTCCTGCTTACTCTCCTTTCAAAGCCCATCATCACAGTGAGAGCCACACAGGATTCAGTTAAACTTAGCCTGTTTCTGAAGTTCTGATTGCACTGTCAGCCATCTTCAGAAGCAATATGACCATGTAGGGCAAAAACAAGCAGCAAATGATCCAAGCAATGGAAGAGTCCATGAATTCAAGATAATGTACTGTTTCCTTTAGCAACATAAAGTGATTAAAGACACATTTTAAAATATTACTCCTAGTACATGTATCAAAACAGACAGGTGGGATTAAAACCATTTACATGTATTCTCTCAAGTGAATTTCCACTGAAAACAAAACAAAGAGGGTCTAGAGGAAATGGACAATCTGTTCTTAATGAATAACTTCATTGGAACCCTGTTCAAAATCTTCCTGTCCTCCCCATCCTGCCAGTCAGCATGGGCGACCTCAGTCCAAACCCGCTGACATTGCTTTCTAGTCATATTGCCTTCCATCCAACAACTCTCTCCCCCATCCACCTGAGCCACTCACAACCCAAACATCCTCTGTCGATGACCAGGCCCTAGCTTCAGCTGCCTTCTCAACACTCCCCTCACTGTAAGCAACAATTTTGGCCTCCTCAGCTTCCTTTCTAAAGGCTCTCTTTATCAGTACATTTTCCATAACATTTACCAAATGTTTGGAAGTTACTGTGTTTACTTTCCGCCCAATCCCAGTATAAGCTGATGTCTACTGCAGCTCTTTCTGTGTCTATAACTATAGAAAGTCACTCACAGATAGGGAGTGTTACTCAATATGCATGAATACCAACTGCAAATACCTCAGCAATGCCGGCCAGCCCCACCACCATCAGACCTCTAGTCCTCTGACACCCACACAGCCTCCACTCCCTGTCATGACGCTGCCTAAAAAGGAAGCCCTCTCACAGAGTAACGTACTGTCATCAGGCTAATGTTCATCAACACCCACCTTCAGTTTCTTCCTTCCTGTTGGGCTCTGCTCCTTCTCCGGATTTAAGGCCAACAACTCCATTTAGGTTTGAGCTTCCACTCCATCCTGCTTTCTCTGGCTCATGTTATCTTATCCTTTGCTTCTTATTTTATTGAACTTGTCAGCCATATCTTTCCAATCAGTACAAATCCTGCACTGAAATGCTCTTAGTCAGCCCCAAATGTCCCTACCTACTGCCATGACCACACGGCCGATTCAAGAGTGGGCTGTAATCTAAGTTGGCCCAAATGGAGAATCTTGAGGCAATGGAGAAGCTACAGAGAGACTTTCTTATTTTCTGCATAAAACTGGCAGAATGTACTGGAAGTCCGGCATCAGCTTGCCACTTCAGGGCAGATGGAACTTACCTGTGAAGGGACAACGAGGAGAGGAATACTTGCTGATCATGCTGCTTAAACCCTGCGAGGAGCTTCAGTTCTAGACTTTTCTGTTAAGCCAGCCAATAAATTCTCCTTTTGGTTTAACGAGTTTGAACCAGGAGTTCTTTTACTTGCATAAGAAAGACTTTTAATTAACTCAGTTGCCAGGATTTAAAACTTGTGACTTTTCATATATGAGTTTTGGCCTTCACCAAGCAACTGTTGTTCTAATAGGAATATTGTCTCCACTTTATTATAGATTTCACCACCCTCTGCTGTCACCCTACCGTGGGCTAGCTATTTCATTTGGAAGCAGACACAGAACTTTGTCTAAAGTACAAGGGCTGAATTTCTCAAACACTGGGGCTGGAGAGATGGCTCAGTGTTTAGCACCCTAATTCAATTCCCAGAACCCACATGGCAGCTAACTTCAGGTCCAGGGGATCTGACATCTACTTCTGACCTCCAAGGGCACTGTACAAAATAGGTGCACTATACACATGAAATATACTCATAAACATACAATGAAAATAATAAACAAAATATTCAAAAGAAAAGAACTCAAAAAATTATAATAATTTGATGCTAACAAAAGGAAAAACACATTCTGGGCAGGCAAAAAGCCATAAATATACACTGTAGCAACTCATTCAAATATTTTTAAAACATTCCATGGGCCGAATTAAACAGGTTTGCTGGCTGAAGGTGGCTTGTCAACCCTCCACTTCTAATGTTCCTCGTTTCCTAGGTGATATCATCCGACACGGAGCCTTTCACCTAACATCTCTACACCAAAAATGTCGCATTTTCATTTCTGAGTCACAGGCTCAACTACCTACTCAACATCTTTACTTGGATGCCTCAAACTCATCTCAGATATAATTGGTCCAAAATAAAATCCATGATCTTCTCACCACCCCTACCTGATCTCCCACCCGAAAAACGGCCTTCCTCGGAACTCTTGCTGAGAGAAGAAAGAAGGAAAAACAACTTGTTATTTGACATCAAATTCTCCCTGGAAAAGCAGTTTTAAATAGGGAGTCATAATACAGTCTAAACCTGAATGCTGAGACTAGGAACATCCCCAGAGCATTTAAAGACCCTGAACAAGGACGATTTGAAAACTTTATGGTTTTAAAAATAGTTTTATTAATTTGTCAAGAACTTCATGCTTGCATTTTTATCCTGTTCCCCTTCATTGCCTTTCTCTGCTCCACCCTCGCCTCTCCATTCACCCAATTTTCTTTTTTGTAATTGTATTTTCGTGATTAGTAGTTTTATGGTATTCGGATCCCGTCCCTAATCCGTATCTCCCTCTTCCTCCTCTGCCAACTTACTTCTAAGATACACAGAAATGAAATTTTACTCTAACAAATACAAAAGGGAAGAAGATCAAGGGGTGTACAAATGTGTTTTTCCATAACTGTGTATTAGGACAACTATAGCTTTCTAATCAACACATTACCTGATCTGATCCTGATAAGAGCTTAAAGCTGAGGAATCACTGACTGTGTAATGCATGGTTATTTTATGCACCACAGTATTAAGGGAAGAGCCAACACAAATTAAACTATCACATACAAAGGACCTGATACACCACATCTTATTTTCAGATATGTTAAAATATAAAATAAGCTAAAAATAGATTTTAGAGTCTATGAAAAACATTATCAGAAGTCCCCTTTCACAGATGAGGAACTAGAGGCCCAGGGGTTTACCCACAGTTAAATAAAATGGAGAATGGACTTGACTCTACAGGATCTTTTTCCTCATCTATCTCCTCACATCCAGCTCCTAGGTCTGTAGCGTACCCTCTGTATCCAAGAGGCTTTCCTTTCAAACAAGTGGAAAAGTTAAAAACTGAATTGGTCAACAAATGCCTTTAAACTGACATAGATTCTAAGATAGATTAATCTAGAATTTGACCTTCCTTCAACTCTCAGACAGCCTAAGAATAGTGCGGGTTATAAACACTATACCAGGTGGGTCAGAAAGCAGTTACGGGGTTGGAGAGATGGCTCATCAGGTAAGAGCACTGGCTGCTCTTCCAGAGGACCCGGGTTGGATTCCCAGCACCCACATGGTGGCTATCTGTTACTCCAGTTCCAGGGGCATCCGACACTCTCTTCTGACCTCCATGGGCATGGGAGGACATAGGTGCACTTACATACATGCAGGCAATGCATCCATACACAAAAAATAAAAATAATACTTAAAAAATATTTTTAAAGAGGAAAACAATTATGACATTCCTTTCACTGCTAACTAAGGGAACAGGTTAACAGAAAAACTTGCACTTAACTATTTTAAATGTGATTCCAAGATGATGTTTACTTATGAAATATTACTGTTGGGCCCCTGGTCAAGCTGAAATTTCTTCTGCAATAAAACTAAGTCCAAAATTAAAATAAAATAAAATAAAATAAAACTAAGTTCATTTAATGATATTTTTTGTTTCAAAAATATCCATTTGGAAAGTTGTCAGTTTAGACTTAATTATGCACAAACCAATGCAAAGCAAATGTTTGAACCTAATGGTCTTTGTCAGTCTGTGAAGTCAGAGGATTCTTCTAAACTGTGAACTTAACCACTTCACTCAGAGGCTTAACGTCTCCTTATTGCTAAAGGATAAATGGCAGCTGTTTAGTCTGGTAGACCCAGGCCTGCAGAAACTAGGTTTAAAATGCAACATTCATTAAAAAGAAAATTTGTTGCAAAAGCCAAGAAATTTATTGTGCTGATTCGTGACAAGATTTGTGACAAGATTCTTTTTACATCAATCTAATTGGTTCACATTTTGGACTCCACACAGCACCTAGAGCAGCCTTCTGGACACAGAAGTTGAGCACGAAGTATGGATGAGATGCATAATAGTGAAAAGGAAAATAACATTCCTTATTTCTTTTTTGCAAAATTTCTTTTTTCCTAGCCTGGTGCTAGGTCTGGAGAAGCTGCAAGCTATCAAATTTCTCTCTCTCTCTGTGTGTGTGTGTGTGTGTGTGTGTGTGTGTGTGTGTGTGTGTGCATGCCTACTCTGTGCCCGGCTTTGTATCAAAGGCGTATTAAATTGACTAGTCTAAGGTTTTAAGGAGTTGACAGTCTAACCAATGGGTACAAACTTAAAAAAAAACATGCAGGTGGTAGATTACCTTTAAGTATTCTTAGCAACTTATTAAGTGTTTTAGCATCATTCCCAAAGACTGTTGGGGGAAGAAGTATACAGGCAGCTGCTAGCTGTGACCTTGGGCAAATCGGGTCTCACAAGCGGCTCTTCCCTTACTGCCTACCTTTCAGGGCTACTGAAACAGAAAAATCAATCACAAATCTCAAAGTGCTATACAAAGCTAGGTCTCTGAGATACTAGTAAAGACCTCTGCTGCACAGAATACTGCTCTGGCTTTCCTTGGGGATTCCTTATGATGCAGTCAGAGGATTCTTCTAAACTGTGAACTTAACCACTTCACTTGGAGGCTTAACGTCTCCTTATTGCTAAAGGATAAATGGCACCTGTTTAGTCTGGTAGACCCAGGCCTGCAGAAACTAGGTAGGTCCTGTGTATCCTTATCTCTAGTTTCACTTTTCAAAGATAGCAAACATACACTTGTCCCCCAATCATGTTCTCTTCCACAACCCTGGCCCCTGCATTTATGATGTGGTTTCCAAGCATGAATAGTCTATTAAACTCCAGACTCCATTAAAGCACCTTCTATTTTATCTTATGACGCTGAGTTTCTGCAGAGCATGAAAAGGTAAGGCTTTATTCTTATCAGAAGTCTCCATACTTAGTACAAGGTCCAATCTAAGACAGCTCAGTAAATGTTTGCTGAGGGACAAGTCAGTTGATGAGGGACAAGGGAGATTCTTATTTGCAAATTATAAAACAATGGACTGAAGTAGAAGGCTGTCAAATGAAACTTCATATGAAAAGGTTTCTTTTAGAGCCAAGAAACCTGCACATACATTCCTTTCTGAAAACGAGCGCTGCGCCATATTACTAGGAAGAGGAAAGAGGAGGAATAACCTGTTTCAGTGAGTCCTAATACCTGGGAACCCATTTTGTGCTTACCCAAGAATCTAAGAATTTTTATTTTGGAGATAGAGAAAAATGCTGTCTTGGGTCTTTATGACAGGCATTGCTTGATTCTATCACACACTAGAGGCCCATAACATTAATAGCTGTCTACCATTTACCTCCAGAACCCTTTTGCTTGTGACACAGGGAGCTGAGTACTTTGAAAACTTTGGCTAATCCTCACATTAATCACAATCTGTCTTATAACATTATCATCCCATTTTACACATAAGATGTGATCTTCCAACAAAGTTCCCCGGTGACTATGATGTCACCTCTTGTCAATTATTTAGTGTCTGCTTTGAAAAAGGATGGCATGTCTCGTGCTCATTCTCCATCACACTCAATTCTATCCTCTGCTATCTAGCTTTCTTAGGAATCATGTATCTTTTGTCTCTGCTAAAAATGTGTTCTGTCTCCTTTGGTGGGCCCCACCCTCACCCTCCCATTCACGCATCTGCTTTTAAGTACCCAAGATGTGGCAGGCACTGGGTTGAAGATAACATGTGCACACTACAGTCTCATTCTTCAAGCTTTCAATCTAGACATGTAAGCAAATTATCATACTTTTGGATAAGTTATGTAGTACAGGAATAATACGGATCAACTCTGCCTTGAGTGGAAGTGCGAGGCTCACAAAGGACTTTAAAGAGGTTGTGAACCTTCGACTAGATCTGAAGATGGACGCAAGTCGGATGATGAGGAGTACTTCAAGGACATCTGAGCAGTATCAAGTGGCCATTGAAAGGTAAAGTTGAGAAAGAGGGAGGCCAATTGACTGAAGAAGCAGAAGTGAAGAACCCCAGTCTCCACAGTCTGCCGCATCTGTCTGATCACAGCCCTCAGGACAGCGCCCAGCACCACAGGAGGGAAAAGGCAGGACCTGGGCCAGTCAAGTGGATGATGAGGGCATACGAGAGCCTGACCCCTTCTTCCTAACACAACTTATAACTGTCCTCTTTTAAAAATATTTTTTATTTATTATTTTTATTTTATGTGTATGAGTGTATTGCCTGCAAGTGCGCAAGTGCACCCCGTGTCATGCAGTGCCCAGGGAGGTCAGAAGGAGTCCGATCCCCTGGAACTGGAGTTACAGATGGTTGTTAGCCTCCATACGGGTGCTGACAATCAAGCCCGGCTCTTCTGCAAGAGCGGTCAGTGCTCCTGACCACTGAACCACCTCTCCACTCCCACAACTGTCCTCTTTCCAGCTTAGTCTTAGTACAAGCCCTGCAAACTTCCAAACCTTGTCTCTTGTCTTTTTATGAGACAAATATCTGCCAAATCAATTGTGGCTTTATGACCTGAAGTTGAGGACAAGACATTGTTCATGCAAGAGTTCATCCTGAGGGGCAGCACAGAAAACAAAATGCTTGCTGAGCAGAGCAGGGGAAACAGAAGAGATGATTCTAAACAGACAGCTTTTAAAGAGACAGAGCTGGACCACAGATCATATTACCTATAGCTTTAGTATCTACTGAGACATCCGGGCATAACAAGAAATGACAGAATCATTGGGTTCTCATTCCACCTCTGGGACATGTAGAGCTAAAATCCTCATGCTTTCTGAGATTGCTGTGGTCTTGCTATGCTATCTGAGATTGCATCTGACTCACGTATTCCCGTCTCTTCTTTAAACAAAGAGCAACATTCTCTAAGTATATAGCACTTTTTACTTTTAATAAAGGTTTAAAATCAACTATTATAATAATATCCTGTCATCCTATATGATGGTCTGAAACATCCTGATTTTTTACACAAACTCAGAGTGACAAGCTACAAGTAGAAGTTATTCTTCATTAAAGACCAAAGAAACAGATAGAAGACCCTACAATTCAAAGGCATGCATTCAATTTCCTTGTATTGTGAATTTTGTCAGGTCAGTCAGAAAATCTTGGACACTTCAAATTATTTTTTCATACATACATTTAAGATTGCCAAATTCAATAAGTTATTTATAGAGCTACAAATCTCCTCCCTTTCTCCTCTTCTGCCTCCTCCTCCTCCTTCTCTCTTTTTCCTATTCTTCTTTTCTCTTGAGAGAGGGTCTCACTGTATAGCTCGGACTAGTTTTGATTCCCTATGAAGATCAAGCTAGCCTCCAAATCACAGAGATCTCCTGCCTCCCGGGTCCTGAGTTTAAAGGAATGTACCACCATGCCCATGGAATGAATCTTTATATTGATTTTATAGCAAGATAAAGTCATTGCTTGGTTCTATAGTTATGCAGAACTCAGTAAAGCTTTGTTCACTAAAAATAAAGGTAACAATGTCTCAGAGAGAATGACTGTCACTGAAAAATCAAAATTTTAAAATAAAGAATGAAGAAATATTATAAGTTCTAAAAACTCACAATCAGCTGAGAAATCAAAATATTGCAATTAAGAGTCCTGAGATCATATTGATTTGTGGTAGAAGTATACAGCTGTGTTTCCTTTGCTGTAAAATAAGAGCTCTATAGAAAGATGGAAGAGGGGAGAGAGAGAGGACTAAAGAACTTGATGACATACATAAGGTCTTTTCCTGATAAAATCAATAAATTTTGTAATATACAAAAATAAACCAGAACCATGGTTCTAGCTCACCACGGCCCCATCAACCCTCCTTGGATCTAGACTTCTTCCCACTGCCCCTGCCTGAGACTGCCCTGACTAGTCTCAGTCTCCAGAGTCCCACCCAGATCTCTGCCAATGGGTGACCATCCCCCTGCTTTGGGACCAGCCCGACTCCCACACCTCCACGGTTTACATCTACTTCAATTAGGTAGTTAGAACCAGCCCATTCTGTCCCCAAAGGCTTTCCTTGGGCCTAGGACCCTTTGCCCTGATGAGGAAGGAGCTCTTGACTAGCTGCCTAAGACCATCCAGTTACTCCAATAAAAAAATCAAAAGTGAGAAACTGAAGCACAGACCAACTAACTATTCATACCTGATCAGAAAGCAACCAAGTACATCAACAATAAAAACAACCAAACTTCAACTCACTAAATGCAGGCTATCATTTCATGTCAGACATACAGCCAACACAAGAAATTCATATTCCCAGGTCACAACTCGAAAATACAAATATTATGAAACATCAAGACAATGTGTCCCCAGCAAATCCTACCAGTCCTATAGAAGTATTCTACAATGAGAACTGCCCACAGGAAACCTGGGACACAGAATGTAAAAGAACAATCATAAAAATGATCAAAGAATTCAACAAATTTAAAGAATTCACAAAGAACTCAAAGAAGTTAGGAATTAACTCCTGACTGTAGCTCAAGAAAATACCAATATACAAAGGAGCAACATGGCAAAGACAATTCAGAATCTGAAAAGTGAAATTACAAAAAAGAGAAATACTTAAGAAAAGTTGGGCTGAAATAAAGATGGAACTAAGAAACTCAATAAGCCAATTTGAAAGGACAGGAAAAAAGCTCCCCCAAAGAATGAATTAAATGGAAAACAGAATATCAAGACCGCATGATAAAACTGAAGAATTGGACTGCTCAAGCAAACAATACAAAAAACAAACTAATGGCAGTAATGGCATATGCAGGAAATATGGGACATCATGAAAAGACAAGCTTTACACATCACAGGCATAGAGGAAAGTGGCATTTACCAGATCTTCAATAGGATTATAGAAGAAAATTTTTCTAAATTAAGAAAAGACATATCCATGCAGACACAGGAAGCACACAACACCAAATAGACAGGGCAAGAATGGAACTCCCACCACATTAAAAATACAAGAGGATACCGAAATCTGCAAGAGAAAATCAACAAGTTACATATAAAGGAAAACCCATCAGAATTACAGCTGATTTTTCAATGGAAACTATAAATGCCAGAAGAGCCTGGAGCAAAGTATTCGAAGTTCTAAATGATCATAGATGCCAATCCAGAATACTTTCCCCAGAAAAACTATCTATCATACAAGATGGGGAAATAAAATTCTTCTACAATACAAATAAGCTGAAAGAATTCATGTCCACCAAACTATGTCTACAAAGAAAACTCAAAGCAGTACAAAGCAATGGCCATACCCAAGAGGCTACAGAAAGAAACAAATGAAAGTATAATTAAAGAAACACAAAATAGGACTAAGAACACAAACATAAAATGACAGTAAACAATCCACATCTTTCAATAATTTTCAACATCAATGGCCTCAACACCCAGTAAAAAGCCACAGACTGGCTGAACGGATCAAGAAACAAAAACTGGGAAAAGGGGGCAGAAAGATTGTAAGAACCAAGGTTGGTGCACGAACCTAGGGAAACAGAGTCTTCCAGGCCTCTGGGAACTTGCTCATATGAAGCTGCAGCAATGGAGACGGCCTGCTCAATACCAATGCAAAGTCAATCAGACAGAAACCCAGCACAGAACTGAGGAAATGGGCACCAGGCCCCAACCTTAACTCAGTAACTATTGGCAACTGATTATTGCTGTGTAAGGGAGAGTTGATCTTTAAGGGAGTGCTGGGCCATTAAACTCCAGTAGATGAACTTGCTCTGAGGGACATCTAGGACAAAAGCTTGGCACAAAAGGCCTGAACATATATGGCAGAATGCATGAAATCTGGTGGGGGTGGTATGGAGAGCTGCAGATGGGGGAGGGAGTCTAAATATGATTGAGATATATTCTATGAAATGCACAATAAAAATACACATTAAGAATTTTTAAAAAAAAGAAAATACATCTTTCTGTTGTCTACAAGAAACTCATTTTATCTTCAAGGATAGAGGCACCTCCTTAGAGTGAAAGGATAGGAAAAAAAAAATTAAGCAAATGGCATGAAGCAGGCATTGATATTTTAATATCTGAAAACATAGACTTCACATTAAAAATAATGAGAAGGGATAAAGAAGGTCACTTCACTCTGATCAAGGAACAACAACCGGCCAACAGAACATTGCAATCACTACATATGCACCAAACTCTGGTGCGCATAATTTTATAAAACACTACTACTGGACTTCAAGACACAGATTAACTACAACTCAGTAAGAGTAGGTGACTTCAATACCCCACAGTCTCCAATAGATGGGTCAGTTGAACTAAAAAATAGAGAACCATACAATTACATCGAATTAAATGACATCATACATCAATAGACCCAACAAATATCTATAGAATACTATTCCCAAACACCAAAGAACACACATTATTCTCAGCAGCCCATGGAAGTTTCTCTAAAATAGATCATAGACTAGCACACAAAACAACCCTAAACAAATAGAAACTGAAAAACTTTCAGACTACAACACAATAAAGCATAAAATCAACAGCAAAAGAAGCTCTACTTACTACATGATACATGAAGATGAAACTGTGCTCCTGGATGATGAATAGTGCACGCCTTTAATCCCAGTACTCTGGAGGCAAAGGCAAGTGGATCTCTATGAGATGGAGGCCAGCCAGGTCTACATAGCTAGTTCTAGGCTAGCTGGAGCTATAGGGAGATCCTGTCTCGAAAAACAACAAAAACCAGAAAAGATTCCTACATTTAACTGTCAAGCAATATTTTATTTAGTTCTATATGTTCTAATACACAAAACAAAACAAAACTGAAGAGAGTAACGTACCACCTGCATACTCAGCAGAATAGAGCCGACCCGCAGACATATCACAAGGTCACTCTTGAACTGAAGGAAGAGGAGCACAGCTCCAGAGATGATCACCACACAGAACTGTCCTCTCTCCCTGGCCCTCAGGAAGGCTGGTGGTGAGTCTCCTCATTTTGCTCTCTCCACTGAGGATCAAGTCTATCAAACCATTTGTCCTCAGCACACTGTCAGCTGTGGGACTGGAACTAGCTTTGAGGACCGCATGATCTAAAATCTAATATGATCTCAATAGAAAAGAAACCAGAACAAACCCTTCACTCATCTCTCCCTCAGTCTTCAGACATCAATCAAAACTCATCCGCTCACTCATTTACAGAAGGATAAGTAAGAAATGTATATTTATAAATACAAAAGATAGTATTTTCTAAATAGGGGCAAAAAAGGACATACAGATATTGACCTGTAAACTGTCACAGTGGGGCTTGTGTCCACTAGTGGCCGGGAGGACTGCAGCAAAGGAGGAAGCATAACTAGAGTCCCTTTTAACCAATGCAAAACTTTTCAGGTTCATAAATTTTTCAAATGTCACCCTAGTAGCCACTCAGAAATGTTACTGATTCTCGACTCATCTAACATATAAAAACAGTGGGAATCAGAAAATTGAATTTTGAATGAACAGAAAAACACGGTTTAAGTGCTAAGAGGTTCAAAGTGACCTGGGAATGCTTCGAGAAACTGAAAGCACATCTTTCTATGGCTAAGTACTTTCCAACTAAGTACTTATTCCAACTAAACAAACTGGCATAACGACTGCGGCTCCTCACCAAGCACACCCCTTTCCATAGACACCTGACTCAAAGGCATTTAACAAAAGCAGAGTGCCTACTACCGGTGACACTCTGAGGATTTAAGCTTAAACTAGAAAAGAACCCTGCAACCAAACAGCCTACGGCTTAGTCTCCCAGACTGGCACTATCATCATGCAAGATGAGAGTGTGCACCGAGGAATTCTCTCCAGTGGTCCCACTCTTTTCCACGCCACACTTCCAAGCTATCACCACATCATTGCACCACCTCTTTTCTTTTTTAAATGCAATTTTACTGATTCTTTGAGAATTTCATGTAATTATTTTGATCATACTTAGGCGCCCTCCTCCATCTTCGTCCAGCTCGGCCTCTCGCTACCCTCCCTCACTTCGTGCCCTCTATCATTTCTTTAAACCCTAGAGATTCTCCTTGTGTTGCCCCAATACTCTTGAGGGTGGGTCCATCCTCTGGAGCATTCTCAGTTCTCACTGTTACCATCATGGCTGGGCTATCACTATTCCTTCCTAAACTACTGGAGAATTTTAAAAACAAACCCATCCACATCTTCTCTTAGACCTCAAACAATCCATGTATTCTCTTTATTGCAACAGAAGTGAATCCTGTTTGTCTGATCATTTCAGATCAGGTTAGGAACTGTCTGATGCTTGCAGACTCTTATTTCCCTGGTCCTCAACTCCTGGCCATGGGGGTCTTCTTTACAAGTCCAAAGTCCCTTCCACCATAGGAGCTTGCACATTCTCCTTCTTTTTCACTTCCTACTCATCTTTTGGGGTTCATCTCATCATCACTTCCTTGGGGATGCGGCCCCAACGTCCCTGACTAGGCCATATTCCCTCAAACATGCACCTCTATGGAGCCCTTACAACAGAGGTCATGCGACATTTTTGTGTATAACCTCTCTTTCAGAGGCGCAGTAGAAAGAGAACCTTTGCCTGGTTCTGTTCCCTATGGAAACTGGCCATGCGCAGTGACTACTTTGGTTGAATGGATGAAAACGATAAGGTCAACATAAAACACAATGAAAAATGTGCTCTGAGGAAAATGCAGGTAAGTGTCCCTGCGGGATTTCTAGCCCAGACCTCTTGCCTGGGAAGCTTTTAGGGGCAGGGTTCTCCTCACTCCAACTCAGCACTGCGACCCAACATCCATGTGAGTGCATGGATGGAACCAGAGTCTCAATCTAACCTTCTCATCTCCCAAGCTAGGGCATGAAACAGACGAGAGAAAAAGTGGTGAAACTGCGGACGAGCACATCACTGCACGGCGGCTGCCTTTGCTAAAGGTAGGAGGAGGCACTGGAAGCACCCACAGTCTGACAGAAGCAGTTATGCCAGATAAAACTGCCTCTCCAGAACCTCCTAGAACTTGACAAAATACTGTGTCTTTCTGTGGAAGCCTCTCCAGCATGTAGGTCAGCATCTTTATGTAAAACCAAACATCCTTCCCCTCTTTCAAATGTCAATAGAAGTCTTCAAAACTCTGTTTCTCTTAATATCTACTAAATTTAATTTTTCCACCCCTCACCGAAACTAAGCCTACTTGAAATATAGGAGTTTCTCCAAGTGATATATTTCCTATGGATAAAGGTCTGATCTCTTTTGCTACATAGTTACTCAGGAAGAGCCACAGCTTCTGACCACACACTGCAGTGGCTCACTGCATCTGCATGGTACAGTGGTCCAAGCTTGAATACAGGAGGGGTCACAGTAATGGCTGTGTGAACTTAAGTCCAAAGGACCTTTTTGAGCTTTGGTTTATGATTCTGTAAGATGATACAAATCATACAAATAAGAGAATTGAAAGACTCCATTAAAAAAAAAGAAAATGTCCTTACCAAGCTATGTATATGCAACTGTAAGCTATTAATGCAATCAATATTACACTGAGGAAGATTTAAGTATTGACTGAAGTGAGTTCCTTATCCCCAAACCAAGAGTTTAAAAATTTCTCAACGAATTGCAGACAGCTGTAGTTGTAAGGTAATGCAGCCAATCTACAGGGAGACAGTGTTTACTGTACTCCTGCAGGCACCATCCGTGGGACCTGACCTACATCCTATTACATATCCAGGAACTAGTCGTTATTTACACCCACTCAGAAAATAAGGATGTGGGAGGTCCTTACTACGCCTACTACAATGTATATCTTTTGTTTACTCGGTGTACTGTAAAATTCAAAACACAAAGTACTATTTGCACTTTTTTTTTTCTTTTGGCAGTAGGTAATAGGTGGAGGTGCCCCCTTGCCAGTCCAGATCTGCTGTGTAAAACCTGTATCTATGTATGCAATAATACAATCTGATAGGGAAGTTTAGATAATGATGCCAGGTATTTCCAGCCCCTGGGGACAGGACAGCTGCTTATTAGTAACTCCGGGCTCTTCACACCTGCTCTGGGATCCTTCACAGGAATTAAATGTGACATGAGAACAAAAATCTTACCAGGAGAAGTTTTCACAAGAATATCTTCACTTTTCATTCCTCATATGCCTCATTTTATCCATAGAAAACTATATGAAAAGAAACTAAATAAAATCCTAATTTCTATAGAAAATGTGGTCACCACAACCCACAAGTGGTCCCTGAGAAGCAAGGCTAGGTGAAATTAAATGTGTGACAAATAAGGGGACACCAAACAGTCTTTCTGCTAGATATCTCCAGGGAACTTTGCAGGCTTCGGAGCTACCACTTCCAGCTGGGCAAGCAGGAGGCTCAGAGTTTAAACACTGTGCTGCTCTCAGTGGAGGTGGCAGCCAGGAAGAGCAAGAGCCAGCCTCTTGGATGGTCAAGTGCATTCTCCTGGGCCCTTCCCATCTCAGAGCAGCTGAATGCCTCAAGCTCTGTGTCTATGTGAAAGTAACCAGCCCATAGCATTCTTTTAGCATTAATTTCTGCAAGTTTTCCCGGCACACCAAAGACGTTAACCCACCCGGCCACGGGAAAGAGTAATGAGTGATTTTCTTTGAAAATCAGTAATGAATGAACATTAAAGAACTCAGCAACACTTTGACTCTGTGGTCAGATTTTATACAGAGATCAATCTAGAAAAACACTATTTTCTACAGAGAACATAGCTTCCAACAGTGACATTGTTAATCAACCTGATCTAAAGCAATTTCTGAGTAGTATTTGGCAGTTGGGAAAATAAAAGGAGACAAAGCAAGACCCATAGTCCGGCCTATCAGTTCTGGAGGGTCATTAAAAGGCCCGGAAAAATATTCACAAACAACAGAGCTGCAGTAATCGCTCTGGGAGCATGTCCTGAAGCCAGACCAGCACCAAGAGAATACTTCTCATCATCAGCTGCAGCCGGTAGCAGAAAGTCCCTGTCCAGGGCAGGACAGAGCGCAGACAGCACCTTGACTTTCTGGCTACAAGAGGTTTTGATTATTCCTTTTCACTTGTCAAAGGAAGAGCAGGGGTACGGTTTAGATTTTAGATGCCCCTCAATGTGCTAGGTATTGTGGCACATACCTGGACTTGGGAGGCTGAGGCAGGAGGATTATGAGTTTGAACCCATTCTGGAATGTATAGCAAGACTCTTTCTCAAAAACAGAGGAAGAGCAACAATAACAAAGGCAAAACAAAGCACTTTAAATGTCCCCAAAAGCTTATGTATGAAAGACTAGGTTCCCGTGGACAGGGCTACTCTGGAACAGTGGAAGTTTAGAGGGGTTGGGGCCACTGAAAGGAAGCAGGGTTGCCAGGGGCATGCCCTTGGAGTGAATGGGGACCCTGGCACCTTCCTCTCTCTGTTTTTCTGTATGACCTCCATGAGGTGAGTAGCTTTGTTCCATGACGTCTTCCCCACCATGATACTCTGCCATGCCACAGCATTCGAGCCATCAATAGAAAGAGCAAGAGACACCAAGTCATGCTCCAGCCCTCGACACCACATCATTCATTCTTAGGATATCAGTTCAGAGCATAACAGGTGGAGCTAAAAGCAGGGTATACTGAAGAAATGTCAGTCCTTAGGGGCTCTGACGGTCTTTGGGATCAATGCCATGGGTTCTATATGAAATGTCCTTTCAACTCATAATCAGGACACTATTATACTTGTGAATCTTGTAGCTACATGAAGAGCCACTCTGTAGTAAGCTTTTCCATCATAAGGCGTGAGCATTTCAGTGGGCATGGAAACAGGGCTCAGTCTTCATTTTGGAGACACATTCTTTCCTCTGCTTCTATCACATCCTGTCTTCAGCTTCTCTCCGATGCTTTCAAAGTAACTTCCAGTTTCTCAACGTACCTGTCTAGACGTCCCAAGTTTCTTTCTAGGTTAGGAATTATCTTTATTCAGGCATAACAGAGCTTAGAATACCAGACATGTTTGCAGACTAGGAGTTCTTCCAGCCTTAGTCCAAAGATTAATCCTTGTTATTTTCCAGAAGCCTGTTAGAAACATGGGGCCCCAGGCCATCTCTGGACCCAGTGATATCCAGGTGATTTGAATGTCGTAAAGGTTTGAGAGGCACTGGCTTGAGCCATGTAGTCAGTTCCATGACCCATGTGTGGGAGTTCATCCTAAACACCCCTTTAAGACTGGACTTACCCAAAGCCTGGACTCATGTGACTGAGCCATTATTTCATATATATTACTTTATTTTCCAAACTGTAGGTATATTTTTCTGGAACTTGAGAGTAGATAGAAAGCAATGGGGATGGAAGAGGTCGATAGAAGGGAAGACAGAAAGACAAGCCGGTCTCCTTTCTCTGCAACTCTCAGAGAACGGAGGAATGACATTTAAGGAGTGAAACAGGGAGAAACAGTCCACGATGGCTGCCACGGAACTGCAGGACCTGATACGTCACCACCCACTTGGTCTACCTCAGTTTTTCACAAATCCAATAACAGCATGTACTTCTGAGTGCTTGTTTAGAGCAATAAGAGAATCAACTGTAAAGGGCTTAGAACCATGGAATATCTATTTCTGAGTAGCAGGGAATGAATTGTAAAGGGTTTGGAACCATGTGGTATATACTCTGCAGGCAAGTGTTATGTAATAAAAAAAGCACTGACAGAAAGATTAATAGAGTGGATAGTGAAGAGGAATCCTAGAGGAAGCAGCTGTGTAGCTCAACACACTATTGATTCCATACTATATGCCAGATGTGCACTGTATCCACAGGGATAAGAAAACAAAACAAAACAAAATACCCACAAAGATTCTTGTTTTTGGAGAAGTTCACCGTTTTGTGGGATTGGAGAGGAAGGGCTGTTCCTAAAAAGGGGATCTGAGCTCAAGATTGTTTGTTCATTTTATAAAGGCTGAGTATTAGACTACTGCACAACTGTCTCTGTTAGAAGAGTCTGGAAGTCTCACTTTTCATTTTCCAGTAAATGAAATTGGAGGAATGTCCACATTATTAGTGATGAGCTCCTTACATAAGTATACCACATCCTAGCTTCAAAGTTGAATGGTTTTTTTTTTTTCTTTCTTTTAATTACTGTTATAGCTGTGTAAGGATTGAACTTTAAAAGGACTGACTTCAGAAACACCCAGCTTCATATTGTTTCCTCCTCCTCAGCAGCAGGACACCTTCCTCACTGCTCTTTAATGATAGGGTAGATGAAATTTTTCAAGAATAATATTGGCTTCATAACCACCAGGAACTGCTAGCTTTCACCTCAGAGTCTAAGACAGTCTTAAAAACAAAGACATTTTGTTGATTTGTATGTACCCTGCCTGACAGGGCTGAGATACCAATAGCTATGGAAAGTGACTAGACCATAGCACACATCATCTATGCCAGAAATCAGTTAAGTCCCACTTCCAAGAGTCAAACCAGAGCACAGAACAGTCTCACAGGGTAAATTTAGCACCCTTACCAAAGCAATGAATTTTAGGCTGTGAACACCTGGAAACTAGTGTGATTTACTATACTTGAGACTAGGTTTAAGTCTTAAAGACTATACTTATATCTTGCTTCACAAAAGAAAGCAAAAAGGTTCAATGAATTGAAAAATAAACACTATTTCTTATTTCCTCCTATTTCAAATAATAAAAGCGACAGAAACAGAACAAAAGTTAACCATCTCTAGGTCACCTTGAGTAACCCTATGGAGTGAAATTATCCAACCCAGCAATACCGAATGCCAGCCCATCACCTTAGAGCCTGCAGTGCCCTCGTGCCAACCCCATGAGGCAATCACAGAGCAGTGGGAGGGAACTCATGAGTGGTACTGCAATCATAGTCAAATCACATGGCTAGAGAGGTCATATATCCGAGAGAAAAACCTACATGTGCCACATCCCTAGACAAAGGTAATTTCTTATTCATTCTAAATATGCATTCTCATACTTATAGACAAGTGTACACTTTACCCCTCATCGAAGATTTTGCAACAGAAGGAGACTGCCACAGAGTTTCAGAACTGGTCAAATCCACAGAATAAGTGTCTATGAAATGCTCAACCTTAAGTGACACATCTTCAATGCAACCTCTACAATGAGGATGAACATATCTTTCAACTCTCACCAGAGAAATTTCCTTATACGTCACATGATGATTAACACAAAAATGCACAATTGGTCGATGTGCAGAGAACAAAAGGCTACAGAGTGTTTACCCTGATTGGGACACTTATTTCAAATCTGCATCTCCCAAGGCTCAGGGATCACTGACAAAGGGGAGGCAAGATGATAGCAGCTGGGGATAACCACAAGGAAACAGAGTCTCCAGACAACTGGTCAGCTTCTCATATGAACTCACAGCAAGGGTGAGAGCATGCACAAGTCCTTTTAAACTCAATCCAGACCAAATTCTAGCATAAACATGGGGAAATGGGTAGGAAATCAAACCCAACATAAACTTTTGGCAATTGACAGCTGCTGGAAGGGAGAAAAAGCGCCTTACAGAGATGGGATTCTTGGTGGACACAGTGCATAGAACAACACTTAAGGACATTTGGGGACAAATATCAGACTCTACAGTCCATGTTTTACACACACACACACACACACACACACACACATGAGAACAGGAAATTGAGCATAGGGCAGTGGGTGTAGGTGTGGGCAGGAGAGGGGAGCTAAATACCATCAAACTATAGTGTATGAAAATCACAAAAATTCAAAAGATAAAAAAATAAACTGCCACAGAGGAAGCTGAAGCCCTGGAGAATACAGGGCACAGCCTCCAAGCAGGAGAATCACTGTCAATCCTAGGTGTTGGTGAGCAGCTCCTCTTCAACCGCTCACCAATGATCCTAATTCCATTTAACCGTCCCTCAGTTAACAGAATTAAGAGAAATTAAGAGAAGGTAACAAAATTCCAAGATTTTTTAAATCCACAAGACAGAAGTCTCTGCACCCTGATCCGCAGAGACTGCTCCTTGGGCTATTCTCTGGTGTGCATTTTTGCTCTCTATTTCTTCTCATTCTCATCAAAGATACATGTCAGGAAGAGAGGGCAGAAGTGGCCTAGACAAGGATTGGCAGATACCACCTCACCAAGGAACTGTGGTACCAACTGACAGCTCAGAGATGGCTTTCTGGTCAGTAAAAGACTATCCATAAAAGCAGATCAGAGACCCAGTCCCATGACATAAAATGATCCAGACTCAGCTGAGACAAATACAGAAACTTCACCAAAACTATAGTCAGTTTGAAAACTAGCAAGCAATTCCTCCCTGAGGTCTAGGAATAAAAGTCAGATACTACTCCCTATACCAACCCCATCCACAAAAGTCAAAACCCTTGTTACGGGAGCTGAAGAGATGGCTCATCAGTTAAGAGGTACTGGTTGCTCTTACAGAGGACCCAGGTTTGATTCCCAACACCCACACATCAGCTAGCACCCTCTGTAACTCCAGTTCCAGAGGATCTGACAGCCTCTTCTGACCTCTGCAGGCATCAGATGACAAGGGTACACTGACATACATGCAGGTGGTACACTCATACACATTAAAAAAATAAGATTTTTAAAACTTATTTCACACATATGTATATGTCTGTATCTATACACAGATATGTAGATATATAAATACATTTTTTCCCTTAGCTCTCGCCATGAAATTCCTGGCCCTCAGGGAAAGAAGGAAAGCGGCATTACTATTCTGGGACATCATGCTAGGCATGTTTCCGAGCTGTCTCACTCTGATCTTACAGATGTGGAAAGGAAAACAAGCCCACGTAGTAATTAAGTTGCCAAAGACCCACAGCAAACACGTGGTTGAGCCCTGTTTCACACTCAGCCCTGCCCCATACCAAAGCAGTCTTCTCTGCTATGTATCAGCTTTTCTCAAAGCGTGACACATGGGACAGCAGTGGTTGCATTAGTGAGAGCCTGGTTAACACAGCGGGCTCCGGTGCCATTGCCAGCCTGCTGAGCGGGAGTCGGCACTCTAACAGGATCCCGGAGCGCGTCAGGCACGCATTTAAGCACTGCCACACCACACCAGGAAAGAGAGAAGAATGTGTTGCAACGGCCTCAGCCTCAGTGGTGTTAAACTTCATGTAGCATCATGACTCTTGGGCCAGACACACTGATGCTCACACAATGCCAAGGAGCACAGGAGCTCAGTTTGAAAACAATCGGAGATGTAAAACATGGGGCAGAGGCATGACAGAGCTCCATAAATCAGTAACGTGGCTAAGCGTCCATCACAGTCAAATCTTAAGGGAGAAGCTGCTCTGCATGAGCTGACGATTCAGCGGGCCCTCTGCTGGTTCATGATTAGGAAGCCTAAATATGGCTTTGTTTCAGAAGGGAAATCCAGAAACACGCAAAACCAAAGCTCACACGGCATTTGTCATGAAGACAATCGCACTGGCTCAGGAGCAAAACGGAGCAACCCCTTTCTAACCCTTCAGGAAAGACAGACTTCACAAGGACCCTCAAGACCCAAAGACAGGGGGAAAGGAGTAAGTCAGATGTTTTTCTGACTTGAAACTATTCCTGGACTTCTGGGGACACTTTTTAAAGCTCGCCTTTAGTAACAGCCACCATACACTTCTTCCTATATTCATTACTGAGATCTAAGTTACATAACATAAAATTCACCCCTTTAAAGGCTATAACCCAATAGCGTTTAAATGTGATGCAACCATCACCATCTAATTCCAAAATTTTCATCACCCAAAAAGAAACCCCATGCCTATCAACCAACACTTCCCATTGCATCCTCTTATTTCAAACACGCTGGGGTTTCCTAGTCCAGAGACTTCATAATGGAATCCTATGAAGTATGAACTTTGTGTCTTGCTTTTCTTCACAAAACATGCTTTCAAGGCCCATCCATGTTACAGCATGAACACAACCTTCATTCCTTTTTATGGCTACATTGTCTTCCATTGTATGGATATACCACATTTTGTTTATACACTATTTGACAGACTAGGGTTCTATCTTTTAGCTTTTAAAACTAATGATATATCCATTCACAAGTGTTCATTTCCGTGTGTGTTCACTTCCTTTGGGAGTGGGATTGTTCTTCATGTTTAACATTTTCATGTTTAACATGGTTCTTCATTAACATTTTGAGAAACTGTTTTCCAAATTCCTGTTCACATCAACAACTCCAGAACCATCAACAACACAAGAGGCTCCCATTTCTCCTTTTTGATAGTCAATGGGAGGAGGCTTTTCACTGTGACTTTGATTTGCATTTCCCTGATGACTAATGGTGCTGAGTGCATCCTCATGTGCTTCTTCAGAGAAAGCATGCAAAGACAGCTCTGAGAATCCCCTGTAGGCTCTTAAATTGGGTTATCTGCCTCTTAACTTCTTTCTTACTATTTTTGAAACTCCAGTGAAGAACTCTCTTCCTGGAAAGTTCTTCTTATTTTCCAGCATTCTGCAGTGGAGCCCGAGTGTATATGAACTGCACGGTACATGCATGCAACTGCTGTCTTCCAACACTGCTACTCTCCCTCAGGCAACCTTCTTGTCGTGTATACTACCCTGGGGGTTGTGCTGTGCCTCGACTCCTAGTACCCACAAATGGCTTTCTTATCATCACTGGAACCTGCCTGTAACCTTAATGAATTCACAGAACTCATAAAGAACTTAAAAGGATTTTTTTTATAACCACCACTATATAATCACTAAGTGTCACACTGAGCAAGGCAGGATCTTCCATCTTGTATATTCTGAAAATCATGTACCTATAGGCACAACTACTAGTCTTCACATTCCTGCTCCATCAAACCAACTAAAAATGATCCACTCTTTACATTATGACAGTCCTGCCCCTTTGTGAAGACTTCACCATAGTTTAAAATGTTTCCCTCTGAAATAAAAAAAAAAAACAGTTATCACTTGTAGAGTTCATTAATCAATTTCTCTCCATAAAATGTCCCTAATATGTTCGGAATACACCAGGTGAAACCACCTCATTCACAGTGGTATTAGAGGTCACACTAGGACTGTCGGCCTCTGCTCACTCAGTGATACACCCAAGACGAGACACATAGGAGGTTTCAAAAACTGTCCTGTGTTCTGGGAAAACTCTGACTTCAATAAATATCACCAAATGTTTGTTGTTGATCCTGTTCAACGCAGGACTTCTCAGCATCTTTGATGTGATGTTGCACATGTTGAGAATCTCTCTATGATGGCAAAATAATAGGCCGCACTCCTCAAATTGATTTGCCCTTTGAAAGAGCACACCTATTAACATCCACCCCAACAGCATTCTTCCAACATACTTGGTACTGCTGAGCTAATTCAATTGCTGCTCAATTCTGTCAGCTGAGCACCGAGCAGCAACCACGGTTCCTACTGAGGTAAGAAACTAAATTTGCTTTGTTTTCAGATGCCATCAGGTGATAGGCTCTCTTAACAGTAGGCCACTGGGAAGGAAATTGTACATTAGTTCATAATGTCTATTATCCACCTGGATTTCTGAAATTAGAAAATGTTGAAATGGAAAAGAAATTTTATATATATATATATAATATATGTTTGTATATAATATACATTTATATTATATATATTGGGCTCGTGTAATGGGCTTTTGTTTAAAAGCTAAAGCACTCACTAGGAAGACTGACAATAGTGCTTCTGGACTGAGACTTTCTCTGTGAACTAACCACAAGAACTCTGAAATAAAATATCAAAATGATGGTCTCACAACAGATTTACAGAAGGTAGCAAGGAACCAGGGAGTCACTTGCTCAGAAAAGTAAACAAGCAAGATAAGGAAGACCTCACACTCTGGGAAAAGAATCCCAGCAGCGAAGTGTGGAGCAACACCCAAAATATAAACAGCAAAGTTATGGGAAGGTGTTTTAAAAACAGAAATGTTCCTTTCTTATGCTAAGTGGGAGAAACTACTAAAGGAGCCACTGATCCTTAAGAATTACAACAGAAGGGTGGTTCCTTCTCCAGCGCTGATTAAGGTCAGGAAAGCTGGTTTGGGCTTTGCAGTTTCATCTCCAAAACATTAAGTGGTACACTTGAGTTTGTGAATAGGCTTCTGATTTACTGATAAGTTTCTTTACTGTGAATCATTTTAATGTTAAAACAAAGCCTGAATGGGAGGCTAAGATAAAGCTTAGTAAGAGTTGGAATTCAGTTTGGCATCACAACAGAAAAACTAGTGAAAGTGCTGACTGACCTCAAATACGCTATATCACATAAACCTTATCCTTCCTCAGGATAGTATCTCAGGAGCCCTCCTGCCTCAGGCAGGCTCCCGGTACCCCTCATCTGATGCAAAACAGTTAAAATTCAAAGTCACAATCTAGGCCCATGGCAACTCATGGTTAAGATCGCTGCACAGGACCACGGGTGGTCTGGGGGACAAGGAAAGCACTTGGGATTGGTTGAGTCTGAACAATTCCTGAGTATAAAAACTAATTCACCCTGGACCCTGCCGATTTGCACACCTGCCCCCTAAAAGCTGCAGGTCACTGCAAGACTATCATCCTCCAGAAGACATGGAAGGCCTTTGCTAAGTCTCATCACCAGGGTCAAGTATTGTTGTGTATATGTACTTCACACTCCCCAGAAGGCCCCAGCAAGCTGTCCGTTCAGAGGAGACATCAATGAAAGCCAGGACTGTGTGCAATCATTCCACAAATATCTGAGCATGGCAAAGAAAAGAAACAGAGTAGTTATCAGACTTATTCAACAAGGGCCATTAAGCTCAGTCTACCCGAATGACCAAGAACCCAGAGACTACTTGCTTTACAATAAGAAAAGAGGCAATCCTATCTTTTTGTGAAATTCATTCATTTCAAGAGCAACCAAGTCATTAAAACTGGACAACACAACGTGGCACAGGCACTGGAATTTAGCAAGCTTGAAGCAACTCCCTAAATTGACTGGAAGAAATCCCATCTGACTATATCAAGTACTAAAATAATGGAATTTTAGAACAGCCCTCACCTCCCTTTCTCTGCTTCTATAAATGATTCTACAGGCATGGCCTAGGTTAGACTAGCTATATATGCCTAGGTTAGACTAGCTAGACATCCAAACTGTTAGAGCTCCACTCTAAACTGGGTTGGCAAGCCCTCCAGGAGATCCTCATGCTCATATCTGAAGATCTCTTCTCAGGGCTCAGGGAAGATGTGCAGTTCCTGAGGTAGCTCGGTTGCTCATTAAACGCTTATTAACTGAGTGGCAAGTAACATCTCCTGTCCTCCTTGCCTCTTAAATTCTCTTTTAATCTCATGGACTGATTTCACCAAACGAGGGGCTGAGTCCTTAGTTCAAGGTCACTGTGTGGAGCCAAGTCAGAGCTGCATCCCAGGGCCTGCTGATTTCTGCAGCCTTGGATCTCACAATGAAGCCGTGCTGACATGCACAATTCTGGGGCCCAGGACTGCAAATATTGTTGGGGCAGGCCTGGTCTCCTCTACCACACCACCGTGCCTCTCTCAGACAGAGGAGATTTCCAATCCTTAAAATCAGGAGAAATGGGCTATTGTGCAGGTGTATGGAAACAGCTGTTTGCAAAGACACCAGCCCTGACCTCTTAGGGAAGAGTGACTGGAGGGAGGAACACTTGGCTGTTTTTGTTATGATTAAGGACTAGTGAGTGCAAAGGACCACAGAGACAAAACCTAGGGCATGGAAACTGCTTTAAAGTTTTCCTAGCTCTTCTGTTTCCATAATCTCATGTCTTACAAGAACCCTGCAATGAAGACAAAGGCCACGATTATCACCCATTTGTTAGAAGAGAAAATTGAAGTTCAGAGTGGCTAAGAATTTGTCCCTTAGCCCTGAGATCAGATGAAACTTGATGCAAGTTTTCTAGAACCTGTGCTATACCACACCATAGGATCGTCACATCTGGAAATCTTTCCCCAAATGGACAATCCTTAAGGAAAAAGCAATAAGAAAAATATCCAGCAGAAATGGCAAGCCACTAAAACATGACACTTGAGCAAAGTGTGGATGCCCCTTTAAGAACTTAACACACAAACCCAAGAGCCAAGGTGTTTAGCCAAAAAAGAAGAAAGCGAGAGAGGCATATTTCTAGCCTGCATAATCATTTCTGGACTGATTCCCACTAGCAGCCTGCGAGACAAGGCAAGGCAAGGCAAACAAGCACTCATTGCCTGGGCTGAAGCACGTCCATCCACCCTCCATCCACCTACCCTCCACTCCAGCACCCAGGACACCCCCAACACACACACACACACACACACACACACACACACACACACACACACACACACACACGTTATGACAGCACAGCTCTGGTGTGCAGGAAAACTCAAAACAAGAAGTGGAAGAAGTAGAGCCTGGAGAAACCATGGGCATCGTCCACACCCTCGAATCTGCATACTGCCAATTCCATCGCCTTGGTGTTGATCAGGAGAGGGGAGAATGCTGAAGCAATCTCTGGAACCACTGGCCCAGTTCTTTCCCACCCAGTCCCAGAGGAAGAATGATAGAAAGTGGAAAGGGTTGTTACGAAGTCCCGGGCCAGCATCAAAGGCTGATAGACTCCCATGTACTCTCTCTTAAGGAATGGTACTTCATTCTAAACTCTCCAACTTACCCCTCTGGGTCCCGAGGTCTGTGAGGATAAACCAGTGGGGGTACGTAGGGAGTTGAGTTGAACATCTGAGTAAAGTCAGGAAGAAAGAGCGGACCATCCACCCATTCCAGCCATGCTGACTAGCCATGTGTGTGAGCTGGGTTCCCGAGTGCTCCAAAGGACCGAATTTGGAGCCCCTCGTCCTTGACTACGTCTTAGGTTAGGGACTGGGGCAAAAAAACCTGGGGGCAGGAAGCCATGCCTGCCTGCCAGTAATGCCCGCCTCAATTTTGGTAGCAATGACTTTTCCTAGAAGACGCCAAGATTCACAAAGATAAGGGTGATTCTGATTTCAGCGTGGAGAGCTCAGACTAGAGGCGCAGCGACCCACGGAGTCCCCAGAATAAGAGCCTTGGGGCGGCTCCTTTCGGGTCCTACTACCGCGTGGACAGTGCGGACAGAAGGGCTCCATCATCAACTTTCTCAGAGGAAACTGCTCTGCTCGGGTCTGTCCAATCTTGCTCGCGGACTGGGTCCTGGGTTTGGAGAAAATCGAGAACCAAGACCCCCTTTCCGAGCGCACAAAACACTGAGCGGAGGCGTGCAGCCCCTCTCCCGCCTCCCGCCAACTTGCCAGCATCTCTGCGCGCCCACCCGCCCCGCAGCCCGCAGCCCCCCGCCCCGGTCGCGCGCACCCCACCCGCCCGGCCGCCCGGCCTCCCAGCCCCGAGCCTACCGTGCGGCCCGGCTCGTGCCCGGGCGGTGCCAGAGCGCGGCACGCGTCCCAACCGGCGACCGTCCTCCCCGGGGGCTGCCCCGCGCGCGGCTCCGGACTCCGGACCCGGCTGCGCCGACCCTGCTGCCGGCTGGCGGCCGCTCGCGCCTCCCGCGTGGGCTCCCGCTGCGGCGCGCGGCGAGGGAGGGGTCCGGGGGAAACTCCGGCAACTCCAACTCCCGGCGCCCGAGCTCCCGCCGCAGCCGCGCGCCCGCCCGCCCGCCGCCGAGTGCGAGCGCCGCCGAAGCGAAGCTGCCCCCGCCGCCGCCTCTGAGCATGCCCAGTGCCGCCCTAGGCGAGCGGGGCGCCCTGGCCCGGGGGCAAAGAGCAGTGGCTGGGGGCCCGGGCGCGCCTGGATCCCGGGGCAGAGAGCAGAGGGCAGGAGGGCCGGGAGCAGCTGGTCAGCGAGTGGAAGGCAATGCCAGTTGCACCGGTTGTGGGAAGTTTGTTGACTGGAAAAGTGGCTTGCTTAGGTGAGCCTGTGCAAGACAGTATTCCAAAGGACAGCCAGGGCAGAACAGGTGGGCCCAGCAGGTGGGTTTTTATCCAGTCCCTGGACCTCTCTGGGGTGACCGAGTTGAAGAGCTAATGGGGCCTGACAAGTCCTGTAAATGAGTGAAACGGGAGGAGGCGGCGAGCTTAAGAGAGCTTTGAAGGCAGAGCTGCTGCTCACTCTACATGCCCATTGCTATCTGGAAAGAATTCAGACCTGGTCTTACCGGGTCTTCTTGTTTTTTAAACTATGTGGTAGAAATCCTGATTTTTTTTTTTCAGGTAAAATATCCTGATTATTGAATCTTGTCAGTTCTACTTTTTTAGCACTCTGGTAAAACAAAAACCAGTCCAAGTCAGGTGGCTGGTCTACCA
The DNA here is from genome assembly GCA_035773235.1 of Eospalax fontanierii. Taxonomy (NCBI): domain Eukaryota; kingdom Metazoa; phylum Chordata; class Mammalia; order Rodentia; family Spalacidae; genus Eospalax; species Eospalax fontanierii. Next base: position 16,678,873 of record CM069536.1, on the reverse strand, counting down.
GCCTGAACCAAGGAATTCTCCATTCCTTTAGTGAAGAAGTGCAGAGTGCCCACTGTGGTTTAGGAAGGTACTGGAACGGTTCCAAAGCAATTCAGCCTGCCTCGCAGTGCTAGGGGAAGTAGGTTTTCCTGACAGAACAGAGCTACTGCAAACGTTTGAGCATTCAGAGACGTAATGCAAAAAGGGATTTTAAGAACAAATTTTGAGGGTGCATCAGTAGTATAAGCATCTAGGTGGGAAGTCACGATAAGATTAGTTATAGAGCCCCCTCAAAGGGCAATTCCAGTCCTGCCTTTATTCAAAATGTTGATGTCTTTTCATCATGCATTTTTCCTATATTTTGATTTTTAAAAATGCTGCATTGAAACTTTAATCTCGATTGCCGAGTTCATTGGCAACTCTTCTGTGTCCTACTTCGTCCTCATCCTAGGCTGGTCATACATGACTGGAGTAAAAGGGACAAGATTTCATACACTAAAACAATTGTGGCGTGGGAGTGTGTGTGTGTGTGTGTGTGTGTGTGTGTGTGTGTGTGTGTTGGGAGCGGTGCCCTCACACAGAAATCCTGACTGTCAGTCTGTGGAGCCTGCGCTTTATAGTGCAGAATGCTTGCAACTGGCTGGGAGACTCTGTAGAAAACATTGTATAATCCAGATGGAAAACCATCACTTTTCTTGTTGCTGTGACAAAATAGGTTGAGCAGTAGTTAGGAAGATAGTTTGGAGGGGAAGAATGGGGAAAGTGTGGATACTTACGATGTTCACTGTTTTATGAAACTCAGAGGCATGTCCCTGATAAAGCTGGGTATGCTCTGCTTATCTCTAGAGAGGCAGGTGGAGGTTAGCTTTGTATCATTGGGACTTTTGGCCTAGTCCCAGTCATCCTCCATCTGGAGGAGAGGTGGGCGGTGGCTTCTCTTCCAAACTGGTTTCCTCATCTGTGAAGTGGAAAACAGTTCTCATTGTTCCTCTGAAGTTAAAAGTGGTGTATGATTATGGGTTTTTTAAATAGTGAAAGTTTAAGCAATTACTAACCACTGTCCTTATTCTACACAATGCCGGTCAAGTAGGAATTGAAATAAAGAAGTCCTACTTCCTTACAGAATTGTCTTAAGTAGCAAACTTCCTCAACATAGGATGCCTTTTTAACTTGTTGGGACGTCACTTACAAAATTTTGGAATCAGCCTTTGATTAATTCCAGGATTTTGTCAAAGACATCCCTGTCCTAGTTCCTGTTGTCAAGCCCACCCTTCTTCCTCACCACTTTCATTTTCCTTCCCTTCTTTTCTCAGTATTGAAGGTCTAGTCAAGACTGTCCTTGTACAAAGTGCCCTACAATTCATGAACAGGTCATTAATGTAGAGTCTGCTTCAGTGAGATACTTGGCTCTTACTGCAGCTAATCTCCCTTGCTGATAAACTCTCCAGCTGCTGCTTTCATGACGAACAGACTATCACCTATCAAACAAAAGCATTATAAGCATGCAGAACTCTCAAAGGAAAAGAAAAAACATGCTTAAACGTTTAGCCAAGAAACCTTCCAGAACTTAGGCAAAGGAGGAAGTAGCTACCCCAGGACCTATCACATAACAGGTAGTTACAAATATTTGCAGAAAAAATAAAAGTTTCCATCATCAAAATCTTCCCCGCCTCTGTTCTACCTCCCCAAGTTCCTAAGAATTGTTTTCAAAATCATAATAATAGTAATATCATCAAGGACAAGAACAGGATGTAAACATTTATATAGGGAGGGGCTCTGTGCTTTCCCAAGTAAAATATTTTGCTTACATTTCATGTGGTGTGTGTGTGTGTGTCCATGCACGCATGCTAGGGATTAAATTCACTGTCTCACGCATGCTACATGTATGCTTTATCTCTCAGATTTTAAATTAATTGCAGTATAAAATTTATATAAGTAAATAATAAATAGTATTTAAAAGAAACACAGTGCCAAAAGATCTCAGTACAACAAGATCTCAGTACAGAGAAACCAGTTTCTCACTATTGTTTGTGAGAAAGCTATTGTTTGTTTCTTGCATGTAGCTACAGAAATGGCCTGTGTGCATGATAGCAAGCATAGATTTTGTTTGTGTCTTTGCAGTCTAATCATGAAATGACAGAAATGAAAACAACTCTGTAGTTCCTCTAGCTGCCAAGTTAATGACTTTCAAGTTGATGTTCTATTGTAAAAACGAAAAGGAAAACATGGCAACCTCCCATTCTTCTCTGGTGGTATAGGTAATCTCATGATTGCAAGGACACCAGACCATCTTGTGGGTATTAAGTGATGCAAGAAAATAAGTTCATCTAGCTTACTCTAGAACTCATAATACCTGCTTTGAGTCTCAACCTACAATGCCCATGGATTTAGGTGTTCTGGATTGCCTAGGGTAACAAATGGAGCTGAATCTGCTGATTCATCCCAGTAAAAGCATCACTGGAGATGGAGAGACAGGAGGATTGCCATGAGTTCATTCAGCCTCAACTACATAACAAGATACTATCTCAGAAGCCAATAAATAAATAACAAATGTAATGAATTGACACAGACATAGTTTGATCCATGGACTTGACATCATAATTATTTTAATAGTATCACTTGTAGCATAATAGCATCATTAATCACAATATATATCTGAGACCAGTGAAGTCTCTAGGCTTTTTAAAGTTCCTCTACAAAGCACAGTTAGTAGCTTTTCAAATTTTCATTCTGTTGATGTAAATTTAGGTTAAACATTTAAGAGTTAATCAACATACTAGCATTTAAGTTGAACCCTACCAAACTACCATTTTATTGGTCATAAACTCTTGAATATTTAGAATTTTGTATGGTTACAGTCTTGGGTATATTCCCCCAAAGTAGTCACTGTTTTTAGAGCTACACTTAAGTTGCTTCCAATAACACTTTTTTTTCCCCTAAGAAACCATGTATATATTTTCATAAGAACCAATGTATCTTTTGTATACTACTAGTGAGAAGTAAGTAAAGCAACTTTATTAAATTAGTGCATGCTGATGTGTGGAAGACTGACAACCTTTCTAATGTACAACTTAAAGATGATTTTATCATTTCAAAAAAAATCATAGCATAATACATTTTGGGAGGCTGGAAAGTGACAAGAAAGCTTTAGTTTGGAAGTCAGCGGCAGAGTCCTTGTCTAGTGTGCAAAGCTCTGAGTTTGAGCCCCAGGTACACAGAAAAGGAAAAGTGGCAGGAGAGAGAGCTGGTGGTAAGCAGGAGATCCACTGTTCTGAGGAAGGAAAGCCACTCTGCTCCATCATTCCTTTCCACCTTTCTTCAACACTATGGATTCTCCAGAAGCATGGGATTCTGCTCTGCTTTTCACAATGGCTCTCTTGGTGCCAGCGTGGCCTCTCAAGCTGCTGACAGGCCCACAGCTGTTGTAAGTCTATATATCTGTAAATTGGGAAAGAAACCTGTCACTTCTAATAGCATGGATTTGCTGGAATCTGGGAACCTTGTAGAACTCAGATGAGCTTGTGCTTCAGATTCTCTTCTGTTATTACATAATTAATCCTAGTCTTTAGTTCTGTCTAACTGTAAGAATTCTAGCTAGTTTATTACTGATGCCCACCTTCTTTGTTGACTGAATTTCCACAGAATAATATTCTGTGGAATATTATTGTACTATTACATGGTTTCATTCTTGGCTGTGCTTTTAAGAGCCAGCACAGATATTGACTATTGACATCAGATTTTATGAACTGCAGCCCACCATTCTAGAGTGTTTCTAGAAAACTTGAAAGCTTTCAGTTCTTCAGTTTCTTCCCTCACATCTGACTTGGTCTCCCACTGTTCCTCTGATTATATTACTTCATCCCTGAGCTGCCCCAGCCTCACCCATTCACATATAGATAAGATCAGACTGATAAAACAGAGGCAGACATAGTTCCTCAGAGAAGAGGTGACAGGTGATGAAAGCAAAGGACAGTTTTGTCAAGTGAAAAGACTTGCTTACAACCTGAATCTGGTTACTCTGTAATAGCGATAAGTATTTTAGCCATAGCTTTCCAAATAGATTTGTGGTTCATTGAATCCTAGGAACAAGCTTTGGGGTACTGAGTTGTCTCAGTGCTTACCTAGCACAGAGAAAGAAGCCCAGCAGCAAATGGCCGTTGCAACACGTCACCTTTTGGTGAGTCGTTAAAGATATTTAAATATGTATATAAGTGTAAAAAACCTGTCTGTAATAGCCTTGGCAATAAAAAATAAGCACCACCGTGCTAATAAAAGTCTAGAGTAGAAATAGTAAACAAAGGGAAACAAATTGAGGAAAGAAGGATTAAGCTGAGCTGAAAAGAAGTCAAGGAAAAGCTAAGCAGAGAAAACAGCCTGCACAAGGTCTCACCACTGGGAAGGTCTGCAGAAAGGGTGAGAGCCGTATTAAAGGTCCCGTCATTCCCAGTGATGGCTAACCTGATGGTCAAGCTGATAGGATTTAGACTGAATCCTAGCCCAGGTATGTCTGCCAGGGAGCTTCTCCTCCAGGTTAGATTAATTGTGGTGGGAAGCCCCTCCCTAAATGTGAGCAGTACCACTCCATGCACTGAAGCCCCAGTCTGGATAAACTAGAGGAAGTGAGCAGAGCACAAACATTCATCCCTCTGCGCTTCCTGAATGTGCAGCTGAGTCAAGGTCCTGTCACCATGGCTTCCTGACCATGATGGACCATACTCTCAAACTGAAGCAAATTAAACCCTTCCATCTTTAAGTTGCCTTTTGTCAGGTATTTTGTCACAGCAACAAGAAAAGTGACTACGAATTTAGGTACTAAGAGTGGGCTGTTGTGATAACCCTCACCATGTGATTCGTAAACCTTACCATGTGATTCGTAAACCTTACCATGTGATTCGTAAGTCCTTGGTTTGTGGTGGGAATCTGGTAGAGTTTGGAATTTTGAGCTATAAAAGCCCTAGCATGCTGTGAACTTGAGCTTAGTGGCCATTCTGTTGGTAACTTGACTAAGAATGCTGATAGAAATGTGTACAGTGTAGTCCCCACTCATATGGTTTTGGAGGAGACGGAGGACTCTATCAGCAACTGTGCAAGAGGCTGTTGGGTAATGTTTTCATAGGAATTGGGCTGCATTCTTCTCATGGTTTGAGAACCTGATTGAAGCCGAATGCAGGAGTAATAAACCAATCAGTATTCAGACTGCAGTGCAGCTACTGCTTATCGCTCTTGTCGGGGTCTACAGCGAGAAAGGGTCAAAAGTGAAGCAGAAAAACGTGAGAAGTGTGCAATTTGGCAAAGAAAGTTTAAAGAAACTTTAAACTTGCTGACAAGACCAGAGATGTTAAAAGGGGCTGCAATTGCTAAAGAGATTAACCCCATTATAGATTAATCTCTTGCTCACTCGGCCCTGGGACAATAGAAAAAAAAATGCCGTGGAAGCAAGAACCAACAAATTGAAGACTCCACCTTCTGAAAATGCAAATTCATTTGAAAGAAGAAAGCTTAAACTGAGAATGCTGTTCCTAAAGGAGTTTCCTGCTCAAAAACAACCACGAGGGACATGTTTCTCCAGAGGCACATGGAAACCCAGGCAACTGTGGTCCAAGAGAGCCTGGCTCCATGCCACTCTGTCAGCAGAACATGTCCATGTGGCTCTGGTTTTGTGGACAGGAAAGACACCAGATAGTGAGGGTCACAGTGTCTTGGTACCACAGTTCCAGATTGCTGTGAAGGCCAGGCAATGTGTGATGGGGTCAGAGTCCCTACAAGGAAGCCTCAGGAGGCTGCTGTGTGAGGCTGTGAAGGTGAAGCCTAAGTTGCAGAGGAGAGGCCAGTGGAGATGTCAGGGCCACTGGGGCTTTGCTGAGGAAGTCTGCAGGCGTGGCATGGAGCCAGCTCAAAAGAGAGGCAATGTGCACTGTAGGTGGCGTGGCTGGAGGGGTGGGGCAACCCAATCTCTTTGGAGCCCAGGTGATCCCATCATGTGTCCAAGAGCCATGGAGCTATGAGATTTGGCGTGTGCCCTACTAGGTTTCAGTCTTGCTTTGATTTGAACATCACTTGCTGTCCTCTTATTCCTTCCTTTTGAACTGGGAATGTTTACTGTTTGTTATTGTATATTGGAAGCAAGGTAACTTGATTCTTATTGAGTCTCACATGAGATTTGGACTTTTAAATTGTATTGAAAATGTTTGGGGAAGTTTTGAATTTGGACTGAATGCATTTTGCCCTGTGAAGTGGCCATGAGCCATTGGAGGCAAAAAGTAGAATACATTATATACATATGTGAAATTATAAAAGTATAAAGAATATGTTTAGGTTTCAGGTTAACAAAGGGTGGATTTGTGATGTGAATCTTTTTAAAAAATATTTTATTTGTTATTGATTTTTTAGTGTGTCTGAGTGTATTGCCCACACGTATGTAGGGCACTCGTGTCATCCAATGCCCATGGAGGTCAGAAAAGGGCATCCGATCCCCTGGAACTGGAGTTATGGATGATTGTTATCTGCCAGGTAGGTGCTGGGAACTGAACCTTGGTCTTCTACAAAAGCAGTCAGTGCTCTTAATCATTGAGCTATCTCTCCCATCAGGTGATGGTTAATCTTGATTGTCAACTTAGTGGGGTTATAATCACCAAGAAAAGAAATCTCAGAGCATGTCTATGAGAGATAATCTAAATTAAGGTAATTGATGTGGAAGGACTCACCATAAATATGGGTAGAACCACGCCATGGGCTGGAGTTACAGATTGAATGCAATTGAGAAAGCAAGCAGAGCACCAGCATCTATCTCTTTCTGCTGCCAGACTACGGATGAAATTTCACCAGCTGCCTCCAGTTCCTGCCACCATGACTTCCCACGATGATGTACTACACTCTCAATCTGTGAGCCAGAATAAATCCTTCCTTCGTTCGGTTGCTTTTTTGTCAAGGCCACAGGAAAATTAACTAACTAGGTCACTACCCTGCAGACTTTCCAGTGTTACTTAACATCGAATAAGAGCAGCTGCAAGGGACAAGCTAAGTGTCCTTCACCAGAGATGTGGAGCAGTCTGGTATGTAGAAACAGCAAGCTATGCTAGAAATGGCATGGGTTTATACTAGGTAGAGTTGGGTAGGGAACTTGGCTCAACTCTACTTTAGAACCTAGGGCAAATTCTACTCCCATATCAGAGTTCTTATCTCTAAAATACTCCTATTGCTATCTACTTGTGGCTTTAATGGGAAGAACAAAAGGGAGAACATATATAATAACTTTGAGAAAAAATAGGAGGAGGAAATGAGTAATGTAGTTTGAATTTCTCATCTAAGGTGTTTCTAGGAAGCATACTGCCTCTGCCACAGGCAATTGTATTTAGCACCACAGATGCAACCACTGATTTTACAAAAACAAGCTTGCATGTGAAGAAAGTATCCTTTTAAACATCTTCATTTCTCCCATCCAGAGGTACTAATGTTTCCACTGTTATTATATCTACAAAGAAAAGGACAAAGTATGGAGTCCAGCATTTGTCTTAGTAGAGTTTGACCCAGTTAAGACTTATTAAGAAATTGCTTATACACAATAAATTAGTCTTTAACAGTGACCACTTTTAAATTTTAGTCACAAATAGCTAAATGTAGCACATGCACACAGACACACACACACACACACACACACACACACCAAGCTTTTCACAGGGTGGGCAGTTATTCTTTCACTGAGCCAAACGTCTCTGTCTCAATATTTCTGGAATTATTGGAATAGAAATCATAGGAAATAGCATGTAGCAGAAAAGGCATCATATGCAAATAATTATCTGAATCATGACTTACAGTAAGTTGAGTTTGGTATACTGAACCATCCTAATTAGTATTCCCTTATTTCTGTATCGTTTTTGACAGACCTGTTTTTAGTTTAAAATGATCCCGTTTCTGTCTATCAAGATCTAGAAAAGCCACTCAGCTCTGAGCTGACAAAGAATCCCTTGTTCTGCTGGATATGCAGGAGCCATTGCCCACACAAAGCCACTGTCTCTCCCGGTGTTGTTCTGTGCTGCCGACTGAAAGATGATAGAACAGCGTGTCCCAGTCTCATCTGAAAGAGGGAGGGGTCTCCATGCCGCTCACTGCAGCACTTCCTCTTTTTCACTGTGATCCTGGAGCCGTACACTAACTGTGTAAAACCTCCTGCAGCTCTGTCCCCAGGGGCTGCTCAGGCCCAAAGGGGCTGCACAGACACACCCTGAGATTCCTCAGTGTTCTTGCCTCATTTGGGGCATCTAAGCTCTAAGAAGGAGGGAGGGAGGGAGGGAGAGAGGGAGGGAGGGGTGGATATGATCAAAATCCATTGTAAACATAGGAAATTCTCAAAGAATACATAAATTTTTAAAGAAGTGCTCTCTTGAACTAGTAGCTTTGCCATAGCCTGAGATCTTATTAGAAAGGCACTCCTCTGCCCAGCCCAGACCAGCACCAGCAGTGGTTCTGAACCTGCACTTTAACAAGATCTCCTGGTAATTCATTTACACATAAAATTTTTAAAAGCACTGCCCTAGGATACCTAGCCAAGACAGGCTGGAGAAAAACAAAAAGCACTTTAAAGGTGAAATCAATTGTCTTTGTCCCTGATAACCTTGCTTACACAAATCTCCAGGCCCTGTCTCTGTGCATCTGAATCCCACCCTGTCTTTCTTTGAGCTGTCTCAAGGGCTCCTCTGTGAATAGCTCTACTGACTGTGTCAGCTGGAGGCACCTTCCAGTCCTAGCTTCTATCTTTCCTTTGGCTAACTCTGTAAATGCACACAAGTGTGGCGCTAATCTGTCTTGCTGAGGCCTTGCTGGAACCATCCTATATTCTCAATAGTGCCTAGTAGTGGGAGGAGTCGGGGAGAGGGGGCAGTCAGAGGGGGAAAATGTATTTATTGGAAAGAAAGGAAGAGAAGAGAGAAAGAGCTTCACTGATGAAGTAAATAACTCAGGAACCCTGAGTCAGTTCTGCAGTGGATTTGAGTCTGTGGGATACTTAGGGACTCACGGGCAAGGCCCTGCCTGAAGCAGGTCTAGCTGTGGCCTCGACCTCTGCTGTATGCAAGCTGTGGGTTGTAAAGAGGATTGCCTCCTCCCGGTTCCTTGTCTCATGGCTACTCCCACTTGAGAGTTAATGTATTTGTTTTATTTTCTAAAAAGAAGGTATTTAAAGAAAAAGTTCTTTTCAGAACCTGGCATGTTTATTAAAGCTTTTTTGGGATCTCTTCAGAGTTCACAATCCAAGTGCTGGCAGTACGTCTTTCAGTACAGAAAATGAACGACAACCAAAAGAACAAGTCACTTTGTTACTTTGATTGATAGCTGAGCCAATTAAATTTTTGGACTCTAGATTCCATTTGAGATATAATACAATAAACATAATCTTCTGACAGCCATCCTGGGGTTGTTATAATTTTAATATATATAAATTATAATGGGAAATATTTTTAAGGTTTGTGAAAAATTAAACTTCAAGAGTACCAATGCTGTTGCAATTCACAAAGGGAGTAATCAACTCTTCATGAACTGGGGTTCACAAACAGCAGACACAATTTCTTTCCTAAGCATTTCAAAAGTATGGCAACCCAGGCTGTGTCCTGTGCTTTTGACCCATGAATTCAGAAGGCTGAGGCCAGAGTTTCTCTTGAACCTAGCCTGGACAACTCCATCTCAAGCACATAATTTCAATTAAAAATTTAAAACATCTGACTAATTTTTCTGAGATTAGTCATTTTGCAGGCACTATAATTTGTTATATTTTCAAAGAAAAATGTGTGGTTCCATGGAGCAAAATACAGAAGCTATAATCCTGTGATTTCTATCTTTATAAGTTTCCTGCAAGAAGAGAGATGTATTAGCAATGTTCTCTATAATAGCAGAAATGGGTCACACTTTTTGGGATATAGGCACATAATTAAATACAGTTTATTTTATTAAGTTCATGGAATATCTTATATCTATTATAAAAGTAAATGAGATAACTAATGAATGTTCAGCAAACGAGCTCAACTGAAAAGCAGAGAATACGAAATCATAGGAAAGCATTATTTCAATGAATCATATATCCAATATTAGACGCTGACTGTAGGCCAGGCATTGTGCTAGACACTGGTGATATAACAGTGAAACATCAGGGAAATATGAATCTCAGTGAGTATAAGTCCGGCATATGAGCTGCACAGTATGACGAGGACAGTAAACAAGTAGATACATAGTTACAAATTGTGCTTCAGGTTATGTTGTAAGACAGTTAATATAAATAGTTGAGCCTAAGCTGGTTTGGGGAGGAGGTGTTTGTCTTTCAAGCCTTTCTGTAGAAGTGAAGGATGAATCAGGAAACTGAGGGAGGACGGACTGAAGAATGAGTGTTGTAGGTAGAAACGGCAAGAACAGATACACGGAGAAGGGAGAGGGTCTGAGGTCAGTAAGAGGTACAAGAAGAGAGTGATTGGAACACGGTGAGAGAAGTTGGGGGAAGCTGGAGGATGGGGAGAGGATCTGATATCTTAGCAGGCACCTGCAATCCTCTGCGAAGCCACGGAAACTTTATGAGCAAAGCACTGGCAGGGACCTGTCTACACTTGGAGGCCACTGAGGGTATGTGGTGAAATGGATTGAAATGAATCAAGAGCTGAAGGAGGAAAAGCCCTTTGGAGAGCATTGTAGTCGTTCAGGTGAGGGAGAGCATTGTAGTCATTCAGGTGAGGCAGACAACAGCAGTTTAGACTTGACTGGAAACCTGGAACAGGAAGAGGAGAAATTGAACTATATCCTAGAGGTAGGAAAGGTACATTTTAGTAGCGAGTTTTGAATAGGGTTGGAAATGGTCGCTACACTTTTCTCTTTAAATCACTGGATTGATGGTCCTTCACTTCATTATGCCTAGAAATTTGGGAAGGAAAATAGTTGTAAAAAATCCGTTTTGGTCATGCAGAGGAGATAGTATCAGAGAACCAAGAAGAAATACAAGTTTAATATTCAAGAAAGGAACTCGGACTATAGATCTGTTTAGAAATTGTACTAACAGCAGATGAATGACTAGAATGATTAAGGAAAAGGTCTGTTTTCAGCCCCAAGGAAATATAACTTCAAATGGACTTGAGGAGTACGAGCTGTCAAAGACAACGTCTATGCTGGAAAGGAACGAGCTGTGTGTTACAGAACAAAAAAAAAAAAACGGTATTTGAGGAAGGAAGGTGTTCTCTCGAATAGCCTAAGAAGTGAAGCAAGATGTTCTCCTATGGTCAAAGAAGGGATTTTTTTTCATATTATAGTGGTAGTTTTATAATGTTTAAATTTTATTTAGTAACTAAAACTTAGCCAGACAGAGTGACTCACACCTGTAATCACAGAGGTCAGGAGGATCACTATGAGTTCAAGGCCTGGCTACAGTATGAGACTCTGTTTGATGTAACTTTATATTTGATTATTTTTGGTAGCTTAATTTCAGCAAGATAATATCTGTGATCTATTCTGACAAAACAAATGCAATAAGAAAGTGGGAGAGGAGAGAGAAAACTAAGTGAGGAAAAGTTTAAACATGAATGGGATGGAAAGACAGGAGAAACGGGGTGTTAGGGGCAGGTTAGCCAAAACCAAGGACTGTAAAAAAGCCATAGTTTGAATAGTACTATCTATAGTTGATAAATAACAGACGTCATAGATTTTTCAAACCAAAATCCCAAGGCCAGTTAAGACTACCTCCCCCTGAATTGTTAGCCATGGAGCTTGCAGAAGTTTCTAAAACGCTGTTCTTGAATGACCTGCAGAACTAAATAGTAAGTCTCTATTGTCAAAGGCAGCACGCATTCTGGATACAGGATACAAGGAAAAGCTGAAATTGAGCTGGAGGGTTTCCTCTCTGCTGACTGGAACTCAGTACTAGAAGGCGCTCTACAGACCGTCAAGAAGAGGAATATCATCAGACCACACCCAGCTATAGATCTTGTGTGCTACAATACTGAACTACTTGGAAAATTACTCCTAATGGCACAACAGTGTCATAAATGTTCTAAGGGTAACCAATCCCTTCCACGGTAGATTTGAGACCTGCTCCAGAGGACAAATACTTGCCTGGCACTGTAAAACTGGTCAAAAGCCTGTGGCTAGGGTGGTCCCAGGCCCCATGGAGGAACCTACATATTGACACATAGTTAAGCTGCCTTCTACATATTTATGTTTATTCTCATCAACTAGTACAGCTCTCAGTCTTGATCAGAGAAGCCTCTTTTAACTGTAGGTGACATTCAAAGCAGGAACTCATTATTGGCTAAAATGCTGAGAAAGGTGACTGCTAAATGCTTGGTCCCAAATAGGACATGTATGCCACACCCCTCTGAGGTCCAGGGATCATCCCAAAAGAGGGGAAGGAAGGACTGTGAAACCAAAGGACAGGGAGGAGTATGACGGATGCCGTCACCTGGCTATGACATGACGTGGCATGATCACAGCATCGGTGACTGTCTGCATGGGAAAACACATGGAAAAGAAAAGAAGAACACAGGCAGGAGAGAACTAGCTGGGAAGAAAAGGGAGTCTGCGGGAGTGGGCAGAAGGTGAGATGGGGCGGAGGAGGTGAAAGTGGCCGTGGGAGTGGGCGGAGGGTGAGACGGGGCGGAGGAGGTGAACGTGGCCGTGGGAGTGGGCGGAGGGTGAGACAGATGGAGGAGGTGAACGTGGCCACCGTGCATTTATACAAGCATGATACTGTCAACATTTTTTAGAGTGACCCCTCTCAATTTCACCAAATATGAAGATTCATTAATTGGGCAGAGACTCAGCTAATGATGCAGGAAACGCATACCGTTTCCATGGCAGAGCTCCTGGTTTTTACAAAGTAGCTTGAGCAGGAACAAGGAAAGAGTACATGTGGCGGTCAGATGCCCTGCTGTCAGGTGGCTTCGGTTGCTTTCCTTGTGCGTTAGAGCACAGTGAACTTCCTTATCATGATTGGCCTGCTGGTGGATTTGGCTGTAATTTCTCTCCTTATTTCTCACAAGGACAGATAAACAACTTGGTCTCAGCTTTGGAGACTTGGAACTTTAGATGAGTGATGACATTTGGCCTGACCTGTTGGGCCTTGAGCAAGGTTTCGGTTTAAATCAATGTCTTCCCATACATTTCCTCTAACTCTTTATGTCAATCATTTCTTGCATCTATTTACTTGGCTTAGATATTAAGCAGGTAACTCTCCTATCTGCAGTTCAGGATTAAATGTTCCCAAGTTTTGGCCCTGACCAGCCATCTAGCCTAACAGCACATCTTCTAAATGCACACATCCTGCTTCGGATGAAATACATACCATATAGAAGGCAGTTTGCTACATAAAAGAGAATTTGAATAATGTACAAAAAAATTGTCTTTTTATTACTTTGTTGACAGAATGTTTCCCGAAGTGCTCCTTTCCAACCGAAACCCTTTCCAGATGAATTTTTGTCTCAGTTTGACCATTGAAAATACCAGAACAATCTTTCTTAAACGTTCTGATATTCAGGAACTGAGGACAGCAGTGAGCAGAATGGTGTGAACAGGAGCTTCTGTCATTTAACAGCTCTAGGGAGGGGCAATGGGCAGACCCCTAAGACCCATTATCCCTACTCGCCACCTAATGAGCTTCAGTGTACACCTTCTTCTGACTCAGAGTACTATCATCCTATGCTAGTCATGAATTGAAAGAAGGAAAGAGGAGGGCGTCTTTGAAAGGCCTTGTCTCAACAAAACTGGCCGGACTCCGCTGACTTGCCCTGGCTTTGACTTCAAACTTTGATTATATTTTTATATGATACTCACTCCACAAATTCAGATTCTTCTTGCAAACTCAGATTCGTGAAGATTGTCTTTTGTCACTACCTATAGAACTATTATGCTTACAAACACCTATCTGAAGCCTGCCATGATGTCTCATAGGACAGAACAGAACTCTTACTAACATTCTTTCTTTTCTACTTCCTCTTCTCTTAGTCATTGTGCATAATCTCATAATCTGAAGAAACTATAGTCTCTCTCTCTCTTACATCCTTAGATACTCCTAACTAAAAATCAACCAAGAAACCTCATCCATAAGTTATACTAAAAGTCAATCATGTGTAGTAGATATCTACAGAATACCCCACTCAAAAGAAATGGAACATACATTCTTCTCAAAAGATCTGCAACCAGATCACATGTAGACCACGAAGCAAGCTGTTTTTTTTTTTTTTCCTTTGATTTTTCTGAGACAGGGTCTCCTGGCAGCTCCAGCTGGTCTGGAATAAGTTATGTAGATGAGGCTGGACTCTAACAGAGATCTGTTTGCCTCCCAAGTGCTGGGATTAAAGGTATGTGACACCATGCCAAACCCACAAAGCAAAACTTAAAAGTATTTTAATTATTATTTTTATTTTATGTGCATGAATGTATCAACTGCATATATGTAAGTGCCCCATGTTATGAAATGCCTGTGGAGGTCAGAAGAAGGTATTGGATACCCTAGAACTGGAGTTACAGATGGTAGCTAGCTACAACATGGGTGCTGAGAACTGAATCTGGGTCCTCTGCAAGAGTAGCCAGTGTTCTTAACCACTGAGCCATCTCTCCAGCTTCCCACAAAACAGGTTTTAACAAATACAAAAATAATCAAAATTGTGCTTTGTATTTTATTAGGTCATAATGTAATAAAACTAGAAACCATCAACAAGCGGATCAGCACAAGGTCTTGAAGACTGAACAATACACTTTTGAATGAGGAGTTCATCACTGAAGGAAACAAAAATTCCGAGGGTCACGTAACGGGCCAATATGAAGAGAATAAGAAGCTGCAGATTGCTTATCCCTGAATAGGACAGACTTTTGCCTTTCAAGGCTCATGGAAGAAGGGGTGGGAAGACTGAACCCCAGAGATGGTGAATGTCCACAAGGAAACTGTGTTTTCCAAACAGCTGGTCAGTTACTCCTATGAACTCATAGCTACAGTGACAGCATGCACACCTCCCGTGCAAGCTTAAAATTCTAGCATAGACATGGGGAAGTGGGTAAGAAACCCCTAAAGAAAATTTAGCAACTAATGACTGCTACAAGAGAAAGCACCCTTCTGCCAAGGCCTTTTATCTGGGCTGCCAGAAGAAGGTAACGGCCATATTTAGGGTCTTCACACTTCAGATAAGCCAGTCAAGAAAGTCTCTCTCATTTCAATTAATTCCAGATCCAGTCAAGTTGACAACCAAGATTAGAATACACTGTACATGCATATGACAAAAGTCACAAGATTTCCTTATTAGACATAGAAAAGACCTTTGAAAAAAGCACGGAGGAGCCAGGTTTCATAAAGTAAGAGCTGCCAAGTCACAGCACAGACTACTTTTCACCTCTCTGTCCCAGACAGAGCTTCAGGGAAGTGTGGCCTGATCTTTTCAGATTGGGGGATCTGGCCTTTTACGGGTTGAAAAGGGCAGGCCTGCGGTCTTACAGTTTTTAGTCTGCTATCTTACCTAAAGTTCCTTATCTAAGTATTCAATATTTTTTACTGCTTAATTTTTTTCCATTGGTTATATCTTCTAACACAGTTTTAATATTAATTTCCCTTATTTTAGACTATAAATGTTAATAACTTTTGCAGGTTTATTTTGTATCTTGTCAAAATATTGTTATTAATTTAATTTTGTTATTTATTCATTGGCAATTTTCAGATATAATGTTATCTGTAAATGTCAATAATTTTGCTTTTTGTATTTTTGTGTCTTTGTTTTCCAATGTTGAACTGAATTTACTATTTTAACCAGCAGTACTATTTTATTCTTGTTTAAAAATACACACACACACACACACACACACACACATGCATACGTTAAGAAAAAGAAAACCTCTTTCACAAATGGTGTTGTGCAAACTAGAGCTCTACATGTAGAATAATGATATTAGATCCAGATCTTTCGGTTTGAATCAGATAAATTCAGAATGAATCAGATACCTTAATTATTTGTAGAGATTTATTGATTTTTATGTTTATGAGTGTTTTGCTGGCATGTATGTGGCCATTCTCTCCAGCCCTAAATATCTTAATTTTAAACTTGGAATTCTGAAGCTGCAGGTAAAGGAAACTTTCTGAAAAAGACTCTGATAGCACAAGAAGTAATCCCGAGAACTGACAAATGGGTCTACAGGAACTTAAAAAAATTCTTCCCAGCAAAGGAAACTGCCAGAAAAGACAGCCTACAGAATGGGAGAAAGGCATTACCAGCTATACTTGATACACAGGATTAATATCTAGAATACATAAAGTGCTGAAAAATTAAGCACCTGAGAAGCAGATTTGCCAATCAGAAGTCAAAACCCAAATGGCTGATGCATGTTTTTAAAAGACTTGAATATAGTTAGCCGTCAGGGAAATGCAAATTAAAGGTACTTTGAGATTCCAGGTCACTCAAATCAGAATGGCTAACATCAAGAAAATAAAGGACAACAAATGCTGGTGAGGATGGAGGGAAGAGGAAGCCCTTATTCACCATGGGTGGGAGTGCAAACTGGTATAGCAACCACGGAAATCAATGCAGAGATGGCTCCAAAAGCTAAAGGTAGAACTATTACTTGATTCAACCTTACGAATCCTGGGTGCAATCCTGAAGACCTGTAAGTCCTTCCTCATCCACATTATTGATGGACTATTTGAAACTTACAATTGAAAGCAGTTTAAAAGTCTATCCACAAATGAATGCATAAAGAAAATGTGGTACAGACACAATGAAATTTTATTCAACCATAAAGAAAAATAAAATTATGACATCTGAAGGAAAATGGGGACAACTGGGAATCGTTATGTTAAGTGAAATTAGCCAGACTGAGATATATAAACATACTCAGCAGAATATAACACATATATGTACATATTTGCAGGGGTTGGATGTAGGTGAATATGGAGCAGATAATGAAACTAGAAAGGAGACCACAAAGTGAGAAAAACGAGATGTTAAGAAAGACAGAGGAATGTCAAAAAAGGAAGTGACAAAATACATATGTCATGAAAACAGAAGGGGACAACGGGGACGGAAAGGGGCCTGCCAGAAGGGACAGGGGTTAGGGAGTGGAGCTGGGAGGAGGAGAACAAGAGGAACGTATACATAAAATGCCACATTGAAACCTATTACTTTGCATGCTAAAGGAGTAAGAAAACATAAGTGTGCTTTAACACAGGGGCCCAATGTAATGGCTTAAAAGTTCCTTCTCATCATTGACTCATTTACTGCCATAATTAGGAATAACAGTTTACTAGCATGCAATCACTTTTCCAGGGAGACAGGATATACTTTCTTGACCCAATGACTTTACTTTTACCTACATAACTTACTTTGGCCAAACCTAAACTTTTGAAGTGAAAAGAGGTACAAATGTGGGTGTAAAATGTCGCTTTAGTTTTGTGTACTAATCCGCCATGAGACGAGCATGTTCTGGGAACCTGTTTCTGCTTCATCCTGGACCTTAGAAGAAACACAACTGGAGCAGACCTAAGCAATATCCCAAACCTAGAGCTGAGCCCGATCTTCCTGCATCGTGAAACATAACCCTCCAGTCACACTGGCCCAGGTCCGCCAGACCACAGTCACCTGGAAGAACTCATTTTCTTTTATCCACTGCAACTATACAATGTTTCCTAAAGGGAACAACACCAAGATCTATAACATTAATTTAAATGGATCATACCGTTGTGTCTGAATGCTTGTGTTCCCCAGAAAACCTGCTACTGACGAGGTGGAGCCTTCGGGATGCAGTTCGATCTTGAGCACAGAACCGTCCCGGGTGGAATTAGGATCTTTATACCACAAGACCAAGGAAGCACATTCTTCCTTTCCATCAAGTAAGAACAAAGATAGAAGATATCAACTGTGGACCAGGAAGTCTACCGCCACTTCCTCGAACACTTCCTAAGCTCCAGGATGTGAGACATAAATTCAGTCATTTCTAAGCCACAGTTTATGATATTTTTATAACAACCAAAACAGACGAAAATATGGGCTTACTGTATGTTACTTCTTATGAAGCACATTTTCATATAATTACTTTGATTTCAAAAATACAATCTTTCAAACTTAGTGAACTCATCTCATTTAGAAGACTTTAGAAAGCATCTCCCTCATGTACGAGTTCATGGGGTGAGGTTATCTGAGTAGCAGCAATGTAGCCTGCTATTATTTGGGAATGATTCTCCATATTCCTTTTTAATGTATTTATTATTTATGGCGATTTCTATAGTCATTTGATAACTCTAGTAGTTTTTAAGTAGTTCTCACAACAATGTAGAATTATAAACAAAATATGTGAAAAATTTACATTCACATTATATTTAAAAATTCATGATATTGCAGGAAATTAGAGACTACAGATAAACAATGGAAAAAGTCCTCCACAGACGTATCACCTATAGTCTGTTAGAATTCCATTATTTATGTTTATAAAACTTTACATCACAATCCTAATATGTAGCTAGATTCATCCTGGAAATAATGCTGTCTAAACTGCGTTTATCACGAAGCACTGTATTGCAACCTCTCTCCATGACAGTAATGTGAAGTTATAAAATCACTTTTAATGTCTGTCTCATGTTTTGTATTTCTGTCCAGTGACATTTAGCTTTTTTCAGTTTTTTTCCATTATAAACAACACTCAAATTACATAAATAACACTGCTGTCCAACGTGGCAGTGCATGCTGAGGCAAGAGAATCAGAAGTTCAAGGCCATTTTGTTTCATTAAAAACAAACACAGAAAAAGAAGAACACACTGTTTCCACATTTTCTGTCACTTTGCAAGTTGTTTCCTTTACATAAATCCCTACAAGTGACCTTGCTAATAATGCAGTATACAAGTACATGTTTGAAATGCTGGTGAGTGCTAGAGAGGAGAGTCCCTTTAACCGTCCCACAGCAACGTTACCATCACCGTACTTTCCAGTCAGCACTCAGTGCTGATTTTTGGAAGACTTGTCCTCTCACCTATCCCCTGTTGTATATCTAATCTCTGGGTTATTTATCAAATTGTACAACAACCTGAGAATTTTTCTTATTCTATTTTCTTGTGATATACAAACAAAAACATGACTTCAAAATGTCTTGAATAAAAAGTATAAGAAAAATAACCATAACTGCAGTACAATTTTCTTTTTCAAAAAACAAAACAAGCTTTTAAGTTGGTCTTTAGATTGTTTGACACAGCATCTAACTAAATCTAACCCTTTGCAATTTAGTGTTCTTAAACAGGGCTTGTTGGAAATGAGTCATTCTGTGCACATTGAGAGTTTTATGGTTGGTTTAATGTCACTGAATTTAATTAACTTAAATTGTCATTTGCACAGCATTATACTTTGGTAAACTCTCCTCAGTCAGGGAGAGCGTAACACTGAGCAACAAAAATACAGTTTCTCTCAGTGACAGGATCCATTGGGTTAATTTCTTACATAGTGAAATGAAGCACAAAGTAGCAGGTCTTCTAGTGGCAGGAGCAAGAGATGGAGAATTATAAAGGGCTGAGCTACTAGAGAAGAAAGCACAGTAACAAACGAACATTTCCATGAGCTGAACTGAGTGTTTAGCTATCAGTAACAGATGAGATTATAAACCAGTTCCAGGACTGCAAAGGGGGGAAGTGGTAGGTGGTTTGAGAGCTCCTCCCTGTGCTTTCTCTAATGTCCAGAAATTGAAAAAGCAGAAGTCATTCTTTACTGATTGGTTTTATTTTAGGAAGGTGAAATCAGAATTAAGAGGCCTTGAGGTGCCAACTGATAATCTGAAATGCAACTCCTACACCTAAGACTCAGGGAACATTACAGAAGAGGGGCCAGAAAGATTGGAATGCCAGAGGACCAAGACCCCAGCTGCCAGACCCCAGTGTATTCCAGACGACAAGGAAGCTGTACCTGTGAAATCTCAACAATATGGTTTCCTAAACAAACTCTGAATAATGACAACACCAGTTGACATGTCGACATGGACAGAGGAAATTTCACAGGGCTGTGTTTCTAGATGAAGATCTGTGATGGACTGCTGAGAGAGAGAGAGAGAGAGAGAGAGAGAGAGAGAGAGAGAGAGAGATGGAGAGAGAGAGAGAGAGAGGAGGGGGAGGGGGAGAGAGAGGGAGGGGGAGAGAGAGAGAATACAGTGGTCACATATGAAATTCTCAAAAACTAAAAAATGTAAATAAAAATATTTTAAGTATTTTGAATATTACAAGTAAAAATACTACAGTGAAGAATGTATGGAACATCATAGATTTCTTGAAGAAGAGTTTTTATATTTTTTTGTCATATAATCATTCATGTGTATTTAGAGTAAAATTAGAAGTTCTAATTGCAAACCTAGGATTTATAATATTTTCTGGGTCTGGGGAGATGGTTTAGTGGGTGAAGGGCTTGCATAAGGTTCTGAGTTAGCATCCCCCATACAAATATAAAAAGAAGCCAGATGTAGCAGCCCATGCCTATAACTCCAGCACTGGAGTAGACACAGATGGATGTGGGGGACTTGCTGGCCAACTAGTCTAGTCAAATGGGGAGCTTCAGGTTCAGTGAGAGACCCTGTCTCAAAAAATAAGGGAGAAAGGTGACTTAGGAAGACATTCCAACTTTAACCTCTGAACCTCTGGTATACACACACACACACACACACACACACACACACATACACATATACACACACACACACACTTAAAGCAAATAAAATAAAATTTCTTCTAAAATACTGCTCATTTCTGATTTCCTCTGTTTTTAAAAAAGATTTATGTAGAACTTTATACATCAAACTACTTATTTGATAATTACACTTTTCTATAGTGTTAAATGCAGAAACAACATCCATTTTAATCAATATTCTTTAAATAATTACTCTCTTGGTCTTTATTTCTTTGTCATCATGTGCATTTTCTGATAGCACTTTTACATCCAAATTGAGTTAAACAATATTCACTGAAAAACCCCTTAGTACAAGGCTTTGTCCGGGGCTGCAAGTGAATCAAGATGAAGACATAAAACAGATGAATGGTTGCCAGGGGCCGGGGGAAGTGCTGTGAGGGGTGACTATTTCAAGAACGTAGGGTTCCCTTTTAAGTTAGAAGTTCTGGACCTGTATCACGATGTTGCTTGCACAGCATTGTGAATATGCTAAATACTACTACTCTATTATCCAATTTAAAATGACAAATATTGTTCATTTTGCTAGCCAGAAAAACTTAGAACTTGTGCAACAGTGAAGCAAAGGCATAAGTATTCTGTTTCAGAAGTTCATTTAATCAAAAATATATTTAAGTTATCCTTCCAATCTCCCTACTGATTTTATGCAGCAAACTGTGTCTAATCCAGTTTAATAAAAATGTATTACTAGGGAATCATAGAAAAGTCATTGTACCAAAACCTGCACAGGAATGCTGAAATGTGCTTTCAGTTTCATAGGGAATGAAGACAGCTATAAAATGTATAATACACACACAAGGTCGCAAGAACTAGGCTAGAAAGAGGAACATGGGGCTGAGAGAGCCCAGAGGATGATTATTGAAGATAGTCTCAGTGATGCCATAGCTTTGTTACTCGCACTTGAAGACAAGATGATTTTGCCAGTCTTATAAGATGGCAAAGATCAGAGAAAAGAAGATGAGAAAAAGAACAGACCAGGAAATGAAAGGCGCTTAGGAGAATAAGGCGCCTGTTCTTGGCTGATGCACATAGTTTAGAGGCCAAGCAGTGGCAAGTGGAGGTTGAAGGTGCCAGGTCCTGTAGAGTGGGATGAAGGTATTTAGAATGTGAAGGTGATTTAGAAGCAATTTATCGCAGCTCTCCACGTACAAAGTACAAAGTGCATTTTCCCGATGAGTTGTCATTCAGCTGCTTTTGTAATTTCTCTAGTAATGGAGGTCACTATTTTCCAAGGTATGATGGACTTTTGGTAGATGACTGAAATTTTCAGAGTTCTTAGGTTGACGCAAAATCTGCCACCCCCACAATTTTTATCCATTTATTTTAGTTTTGATTTAGTAAATTACACAAAATTGCACAAAAGAATTTTTTCCCTCTCAGCTCTTCTACTGAGTCAGGACATCCTTGTTCTTCTCCTCTTTTCAAGTCAGGTATTCCTGGATCTTGGTTTCTCTTTTAAAGTGCTTTGTACAACTACTGAAATTATAGTTAATTTTTTTTCTCTGTAAACTCTTACAGCTCTTTTTCAGTGTTTTAATAAATACTAAACGTGTTTCTCTAGTTTTGGTCTGTTTAGCTTTGAATCACTTTGCTTGAAATATAGTCTATTCAAGATTCCTGTAGCACAACTCTCAGTAACTTATAAACATTAAGCCTGGGATCAAGTAATATCTACTTAATGTTTGGTAAGAATTAACATTTCAGTCACCTAGTCCCACTTCAACACTCAATTGCTGAATATCTAAATTTATCATTAAACACTTTGTGGTAGCCAAACATGGTAGCTCACTCCTCTGATACTAGCATTTGGAAGGCAGAGGCAGGAGAATTAAAAGTTCAAGGCCAGATGGGGCTAAATAGTAAGACTTTGTCTGAAAAGCAAAACCAATACCAAACCAAACCAGACCAAAAACCCAAATGTTATTGAATTAGATTTTTCTTATAACTAACTACATACTTGTGAGGACATTTAGTATCTGATTCTGCCATCTGCTGCATTAGTTTTGCCATTCTCTTCTCAGCATTCATTAATTTGGTAAGCATGCATTTGATATTGATAGTCAAGCATTAATAGAGTGTTTCAAAGAAGGTTGGAGATATACAATTTTAAACAAACCAGGTAGGCTTTGAATTATTTATTTATCAGTCACCTCCAGAAATGGTCATTCACTCAATTCTAATTTAATTTTCATAAGACAGTATTTTATTATTTAGACCATAGATTTTTTATGAAGCATATTTTAAGATGCATTACTAGAATTAATATAGTAATATAGGTTTCAAGTTAAGATTTCAAAACTGGCATTTAGCAAAATCAGAAGACAGTTATGATCTTGGGCAAATTATAAATCTCTGTGCTTCAGTTTCCTCATTTTTAAAATGTATTAAAAAATGCCACCAACTTCAACTTCAGAGTGCTTTCCTTTGGGTTAAATAAACTATTACTTAGCCATAAGTTAAGGGAAAGTTATTACTACTACACCTAATTAAAAATATTTCCACAAGTCTTTGATAGTACTCCTTTTAAGAGACAGACCCTGATTTAACTTCCCTTGAATTTGGGCTGAGCTTAATGTCCTAACATATGACTCTGATCTCCACAAAAAGCCATGCTACTACCTCTGTGATATCTCCCATTGGGAAGCAGATTAACTGCTGTGTTAGGAAGACTGATAGTTTCTATTTCTGTGTGACAGACTGCTATGTTTTTAGCAGGTTGAACACTCAGAGTTCTTTAAGTCTAGAGTCAGGCATATTGTAGCCAGATCTTAGTGTATCACAAGCCTTAAGCCACCATGTTAGGCTCACTGGTTCTCACCTGGAGTTTCTGATCTCATTCTTAGAGGTGAACAAACCCAATTTCTTATAGCTGTGAGTCTGTGGTCCTCATTTCCTTGCTCTCTGCTAGTTGGGAACCACTATCAGTTCCCAGAGGCAACCTACATTCCTTGTGGCCTCTTCCCACTTCAAAGCAGTACTGATACACAGCATATTTTTCATGTTTTGAATCTCTGACTTTCACTTTTACTACCAAAAAAGACTATTCACTGTTTATATGTATGTGTATGCAGTATGTATATGAGTATGTATTGTGTGTGTACACACGTACATGCAGGTTTGTGTGTGTAGGCCCGAGATCAATGTCAGGTGTCTTCCTATCAGTCTCTTGAGACAGGTTCTTTCATTGAGCCCAGAGTTCAACAGACTGGTTGACTGGGCAGACTGGTTGGCTAGCAAGCTCCAGGGATCCACTTAGCTCTCCCCAATGCCTAATGCTAGGGTTACAGATATACTCCACAATTCCTGACTTTTTACATAAGTTCTGGGGATCAAAAACCAGGTCCTCATGCTTTCTGGGAAGGCACTTTACCAAATGAGCCATCATCTCTCCATCCCAACCAAGACTCTTAGCTTTAAAAAGACTTCCATTATGTCAGAACCATCTGGATAATTTCTTTGTCTTAAAATTGGCCAATTTGGAACTTCAATTGCATGTACAATATAGTGCCTAGGTTATTGTTTGATTGAATAGCTGGGTGAAGATATGTGTGCACTGGGTCCAGGACTTGGGTACCATGGTAGAATTCTATGCATCATACATACTAACTAATAAAGCAGGTTTCAAATGCTAAGTAAATGTTAAACTTCCCATTATAAACTTATGCTATTGGCATATGGTAGGTAGACTGGACTAACAAAAGGAATGAGAACTTTCTTCTGTATCTAATACACAGTATATATGAGTATGAGTGTGTGTGTATATGTACACACACAACACATAGCATACATATGTCAAGTGGTTTTTAAATGGGATATTATAGTCTCAGAAAATACTTGCAGAGAATTGGGAAGTATAGCTCAATAGTAGAGTGCTTGTATAATGTATGTGAGGCTCCAGTTTTGATCATCAGACTCAACATACACACACTTTTTCAGGAAGGTACTTGAACAAAGGGATTTGTCAAGCCTCAGACCTCAGGGCTAAAATCTGGAAGGAAGGAGATTGTACCAGAATTGCTACTCAACAGTTTAGGATTGAAAGAGTTATTGTGTTTGAGTTGCTGAGGTGTCAGTAGGGCAGGATGAAGTAATTGGGTAGCGAAATCATTAAGGATCAGTTGGACTTGGCAAGCTGCTTTACTCCGTGGTATGATGAAAGTTCTGGTATTTTAGGGGTCACAAGCTATGACTGGAAAAGATGCAAAGATGTACATTCAGAAGTTATGCAATGGCAGTAATTACTTAAGATGTATTTGGATGACATTCCAAGGACCATTTTAAGGAAAAAGTAGAGCTAAAAGAATTTTAGAAGATATGTACATTTAGATATGTTTTAAGCATAAAGTCAGAGAAGGGAAAATAGCATTTTAAAAAGTATGAGAGCTAACTGTGAAAAGAGTTTCAAGAAAGAACGGGGTAATTTATGGTCTATCCTAAGGTTAGCTGTGACAAGGACCAGGAAGTGTAATTACAATAAATTTAAAAGTATATTGTAAGAAAAAGGAGTAGCCAATATATTTCTAAGTTCAGCAGTCAGGGAAGCTGACACAGAAAGTAAATCAAGTGTTTTTCTCTTAAAGATGGAGGGAATGGCCTGTTCTCTCTCTGGAGCTGGAGGAGACAGGGAGATTTCAAAGGACGGTTGGTCTATAGTGTTTTCCTTGGAGATTGTGAGTTTAACTCACTGCTAAAAATGACAGTGCTGTATCTTAAGGACTTCCTGATTTAAAACTCTCAATTCAGTATCTGTCATCCCTGCTCTTCGAGCCACCTTGATGCTGGTCTGGCATCAGAGACACCTGACGTCTACGTGTTCCCTACTCATCCCTGTTACTGATCAACCACGTTGCCCTGGACCAACTGAGCTTGTGGTGACAAAAGAGAGCAGCACACAGAGGCAAGGGCACCCAGCAAGACTGTGACACATGGATTTGAAGAAGTACAGGTCACACTCTTACCTGGTCTACTTAGTGTGTGTCAGTCAATTTTACTAAAGACAGTGTTTGGTTTGACCAGTTCACACAGCTGTTGTTGGTCATTTTATCTTCTTTTTTTTTCTTCTTCTAATTTTCCTAATTACCTTAGGAGGATTAAATCAAATTCTTCATAAGTTTCTCTCTTCCTGCCTACTCCCTTAATTTCCCATTTTCTCAAGAACCAGCCTTGATAAGTTGTGATAAGAAGAGAACACTAATTACATGCTCCCACCAAGAAAATTTCTATACTTTGAAGTTAAATTAAACATTATAGAGAACTAATGCCTCTAACTTTTAAAAGTCCATGAAACTTAGAAGATATTTCATTGAAAATATAAGCAAGATCACCCTGTATTTTAGCACAGTCCTTAAGAAAATGTTTTACATAAGCAGCAATCCTATTCCGAGTCTGTGAGTTCTGACTGACATTGAAGAAGTTTGGCTTTTTTAGAATTTTTAATGCTAATGTCTAATAATTCCAATAGAAGAAAAATAAGATTCCATATAATCCAGAGATTTACCTACTATCTTTAAACTTGCTTCCAGAAGAAAGTGAATTCTACAGTCCTAACAAGTGATTTGCAAGTTTGGAATGCAAGTATTTTGGAGTTAAAGACTGTATATATATGGCCAATATCAGTTAAATATCTTCTTTATAAGTTAACCATTCAGAATTTTCTGCTCTTTTTTGTTCAAATTTTATTTCTGTGTAGTATCACAATTCTTCTGTCCTGTATTTAGGGAACTGTCAACCTAGCATGGCCAAATTGATGCTTTTGGAGATCAGGAGATCAGCAGGAATGTGTTTCTTCCTGATTCAATCACTTACATATGATTCTGATTAAAAAATTAAATTTCTTTAACTTTGGTTTCCTAACTTGTAAACCAAGAGTGCCTATCTTTTAGAGATATCATGGTAAAAAATAAAGTCTTATCTGATCCATTCCTTGTGCATAGAAGGCACTCAGTTATTATTACTTCCAATCACGAAAATGGTGACCTAAAAAAAAATCACACCCATATCATAAAAAATACTTTCATCATACAGCCCCCCCCCTTTTTTTTTACTTAGGCAGTGTGAAGGGCCAACCTAGGGCTGTGTATATTCTAGACAAATACTCTACCACTTTATTTTTAATAGTAGCAGACATTCCTCTTAGAGTTATATGGCATAGGTGTCCGAAATCAAAGTACTTGAAAAAAGCAAAAATACATAAAATAGGAAGTACAGATTCCTATTATTGCATTTTATTTTCTTTAACAGTTCCAAACTTTAACTCCACTCTTTGGTTTTAATAAAAACACATTAGAAATTCCTCTTTCTCTGTTTTTGTAAGAATAGAAATAAATTAATAGAGCATTTCATTTTCACACAATAACAAGATGAAACGTTTCTACACACTCATTGTCCAGCTACTTCTTCCACGACACTCAAAAAGAAGTGGTTATTCTCTTACCGCTAAAATCTCACTTTCACTTTCACAGAACTCATTGGTGCAAGTGTGTGCATGAGTGACTATGTGCTTGCATATTTTAATATCTGGAGCTTTACTACTGACAGGAACTTGTCATCACAAGGAATACTATCAAAATTTTTTTCTTTTTATGTTTGCTATGAGCTAAAATATTAATAGTCACTTTACAGCAATAACAGACTAGTGAGTTTGGAGCACATGTCTTTTATGTAATAGAAAATGACATAAATTCATCTTTAGTTTGACAGAAGTTTAGAATGTTTGCCCCAGATAACAATCAAGTATCTTTGCAGTACAAATTATTTTCAGGGACACTCACATCATTACAGAAGATTCATTTAACACACACACATATATATATATATATATATATACATATATATGCACACACACATACACACACACACATGCACACATATGTGGTACTTACTGTTTGCCAAGTACCATGTTAAGCACCTTAAAATTATTAACTCATTTAATTCCATAACAACATTAGAATGGTTTCCTTCTCATTTTACAGGTGAGTTAGCTAAAACAAAGAGAAGTTAAGTATATACTGATGGACTGTTGCACCCTGTGATGATTGGCTTTAACTGTCAACTCGACATAACCTAGAAAGCACATAGGAACAGCATCTTAAAGAGGGATTGTCTACATTGAGTTGGCCTGCTGGTATATCTCTGGGGGATTGTCTTAAGTTAATTGATGTGAGAAGACCCAGCTCACTGTGGAGCACCATCCCGTAGACAGGGGGTTTTGAATTGCATAAGAGTACCGAAATGGAGCTGAACAAGCAAGCAAGCAAAGATGCATGCATTTATTTCTCACTATTCTTCTCTGTGGATGGGAAGTGACGAGTTGGTTAAACTTGAGGCCTTGATCCACACCTCACACAATTATGAACTAGAACTGAGACTGTAAGCTGAAATAAGCCCTTTGTCCCATAAAGTGCTTATTCTCAGATTTTTTTTTTTATCACAGCAGCAAAAATGAAAGTAGAACATAAATCTTATATAGGAATTGGCCTTACCTATTCGACTTTAGTGACTCTGCTTTTAAGAACAAGAGTGGGTGTCTGGAATTTACTAATGAAAGTAATCTCTCAATACGCTTTGCCAGGTGCATGTAAACTACAATTTAGTGCAATATGCTTAGAAGAAAGGTCAAATGGTGTCATTAGTACCAATGCCTTGATGTCATGGAACCTCTCCACTTCCCTCTAGCAACCTTTTAGGTTTACATGTGCATGGCCATCTAATGTGTAGACCAAGTGAGGGCCTCATTTGGAAGATGCTAT
Source organism: Eospalax fontanierii (assembly GCA_035773235.1). Lineage (NCBI taxonomy): Eukaryota > Metazoa > Chordata > Mammalia > Rodentia > Spalacidae > Eospalax > Eospalax fontanierii. Next base: position 16,650,494 of record CM069536.1, on the reverse strand, counting down.
GACCTTAACCTATTATTTTTTATGCACATGCAAGTAATTGTTCTGAAAATCTCAGATTCAAATGAATTAACATCCCTAGAAGCAGGTATACCTTATATTCAAGATCCCTGTCATGGAATTAGAATATATATGGAAGGGAAATTTCATGGTTCATCTGTTAGCTTCTATAGCTAGAAGTTAGAATGTGTAAGTATGTATGAAGTATCCCTCTGGACACTGGCTCTCCATAGTTGTATATTTTAGCATCTATCATGAATATACTGCATGGAGCTAAAGATTCTTCATAAGAATAAGGTGATACATTAATTTGAATTTATGTGTTTATGATTCTCTGTATTTGAGGAACTCCTGGGTAAAAATGCATACAAGTAGTACATGCCACTGAACTGAGCAGAAGATGCAAGATTCAGGAGGATTGGACAAGTCTTTTATTAATGCTTCACACAGGACACTTTTTTAATGCAGAAATACTAAAATTATATATTTTTTCTATAGATTTTCTTCATCTCTGGCTATAGAGATATTCTTGACACACTGAATCATTTACATTACTTTTTAAATACAAGTGAAAATCTGATACAAGGTTTCCCCATTTCTATATTTTTAGGTTTGATTTTTACTTATCTAAATATAGAAATATTTTATCTAGTTCACACTCATGGCAGTCATTGTTATGAATAAACGATTCCTTAGTTACTTCACTATTTTTAGTAGAATAATAATGCAAAATAATGAAATGAATTAGAACTTTTTTAACATTCAGAAGTGACATACACCTTAAAAACTGAGCTTGTCACCTAAAGCTAAAATGAACTTGATTTTGTTACTTCAGGCTCAAAATCCATTGGGTAAATGAGTTTCACTGATCAGCCTACAAACCCCAGTAGGAAAAACAATATATTTGTCTAAATTTGTACACTTTGGATGAGCTGGCTTAGTAAAACCCTGATATACACTATTGAAGGAATGAATAAGTACATGATTTTCTGTCTGGGAGATCTGACTTCCTTAAGGACTGTCAGGTAAGTGAGATAGACTTAAGTATTCTGGTTAGAATGTTACATTACTTTCACATCTTTCTCTGTGGTCTCCTTGAAACTCTTCATGACCCCTCTTACTGATACAGTTCATCTATTTTGTTTTTTCCTTGATTTTTAACCTGCAATCAGGACGAATTTCATGATATAGAAACATATCAGAATGTTGAGGAAACAGAACTAATTGTAGATATGAATGTTCTGGTGAAATTCCTTTTATAGACAGAGTTATCTAATCTTATTTATCTGGTTAGATTTTGAAGACTGTTATCGACATGGGAAGAATCTCAGTCAATTAAGTTCTTTAGAGCGGGGATACTGAGAGTCAGAGTGCTTTGTTTCGGCTGCAGATCAAGTCAAGACAAAGCATACACTGTCTGGTTTTTCCAGGTGAGTGATGCACAATTTATGTGGATAATAAATTTATATTCAGTTTAACTGCCCTCTCAAATGAGTTCTCAAATCGTGTGTCTCTCCAACTGAATCTATCATCCACTAAGAAGTCAGTCTTGTCACAGACTGTTTGGCAATAGTATGAGGCTCCTACTGAGCAGGGTGCGAGTGATAGCTGCTTTGTGCGTGATTGTCAGTTATGAGTTGTTTTGATCAATCACTATTATCTTTTGAAAATTCTTTTTGCTGTATTTATTTTTATTTTGTATGTATAAAGGTTACGTGTGTACACACGTGTCATGTAGTGCCCACGGAGAACAGAAGAGGGCATCAGATTCCCTGGAAATGGAGTTATAGACACCCATGTGGGTGCTGGGAACTGAGCTCAGGTTTTCCACAAGAGCATTCTGCACCCTTAACTGCTGAGTCATTTCTCCAGTCCCTCAGTCACTATTATCTTTAAAATATATATAAAATGGGACCAGAGAGATGGTTCACTGAGTAAAGTTGCATGCCACCAAATGTAACACTTGAGTTCTATTCCCGGAACCCACATGGTGGAAGGAAAGAACAGACACCCACAAGTTCTCTGACCTCTACATGCATGCTCATCAGCACACATGTGCAATAAGTGATAAAATAGAAATTTTGATTGATATAATCATTATACATTCATTTTCATTAAAAACCACATTGTAGTGACATATATTTGCAGTAATAGCATTATGATGATTTTTTTCTGTAGCTAAACTTTCTAATTTAATTTTTTATTGGCGAGACTTCATACATGAGTGCTGAATTTCCTCTCTTCTTGCAAACTCCCCTGTTTATAATCCCACTCCTTCTCAAATACATGAACCCTTCTTTAATTTTATATATGTATAAAACCTACTGAGTTCATTTAGTGTTGCTCATATATACATGTACTTAGGGCTGGCCACTTAGAACTGGGTAACCTATCAAGAGGCTGGTGATTCTCCCACTATTAGCAACCATTGATTGCCTATAGCTCTTTATCTAGGAGTAGAACTCTGTGAAATGTCCACAGTCCAAGCTGGCATGTTGGCTGGTGTTTTCATTAGGCAGGTCTTCTTTAGGTAACGACACTGTTGAGATGTCATAGGTGCAGCCTCCTGTCAAGCTAGAAGGCTATCTCACAGCAGTGGTTCTGGTTCTCAGGTCTTTGCAATCTCTTTGTCCCTCTCCCCCACTATTATGATTTTTCCCTAAGTCTTAGGTATAAGAGTTACATTTTAGATGTATCAGTTGGGGCTGGGCACCCCATCGTCACATATTCTCTCCATTTTGATCAGTTGTGGATCTCTGTCATAGACTCTATTTGTTGCAAAACGAACCTTCTTTGCTGAGGGGTAAAAGCTATACTTATCTGTGAGCATAAAGCTAATATTTAGAATAAAATAAAAATTATATTGTTTTAGGAAAATAGCAGTAGTATGCTTTCCCCTAGGGTCTATGACCTCTCCAGTCGCTGGTATTGGATTAGGTTTCCAGTAACAGGCATGAATTCCCTCCTACTGAGTGGGCCTTGAGTCCAATTAGATAACTGTTACCCCCAAATAATGGTGCCACTATTTCACTATTGGGGCTACCTTACCAAGCTGAACAGTCATGTGGCTTATAGGCTTTACATCTCAGTTGGACCACTGATTGTTCTTCTTTGGTGGCTTGCATAGCACCTTCAAGCACCTTCAGATACCGTGAAAGCTAGTCCTCAAGGAGGAGGCTTCTACATCAGTTCCAACTGGATTCCTTCAAGTCCTGTGTCCAAAGTTATGATGTTTTCAGCAATAGGTTTTTAACCTTCAAGTTCTAGGAGGCAACAAAGTGTAATGGTCGTGGCCTATACTGTTTTGGAGGTACCGTAGACTCTTGTTACCAACAAATCTAAGGGAGGATTCCCATGCCTGTCACAGGGGGTTTTGTTTTCTGTTTGATAGTCTATGGCTTTCAGGGGAGTTATCACCCCACGTGATGTAACTCCATTCAAACTACATATTATATACACACACACTAGGTGTACACTCATATACTATATATCTATTTTAAGTAAGACTTTAAAAAAACAATGTTTCCCTATGGTTTTTCTTAGTTCTATCCATTTCCCCGCAGATTTCATTTTTTTAAGCTGTACATTTTCACTTACCATTTATCAGCTAATGTAGGGATGCGAAGGTGGTTTTCATTTTTGAGCTATTGTGAATAGAGCAACAATGAAAATGGCTGAGCAAGTAGCTTTGAAGCAGGATACCGAGTCCTTTGGATATATGCCAAAGTGTGGTATAGTTGGGTCACACTGCAGATCTACTTTGAGGTTGTTGAGGATTCTCCACGCTGTATCCCGTCGTGATTGCACCAGATTGCAATTCCACCAACAGTCAAGAAACATTCCTTTTTTTCCACATAATGTCCACATTTTTATCAGTTATTTTCTTCATCTTAGTCTTTTTGACTGGGGTAAAATTAAATCACAAAGTAGTTTTAATTTGTATTTCTGCAAATGCTAAGGATGTTGAGCACTTTTAAAGACATTGCTTAGCCATTTTTATTTCTTCTTTTGAGAACCATCTGTTCAGATCCTTTGATTATTACTGCATATATGTGCATAATGCACTGAGTACATTTAATGGTGCTTTTGTTTATATGTGCTTAGGGCTGTCCACTTGGGATTAGGTAAATTATCAGGACCTAGCCCTTGGAGAAAACTGTTTCTCTCTCCTCAGTATCCACTGATTACCCATAAGTTCTTCATTTAGAGGTCAGACCCCATGAAGTTTCCTCAGTATACATTGGCATGTCAAATGGTGTTGTCATCACACAGATCTTCTTTAGACAACCATGTTCTGGTAACTTCTTGGCTTCTTTATCTTGTCAAGAATGTATTACCTAGCAGCAGACCATTCTGTTTCTCTGGCTTTTCCCATCTTTCTACTTCTTCCACAGTGTTCCTCTATTAGGTGAAGGGTTACATTTTAGATGTATCTATTGGAACTAGGCACCACATGGTCACTGATTCATTGAATCTTTTTTTCTTGAGTCTTTGTTTTATAATTTATTTGTGTATTCTGTAGATTAATCATTTATCATATGCATAACTGGCAAAGATTCTCTCCAACTCTATGGATTTCCTCTTCCCTCAATTGCTTCCTTTTCTGTACAAAAAAACCTTTGGGTTTAAGAAGGTTTAATTTGTCAATTTCTGGCTTTAATTCCTGAGGGAATGGAATCCTATTCAGAAAATCCCTTTACACACCTATATCTCATAGGGGACTGCCTAAAATTTCTTCTAATAGTTCCATTTCAGGTTTCACATTGAGGTCTTTGATCCATTTGGAGTTGATTTGGGGGCAGAATGACGTATGTAGCTTTAAGTTCATTCTTCTGCATGTGAAGATCCAATTTTTCCCAGCACCATTTGTTGAAGAGACTCTTTCCTCCAGTGCATATTTTTGACATCTTTGTCAAATATAAGACGTCTCTAATTATGTGCGCTCATGTCTCAGTCTTCTGTTTCATCCCATTGATCCACACGACTGTTTTGTGCTGATACTGTACTATTATTACCATAACTCTGGAATTTATCTTGCAATCTGCCATGGTAATTCCTACGGCATTGTTCATTTTACTCAGGATTGGTTTGGCTATCTGGGGTCTTTTGTGTTCCCTGTGAATGTTAGGATTATTTTCTTCTGTTCCTATGAAAGATGTCCTGGGATTTTGATTGGGGTTGCATTGAATCTACAAATTGATTTTGGTAGGATTGTCATTTTCACAATATTAATTCTACTAATCCATGAGAATGGGAGGACTTTCCTCAATCTCTTTCTTCATAAATTTAAAGTTTTCATTGTAGAGGTCTCTCACCTCCTTGGTAAGATTTATTTTTAAGTACTTTTTAGGCTATTGTGAATGGAAGTGTTTCTCCATGAACTTTTTCTCTGATTGCTTGTTATTGGTATGTAGAAAGGTTACCAAGTTTGTGGAGCTGGGGATGGGACTGGAGAGGTGGCTCAGCAGTTAAGAGCACTGGCTGTTCTTGCAGAAGACCCGGGTTTAATTCCCAGTTCCCACATGGTGTCTAACAACTGTCAGTAACTCCAGTCCCAAAGGATCCAATGCTCTCTTCTGATCTCCATGGGCATTGTATGACATGGGTGCACTTACACACATGCAGCCAATACATGCATACATAGAAAATAAAAATAATAAATAAAAAATAATTTAAAAAGAAACACTGCTGATTTTTTAAAAGTTGATTGTGATGTTATTAATTTTCAGAAACTCTTACTGTTTCTATAACTTTTCTGGGAGATTTTTTGGGATCTCTTATGTATACTAACATACCATCTATAGGTAAGAATAATTCAACTTCTTTTCTTACTTGTGTTCTGTTAACTTTCTTCTCTTGTCCTATTGCTATCGCTAGGGTTTTGAACACTATATTGAAAAGGAGTGGGGAGAATGGGACAGCCCTGGCTCATTCCTGATTTTAATGGGATTGCTCAGAGTTTTTCTTTGAGTTTGTCATATGGAGCCTTTATTATGTTGAGGTTTCTTCAAGCCTTATTCTCTCTAGAACTTTTTTATTGAAGGCATTTTGGATTTTGTTAAAGGTCTTGTCTGCATCTGTTGAGGTGATCATGTGATTTTTGTCTTTTAGTCCATTTATATGATTTACTCCATTTATTGTGTTGGACCATTCCAGGATAAGGTCAACGTGATCTTAGTGGATGGCATTTTGATTATGGGCCTACATCTGCAAGTGCTGTGTTGAGAAATTTCCTACCTATGTTCATCACGGGTATGGGCTTGTAGTTCTCTTTTTCTTATCTCTTTACCTGATTTTGCTATTAGAGTGATACTGGTTTCACAGAAGGATTTTGGAAGTGTTCCTTTTGTTTCTGTGTTTTGAATAATTAAGAAGTATTGATTGCAGTTCCTCTTTGAAGTTCTGATAGAATTCTGTGGTAAATCCATCTGGATCCGGATATTTTAGTCAGGTTCTGTATTTCTTTTTCCATCTTTATTTCTTTTGGATCTCTTCAAGTTATTGAGATCTTCTTGATTTAGCCTTAATGGTTCAGAGGAATCTAGAAATTCAACCATTACTTTTAGGTTTTTCTAATTTAAAAGCCTTTAAAGTATTCCCTTATAATATTCTGGATTTCTTTGGTATCTATTATGTTTCCCTGTTCATCTCTTATTTGGTTAATTTAAGTCTCTTTTTCTTTCTTTTGGTTATTTGAACAAAGGGTTTGTTCATCTTGTTCATTTTTTCAAAGAGCCAGCGCTTGGATTCATTGATTTCTTTTGTATCAATTTGATTGATCTCTGCTCCATTTTGCAGTCTTTTCATCCACTGGGTTTAGGGTTTATTTGCTCTTCTTTTGACAAATTCTTAAATTTCTTAAATTGCTCTTTCTTTGTGTGTACGTGCATGTGTGTGTGTGCATGTGTGTGTGTAGGCACTTAGACTTACCAGTTTTCTTAGGATGGCTTTTAATATGTCCAAGAGATTTTGTTGTGTTTTTATTTCCATTTAATTCCAGGATTTTTTTTCCTTGATTTTTTTTCTTTGACCCATTTGTTATTCAGCAGTGTATTGCTTAATCTTCATCAATTTATGTATCATTACAAGTTCTTTTCTGTTGATTTTTAAGGCTTCATTGTGTTGTGATCAGATAGGACACAATGAGTTGTTTCAATTTTTTGTATTTGTTGAGATTTGTTTTGTGTCCCAGTATGCCATCTATTTTAGAGAAACTTTCATGGTCTGCTGAGCAGAATGTATGTTCTTTGGTGTTTGGTGGAATATCCTGTAGATGTCTGTTAGGCCCATTTGATGTGTGATTATATTTAATTCTGGTGTTTATCTGTTGATTTTTTTGTCCCACTGGCCTGCTGACTGGAGAAAAATAGGGCATTGAAATCACCTACTATCACTGAGCCAGGGTTAATCCATGTCTTTAAATTCAGTTGTATGCTTTCATGACACTGGGTACAGCGATGCTTGCTGCATATATGTTTAGGATTGTAATATCTTCTCAGTTAATTGTTCCCTTGATAAGAATGGAATGTCCTTTATCACGTCTGATTATTTTAGTTTGAAGTATATTTTGTCAGATACTAAGATAGCAAGGCCTTCTTGTTTCTTGGTAGGAAGTCCACCCTTTCACTCTAAGGTGGTGCTTATCCTTGAAAATAGGATGGGTTTCTTGTAGACAACAAAAAGATGGGCTCTGCTTCTTTTTAAAAACATTTTATTTATTGCTTTAAAATTTTATGTGTGTCAGTGTATTGCCTGCATGTGAGTAAGAGCACTCTTGTCATGCAATGCCCACAGAGGTTAGAAGAGGGTGTCAAATCCTCTGGAGCTGGTCAGTTGCCATGTGGATGCTGAGATTAGAACCTGGGTCCTCTGCAAGGTCAGCCAGTGCTTTTAACCCCTGAGCCATATCTCCAGCCCCAGGTTTTGTTTGTTAATCTAGTCAACTTGCCCATGCCTTTTGGTTGGGGAGTTAAAGGTCATTAAAAGTTAAAGTTAAGGTCATTAAAATTAAAGTTATTATTGAAAGGTACTGACTGTTATTATTTGATATTTTTATACTGTTTGTTTGTGTTATTACCCCTCTTTTGTGTTTCAGTAATTATAACTTCATTTATTTCTTTATGTATTCTCTTTTGAAAAATTTATTTAGTTATTATGTGTATGCATGTATGACCACAGAGGTCAGAAGTAGGGATTGAATCTCCCAGAACTGGAGTTATAGACAGTTGTTAGCTGTCTATAGCCAAGTGAGTGCTGGAACCAAACCTAGGTCCTCTGCAAGAGCAGCCAGCGCTCTTAAACCCCTGATCCAGCTCTCCAGCCTCTCTCTGTAGCCTCTCGGCTACACTTATTTCTCTTGTTAGTCCAAAGTGTAGCTTCCAGTGGACATGAACTGTTTTAGCCTGTTTCTATTATGGGAATGTTTTTTCTCCATCAAATATTACAGATAGCTTTGTTGGGTAAAGTATCTGTCTTGGTAACTGTGCTCTTTTAGAGCTTTAAGTACATTGTTCTAGGCTTGTCTGCCTTTTAATGTTTCCACTGAAAAGTCAGAAGTTATTCTGATGAGTTTTCTTTTATATGTGGCTTGTGATTTTCTCTTGCAGCTTTCAATACCCTCTCTTTGTTCTGTATATTTAGCATTTTAACTCTAATATGCTGTGAGGATTTTCTTTTCTGGTTGTCTATTTGGTGTTCCTGTGAGATTCTTGTGTAAGATGGATATGTCTTTCCTTCATTTGCGGATGTTTTCTTCTGTGGTCCGGCTAGAGATCTGGTCTAAGTCACCAATCTGGGATTCTTCTTCGTTTACAATTTGTAGGTTTTGTCTTTTCATGGTGTCCCAAGCTTCTGCATATTCATTTCCTGTATTTACAAACGTTCTCATATTCTTTGCCTCATTGGTACAATTCTTCTACTCTGTCTCCTTGATCCATTCTCCTGGTGAGACTTTCCCATGAGTTTTCTAACTTGATTATCTAGTTTTTCAATTCTTTCTTTATTTCAGCATTTCAATTTTCTTATTGAATTCAGTTTTCAAATCCTAACTTGTTTTCATTATTTCATTCCACTGTATATTTGCACTTACTTGAACTTCACACAGGCCTTTATTCTTATCCTCTTTAAGTTCATTTAGGTATTTGTGTCTTCTTCAAACTCCTTGAAGTTTTTGATCATGTTTATGATTATTGTTTTTAAATTCTATGCCCTGCGGTTCATCAAGGTAAAATTTATTTTGAAACATTTCTCTAGGATTAGTGGGTTTTGAAGGAGGTATATAATATCTTGACCTTTCATGTTGTTTGTGCTTTTGCTGTGTGAACTAGGCATATGGACTTATTTTGTTGGCTGTGTATCTGATATTAGATATTAGCCTACCTCTGTTGAGTGTATGTTTGTCTGTTGCTGCCCATGATTGAACGATTGATTTCAGATCAGGTACAAAGAGTTGGTAGGTAAATCCTTCAGAGACTCAGTGTTGTTTTTTGATTATAGGGACTGGAGATAATTTCAATTCAGTGGTAGCCAAGAAAGTACAAATGTCATTTCCAGCCTGATTCTGCTTGGGCTGGTCTTCAATCTGGGTTACCCAAGCTAAGCCTAAGTGAAAATGAGCAGGTGGTCTGGAATCTGGGGTGTTTGCCAGACCTGGCAGTGTGGGGATCTTGTGTGAGGGTGGGAATTTGGGTCACTTATCCAGCTGGGTTGGTGTGTGAGCTGTGCAAGTTGAGTGAGGCCAGCTTGGCAAGGTTCTTGGGTATTCACTAGACTGGACTGGTATTCAGTCTAGTCTACCCAATTGGAAGTAGACCTGTGAACCTGAGGATGGAGCAGGTGGTGGTGATCAAGGTCACTCTCCAGGACTGGCTGGTGTGCAGGCTGTGTAACTAGATCTGGGCCTTCTGAGCAAGTGAGTCAGCAAGGATGGGGGGATCTGGGACCTGGCTAGACTGGTGCAGGAGCTTCATCATCCACTGTAAGTAAAAATGAAAGATACTTGAAATCAGAATTTGTTGGGTGTTGTTAAAATGTTTACATACACCTTTCCCTCAAATTTTCTTATTTAATTGCACTTTGCCATTAACTGTCAAATTCTCTTGTTAACAGAGACCAAAGTGAATCAAGGAACCTTGTAGCCAGTTCGCTTCATCATCCTGATTTTATCTGGTCAGATTTTGTTCAGCTCTTACTGATTCCAACAAAAGAAATGGTTGGGCAAATCTTTTTCAGACTGTGGATGAACTTGAAGGAAAAGGAGGGTGACCCCTTCTCAGGTTGTAAGGACAGTACTGTTCTGAGTGAAAAAAGGTGTAAGGAGAAATATTGGGGACTGAAAAGTCTAGAATCGCTTCTGCTTTAGACTTACGCCTTTTAATCTGCTAGCTGTCATCTGTATGGGACCAGTTAACTTTATTTTTTACTTATTTTTGGTCTTTTTAACCCAGCTGACCTGGAACTCATAGAGATTTGCCTGCCTCTGCCTCCCAAGTGCTGGGATCAAAGGTGTGTGCACCACACCCAGTGTATTAGTTAACTTTAAATGTGTGTTATTATAATTAAAATAAAATGAAGTAAAAATATTCAGTCCCCTTGTAGCCATGAGCTACATTTCAAGGATTCCGTGGCTTCTTTGACTAGTGGCAACTGATGAGACAGAGCAAACATAGAACATTTCTGTCACCACAAAAGGCACTTCTAGAGACATCAGATTAAACTGCAAAACATTTGAGCAAATTTTATTCAAGAAGTAGCAGTGAAAGCTGGCAGAATGATGCACAGCACTCCCAGACGGTTCAATTTGAAGGAGGAAGAGATAAACACACTGTTATTCAATCCGAGATATAGACTGGAGCCCAGTAAATGAAAGAATATTTCAGCCAAGTTGCCAGGCATGGAGAAAAGAATATTTTGTGAAATATGGGCCTAACCATTTCTTTAAAACAATGTCACATATTAGTTGAAGTCAAAGCTTGTGAAGATAACTTTATTTAAAGAGGAAAAGAGTAGTATAATTTTAAAAGGATCTTAGCTTCTGAAATATGTGCATTAGGACAAAGATGATTCTTTTATGATTTTGGACCACTGCTTTGTAAGTTTGAGAAAGGGGAAAACAATTTGCTTGTTAGCTGGCATCACAAGAGAGGTGAAACTAGGGAACTTCCCACATGGGGATGGTGACAGCTGGAAGTAGCCACATTTTCAAACACGAAATGTCTACATCATTCGATTGTATACTGGCAGGTTTTGTTCAGTTCTTACCGATTCCAATAAATGAAATGGTGATGCAAATATTTTTCAAGGACGGTGAATAAACTTTAAAGAAAAATGACCATCTCTAACATGATAAAGACATTAGTATTTTGAATGAAGAGAGATATAAGAAAAATGTGTTTTAATCAAGGAACGATTTTGCCCTGAAGCAGAGGGAATTAGTTACATGTACCCAGCTGGACTTCCAAAACTGCCACAGTTCAGTTGCTCTGCGTGTCTGTACATTCTTCCCACTTTTACAGGAGCATCTGTTGCAATGATCTGGTGGGACTGTGAAGCATAAACAACCTAATCTTTTAAATTCACAACTGTTTGGAACAGTATGCATATCCAAGATACTTATGTGTATGTGATCTATATTTACATGATAATTTTATTTTGGGTGAAATGGAATGAAGCTTCAATAGGGAAGTATGAGCGTTTTTTTGCACATAGGAGGTGCACAATGTAATGAAACCATAGGACAAGGTGTAGTAACTAGGAATTTGGACATATAGCTCTGTAATTCCTCTTGACACTGCCAACAGTAAAGCGCAAGTTTTGGAGCCCAGTCCTTAAGAACAACTGTAATTTCTTCTCTTCTTTCTTGGAATGTTGTCACATAAGCTTACTAGACGGTAAATGGACAGGCTGGGGAAGAGAGACACAGAAACATTTCAGACAGGACTTTGTAGTTCTTGTGGTTGGATAATTGTCAAGCAGATATTCATGTATTAAAGGCTTAGTTCTCAGTTCATGGATCTACTGGGAGGTGGTAGAAACTTTAAGAGACAGGGCCCAGCGGGAGCTCTGGGGAACTGAGAGTACCATAAAATGGAACAGGGAACCACATCTTCTTTCTCTTCTTTTGTTGGGCATCTGTTGTATAGTGGTTTCTTCTGAGTTAAAACATTCCCTCCTGAAAGGAGGAAGGAGGTGCATAAAATACAGGAACGAAATAAAATTTATGAGTCTCAAAAACTGAAACTTACAAGATTCACAAGGCTGTTTCCCAAAAGTCATACAATCAGAGAATGATTGCTGGGAGAGTTTACCTGGCCAGTTCTGTAGGGGAGCTCCAGGATGCAGCTCTCATGAGGCACCCGTGCTGTGGTGGGCTTGCTGAGGATGGAGTTGCTTTGAGCCATCCATGCTCCTACAAGCAACCATTCACCTATGCTCTGTAAGTAAGCACAGCAGCTATTGCTTCACTGAGCTTTGGTGGAAGTAGAGTAGACCTTTGTCTACTCTTGTTGTCCTATCTAGGGTAAATAGATATTTGTTTGTGAGTCCTTGGAAAAATTCTCATAAATGTATCTTACTTGTGAGGAGAGCAGTTTTCTTCCACCCTGGTCTCACACCATCATGTGTTGCGTCACCACAGGCTCAAAGCGACACGGCCAATCAGTCATAAACTGTAAGTTCTGAAACTGTGAGCTGAAATAAATCTTCTTTTTTTAATAAGATTAGCTCAAGTAATGCTTCAGTGACAGAAAACTAATTCAGTTAGCCTGTAAGTACTTCAGGAAAAAAAGAAAAAGCATAGGTCAGTTTTGGAAAATTGAACTCAATTTTACTAATCAGTTAACTGATTTTTATTAATTTTATGAGTTCAGTGCATGAACCCAGAATCTAATATATTAATTTGCCTTATGAAACATCAACCATAGAACTGCCTGATGAGGAGACGGCTGCCCTCAAATCTTGAGACTTGAAGGCCTTAACTGAAAAGCTCTGCAGCCAGCCCCACTGCTTCATCTGCAGCAGTTATTTGGCCAATTGTGTGTGGCTGCCCAAACTGGACACTCCTGCTGCCACCTGCACAGCAACAACCAGCCTCCCACACAGAGCCTGTTTGCTTTGGTCACTCACCTCTGGCATCAAGTTTTGTGTGGTATATCTGATTTGGTAGAGTGTGGGTTACCTGCCTAAGTCTCAGCTACAAGGGACATTGAGAAATTTGACTTGTGTCTTCAGAATGTCTATATTGAAAAAAGTGGGGTTCTTAAGGGGAAATATATCTTAAAACATCCCTAACATGCTCTATTCACGATTCCGTTGCCTTAAGTCATTATGATGGTCTTTACAGTTGAAACCATCCCTCTACCATACGTACACATGAAAGCTACATATGACAATATATTTCTATCACCTAAGCCCTTTCATCAGTTCTGGTTGTATCCGTCTTCTTACACAGGTGTTTGCTTTGTGAAAATTAATTCATTGTTTAGGTTTATGAGTTATGCACCTTTCCATGCATATGAATTAAATGAAATGTACTTTAAAATTCTCCTGTGCCTTCCTAGTCTTTGGATAAAGTCCAAATTCTTGGCTTGGTGTTTAAAACCCTTTATGATTCTTGTTTTTTCAAATTCCTGTCACTAACCAATCTCTGTATGCATAATTACACGCTTCCCACAGATAAACTGCATATTTCTGGACTTTGCCTTTGTTCTGTCCATACTGCACTTTGTCAATGTTTTCCTTTTATCTATTACTCTTCCTTCAAGAATAAATGCAAGAGAAGCTTCCCATGCAGGGCACTAGGGTTTTTCTTTAGTCTATGTCTCTTGGGAGGTGGGGCAAGAGACTCTCAGAACAGTGTAAGTTATGTCCTTTGCCCCTGGTTGTTCCCTAGAACTTGGAGGTAAGACCTATTGCTGAAGAAACCACATACTTAGGACATAGGGCTTGAAGGAATCGTGCTGGAAATGACCTGGAAGACTCCTCCCCTGAAGTCTGGCTCGCTTAGTATCTGGAGGTGCTGTGTAAACTGCCAAGGGAGAAAAACAATCAATAATCCTACACAGCTATAAACCCCGGGAAGCACAACAATGACCGGCTCCGCAACAATATCCCCAATAATGCCATAGTGGGACTTTTATCTTAGGTGTAACCAACAGGTGTTTAATTGGATTTAAGAACTGTTCAGTAAGACATAATTCATGTCTGGTACTATAAAGCTAGCCAAATACCCATGGCTGGAGAGGTCATAAACTCTAGAGGAGAAACTACTTGCCATTTTCCTAATCCGAGATAATTTCTAACTGTATTTGAAATATTTATTCTTGTACCCACAGATAAGTGTATCTCTTACTCCTCATCAAGGAAATAAAATAGATGGAGTCTATTACAGTGATCATCAACTGGACAAAATGCAGAAAACACATAGCAGTGGGGTCTGCAGCCCAGACTGATATACCTATAACTCAATCCCTACACCTAAGGCTCAAGGAACATCCCAGAAGAGGCAGAAATACTGTATGTACCAGAGGACCAGGACTCCCGCCATAAGATAGTGTCTTCTAGACATAAGAGAGACTTTGGAATTTCAACAATATGGGTGCCTAAATAATATCTGTATAATGTAAATGCTAATGGCATCCCAGTGTGGTTGGGGGAAGTTCCAACAGATTCCTATCCCTAGATCAATTGATCCCAGGCAATCAATTGTTGCTGAGAGCGGGAGAATCAGTTTACACCAGGGACCAGTCTCTTAATAGTTTTTCCAATTTCAAGAAGTCAGCCCTAATCACATACACATAGGAACAACACTAAGTGGACTGAATAGGTAGCTATCATCTATCTATCTATCTATCTATCTATCTATCTATCATCTATCTATCTCCTATCTCTCCATCCGTCTACGTGTGTCTGTGTGTGTGTGTGTGTGTGTGTGTGTGTACAGCAATAATTAAGAAGTTGTGAATTATGGAGGGAGTGAGGGCATGGGAGGAGTTGGAGAGGGACAGAAGGAGAAATGGAAGTTATGTAAATATAGTGTTCACGTATGAAATTCTCAAAGAAGTAAAAAAGCATAAAAGAATAAACAAAAGTATAATCTTTCAGCACAACTTTCAATTTCTTTAGGCATTTTTTTGGTTGTGTCCAAAGCATACTGAACATACCTCTAAAACAATAATAAAGTAAAGTAACAATAGTTCTTTATTTCTATACTTGTTTCATTTGATTTCTGGTTCTTCCTTGAGGTGGTGCATTTCTCTATGTCTAGCATCATGCCATTCGTTTCTTTCTTCACTGTCTAGCATTGTGTTTTGCATATCAGTAATGTCAGGTGTGATATAATGTCATTTTAGATGGTAATGGGCTAGATGTGGATGGGACGGTGGTTCCCTAAAATTATATGGCCTGGTAGTATAACAGCTACAACCATGCTTTGTGTTAAATATTCTGTACAATTTTTGCACCATAACAAAATCAACAATGGATTTCTAGGAATATGTGTCTGCTGTTAAGCAATGTATGACTGTACTGATATGGGCTAAACACTTGTAACCACAGAAAATTCATATGTCGAAATTTTAACCTTCATTGTGATAGTCTTAGGAGGTGGGGCCCTTTGTGAAGTGATTAGATTAAAAGAGAAATCCTCAGGAATGAGATTAGCACCCTTATTTAAAAGACTCCAGAGAGCTCCTTTCCCCTTTCTGTCAGGTAATGTTACAGTGGAAAGACAACCATTTGTGAAGTAGACCCTCATCAGATACCAAATCTATCAACTTTATTTATTCATTCATTCATTCATTTATTCATTCATTCATTTATTTATGTGTGTGTGTATTTGTGTATGTGTACCATGGGTGGATGTCAGAGGACAATTTATGGACTTTCTTCTCTCCTTCCACCATGTGGGACCTGGGGCTGGAACCCAGGTAATCAGGCTTGGCATCAAGCTCCTTTACTTGCTGAGCTGTCTCACTGGCCCTCTACCAACATCGTGATCTTTCCAGTTTCTGGAATGAAAGGAAATAAATTCATCCTATAAGTGAACTATTATATAATATTTTGTCACAGTGTCTTTAATAGACTAAAACAAGCAAGTTCTCTACAAACATGCTTTCAGTAGGTGAGTGAAGGAGCTAGACTGAAGAAATGCAGTCTATGAGCAATTCTTTTGACAATACTTTTAATTGAGTAAAGTAATTATAGACACATAAGAAGATAAGTGAAAATCAGAAGCAACAAGTGAGACAGAAGTAATAGTGTGTTAAATGCTGTCATAAATAATAAGCTCAGCTTGGGATATGGCCCAGTGGTAGAGCACCAGCCTGCTTGGCACTTGGCATGCACAAGGCCCTGGAGTGACCTCTAGCACTGGAGAGAGAGAGAGAGAGAGAGAGAGAGAGAGAGAGAGAGAGAGAAAGAGAGAGAGAAAGGGAGAGATTTTGCTTAGGACAACGAAGGAGACATCAGAGAGTCAGAGAGAAGTAAAGGAGGAAAGAATTGAAATGAAAAGTTATATAGTGTTTACACTGTTGGAAGGAAAGAATCGACATTCCACCAGTGAGGATGATGTGAAATATCTACGACTTAATGGTTGAAATGTTTGGTAACAGTAAATAGAATAACCCTACCAGATTATGAAATCAATGAAATGGGAAATTCAGGTAAGGAAAGGAACTTTATAGAGAAAGTGGTAAATTACATTTTGGACATACTGAGTCTACAGTTCATACAAAACACTAAATAGAGCTATTTAGAGTGGTTAGCAGCCCAGCCTGCATTTCAACAGAGGAGGACAAGACAGATTTTTCTAGCCAAGTCATTGTGAGTCAACGAAACCAACCTGAAAGAAAATATTCAGAGCGAAGGGAAAGACTTACTGTCGGATTTTGTGAGAGTCGTGTTTAAGAGATAAAAAGAGAAAAATATGCCCCAAATAGATAGATGTTTCATTGTTCACCACAAGCCAAGATGGGACTCGGGGATCAGGGATTCTCTAAAGCCAAGTGGGGAGAGACTTTTGAGACTTGGAAGGTTCTTGGCAAATAACAGCCGTGGAAAGGCTGAGAACTGTAATCAGACTGCTGCGTTCGATTTGGGGGAGTTAAATGATGATCTTGAAAACTGATATTTCAGAACAGCACTCAAGACTGAAAATCATATGGTAGGTTGAGAAGTCAGGGGAAGGCAGGAGGGAAGTGGGGTGAGGGGATGGGATACTTGGCCTGGTCCAGTCTGAGAGACTAAAAGAGCCTTTGTTTACAGATGAAGTATCTGGAAATGCTGTAATTGTGAAGTAGGTCAACCCCTTCCCCCACTGCCAGAGGTAGACAATGCCAGAGAGACAGAGAAGATAACTGCTTAACCAGCAAGGTCCAAGAACACGTAGAAAGGCAAAGAATCCAGACTGCATAAAAACTGAAGGAAAAGTGAGGAGTCTATGAAGTTTTTAGTAATGGAAGAGGGGAGAAACCACACTGCAAGGATTCAGTCTCTTCAACCAAGTAGAACGTGAAGGAAAGTTAGATACAAATCATACCACTGAAATAAGAAAGATACAGACACAATATACTAATATATAGGGAAGTATATTGTCTATTAGAAATACATTCCGCATATGCCCAAGTAGTTGATATGTGTTTAATAAAAATCCTATCACTCAAAAATAGACATTCGGGAGACATTATAATGGATACATGCAGAGGGGCTGGTGTCTAAGTGTGACATGGGACAGAAGTGAGCTAATCAGCTGTTGGGTTGTGAGGCTAGTATTCAGCAGAACGGGTGTCGGGACTAGAGAGATGACTCAGCAGTTAAGAGCACCAGTTCCTCTTGCAGAGGACCCAGGTTCGATTCCCAGCATCTACATGGTGGCTAAACAACTGTCTGTACCTCCAGTTCCAGGGAAATTCAACAGCCTCTTCTGACTCCATTGGCATTGCATGACATAGGTGCGCTTATACTCATGCAGACAATACACTCATACACATAAAATAAAAATAATAAATAAAATAACAAAGAAGTGTCTTTGCTAATGACAACAGTCAAGAAGGACCTTGAGCTTTGGAAAGAGAATGATGTATATGGTTTTTAAAATTTATTTATTTATTTAATTTTGAGACAAAGTCTTACCATGTACCCCTGGCTATCCTAGAATTCAGTTTCTGGATCAGGCTGACCTCAGGCTCACAGAGATCTGACTGCTTCTGCCTCCTGTGTGCGGGGATCAAAGCCACCCTCTACCACGCTTACCTGATGTGTATGATTTTAAATGTTAGATTTGATGTGGAAAATCATAAAATTAAAGAGATACCTTGAGCCTTGCACACCTCAAACTTAGTGAATTAATGATCAAAGTGAATTAATTAATGATCAAATGACCTCAGAGGAGATTATGTAGAAACGAGAGAACGAAACATGATTAGAGAGGAAAAGCAAGGCAAGTGTTGAGACCAGGACAAAGGAGCAGAGATTTCCACCTGAATTTCATTGCACAAAGAAGTCAGGAAAAGAGAGAGCAAGAGGGACTAGAGAGATGGCTCAGTGATTAAGAATACTTGCCGTTCTTCCAGAAGACCCAGGTATAATTCCCAGCACCCACATGGCAGCTAATAACTGTTCATAACTCCAGTTCCAGGAACTCTGACACCCTCTTCTGGCCTCTGTGCTGGCATTATACATGGTGCGCTTACATATACAGAGGTGAACACTCATACACATGAAATTAAAAAATATATATACTATTTTTAAAAAAGAGAGAACAAGAGATATACGAACTCCAAGAATAGCCATTACATGATCTGCCCAGGTTGTCTTTTAAATTATGGCCCTGTTTTTGAACTCAGCTTTAAAGTGGACCATCCCATGGTTCCACAAATTATCACTCAAATTTCCCTGTGCAAGAAAAGACTACCCATGCTCCTTAAGCGGTTCTCACTCTCTAGCTGTTAGTTTTCTAAGGAAAGCAGGTTTCAGAACTTTCATGAAATGTGTCTTTACTTTCGTTTCCTTGGTTTGCTTCATCATTTTTCACTGAACAGTTTCTGTAGGACTCTGGGATGATGTTCTTCTCTAATAATATATCATGCCAATATACAAAGAATCAATATTTTTGAGTGTAATGCTCTTCTGTGACTTTCTTGGTATTTTTGCTGAGAGGCAGATTCGACTGGAGAGAGGCTGACCAATAGCTCAAGAGAACAATATCCTCAAATGAGTTCTTGTTTTATTTAGATCTCTGTCTTTTCAGTATAGGCATCTTATTTTCTTGTCATGTATAAACTAGCTACCCAGAGGAGTAATTACAACAACTCTGTATATAAATTAAACATACTGGGGCCCTTATTAAAGTTCATTTAGAAAAGTCTCTTACCGTAGTTTTGTTGATGAATGCGGGCGTAGACAAAACAACATCCATCCGAAATACTCCAGAATCATATTTACATAACAATGCAGGAAAACAGAAGAATCCTTTGATGTCACCACATTATGCACAGATCAAAGCTGTTAGGTATGTTTACCAACAATATCATGAAGTAGTAAAGCGACATTTTGGTATTTTGTTCCACACAGTAAGAGCATTAAAATGAAGTTCTGTTGTTCTCATCGCAAATCATTCTTATAACCACTTAGAAACAGCATTCTTTCTCTGACAAAATCTTTCTGCCTCTCAGGCATGCATAATGGAAAATTATTCTGTATTTCCTCCAAGCTTTAAAAAAACTCCCTGTTTTAAGTGCGGGTTAAAATAGTGCCAAGAAACTCAGAATAGAAGCCTCAGGACAGGAAGAGATCATTTGTTCAGTAAGTTTAAGTGTAGTATTAGAGGTTAACATAAACCAAACTGACCATCCAGGTTAAAACTTGCAAAAGCTGGGTAAAAAAAAAAACCGACAATCCCTACAGCAAATTTTCCCTGGATCCATGCCTGCTGGAAACTGCCAAATATATATCCTAAGCATGTGGACCGGCACTGTTGCTAGGTATTGTTGGCTCAAATTTATTTACTTAAAAATATTTTTGGCTATATTTGCTAAACAAAAATAGAGGAGTTGCTACTATGTGCATAATATTGGATTTAAGTATAGCTGGAGGCCAAAATGATGAAGTCCAAGTTTTTACAAAACCCCAGGAGTGCTTTGTGGGTATTGGAGGGAGCAGGGAACGTTTAAGCTGAGAGTATAAGGTTAGTAGTTCACGCCAAGAACTGTCCCATGCTAATGCAGCTTGTTGTACTGTAAGCAGCTGCTTTCACTACATAGTAATCCCGGTAAGCCCAGACCCCAAGCAAAGCTCACTGCTTCTGCTAGGATGAAAAAGAATTGCAAAGTGCTGGTCAAATGTCAAGAAATCCTTCCCTATAAATGCAATCTCAAGGAATGTCCAAATAATCCTGCTAAATACTGTTTCTTTCTAGTATCAGTAGACTAAGTCAGACATCTCCATCTTCGTGTAATCTGTTGGGTGTTGGTTAACTGTACTTCTCTGTGAGCTAGAAATAGTCTGGTTTGAATTATTCTTGCAATGTTAAAACTCACTACTTAAGAGGATCTTCATTTTATTTATTTCTTACTTCATCATTAAAATTAAAACTGATTTCTGTACCAGGACTTAAAAATGAAACACCCTTCATCAGAGTTAAAAGTTAAAATTCATCCCAAGCTTTTCTTTTTTAAGATTTATTTTAAATTATGTGTACTTATGTATGTCTGTGTATAACTATGTGCATTTGAGTGCAGGTGCTGATGGAAGCCAGAAGAGGACATCATATCTCCTAGACTTGCTGGGAACCAAACTCAGGTCCTCTGCAAGAGCAGTACATGCTCTTAACCACCGGGCCACCTTTCTAGTCTCCGTCCTGGGTTCTTATATGAAGTTTAGAAAGCAGCAAAACGTTGAAAAGTTCACTTCTAGCTGCACTTTGTGTCCTCATGGTCCCCATAAGTATGTTTTGCTTATTTGTTTTTGTTTTTTAAGTTTTTCTTTTATGTAGTACAATTGCTTCTGAGCTATTTCCTCAGGGTGTCTCAAAGTTTCCTGAAGTTCGATGCTTTGGAGTCAAGCTCATTACATTTATCCTCCAAACAAGGTTTTCTTTCTTTAATACTTTATTTATTTTTTTATGTTATGTGTATGAGTGTATTGCCTGCAGGTATGTAAGTGCACCCATGTCATGGAGGTCAGTAGAGAGTGTTGGATTCCCTTGGAACTGGAGTTACAGATGGTTGTTAGCTGCCCTATAGGTGCTGGGAACTGAACCCGGGTCCTCTGCTAGAGGACTGAACCAACTCTTCAGCCCAAACAAGATTTTCTTTCAGCAACACATACCTCTCTCAGGCAGTGACTGAACCACCTTGGGAAAGTCTTGCCCTCCCTCTCCCAATTTAAATTTCAGCCTCTCTCTTGTGCCTTTCTTGTTTTCTTGAGTGAAGTTAGTGATGTCTATACTTTCAAGTGACATTTTCATACTTTAGCTATATACTGTTTACTGAGCTGTGCTCCTCAGAAGTGGGACTTCTACCTTGTCTCCTTGAGGCTACAGTGTACAGGACATAAGCTGGACACCGAAAATGTTTGTTGGACCCATTTATATGTCTATTTTATTATCTTTCTGTCCTTTGTCTCATTGTATGATTCTCAAGTACAAAGTATTTTGATTTGTTAAATATCAAACGTCATTAATAAACTGATCTTGAATAAACCTTTAACCACCCAGATTCATTCTTTTATATAATCTACAAGTAATATTCCTTTCTTTAAATAATGACAGTTTGAGTCATTTAAGTGTATGTATTTGTGTTTCAAGTTATTTTTTTTCTTCCTCTCAGGCTCTATTTTGAAGTTTGGCTTAAAGGGAAAGTTGAAGACATAAAAGATTTCTACCTCTGAAGAAAAAGAAGATCTTGGAATAAAGGCATTGTTTACAATAGTGGAAAAGATTTCCATTTGGAAGAGCTGAGTCCAGATGACTGAAGGAGCTGGAACTAGGAGTAACGTACTCATGGGAGTTGATACAAAGCATTCAGTCATCAGTGCGATGCAGACTAGAGTCAGATGTGTGGATTTTAAGGTTGAATGAAATACTTGTGCCGCTCCCGAATTTGGCATGTAGGTTTTCCATATTTTATTTTGCCAAATAAAACCCGTTCTTATCAGGCATGGCGGATAATGCCCATAATCTTAGCTATTTGGGATGCTGAGGCAGGAGGACTAAGAGATTAGAGCCAACTTGAGCTAAATAGTAAGATACTTTTTGAAAAAGAAAGCATGTGGAACAGAGGGAACAGTTACAAAGGCGAAATGGTTTTACGTGACTTTTTACCACACATATCATTTCATAAAAGAAAATGTTACAGATCAGTAAGAGAGACACAAGGCATAAGGCCACGGCAGCCTTACAGTCACACACACACTACGTTTTCTCCTTTCATAGCTTAGATATGGTAAACATTAATACTTCAGAGCTAGCCCATCAGTAGACATCAGTGCCTTAAGACTCCAATAATCCTGATATGTAATGCTAGTGGGTCAATACATACATATGTATTGACAAAGCTTCTATGGGTCGATGATATCATTTTCCTGCCAAAAATATTTGGAACCTAATATCTAGTCATATTGCTTTGACTTAGTTTTGTAATAGGAATTACATCATTGGACATGTTCTTTAGTTTTAACACATTTTTCTTTACCATGCCTTTTTCAATCTCTAAAACAAATTAATATTTGCTGGCCTGGAATTATGAACATAAATACAATGCTGAGTCTTGGGTGTAATTCAAATTGTATCTTTATAAAGACAACTAGGCTCTGATCGCCTGGAGGCCAGTGTTTACTCTTGTGGGTTTGAATGAAATGTGGACTGGTCCGGCTCTAAATCAAAGTCCAGCAGGGGTCCAACAGCTCCTGACTCTTGTGGGTGATGAGTGCAGAGTTCATAACCCGGATTTGAGAGGAAGAGCTGAAGGAGGAAGAGCCTGTCTCTTAAGACAGAGGTAAAACACCTGCTTCTATAAAAGAGACAGCACTGAGGTCAAAGGGTGAAATGAACTCTGGGCAAGTTTTTGCCACAATTATACAGTGAATTCTAAGAAATTTTGAATTCTAGAGTTTATGAGACATGGTGGTGAATCTGACAACTTTCTGGAGCTATTCTGGCTCCTGAAAGAGGGGCATAAGTAGGTAGAAGTTTGTACTGTCACATTTGTTCAATATCTTCTGAACATAAGACTTGTCAACAGAAGGTGCTTCTAGAAGCTGTTCGTTTTTTTTCTAAGCAATTAGGTTATATTCAAGATGTTGCCTATGACACCTGTAGCCATCAATAAGAACTCTTTCTTTCCTCTCAGGCAACTACAACAGAACAGAGAAAAAAAGAGCTTAAAATTAAAATTCTTAGTAACTAGTATGCATTATGAAAACGACTCACTTTATGCAGATAAGGGAGTTGTCTTGCTAAATGATACACCAGAGTTGCAGGACAGTTACAGCTAAATAAGCCTTGTGAATTGAGAAGTACATACTTGCAAATAGGTCTGAAAAATTATATATATATTTGGAATAAGGAGCAAGGTATAGAAAGTTGATTATTTCCCTTTTCTTCCCTCTGAATAATTTTAACCTACATGTGCAAAGCTAGTCAAAAACTCTCATCCTATCTATTATTTGAAAACTTCCACACACTCCAGAATTTAGAATAACGGCCATAGTAACATTCCCCAAAGTTTCTCTGTATTAGTCACTCTTCTGTTGCTGTGATAAAACACCATGATCAAGGGAACTTCTAGGAAGAAGACTTTATTTAAACTTATGGTTCCAAGGTTCCACAGGGATTAGATAGAGTCCATCACGGTGGGAAGGTGAAGTGGCCAGAGCAGGAGCAGCAAGCTAAATGCTCACATCTTCCAGCAGGCACAGGAAGCCTAGAGTGACCAGATATGCGGCAAGACTTAAGAACTCTCAAAGACTTCCCCCAGTGACACACACACTTTCTCCAGTAAGGTCATACCTCCTAAAACCTTCTAAAACAACTCCACCAACTGGGACAAAATGTCCAAATACTTGGAGCCTATAGGGACATTCTCATTCAAACCACCACCTTCCCGAAGCCAGAGGCATTGCAGTTTATTGAGATTTTGATGTATGTGTCCTGGCAGCACAACCACAGGATGAAGTTGGAATGCTTTGCAGGCATAGTGTCAAAACCTCTGGATTCTGTCTGGTACTCCAGAGACACTGGGCACTTCTGGAAGACTCAATCTTAAACCCTTAGGTAAAGTCCAGATAGATTTTGTCATCTTCTGAAATTCCATTTGATTGAACGTAGCATAGTAATTTATATTATCTGGAATTAATGTCAAGGGAAAGAAGTGATTTTATGTCTATTGTCTAATTTCCTAACACAGAGAGGTTTCCTCACAGAGGTTATTACTACATGTGTGAAATAGAGATTGTTAAGGGAACCACTGAATAGTTCAAACAGCCAAAATTTTCCTTGATGTGAAATACTCAAATTAGTAAAGTAAGCATTAGTGAGTGTATGTGTCGTTTCCTGTCCTGTTCTCTGCGGGGAGGTAAGAGTGGTTTCTATAGTAATTGCTCGACTAATTACCTCCTTTCTATGCCTCCGGAGGCAAACAGGCTGTAAGCTCTGGCTGTCTTATCAGTGTGTGTTTGCTTCTTGTCTAAAACATTATAAATTATTTGAATTACTTTATAATATTATCCTCAGAACTACTATTGCATATGATGAGAGCAACCAATGAAGTCAGCCGTGCAGATGGAGCAATGGGCCTGGAGGGTGATTTAAGTGGTTATTGCTGGAGGAGGTGGGCTAGACCTGGCTATTGTGACTCACAGTCAAGCACGCTTCCTCCCACATCCTATGCATTGTGGAATGCATTCTTTCCTCCTACAATTAAGACTGAAGTCACCAGAAGCCATCAGGACGAGTTTCTGGCAAAAACATCCAGTCCTGCTGATGAATGCCTTAGAGATACAAGATGAAAACGGTGTCAGCTTCAAAGACAGCCACCAACAGGTCTAAGGGTACAAAGTGGGCAGGTCTACTCATTGTCCTTAGGATCACACAGAGACAGCCACCTCTTCTGACATTCATGTGATCCTGCTGGAAGGTGACAGATGCGCCACCCCTAAATCCACCACTCTGCCCTTAGGTTTATTTTTATTTAAAGGAACTTTAAAAAGAATCCAGGAGATTCAATAGTCTCTATTTTTCTTCCCGAAAACAGCAGATAGAACCACCACATGGAAGATGTCCTCTCTGGATTAGAAGAAAAAGGGCATTCTTATTATGAAGATAGGAAGCTGAGAGAGATTTTGTACAAATGTATCTTTTAAATTAGTTCTTACTCATCTTTTTGTGAATTTCATACAATATATTTTAATATATTTGTATTGAAATTTGTGCACTTCATGTAATACATGTTAATCATATTTAGATCCCCTCTGCTCATTGTACCCCTCCATGGATCCCCAGCTGGATCTCCAGCATCATATGTTAAGGCCTATCGAGTCAGGCTTGTGTACCCAGACATCCTTTAGTGTGAGTTCATCCACTGGAGCCTATTTGACCTGTCTAGCATCACTTTCTTAAAGAGGACCAGCTCTCCTTCACTCAGCAGTGTCAGTAGCTAGCTGCTCAGCCAAGGCTGGGCCTCCAGACGAGCTCCCTACTTCTGTGCTAGGTTTTTGTCTGCTTGAGCTTTCATGGGTCTTGTGCATCCTGTCACCATTGCTTTAATTTCAGATGAGTATGTTCCCATAGGCCTGTAAAACTCTGTTTTCTTGTGGTCATTCAATCTGGCTCTTACAATCTTTATGCCCGCTCTTCCACAATGGTCCCTGAGTCCTGGGTGAGGTTTAATGCAGGAGTCCAATCCAGGGACATGTACTCTGTAGTCTTTTAGTCTCTGTATTTTCATCAGTTGTGGATTTGTGGTACTGTAAACATAGCCAAAAACATAGCCAAATATACATGGTTGGAAAGGTCACAGATCCTAGAGAAAACACTCTGTCACATTCCTAGAGAAATGTAATTTCTTACCATAAGCTAAATATGTATCATACAATATATTTTGATCATATTTAGAACCCCTCCCATATCTGCAACCTCCTTTCTAAACCCTCACCAGATTTGTGAGGTCTTTATATGTAACGGCTTATAGAGTCAGTCAGGTTTGTGACCCCAAATGCCGTTCTGTATGGGTTCATACACTGGAGCCTGTTCAACATGCTAAGAGTCTCACCCTTAAAGGAGACCGAATCTCCCCTTCCCATCACTCATCAGTTGCCAATACTTCTTCTGTTTTGTTTTGTTTTTTACCTACTTCCCTATAGACATAGGGTACATATTGGTACATATTGGTACAACTATATGTTTCTAAAATAATTCTTAGTAGAGTTGGATAGACAGAGTGTTTAATAAAGTGTGTTCCACGCAGGCCTGAGGACCAAGGTTGTTCTCCAGCATCCAGGCAGAAACTCAGGTGTGATGACATGTGCTTGGTATCCCAGCACTGGGGGGTAGACACAGGAGGATCTCGAGGCTTGCTGACCAGTCTGCCAAGCTAAATCAGTGACTCAGAAAAGAAGGTGAACAGCTCTGGAAGAATGAACCTGAGGTTGGCCTCTGGCACACACACACACACATACACACACACACACACACACACACGGGGGCAGGGAGGGGGATAATATAAAAATAATAGCTCTTACCTTCCGTTAAGCTCCCAACATGTTTTAGGCACTCTTGATACTCTGCTCACAATGGTATAAAAGTGTTTCAGTTTTACCACTTCAGGTCTTCATTTCCTTGTCAGTGATTTCACATCCTAGAAAACTCTATATCTGTATGTGCCCTCTTCTTAATCTGTTTTATGTCAGATTAAATCTCCGGCCCAGCTGGAAGCTTTAAACATGGCAGACCTTCACTTTCACTTCCGTTGTCCTGCTGTTTTCTAAAGCATCCTTTCCTTTGTGTCCCTGAGTCAGGACCATTTGTAAAGTTTGGCAGCGATTTTCTCTGCCTTTCTAGCTAGACTTTGAAACCAGCTGAACCATATTAATCAGAGGCTGGCTTGGCCACCATGTAAAGTAATAGATTAAGCTACTAGCCTGGTATAAGAAAAATATCCCCTGGCTTCTTTCCAAAGTGCACCTAAAAAGAGGCCATGGCCTGGCAGATAATCAATACCTATTTAGGGCAGAAATCAATGTGCACAATCAGGTAATTCTCTAATTAGATTTTCTCCATGGAGAGTGGAGATTTATTCAAAGGAATCCCTATATGGCAGTTCCTTTGGCAAAGGTGAGAGCATTTCTATGGGGACAGCCTGCTGTCACCTTGATCGCTTGGGATCACATGGTGTGAGGCCCTCAGTGCTGGCCACTCACGAAATTAGATTTTGAACCACATCTGCTGCTGCTGTCCTAAGTTTTCACCTTCTTTATGCTTCTGAGTTGAACTTAGGTCAGACAAAAAAATAGAATGGGCTGTTCAGTCAATTCAGTAAATAAGGAGGAAGTGACCAAATAATTTAGCAAATAACCAGAGGCTTTCATGAATAAACTGAACTGTGTGTGGGTTGTATAGACATCACCTAAGATCATATGAATTTGTGTTGATCCTCACCGTCATTGGTGACAGATGATGAGTGTTTTATTTGGAATGCTAAATACAAAGCCCTGAGCTGAGTTGTACATGACCACTTTGTAAATTCTGAAACACTTCACGTCCGTTTTTGATGTTTTGCTGTCAACATTCACTAAAGAACACTGATTTGGTTTTCACTTTATAAGTTCAGTTCATTTTGTACTTCATGATTCTCTTAGAATTTTTACTACTCGCTATGCTGAGTATTGTGATGCAAGTCCATTTTTGAAGAGAATAGTCATGGTGACTGTTCTTACCTGTCCTGTTTTATTTATTTGTGTGTCTCATTTTAATAAAAAAGAGCTGAGTTAGATGTTTCCAGTTTTTTGAAAGGAATAAAATTTATTGATTAAGATTGAAGCATCTTGTTGTGGCTTCTGGATATAGTTTTGGGAGGAGTCCCAGGGCATCAGTGGCTGGTGACCGCAGCCTTTGTGGCACTTTCACGTCTGTTGTCTCTTGGGAACTTACAACTTTCCCTCTGGTTATACAAGCTCTACACTGAGGATGCGGGGAGAGGGCAGGCGAGGATTACTTTGTCATAGGATTAGACAAAAGCAAAGTAACGCTTGAAATGGGAATATTCGGGTAAGGTGGGAGAAAATTTATGACTAGCTGCTTTTCCCCACTCTGAAATGTTAAGTATTCTTCTCTGAGCTGAACTTTGAGTGTTCAAAGTATTTTCTGCGAGTGCTTTGAACATGACCTCAGTTAGTGGAAAGTTTTCCTAAATAAAACTGACTTTTTTTTTCTTCTCCAGGGAAAGCATAAAGTTTCATTAAAAAGACAAAACAGCCCCAGATCCCCAGACTGAGTGAAAATCGCAGTCAGCCCCTCACCTGTAGGTGGAGCCGTGTGGCAGCTCGTCACCTACCTCCAGTTTTTCTTTAAGCAGCTACATTGCAAGGCTTAGACTTGCCCTTTCCCAGTCAGACAGTTTTAGCAGCTGGCTCTTCACTTGTGGATAAGAGCCCTTCCGAAGGCTTTGGCAGCCCTGTCTCAGTGCAGGGACTGCCATGCCCTCCTGAGGGTTGATGTCTGAATGATGGACCAAGGCCTGGAGACGTACGAATAGGTACTGTCAGATCAACCTCAGGGGCTCCACACTGCAAGGGAGGGCAGCATGGGCGGGGGGGCGGGGCTCTATGAAGCAGAGGTTTCTAAACACTTTCCCACAATACAAGAAAATATAACAGAGCAATGAATGTCGGGTACAAAATCAATTTAGAAAATAAAATATGGTAATAGTAACTTTACTCTGAAGAACACTAAAATGATTATCATTATTATGACAGAAAACTAAACAATTCCAAACCAACTGAGTGGACGAAAATCACCAAGAAAGTCATTAAACTAATACCAAAACACACAGTCCACATTTTTTATATCATATTGGTGATTTTTCTCTTTCTCCCTGTCTTTCTTTTTCTGCAGTGTGTGTGTGTGCAGATATACATATGTGCAGGTGTGTGTGCACATGGAGGCCAGATAACAACCTTAAGTGTCATTCCTGTGTCAAGGAATTAAGTATCAAGGCTGTCCCCTTGTCTTTTCTGAGGACCTCTTCACTGGCCTGTGACTTGCTGATTCAATGAGGCTAGCTGGCCAGCCCGGGAGCACCAGAGATCTGTCTGTCTGTCTCCACCCCTTCAATGCTGGGGTTACATAGTAGTCACTGTGCTGAAGATGGAACATGATTACTCACACTTATGTGGAAAGCACTTTTGTAACTGAGCTATTTCCTCAGTCCCTGTGATTTGTTCTTAAAAAAGAATTAGCTCTTTCTTTTATATTGCATAATTTGTTTTGGATGAATTTGTAACTCATATACCAGGAGACTTTTAATTCCATTTTTCCTGATCAGTCAAGTTAGGATCATATTTAAGAGATCTGGTGTGGTTCTCCAGGATCAACTAAAGCAAGGTCATGCATTTTATCTCTGTCATTGACTTCAGACCTAGAGATATCAGGGGGTGGGAGATTTTCTTGTTTCTACTCTACACGTGAGACTCTGCCTGTCCTGATAACTTCAGACTTAGATTTGATGAGTCCCTGATACAGTCCAAGATGTGTAAGGCATCTGGCTCCACCACTGGGATATGGATCTTTGGATCAGAGGCAGTGCAATTGCATTTCTTCCTTCTTCCTAGTCTTGTCTAGTCTGTGCAGTGACACTCAGGTCCTGGTCTCTGCTGCTTGGACTGCATCCTTGGGTCAACTCCAGCCTTCCCTGTTGCATCCTGACCGTCTGCTGCGGTCAGCCCTCCTGTTTCCCTCTGCTCTGACAGGTTGCACCCACGACCACAATTATTCTGGCTGTGCATCGCCAGAAACTCCTCTCCTTGCTTGCTTGTAACTGGACCCTTTCCCCAGACTCTTCTCCGGCTTTCCTAGCGGCCTTTCCTTCTTCTCTGGATCTTCACTGGATTCCCTCCTGATGTTTTCAATCTTGACACAAGTTTCTTTTTTTGAGATCGAGTCTTCCTGTGTTGCCCAGGTGGTCTCAAACTCTTGAGTTCAAATAATCCTCCTGCCTCAGACTCTGGGATTACAAACATGTGCCAGCTAAGTATTAACATATTCTCCTCGCTTCTTCAGTACCAGTGTTCCTTTCTTCAGGAGCAGATTTAGGTTTTTTGATATCCATAGCTTTTTCAATTTGATAGTAGGGATTCTTATTAAACATAAAATTATGAATGTTTATATTTATTTAGAATGAGAAACATATAGTTCCTTAGAGATTCTTGTTCATTTATTCAAAGGTATTTTTTAATCAGAAATGCTTACATAAAAGGCTTCCTATT
Source organism: Eospalax fontanierii (assembly GCA_035773235.1). Lineage (NCBI taxonomy): Eukaryota > Metazoa > Chordata > Mammalia > Rodentia > Spalacidae > Eospalax > Eospalax fontanierii. The sequence goes on along the minus strand of CM069536.1, from coordinate 16,620,026 downwards.
GAGTAGTCTGGCATCTGTTTACTACACCAAGCAGTCTACAACCCCTAATACGCAGAGAAGTCTGTGCAAGTGAAAGGCCTGAGCTCAGGTGCATTAGTTTCATAGCATATGGCTCTGAGTCCTTTGCTGGTGTTGAACCACGAAACTCCTTGATCTGACTTTGAGTTTCAGAATGAGAGGAGATGGATTTTCAGACTCATGCCTTGCACCTGCCAATCCTCTCTTCTTCTTTGGTGTGGTACCATGTCCTTATCTGACATTTTATATCTACCGTTATTTATGGAAAGATTTCTATGCTAAAAGATAGTAGAGTACTTCCTGTTTGGCTGTAGGGAGTGGCTAAGTATGAGTTGATAAGCCACCTTAGGGTGGAACAAGAACTACACCCTGCACCAGGTCAGGAGTAGGGCCTGTACAGGTATGAAGACCACTAAGCAGAGCTTGGTATCCAGTGGGGCAGGAATACTTTGTCTGAGATCAATCATGTGGCAATGTCTGGAGCATCAGGGAGAAAAAGTGGGGATCCTGCAAGGCCTGTGGAATTCGGCATAGGGGCTCTCCCCTTGAGCTACTACCAGGAGAGGTGTGTGGCAAGCATTGCCGGAAGCGACCATGTTTGGAGCTCAAAGGAAGAATTTCGGTCCCTGGGGCACTCCGAGCACCTCCTCTCACACTGGAGTGCAGGAACTTAAGACTCCTGGAGGTTACTGCAGGAGGAACTAGACCAGACAATTAGCAGGTTGGTCAAACTACTAGAAACAGGATCAAGATTGGAAAACAGTTTGGAAAGAAAATCAAGACTAGGTTGTGTTTAGGGGCCAAGATAGCTTTACTTGCCAAGACCACTTGAACAAGTCATTTTCTTTGTGTAATTTGTTCTCTGGCAACATTCTGTTAAAATAACCGTGTTACAGAGTTATTTTGATGTCAAAGGAGGTTACATCTAGGTGCATAATGACTTTGAACTATTTGGAGGTGTGATTCAGATCTTGTTCTAATTTTATTGCTAGCACTGATTTCAGGAGTTGACTCTAAATACTTGTTGAACTGTACCATATTACCTGTAACATGACAGGCATCCAGATCTGTGCATATGGATAGATACTGGACTGATCGGTGTATAGGTAAACAGATATATGCATATGTACATAATTACATCAACTTATCTGTTAGATTTTGAAACTGTGTGTAAGATCAGGTTGGAGTAACCTAAATGGCAAAGCCATTTTCCTCAGTCAGGAAGTATTGAGGCCAGAGTACATAAAAACTTCCTGTCCAAGCCCTGAGGGGTCTTGACTTGGTTTAAAAGAGTAATAAGGAGCCTTAACGTATGTCCAGAAGAAAGAAGAGGGGTGAGAATCAGGCAGACTTTGGTTTACTCCTCCTAATACCCTTTCTACTTAATGCAGAGTAAAACCAAAGTTTAGAGTGATTTTCTCAAAGCATTTGTTGCTATTTGTTTTTATGCTTCTAGCTGTTAAAAAAGACACTTTGCTATTGTCTTCCTGAGAAAAAGGAAGTAAGCAGCTAGCCTCACTGTTGCTGTATGTCCTGAGGGCGCCTTTTGGAAGGGATAATGAAGTATTCTCTCACTGGTTCTCCCTTTGGTTCCCTTTGGTTCCAGACTTTGATGTGCTTAAATAAAATTTTTGGTGTTGCCTTTGATCCAGTAAGCCTGGAGCTGCCCTCTACCCCCTGGAGTCTGTGGAGGTTGGCAGAGCTTTGAAGACAGATGTTGTTGGCTTAAGAGCACACACCATAGGACAGAGGCCAGAGGAAGGGCTTTTGTCAGAGGTGTACCAGACACCACGTCACTGCCCTGCCACTTACTAAACACCAGCTAATGTACATTACATCTTCAAAGCCTCAGGCTTCTCTTTGGGAGAAGAGGCTGAAGTCATTGTCACTGTTCATAGAGTGGCAGTGATGTTTGGAAGAAACAATGCCTTCGAATTACACAGTGCAGTGCCCAGCACAGTCTCCTTTGTACAGCTTAACTGCTTATGGGAGGAGGACGGGAAGGAAGCCAAGTGGGCAGAGCTGCCTCCTCTGAGCTGATTTGCAGGGAGTGCAGGGTGTGGGGCAATGCTGAGAAATGCATGTGGTATGGTGGGTGACTGGGTGCCAGAGGCCAGAGACAGATGAAGAGCTGGGCATCATTGCTGGTGCCCACCTGTAACCCGAGGACTCAGGTGGTGGGAGCAGGAGGAATTTGAGTTTGAGTCCAGCCTGATCTACAAAGGAAGAATGTGTCTCAAACAGGAAAAACGAAAAAAGAGGCCAGGCAGGGGCATTAACTGTATATAGAAGATCAGGCAGGGGCATTAATCGTATATAGAAGACTTTGGCATTTTTGAATATACCATATTGTAAAATAATACAACCTAAGTTTAGAATTTCATGTAAGAACTAGGAATTCCTTATAGACATTACTATTTTCAAGTATCATTTCTTCTATTTTGCCTATTAAAAAGTGATATGTAACCCAGAATTTAATAAGCGCTGCTTAGTTTTTAAGGCACGGCCTCTGCGGTCTTGTCCGCTTGCCTGGATCGGTGCCCGCCTGCCATGTCCCAGTCCCTGGCTGGAGCACTCAGTCTGATCACTGTTTGATGAGACTTTCTGCCTGGAAGGCGGTCCATTGCACACCAAGTACAAGCACCCTGGTAGTAAGAGGGCCAGGCTGCTGAGTTGTGATTTCTGTCAGTTTTACCTGTCTCTCCTTGCAAGTTGCTTTTCCAATAGTAGAGTTTATCAAAAGCAGAGAAGTCTGAGACTAAGTATAGATTCAGTAACACAAAAGCTCCCATGACTAGGTCTTGGAATCTATATTTTCTTCATGGATTCTGATACAGCTGCTTGGGAGGCTGGCTTTTGGAAACACTGATGTAAATATTCAGATGACCTGTCCTGTAAGGCATATTGCAAGTCAGTGTTTATGGTTTGTTCATAGGTCTGGTCCCAAATTTAAGGCACTGCATTTCCTTCCCTAAAGGCTTCTAAGACCTGTTCTCTCAGAGTAAAGATAGTTGATGTCCCTCTCCTTATCTTGTCTGGACGAGCCTACCATAGAGATCTCCCTGCTGTGTCATAAGTCCTTACAGGACAGCGTGCAAACTCATCTGCTTATGCAGTTAGCTTGGTATTTTTAATTTGTTCTTGTCCAAGGGCATCAATGAGGCAGGCCTCTTGCTGCATCTAAAGAAAGACAGACAAGACCCTGCTGTCAGAGCAGAGGTCTAGCCACTTCTGCCCACTACGTCTTGGTATTGGGCTCACCTAGGAAAGCACAAAATCCAAGGATGGCACAAGGCTTTACTCCAAAGACATGAATCAGGCCCTTGTGCCTGCAGCTCATTCCTGACAGCAGCCAGCGAGGAGCAATTGTTCTGAATGTATCCATTCCCACAAAAGGTAACGATTTCCAGGACTCTGGAAGATTCTATACCCCAGAACTATTCCTACCGGGCTGGGAGGGGCTTAAAACGGGCTTGCAGAAACTTCCCTTCCTGCCGGTGACTTTTCGCTAACAGGCTCCTTGACCACATTTGCTCTTTGCAGTCACTGCTTCAACCTAGTTTCAGATTTCTCTTAGAAACGAAGATCGGCCCACATTCAAAGCAACCGTTATCAAAGCCATTTCTTTGAACTCTTCTGAGGAATAATCTGAGAACATCTGAGATTTAATGTCTTTTAAAACACTGTAGAAAAAAGAGATGGTTCTGTCTATAGTGAATCTTTTCAGACTCATTAGTTGCTGGAATAGGTCTTACTGATTCTCGCTTTTGTACTAAAACTCAAAACATTGTTCTAAACTAAGAAATTTGGAAACTTTTAACTATCTTTCTGAGCAGTAGTTTTAGAACTTTATATATTTGTGTGCCATTTTACTTCTGTTGCTTTTATATGCCTGGTGCTGCTGTGTTTTAATACTTATGATTTTGTGCCTCTCTATTTGTTTATTGAAGATCTTCCTGAGGTAACAAAAGCTGGTTTTCTTGAAGACATTCTTATTCCTCAGATGTTTCCTGCAACGCAGAATAAGATAGGTTTTGTATGTTCTGATTTCACACACATGCAAATTTCTCACATTTTCTCTATTATATAAACCAATATCCCTGAATAATGGTAACAAAATACCTTGAATTTCGCAGTCACCAATTCATGAAGAACATTTTGAAATGCTGAAGTGGAAATAACCACTTAAATGCTAGCAGGATCACAGAACTTGGAGGTGGATACAGCCTGTCACCACATCCCTGGCTGGAGCTGTTTTTGTTAGCTTACCATATCTGTGCCTTTTGCAACACAGTAAACATCTCGCCCCCAACAAATTATTCCCAGCCTGCTATGTCCTTGCTCTCCAGATGTCAGTCCCAGGCATGGTCTGGCAGAGACGGAAGAAACAGCTCAGTCTGCCTCCATTTCAGGCATGCATGAGAGTCTCACCAATGAATAGAAGCCGGGGTCATTCGTTTGGACAAGTGAGGAGGTCTCATTATCTGGAAGCTGTTCTCTCCCTTCCCCTTTCCAGGAAATCTCCAAGCCAAATGAGTATGCACCTGGTATAACTTTAATGCAGCATGAGTCCTTCCCATGGGTTCCCAGAGCCTTTTAAATGGAAAAGAAAAGACAATCTTTTCCCTGTTTCAAGGCCGAAAGAGCTGCAGAAAGTTCAGTCTCAGCAAGGAAGACTCAGCCTAAGCTCCAAAAACAATCCACATGCTCTTTCTAGTTCTTAATTTGTCAAAGAAATTCTGAAACTTAATTACTTAATTATTAGGTCTCAAAAATAGTAGCGTAGACCACAGTAGTTATTAACTAAAGGGTAATTAATTTTAAAATATTAAAATACCCTTTAGAATACTCACAACAAGTTTGAAACAGTGAAAGCAAAAACAGGACAAAATACCTAAGAAAAATGTAAAATACTTATTACATGCTAAAGAAAATAAACTTAAAATAAAAAGTTCTAGGCTGGGGATGTAGCTCCGTGGTGGAAGACTTTGCTTAGCATACACAAGACCCTAGTTTGATCACCTACCTCCCAGAGCTATAACACACACACACACACACACACACACACACCCCTCCCACACATACACACACTCACACATTTATCCTCTCTTGATATATTCAAATTTATCCATGAAAATTCCTCTTAAAATGTAGTTGCATTTTTAAAAGTGCTTCTCCACAGGGAGATACTGGAAATGGGAAAATTCCTAAGTTCTGCCACGTCAGTGGTGTTGGACTGAGAAGCACAGTCTTCAACTGTTTGCCCCACCCTCTGACTTGGAAAAGTGCACATTTGCCAGAAGACATGGAAACAGTCTGCTCTCTGTTGCCAACACAGCCTGTTGCTAGCTCAGGGATTCAACCAGAAGTTCAGGCAACCGCATTCCCTCTGCCTGAGGACAGCATTCTACAGGCAGCCAGATCAGGGACTGCCTCCTTTCCTCTGTCTTCTCTTTATTCCTCATTGGACACTTTGCATCTTAGAAGAGCTGGTGCTGAATGGGTGACACGGTACAGAGGAATGTTGCTGGCTCTTTGAGTTGGGATAGTGTGACACATATGGTGAGAGACAAGAAGAGCCCGGAAGGATTGAAGTGCGTGAGTGTGCAGATGTGGGAGGATGTGTGGGCCTTCATGTCATGGTTTTGGAAAAGAGATAATTGCGGATGGTTCCAACTTTCTAAAATAATCAAGAGATTCTGATAGCAAGCAAAAGAAGTTTCATTTTTTCATTTACAACATATTAGTTGATCTTAGTCTTGCCAAAAGCTGTTTGAGAAACACTTAGTAAAGAATAGAGGCTACCGGCCTGGCGAGATGGCCCTGAGGTAAAGAGCAGTACCTGCTCTTGCAGAGGACCTGGATTCGGTTCCCAGCACCCACATGGCAGCTAACCATCTGTAATTCCAGTTCCAGGGGATCTGATGCCTTCTTCTGACCTCCACAGGCTCTGAACGACACAGGTACACCCACCTACATGTAGGCAATACACATACACATAAAATAGAAATAGCAAAATAAAAAGATTAAAAATAAAGAATAGAGACTAGAACTTGGTTTTGGTCATAAGGGTGAGAAAAACATAAAGCACTGACAAACATCACTTAATTGATTTTTAAGAAATTTTATGTATGAGTGTTTTGCCTGCATGTATGTAACTGCACCACATGTGTGCAATGTACATGGAGACCATAAGAAGGCATCAGATGCCCTGGAACTGGAATTACAGTTGGTTAGCCTCCACGTGAATGCTGGGAACACAACCTGGGTCCCCTGTAAGAGCAGCCGACACTCTTAACGACTGAGCCATCTCTCCAGCCCCAACAACTGTAAGTTTTGATAATCATCAGTATTATAAGGAAAATCAGATGATTTTTTATGACTGGGGTCCTTCATACCACTTCATCATAGCCACAACCGAGCACTGTGCCAAGCTGTAAGCCTTCTCCAGAGGAAACCAGAACAAATGCACAGAGGAAACAAAGTGGCTGCTACTCATTTTCTTGTTTGAGCCTCAACGTGCCCTATGAAGTAACCACTATGACCATGCTGTTTTACGGACAGAAGGAACCTAAGAAAAATAAATGAACAAATATAAGTTAGGAGAAGTAACATAGGTTTAAAGCATATTTGAATCATAATTAAGGAGAAATACACTAATAAGTAAAAGAACAAAATAAAAAATCACAGATATTTTCAATTGGCCTGATTTTCTTTTTTAATATTTTATTTACTTTTATTTTTATGTGTATAAGTGTATTGCCTACATGTGTGTAAGTGCACCCATGTCATGCAGTGCCCGTGGAGGCCAGAAGAGGGTGTTGAAATCCCATGGAATTGGAGCTACAGATGGTTGTTAGCTGCCATGTGGATGCTAGGAATTAAACCCAGGTCCTCTGCAAGAAGAACCAGTGTTCTTAACCACTGAGCCATCTCTCCAGCTCCTGGTCTAATTTTCAAAGGTTAAATAAAAACCAAATTATTGCTAGTGATGGTTGTACGAATTTGACCCTCCCATTTCTACCAAGGGGGTTGATAAGAATTTTCATTGAAACAATCTTACCTGTAGGAATAAGTCCGGAGGAAGTAACCAGAAGAGCAAATAAAGATTAATAAAGCAGATACAACTGCAGTGTCATTGATAAACCCCCCAGGTGGTGTATGTATTTGATGGCACAGAAATACTTTCAGATGGAGAACTATTACATGGTCATTAGCAATGATGCTTATGAGTGTTATTTATTAATTACACTGGAAAACAATTGTTAAAATACCAAACGAAGCAAAGAATCTAACAATATATGAAAAAAAGTATTCATTATCCTTAGTCTTCAGAGTTACATTGATATCCCATCTCACCCCAATCAGAATGACTGTCATCACCAAACAACAGTAAAGGCTGGTGAACATGCAGGGGATAAGGGTCTCTTACACACTATGGAGATCCTTCACAAAACAAAAAATAGAACTGCCATATAATCCAGCCATACACACCCCCTCCAAATTTATGCTGCCTCCAGCAGAGATATCTGAACACTCGTGTTTATTGTGGCACAACTTACGGACTGTGGAAACAAGCAGCCTGGATGTCCACCACCACATGAACGGATAGAGAAGACATACTGTATATGTGTGGGGAATCGAGCCGTGCAGGCACGGCATATATGCACAATGGAGTTTTGTTTAGCCACAGAGAAGAACAAAACTATGTCATTTGTGGTGACGTGGATGGAATTGGAGATCATCAGCTTGAAGCAAGTAATAAATAATAATAGACAAATAATTCTTGTTCAGATGTGGAATTTAGAATTTTAAAATATTCATATGAGCCATAACAGTAAAAGGGGGCCTTTATAAGGGAAAAAGCACTAGTGTGTGTGGAGGGAACACTATGGTATAGCAGAGGTAAATACGAGCAAGGCATGCGCTATATGTACGTGAAAATGTAACTAGACTCATCATTTTGAATAATGAATGTGAGCAATTACTACAAATAAAAACAAGATGTAAAGTAATGGCCATACGTGTGTATGATGAATTTTGATGACAGAGTAACTGGAGGTCAGAGTGGACACATAAGTGTTCATTGAGAAATTACATAGCTCAGTTTTCCTTAGCAAAGTAAGGCCCTACAGTCAACTGCTTGGTCAACAACATGTGAGCAGAACTGATGTCCGTGGACACAGCAACAGAGCAGGCTGCTGTTTGCTTGTTTGTTGTGGTTTTTTTTTTTTTTTTTTTTTTGTCTTTTGGAGACAGGATCTCCCTGTAGCCCCAGCTGTCCTGGAACTCTCTATGAGATTCTCTTACTTTTGCCTTCTCCAGAGTGCTGGGGCTAAAGGCCTGCAGCACCACGTCTGGCTTAGGCTGCTTTTGATCTTAAGAACAAGAGCAAATTCTAAGAAAGGATGGAATGAAACAGAGGCTGGATCTCTGGGGAGCTTTGAGAATGCTTCTGCTAAGCCTGCCCAATGGAACTTTAATCAGAGAGGTGACCTCTTCTGTTGCTGTCAGCCATTGTGATCTGGTTTTGGTTGAACAGCTGAACTAATGTCCTAACACAGATAGCCACTGTGTAACATATATAAAATTTATGCTCCTTATTATTAAGATGTTTAACACTTAAAGACGTTGATAGTCTTTGTAATAAAATCAAGTAGCAAGCCTTGGTAGGAGATCTGCTATGAAAGCAGAATGCTCAACATTATGCCTCTGTTCTTCTGGCAATCCTATGTGCATGTGCCTCAGAAAGCTCTGAGATACAACTGAAGAGACACAGAAGGCAAAAACCAGGCTTAGTCTCTATGAGTTCTAAACTTGATCTCAGGCTTGTGGAACATGAGTGGAAACTTGTTTTCCACCCTTGCTCCTTGTTCTTGGTTCTGTTAAAAGTTTATCCCTATAAGCTGGTAAATTGCTATAGCTTGGGGAGAAGGGACTGTACTATGAGTGACTAATAGGTAAGGAAGAGAGCCAGGGGATTGAGAGTCCTGCCTTTAGCTTAGGACTTCATCTCCTTCGCCTCTTAGGCTTTATCTCCATGGCATTATTTAGGAGACTTAGATAAGCAGCACTGGTATCCTGGGAGCCTGTTAGTCTACTCTGTGGTGTCTCATTGTCCCAGCAAAGGAAGATTATGAAAGGCTCAGCAGGCTGAGGTGGGGGTGGGAGTGCAGCGGGTTGATCAAAACATGACTGGAGACAGATTTAGATGGAGGTAAATCGTGCATAAGGGGAAGTCAAGCTGGAAGGCAGGTTTCGGAGGGGCTTATATGACCCAGTGGTGGGCAGGCTTTAGTATCCAGAGGAAGAAGATGGAGCTTTTATATTACAGGGGGATGGTGAGACAGTTGGAAAGAATAAATCCTTCAGAAGAATTTTTCTAAACGTAATTTGGAGAAAGAACTCTTGCAAGTTTAACCTTCAGAACCAGCAGATTATTCAGATACCAAGTAGAATCAGTGATTCAAGCAGGGGGCCGGATCACAGCAGCTGCTCCAGGATAGAGCAACTGGAGGGAAAGACTGGGGCATCCAGGGGCCTAGGCAGAGGGAGGAAAGAAAGGAGCTCTGAAATTACTGAGTGATTAATACTACATTGACTCCATTGAATTCTTGAGGCAATCCTGGGACTACCTTTATCAGAAACAGTGATTTGATCTAGATTATGAATTTAACAGATGTAGGATTAGGGATGACTGATCCTAAAGTCCATATTCTCTATTTTATACCACATTTGGGATTCGCAGGGATGGTTGCTGTCTAACCTTTCCACAAGCTCAGAGTTACAGAAACCTAAGATAGCTCCCAAGCCTGGTAAGCTGTCAAGTGAGAACTGACTTACCTCCTAGGAGCCTCTTGATGGTTTTCAGGGAAAGATGAGGAAGCCTATGAGAAGAAGACTCCTAATAAAACTTCTATACCTAAGGTCCAAAGAACACAGTGGAACAGAAGGCGGAGAGAATATTAATATCTCTCAACTCTCACCAGCAAAACCTCCTTATGCAACAGAGGGCAATTAACGCAGAAGTCCACAACTGGCCCAAATGTAGAGAATAAGAGACTGCAGAGTGCGTGTCCCTCAGTAGGAGTCCTATAATAAACCCTGCCCATCCACAGGGATTGTTGTGGAAGATGGGAAGGAAAGATTGGAAGAGCTGTGGGTGGTGAAAGACCACAAGTTTTCCAAACTTCTGAAAACTCAGCTGAGGAACTATTGGCAGCTGATCATTGCTGGGTGAGGAAGAGTTGGTCTTTAAGGGAGTGACACCCAGAGAGACTGACCAGGCTCCAGTGAATGAACTCCCATTGAGGACACTGCCATCTAGGAACACAAACTTGACTTGAAAGGCCTTAATATCCATGATAAAGTGCATGAAATCCGGTGGGGGGCTATGGGTGGCTACAGGTAGGGGCGAGGTCTAAATATGATTAACATGCATAAAATGAATTATGCACAAAATTTAAATGCACAAAAATTAAATGCATAAAAGAATCAATAAAGAAGTATGTACTGGAAAAAAAAGAATGGTTCTGTCCACCTCCACATCGGTTCAGTTACCTGTGTCCCAGAAAGGCCCTAGTGGCTGTGTCCCAGAGAAGCTCTAGTGGCTGGTACTGCCCATCAGTGGCCGGAGCAATCTTGCAAAGGTTTCTCAGAAGCTTAGCATCTGTGAAAGAGTACAATACATGGAGATGATAAAACAGAAATATGTCCAGTCTTATAACTGATGAAGTAAAACAAGGGAGTCAAATGAATCATTAGATGCAGTTTCTGTTGTGTGAGAGAGAGAAAAACAGTAAAGATGTTCACAGACCATGTCTTCAAGGGTGCAGAGAAATGGAACTCTGACTTGCCTACAGTAGAATGTAAGTTGGTCCCTATCATTTAAATGTGCCCAGATTACTCAGAAATTTTACCATTAGTATCTTCTATCTAGAAATTTTCATGCAAGCTTGCAAAGACATTGTACAATGATACATAACTAATTTTTTAAAAGTCTGAAGCCAAGTAAATATTTATACATGAGGAAAGAGTTAAATTATAGGACACTTCTCTCCAAGGATTGCTTTGAAGCCGATTAAAGATGTACTTGGATATGCCACGGATTTATCAAGCGCAGAAAGCAAGTTAACAAGGATATAAACGATAGACTTGGGTGTTCAAATGCATACGGGGAATAACCTGGAAGGATACACTCTACCAAGTGCTTATTTTGGGGAGAGATGGTGGGATGAGGGAGGGTAGATATGGGAGTCCAGACTTTCTACACATTTTTGCATGGTTCGATGTTTGAGAGCAAATATGTATTACTGTTATAGTTTAAAATACACTCGGGACCAGTGAGATAGCTATGCAGATAGAACATTCTAGTTGCCATGCTTGATGAGCTGGTGAAAGAAGAGAGCTGCTTCCTACAGTTTCTCCTCTGACCTCCACATCACCAGCAAGGTGGCACCTACGCACCCCCCAATAAAGAGATAAAAAAATGCAATAAAAATGATAAAAAAAATAACTTAAAATGAAAGTGAAGAACAGTGAGTGACAGAAAACAAATTGTGGCCTGGAGGCAAACAGTGGCTTGAGGCCATGAGTGATTCTTCAGCAGCATCTACCACAGACACACAGAGACACACAGACACACAGACATACACAGACACACACACATAGACGCACACACAGGCACACACACACAGACACACACACACACTCACTCCATTTAGGACGGACAAAACTGCTTCAGGAAGCACTGAAGCTGATAGAATAACAACCCTGCTTCCTGCATACCCCAGAATATGCCAATCAGGGTCCTAGTACCACGAGTGTCTACTCCTCACCTAGTACCATATGTATCACTCCTTTGCAACTGACTTGACTGTGAGTTTCAGACTGATCTCCTCCTGTTCCCCTGAAGAAATGTTTTTTGTGCTTTTTCTCATTCCATCAATCTACATGTTAATGCTTACTGGGTCCTGACACTAAGATTCTTCCCAAGGTGCTAGAATATGTAAAACTTCTACAAAATTTTTCATAGTTGAATAAGAGCAATACTGCTAAGGAGACTAAAATCACCAGATGCCGCTGGAGAGTAGTGTATGTACGAAACAAAACTCAGAAGATAATGCCAAGGGTTATTTTCTTCCAGTACAGAAGTTGACTTCCTTTCACTTATCTTTGAAGATAAAAAGGAATAGAAGGAAAAATGCTGGTCAGGGCCAAGTGAGAAGAGACTGAAGGACAGCATAGCATCACATAGTGAAACTGTGTAATGACTTCCATGTTCTTTTAAGCTCTTGGCCGGCACCACCACACAAGGAGCCCCCCATCAAAGCAAGCCTTCCACTCTTGCACCGCTCTGTGAGGGGTGAGCTACTTCATCTGCTCTCTCCACGTCAACTTTGTTCCAACTCCTCATGCTTCTGATCACTGCATTTATTTCTTATATTCAGTCTCACAGCAGACAGAACTGACATCTGACATTTATGACATCTACTGCCATTACTGACCTGAGTTCTTAGTTCTCCTGTGCAGTATTCAGAATAATCTCTCTACCCACCCACACATAAAGAAAATAGTGTCCTCTGGCTACATTTTCTTACATGGCAAAGAGGACTTGACCTTGATCCATGTTAGTCAGAAATTTGAATCCTGGGATGACACAAAAAGAAAAAGCACAATGTAATTTGCTATGTTTTTCAATGTTTTGTTTTGTTTTCCTGACCATAATTGGGCTGCAGGAAGGGCACACCCAGGAGACTCTCAGTTGAGCTCATCTGTCCGCTAGAAAAATAAATTCCTAAGTGAGAGACACATTACCATCCCCTTAAGTCCTGTCAATCCTCCTATTTGACAATTCTATCTTACCAGCTAGACTTACTAATACTTAAGGCCAAGGTACTGCAGTATCTCTTAATCATGTAGTTGTGGCAGCTAATTATTTTTCTAAAGTTTCTCATCAGTATGCAAAGGATATTGATTCAAAGTTTAAAAATACTTCAGAGAATCTTTAAAACATCACAAAGCTTCTTTTAGAAGAGGTCTCTTTTCATGGTTGGAGAGAAATGACTCAGTAGTTAAGAGCACTGGCTACTCTTGCAGAGGACCTGGATTCTGTTCTCAGCACCCACATGGCAGCTAACATTTATCTATAACTCCAGTTCCAGGGGACCTGATGCCCTCTTCTGACCTCTGGAGCATTGGGTGACATGACACAGGTGTGCTTACACACATGCAAGCAATACACTCACACATAAAATAAAAATAATAATAATAATAAAGAAGAGGTCTTTTATCAAATAAGGAGGATAAGACAGAAGCATGGCTGAAACTAATGTGAACAATTATGTTTCTGTTTTCATCTCCATCCCTTTGTGTCTCTCTTTCCTCGGTCCAGTGACCTCTCAACACATTTGGTAGACACTCTTGCCTCTTCAACCTACTACCATCCCTGGTGAGCACATAATCCTTGAAAGGCTGAACTGTGCCCTTTCTGCCACAGTTCCCAACTTGAGCTTTCTAATGGCACTGAGATTCACAAAACTGCCACCTAGACACTCTATAGCCCATTAAAACTGCAGAAAACCTTTCTGAGGACACTTTCAGTGCTTGGCTTTCCAGTACTTACTGACTAGCCTCTTCTGTCTGAATCCAGCCTTACCTCCAGTCTGTCTGGCTTGTTTCCTGAAGAATATTGGAAACACTCTGAAGTGAGATTAGCCAGTGCTGAGGAGGACATTATAGATCATTAGCTGCCTAATCATTGAGGTACCTAAGTGAGGAGCTCTCCCAAGTAGACCATTGACCGTCTTCTTCCTAATGGCCCTTGTACATGTGTTGCATGGACTTGTCCTCCTCCTGGTAGACTATGGACAAAGCATTTGTCCCAAGCCTGGGCGGGGGGGCGTTCCTGCTTGCCCAGGATTATAAACTTCTTGACCCTCCACAAGTTAAAGAGAAGCCAGGAGAGTCAGCTACCCTTCCCAACCAACCAGTGGCCTGAGTTGTACATGGGGGAGGACTAAGGGTAGGAGCGGAGGGTGTTGGGGTGAGGCTTTGCCTTTGCCATCTTGGGTAAGCAGCCGGTAGGTCGTAGGATCCCTGGCGAAATGTGGAAGTCGCCGTACGGCCTCGGTAGGGCAGCCCCTTCCTTTGCCCACTGCTCTATTAGTAAACCCAAATAAGCTCTGGTTTCCAAAACTGTAGTTTAGTGAAATTAGACCTTGCTTTGTCATTAGGGACAGAGAGAGGAGGGTGGGGCTGGATGCCTTTTGTACCTCCCAGGAAGAATTTTAGCAACAACATGCTATGTGGAATCCAGTTCAATGGTCACACACTATAAACGAGAGATTTTTCTTGATATTGAGTTAAGAAACTTGAAATGCAGAGAATGGGAATAATTTGTCTAAAGCAGCACATCTAAGAAAGAGAAGAGGTGCTTGAGAAGGAGAGGGCGAAGAGGAGTGCTGTGTACAGGAAGCGAGTAATTGTTGGAAGAGTGTTTTCCTGCCTGACTCCTCAGCTGGGTAAGCAGATCTATACTATAGTAGTGTGTGTCAAGATTAGAAATGTTTGTTCTTGATCTTATTTTATTCAGCTTGTATAACTGAAGCCCATCTTGGCCAAGATGGTTGTTTCAGACCTAATGGTATTTCTCCTCTTCCTCCTTTCTGCAAATTTGATAAATAGTATAGTGACCATTCTTTTAATTTTTAGAAGAATATATCTTGAAAATTGGGATAGCACAAGAGAAAATGCCAATGAATCAGTCAAAGGTTAGTGGCTCAAAGCCTTGGCTGTACATTAGAATTGCCTGGAAAAATCTAAAAATCCTCCCACAGGGTCACATTTCCAAATTGATTGTCTTTAGAGAAACAGGTGGGCACCAAAGTCAACACCATTGGGTATGGCCCAGACATGGTGCTTTTTGGATCTTTCTGTAATTTCTATTAGTCCTTCTTCATCTGTAAGGAGGCCCAGACGGATCTGGTTGAGATGATGATTCTAAGGCACAAGGCCTCAGATACATTTCATTCCTGCCAAGCTCCTCCATATGTAGCACTCTACATGTGGGATAGTGATACTCCAGATTAGTTGTTCCCAAACTTTTGTCCCTGATCTGTGGCATGGCATCACAAGTAAAATCTTGAGTCCCATGTGCAACCCTGATAGATCGATAGCCCTGAGGGCAAAGAAGAGTAATTTGTTTTTTACCAAACCTTCAGGTGATTCTAACATGTACCAGGATTTGAGAACGACTGTTGGATGATCTTTTGGAATCTATCTCAGTGATAGGCTTTTGAGATGTAAGAAAGAGATCAGATCATTGTTAATCAAAACAATGGAGACGGTGTATTACCAGGACGCTTGTGGAGATAAGGGATCAGGTTTTATAAGAAACTAGGAATAGTTGTGGGACCAGAACTTGTGAGGCACAACAAGGCATTCTGGGAATGGGGATGTCTGAGAGTATAAAGTGTTACTCAGCATCTGGAATGACTAACCAGACTGATGTCTTACTTGACCAGATGCTGATGGTCATTGTTTCTACCTCTAGCACTGTCCTAGGTACTTCGTACTGCTGTAATCAAACACTGACCAAAACCAACTCAGGGAGAGAAGGATTTATTTCATCTTACAGTTTCAAGGCAGGAACCTGGAGACAGGAGCTAAAGTGGTGGTCTCTGAGGAACACTGCTTACTGGCTTGCTCCTCTGGCCTGTGCTCAGCCTGCTTTCTCATATAGCCCAGGAATAGCTGCCCAGGGGTGGAATCATACACACTGGGCTGGGCCTTCCCACATCACTTAATCAAGAAAATGCCTTACAAATATTCCCAGATGCCAATATGAAAGAGGAAATTCCCCAGTTAAGATTCTCTCTTCCCAGGTCTGTCAAATTGACAACTGAAGCCAACCAGGAC
Organism: Eospalax fontanierii; assembly: GCA_035773235.1. NCBI lineage: Eukaryota > Metazoa > Chordata > Mammalia > Rodentia > Spalacidae > Eospalax > Eospalax fontanierii. The sequence continues at coordinate 16,604,090 of CM069536.1, read as the reverse complement.
AAGTACCTTATCTGACTGGAACCCAGTAATCCTCTCCAACTCTGCTTAGAATTCTCCAACTCTGCTTGGAATTTTGGTATGAGGTACTTGAGTTAGAATTATGGCTTATTATCTCTATAATAAGACACTTTAGATGTTCATGATCTCAGTTTCCTGGTCATGAAAAATAAGAATATATAATTATATTATTTTATATAATTAGTAACAATTAACTTGATTGTAACTATGCCATATGATTTTGATAAGAAGGAGACAATGGCACAGTGTACTAAGGGCATTCCTGGGACCCAGGAACTGCTCTCCAAATCAAGCTTGCACTGTTCTTGTTTTGTGTCTTTATGTATCCACCACTCACTACCTCCAGTCTGAACCTCCAGTTCAAATGTCTGATACACTGTTTGCTGGGGTGAGTCACTGTTGCTGTTACCCAGCCAAACATCTTCCAACGCCCTGTGTATTTGCTCTTTGGAGTTGTGTGCCCTCTTCTGGTCTGTAGCACTTTGCTTACTTTCATCAGAAGTTCCAGTTATGTCCTAACTAAAGGAGGGAATGAAGATTGTGTGATGTTGCAACACCCATAGGACACTGGGGCTGGTAATGACAACATGGCCTTCAGGTACCACACACCCTCATTTTCTTCTAAGCGGTCTTGCCAACTGCTGACATTTGTCTCTAACTTTACAACTCAGAAACCTATTTTTACATGAACCTATCAAGTTTTAACTAAGAGTACAGGTTATAGAAGTCAGGAATCTATTGACACAAAACTGTCATTCTATCTTCTCTGGAATCACATAACTACCAAAAGAGGAATTAATTTCTTAATTTATTAAGTTGTTTTACATTGTGTGTGTGTGTGTGTGTGTGTGTGTGTGTGTGTTCCTCTCACAACCTGCATGTGGTGATCTAGAACAACTTGCAGGAGTGAAAAAGCAGCGAATATCTTTACCTTCTGAGCCATTACTTGACTAAGTGCTGACGGCTGGTTCCTTCCCTGCTGACTTCTGAGAAGTATGAGGTGCTTCCCTTTGAGGCTTGCATTTCGTGCTTTATCTTCCTGAATGTCTGCTACCTTTTCTTTTGAGAGACACACACAGAGAAAGAGAGAGAGACATACACACACACACACACACACACAGAGAGAGAGAGAGAGAGAGAGAGAGAGAGAGAGAGAGAGAGAGAAAATGCAGTGATTATAATGAAAAGTCACATAATGATCTGAGGTTGCCCTGGCTCCACCCCTGCCGTCTATCTTGTGGTCATTAGTTTCCACATCAGAAGATTTGAGATTCTAGTCCAATGTCTGACCTGAGTTATTTTCAGCATGTACAGCTCTCCAAAAGGAAACACATTTTTGCTTCCAGAATTATAAAGCACTTTTTAATTCTAAAATTCTTTTACAATAGAATTCTTTGATATATATACTTATAAAGACACATATATGCATTTTACAATCATACAAAAAACAAATTTACAGATTAAATATAAACAAACCATAATGAATAAAATTCAAACTAGTAACAGTTCAAAGAGAAGATTTTGGTTAAATTTAAATCAGTGCTGAGTATATAGAGGCACAAAATACGAGCATAATTAGGTTTTCCTCATGACTGTTGGTCATTGTTGATCATTTAAATTATAGCTCTTTCCATTATAATTATTTTTCTATTTTAATAATAAAGTTATTTAAAAAATACTAATGGCTGGTTGAGATGGAATATACACTCTCCATACTGAAAAATAAAAATACCTCTGCCATTTAACAAGACTGTTCATTGTATATTTTCAGAAACATCCTTGTGACACTGTGAACACACAGCACTTGTATGTTTAAGTGTTCAGCACTGTCATCTGCCAGACCACAATTTCCTCACTCAGGTACTGGAGTCTCATGGTCATCTAGATGGCATGGCTATGCCAGGGTGTCATCGACACAAATAGAAAGCTGATGTTCTCACAGATTTTGAATTTGGAGAAAACCTGGGGGAAAACGGGCTTCAAATGAAGACATGATAATCAGTTGCCAAACCTGGTTTCAACCCATGTAATTCTCACAGATGCCCCATGAGGTAGACACTGGCATCCGCTGGATTTCACAGATAGGGACCCTGGAGCACAGAGAGGTTAGGGAACTTGCCTAATACCACACCAGTAATGAGAGAGAAGAACCAAGATTCTATCTCAGGTCCATCTGTCTGCAAAGCCTCTCCCACTGGGATATCTCAAGAGTCCAGAATCCTCGAGGGATCGATGGGCAGTGAACAGGTGAGTACTGGGCATCCAGGGTCTCCTGCCTGTCCTTTCTGCAGTTCAAGGAGACTCAAAGCAAAGGCAGCAACCATAAGCTGAAGTATGAAGTGTCTGTTTTCTGGGACAAAGATCTCCATTTTAATGCCTTATCTACTCCACATCTAATTTCTCTCAGAATTAGTATTAGTCTGAAAACCTTTGAGGCTTCATTTCACCCCGGAAGCCAACACTAGCCATATTGTTGGGAGAGAATTGTTGTCTCTGCTCTGAAGCCTGGCAGCTGTTCAGTCATTTATTCACTACCTCATTGTGCAGCACAGATGACCTCCTTCTAAGTCTCCTTTCTGGGTCCTGATCCTCTTAGGTACACCGCAGACCCCTATTCCTGTGCCTTTAACTTTGGTCACCAGCTGCTTTCCTTCTCCAGTCAGACAGAGGCCATGGTTTGCGGTAGGAGAGAGGAGAGTGTGGACTCCCCCTGGCACCGGTAGCTCCTTTTGAGTGTCTTGCTTCTGCTGTAAAAAGCTCTGTGACCTTGACAAACAGACCACCGAGAAGAGATGGCCTTTAAGCATGCTCCATCTTTGAAATGAGAATATTGATACATTTGCAGGCTTCTTGTGAGGGACCCATGAAATCACTTACTGTGTGCTCATTACCTGTTAAGATCTGTGTTGGCACAGGAAGGACACAGATTAGCTATGGCCCCTCGTCTTTTGTTTCTCTTAGAGTACATTGGCACAACATGAGAGGTTTCATTACACGTTTGTACCTTCATCATTTTGTTTGTATTCACCCCCTTGCATTTCCTTTCTTGCTTCCCTCCCCTGCTGTTCCTCTTCTGGAACATTTTACCTTTACTTTGATGCCATACATATGAATATATATGTTCATTATATTACATATCATAAAATAAATCTAAATTCCACATCTGAGAGAAAACATGTTTGTCTTTCTGAACCTGGCTTATTGCTTTTAATATGATAGTCTACAACCCCATCAATTTTCCTGCTGTACTCATTTCTTTCTTTTTTAAAAAAATGTTTATTTTATATGTATCAGTGTTCTGCCTGCATATATATAAGTTCCTATGTATGTAGTACCCTTAGAGGCCAGAAAAGGGCATCAAATCCCCTGGAACTGGGGTTACAGATGGTTGTGAGCCATCGTGTGGATGCTAGGAACTAAAACAGGGTCCTCTGCAAGAGAAGCAAGAACTCTCAATTGCTGAGCCATCTCTATAGCCTCTAGTTGCTTTTTTTTTATTGCTGTAACAAAATATCTCACAAGAAGCAGTTTAAGGAGGCAAGGGTTTATCCTGGCTTACAGTTCAAGAGCATACATGACACCTTGGTGGGGAGGATACGGGGTCAGGAGCTGATGGCCAGACAGTCACACTGTACCCGTAAGTCAGAAAACAGAGACTGAACAGGAAGTGGGACCTGGCTGGAACACAAGTCCTGCTTTCAGTGACCCACTTCCTCCATCAAGTCTCTGCTTCCTAAAGGGTCTACAGCCTTTTCATAGGGTCACCAACTGTGGAAAAAGTGATCAATCACAGGAGCTTATTTGGAGACATTTTACATTCAAACTCAATATCTGCAAGTGCAATAATTTCTTCTTTGTGACTGAATAAAACTATATTGTTCATATTTCTTGATATTAATGAGTATACAGACTAGTAGGGTAGGCTAGCATTTAAAAATCATGATGTAGGGACTGGAGAGACAGCTTGGTGGTTAAGAGCACTGGCTGTCCTTGCAGAGTTCCTGAGTTTGATTTCTAGTACCCACATGGCAGCTAGCAATGGTCCATAACTCCCATTTCAGGTGATCTGATGCCCTCTTCTGACCTCTGTGGACACTGTGCAACACAGGTACACTCATATACATGCTGACAATGTGTCATACACATAAAAATAAAAGTAATAAAAATATTTTAAAAATCATGATATAATAAGATTACATATTGTAGAAATATGTGCAGATAAATAGAGATGTTTTCCAAGTGGCTGAGTGGGACAGTTTAAGTTTCATAGAGCAGAGAAATGCATTAACCTTTGACTATCATCCCTACTGTAGAAATACACAGTAGCAATGGTGTGTTTGGGATTTACTAAGATGGGGCTGAAGATGTGCTATCCAACACTGGATCAAAGAAAATGAAGACTCTAGCTTGTTATGATTTTGTATTTACATGGTTAGATACAGCCTTTGATATTCACATAGGCTATATCCTTTCTACCCAGAAGTGTAGAAAGTTATTATCCTGTGCTATGGTAGGATGCACTGAGGATGAAAATGTTAAGCACATTCTCCATTAGCTGGATTTTGTTGCTGTTTTGCATTTGGGGTCCAGGACCAGCTTTGAGATGCTAGGGAACCTCAGCAGTAGTTTCCTCTTGCTCTCTTTAGTAGGACTCCTTTTTCTTTGACAGGCCCTTGATTTCTTCTGAATATGGCATTTGGCCACAGGATAGTTTAAGACTGTCAACCTGACAGGTCCTAGAATCTCTGAAGAGCCAAGTCTCTGGGTATGTCTGTGAGGAATTGTCTAGGTTAGGGCAACTGAGCTGGAAGACCCACCCTGGATGTGAGTGGTAGCACTGTGAGGTGGACTGGACCATAAGGAGAAAGGGAGCTGGGCACAGCACTCATCACTCTGCAGTGTGACCAAGCTGCCTCCTGTTACCACTACCACGTGGTGAACTGCATACTTGAAAGCTGTAACTAGAACAAACCTTTCCTTTCTGAAGTTTTTTATCAGGTATTTCATTGCAGCAGTGAGACAAGTAACTAATGTTGAAAATTGGAACCAGAAATGAGGTTGTTGCAGTGATTAAACCTTATCATGTGGTTCTTAGGCAGAGGAATTTGGAACTTTGGTCTATAAAAGCCATAGAACACCATAAGCAGAATATCATGGGCCACTGCAGTGGGAATTTAGAAGACCGGAATGCTGAGAGACACAAGTACTGAGGGACAGGCTCATAACATTTGAGGCCATTTGTGTGACATGCTGGCAAGAATCTGGATGCATTCTTCCCATGTCCTGAGAAGGTGAGTGAGGCTGAATGAAGGGTGATGGCCAGAGTAAGGAGTAAGGAGAACACAGGATGCATTTGGTTGGTGGGAGAAATTTCAAGATCAGTTAGCATTCAGACTGTGGCATTAGATACTGCTTAATTCTCTCATCCAGATCTATAGTGAGTGAGATGCTTTCTTGCTCTGTACTGGGACATTAGAAAAGGTAACCAGGGGACAAAACTACCCATCAAAGGCTCCATCTTGGGAAAGTGCAAATTTATTTGAAAGGAGAGAGCTAAACTTGAGAGTGCTGCTCAAGGGGTTCCTGAAAAAGCTGCCTGGGGGAGTATTTTCCCCAGGGTCAGTCTCAAAGATATACAGAGGATTCAGCAGTTATGGTCCAAGTGGGTGAGGCTCTGTGGCTTTGGGGTGTCCTCCATAGGCTCTAAGCATTTGAATATTTTGTCCTCAGTTGGTGGCACTATTTTTAGGAGGTGTGGCCCCCCTGGAGGAAGCACATCCACTGGAGGTGGGCTTTGAGAGTTCTTCAGCCTTACAGGATTTCCAGTTCCTCCCTGATTCCTGTGCTTGCATGAAGATGTGAGCTCTTAGTTTTATGCTCCTGCTCAGGACACCTCTGGTCACCATGTTTCTTTGCCATGATGGACTCTGGAACCATAAGCTCAAATAAACTCTTCCTCCTTTAAGTTTCCTTAGTCACAGTGTTTTATCACAGCAACAAACACACAAGGCAGAAGTTGATACCAGAGAGTGGGCTATTGACTGTGAAGAACCTGATCATGTGGGGTTTTGCAGGAATGTGTAAGATTTTGGAAGTTTGGACTAGAAAAGCAGTTAAATGCTGTAAGCAGAACTTAACTAATGGGCCTTTCTAGTAGGAGCCTAAAAGAAAGCAGTGTTGAGAACAAATGAAGTTTCAGAGGGAAATAAGGACTTAAGTAGTAACTGGGATATTTTGGCAAAGAGTCTGGCTGGAGTCTGCCTTCACCCTAATTGCTTGCCTGAGGCTAAGTTTAAAAGTAATGAACTAATTTCTTTGGCCGAGGAAATTTCAAGACTGTCTAATGTAGAAATGGTGGCATGGCTCTTAATGGTGACTGTTATACAGATCTACCGTGTTAAAGAGTAAATGGGGCAGAAAGTATAGTTTGGATTGAAAAACTGCACTAGGACGATCAATGTTGGAGCCAAGTCCCATGCTAAAGGAGAGGATCTTTTTCATAAGGAGATTAAAGTGCTTACGGAGAGGCCCAGAGAATCCTCCCGGGCAAGACCTCTCCTAGCTAAACCTACAATTTGTGAAAGGAAAATGACTGAGGGGTTTTCTGCTCCTAGAACAGAAAAGCTGCTGGTGCTGTAGATGAAGCAGGCCAGAGCACACACCTAGGATGGCAGTAGAACTTGGCAATGTGCTGACTTGAAGAGCATGAAAGGTATGAGAATGTTTCAGAGAGCCACGAAGGTCAGGCAGCTGGCGTATGCCGTGTAGAGAAGTCCCTGACAGGCCATTGTGTGAAGCTGTGAAGGTGAAGCCTGGTTGGCAGTGGAGACCCCAAGAAGACATCAGAGATGCTAGAGCCATGAGACAAGTGCCAAGGAGAGCTGCGTACAAGGAGAGGTACCAGCCCAAGAAAGAGATCTATGTTGCACGCAGCAAAGCTGGAGGGGCTTAGATATGTAAGCCTCTTGTAAATAAAGTCCCAGAAGTTGGACACGGAGCTATTGGATGTGGTGTTTGTCCTGATAGTTTTTAGTCCTGTTTTGGTCTGGTATTTCCTCACCACGCCCCCATTCTTCTTTTGTGGAATGGGAATGTGTATTTGGTTCTACTGTATGTTGGAAGTATGTAATTTGTTGTTTGATGGTTAATATAGTCAAAATTTGACAGGATCCATCATCTGGGTGTTTTTGTGAGGGAGTGTCTAGATCAGGTTAGGTGCACTGGAAGAACCACTTTATTTAATTTTTAAAAAATTTTAAATGTATGAGTGTTATGCCTGCATGTGTACAAGTGACCTGTCATGCAGTGTCCATAGAGGACTTAAGAGGGTGTCGGATCCCCTGGAACTGGAGTTATGGATGGTTGTTAGCTACCATATGGGTGCTGGCATTCGAACCCAGGTCTTCTGCAAGCACAGCACGTGCTCTTAACTACTGAGCCATCTCTCTAACCCCTGGAAGAACCACTTTAAATGTGGGCAATGCTATTCTATGGGCGGAAGTGCCAGGTTGAAAAAAAATTAGAAAGGAAATTGAGCACAAGCATTTATCTCTGTTTTTTGAGTCTAGACACAGTGTGACCAACTGCCTCCTGTTCCTGCTGCTGTGCTTTCATTCAGGAAGGATTGAACTGTGGGCCTCACACTCTTCAGGTTGCTTGTGTCAGGTATTTTGTTGTAGCAATGGAACAGGTAACTAATTCAGTCACTATTCTGTTGTTCTTTTTTGAGGACCCTTTTAATCTACCAGAGCTAGAGTACACTTGGGCAAACTCCACACAAAGGAGATTTTTACCTCTGTAGCTCTTTGTGAAACAGGCTCCATCCGATTCCCCTCTGCAGTCAGTAACCTCTGGAGCACTGAGTGCATTGCCAATGTGCTGGCCTTATCGAGTTGAGCAGATTATTGGCATCTTTCCTTTCCAATCTGAATCATTATTATTGTCTTGTGATTTTGTGAAGAATGTTTCTATTACATTATTCAACAAATTCAATCAAACCATGACTGAGGCACTGTTGATATCTTCTGCATGATATTTTCAACAAATGTTCCAAACAATGTGTTTCAAACAGCATCATCCACAGAGCTAATGAAATGCTCCTAGAGCCCACATTGTTCTAAGTACTGCCTTAAACCTTGAGGAACAATCAAATGTTTCTGTACTGGAGAAAACAGAATGAGAAAGTGAGAATCACATGCTCTCTGGGCCTTTTAGATTTGATTTGACGGCAGTGAGATTTCATAGCCTATCGTATAGCTAAAGGCCCTTCTTGTAAATAACTTTTCCAGTTTGAATTAGAAAATGTTTAGATTGCTTCTACAAAGTGTGGTTTGGATTAGAGGTCTCTAAAGCAAGTTGATCATATCTACAAGGCAATCCACTGTCCCTTGAAAAATCTATGAAAACTCAGAATATGGACGTGGAATTTGGCACAACCAGGAGTGCCTTCAAACTGTCTAGCTATCAGGTAACCAGGTGCCTTGGGGGACGGGTTGGACTATGAATGGGTCAGGCACCATTCATTCGTTTTCCTTCAGCATTTTTCATGTTTTGAAGTTTGAGATTGGTTAGACTATCAGAGATCTTAAATACCTGTAATGAAACTATGTAATGAAAGTAATATTAGATAATAAATACAAGATCTTAAAGGAGTTGTCGGAAAGTTCAAAGTCAAAATTACAAAGAAAAAAATTGAAATTTGGATTTGGTTATGGACTGAACTGTTTTCCCATCATATTCAATTCATACGCAGAAACCCTACCCTAGAATTTCAAAAGATACCTTTCCTGGGCTGGAAAGACAGCTCACATGGTAACTCACAACTGTCAGTAACTCCAGTTCCAGGGAACCTGAAGCACTCTTCTGACCTCTGCAGGCATTACACAACACAGGTGCTCGTACATACATGAAGAAAGTACACTCATACACATAAAATGAGAATAATAAATACTATTTTAAAAAGGTACCTTTTTTGGTCTTTACAGAAGTAATGAGTTAAAAGGAGATCATGAGAGTGGGCTCCAATGCAACACAATGTTACCCTTATAAAAAGAGAAAATTTGGACAAGAGACATGAATACAGGACGTGTACATGAGGACACAGGAAAAAAGATGGCCATTTCGAAGTCGAGAGGAGACCAGATCCTTTCTTGTGGCCTCATTCGCAGCCAGTTGATACTTTGATATTTGTTTTCAGCCTCTGGAACTATGATACTTGATAACAGTAGTTCTAGCAAATGAATGCAGATCTTTAGCCAGTCTCATTAGCAATGTGCCTCAGCCGTATGCCTTAAGTTAATAGTCATAGAGTCATAGTGTGAAATCATCCAGGGAAGAAAGTCATCTGAAACTAGGATTTCAGAATATGAAGGCAAACGTAGTTCATAAACAAAATGTACCAATCATACTGTTCTCTGAAAGTAATAAGAATTAGATAGCCTTTCACTTATTATCAAAACATTTTAAACATTTTAAAGCAATGAAATTTAAGAAGTTCAGCTTCTAGGGATGTCACAAGAGTAGGATTTTTTCTCTAGGATCTCTGACTTCTCCAGTCACACTGTGTTTACCGTATTGCACGAGTTCTCTCCCATTGAGCAGGTGTTAATTCCAATTAGACAGCTATTGATTTCTCCCAAGATAAAAGTGCTACTACTGCACAATAGTGATAGTTTGTTGGACCAGTTGTTGTCTATTGGGCTTTATAGTGAGGGAGGGACCATAGATTGCTCTTATCCCTTGGCAGCTTTTATAGTATTCTCTGGAACCATGAGAACTAGTCTTCTGGGAAGAAGCTTCCAGGTCAGTTCCAACTCTATTGTTCCATCCTGTGTCCAAAGTGTGTCCTGTCTTCAGCAATAAGGTCTTATCCACATGTTCTGGGAGGTAACTGAGGACTGTGGCAATAGCCTGTGTAATTTTGGAAGTCTCTTGGACTACCCTGACCAATAACTCCAAGGGAGGTTTCTCCTGCCTGGCACTGTTTCTTGTATAGTCTTCAGTTATCCACATGGACCTCTATTTTTCAATAGGACTTTGAACTAACACATTTCTCTCTGATTTTTCAAGCTATGTATTTCTCCTCTCACTGCCCCCATATAATCTTCTTTACTCCCTCCCCAGTTAAAGTACACCTCCTTTCCCCATTAATCAAAGCCATCTCCCTAGACCAATATAATGTCTTAATTTATTCTAAATCTGCACCCTCGTATTATAGAGAAGTATACCTTTCACCCCTCACTAAAGAAGCTTTTCTTTTGTAACAGAAGGAGAGTATCGAAGAGTTCCAGAACTGTTCAAATGCAGAGAACAAGTGTCTGTGAGACTTTAACTCTAAGAGACACATCTTCAATGCAACCTCTACACATAGAATTAATGTATCTCTCAAGTTTCACCAGAGAAGTTTCTTCATGTAGCGGTTGGTGATTAACATAGAAACTCACAGTTGGCCAATATGCAGAAAACAAGAGGCTGTAATGTGCTTATCCTGATTAGGAAACCTATTTCAAACTTCTGTCTCCCAAGGCTCAAGGGATCATTGACAAAGAGGAAGCAAGAAGACCCACAAGGAAACGGAGTCTTCCAGACATCTGGTCAGTTACTCATATGAACAGCAGTGGAATCTGCATGCACAAGTCATATGTAAGCTCAAACTTGCAAAATCTCAGCATAGACATGCAGAAGTGAGTTAGAAACTCCAACCCAACCTAAGGAACCTTTGGCAATTGATGGCTGCTGGGAGGGAGAGAGAGAGTGTCTTACTGGGATGGGATTCTTGGTGGGCTCAGTGGAAGCACTCACACTGAGGGGCGTTTGGGGAAACAGATTGGACTCTATATATGATGGCACATTGGAAGGGTTACAGGGGTAGGTGCAGGGGGAAATCTAAGTACCGTCAAAGTATATAGTATGAAAAGAAGTCAATAAATAAAAAAGAATTAATCTTCTGAAATTCAAAATGTTCAGCTTCTAAGAATTTATCTACACTTTAGTATAAAAATGATAATCTATTCTGTAACATGTGAATGTGTTATATAATGAATTCATATAATTAGATGTGGTTGAATTCTCAAGTATGTCTTATTGGCAGGATATATAATTACAAATGTTTTTGAACCATGATAATGTATCTTAGAGTTCTCATTTCTGAACTTTGGTATTTTAAGCCCTTTAGAGATCATGCATGATAGGACATTTATCTAGAGAAATTAAGATAAAAGGGAAGTGTTTATGAAATATTTGACTCACACTTTCCTATGAAGATTTAAATATTAATGATTTCTTGATGAGCTTCAGATTCTGAATATAGTTTCTAAGGTGACTTAAAGAAATAATTTCTAGATAGTAAATTTTGTTAGATTTTTCTCATTTGTCTTCAGCACTGTTGGTAAAATTCTCACAATTATAAGAAAATCAGGCAAAACCTTAAAAAGCTAAAGTGGCCTTATCAACCCCTTTATTTGGAATTTTTGAGTATTTTGCACAGAAAATGTTAAGAGGTTCACCTGTTCCTGCAGTCAAAGCATCATAGCAAAAATGTGTAAGAGAACATCATGAAAATGCTCATACATGTATAGTATGCACACTGCACACATTCTCACAAAAACGTATTTATTTACTCATACATACATACACAGACACACATGTTCCAACATTTATGTACCACAGGCAACGACTTGATTGGACTAAATCTTAATTTTCACAACTTTTTAAAATAGGATTTGTTTTAAATTATGTGTGGTTGTGCATGTCTCTGTGTGTGTGTCTGCACACAAGTGACGGTGGCAGTGGAGACCAGAAGCATTGGATCCCCTGATGCTGGAGTTACAGTTGGTTGTTGTGAGTCACCTGATACGGGTGCTGGAAACTGAACTCAGCTCCTCTGCAAGAGCAGTGTGAGCTCTTAACTTCTGAGCCATCTCTCTATCCCCAATTTTTATAGTTTAAGAATATATAGTAGTCAACATTTCATATGTTTTGAATGACAAGATTCAAATTAACTGTTGGACAATATATGAGCATAAAAAGCTGCTACATATTTTATTTTCTTCCATCTCCAAAAGAGTCCAAAGAACAACATATTAGCATGTACAACACAGTGACTTGCGTTATGAATTCTTGGGTTTTGTGTGAACTTTTCTTATTACAATAAAAAAACAGAAAGAGAAGCATTGATTTAGTATGGTTTCTACTTAAGTGCCTTGCAAGCAAACATAAATATTTTATTTCATTTAACAGCCTTACAAATCATCGCATGTTCTAGAAGGGATCCAAGTTAAACCAAAGTTCTGGTTCTATCTTGTCACCTCTCTTGTGGCATATTCTGAAAGTCCCTACCAACATCAGAAGTTGGAAATAAGTTATGATGGCTACGTATAAGTGACAAGTCTTCATCTTTGCAGCTTACCAGCTGGTTCCTAGTGAACTATAAAATCTTCACGAAGCAAAAGCCACCTTCTTAGGGAGAAGGTGTATATAGAAAATAACAATAGAGGAGAGACAAGTCCGGGGCCACTTCAGCACTAAGGCCGAGGAGAGCGCTCAGTGAGATGCCAGGAAAGCAAAGGGATAATACTGAGATGGCCCAACAGCCTGTAATGTGAAGCCTCTTTCCTCAGTGTCCTCAAGTCCTAATTTCTCTTTCTCAGTTGCGGAGATGGGTGAATTTTTCCAGTGTTGTGAGTGTATCAGAAGTTTTAGTTCTCAGAACCATTTGGAATGTTTATAGCCAATTAAAAATATCTTCAGGACAAGACATACTTTTAAAACAGGACTTGGGGCAATCGAGCTGGAACTGACCTGGAAACCTCCTCCCTAAAGATGAGCTCTCTTAGTATCAGAGGATACTGCCAAAGGATAAAGGCAGTCAGTGGTCCTATCCAATTGTAAAGTCCATAAACCACAACAATGACCAGCCCAGAAAATTTTCTCTATTTCTACAGTAGTGGCACTTTTATCTTGGGAGTAATCAATGGCTGTATAATTGTCAGGTACCATATACATAGTCAAGTACACATGACTGGAGAGGCCATAGACCCTAGAGAAGAACCTATTTCTGTCACATTCCTAGACCAATGTAATTTCTTACAACATTCTAAATACTTATCCTTATATTTACAGAGCAATGTGCTTCTCACAAATCACCAAAGAAGCTTCTTTGATGGAGAATATTATAGATGGAGACTATTATAAGGTCCCACAACTAGTTAAATGCAAAGAATGAATGGCTGTTAGGTGCTTAGTCCTAAGTGAGACATCTACAATGCAGTCTCTACACCTAAGGCTCAGAGAACATGGAGGAAGACATGGCTGAATGAATGTAAGAGCTGGAGGGAGAAGACACCTGCTGCTAGTTAGTGCATGCGAGACATGATAGGAAGGGCGCACCATTGAAATCTCCATGATATGGAAACTTAACAAGCTCCGCATAATGACAAAACCAGCTGATAGGCCAAGGTGGATGGGGAAATTCCCAGGGCCCCGGGGTCCCATTTCAAGATGAAGAACTAGGGGCAACCAATGAAAACAGAGGGAGGGAGAGTCAGTTTTCTCCAGGGATGAGCTCCTGGAGAGGATTTCTAATTCCAAGTGGGCAGCCCAATACACAGGTACACATGAGCGCCACTAAGTGAAAATATAATGTGCATTATATATGTATATTTTGAAACAAATGAGTATATATGTAATAAGAAGAGGACAGGGGCTGGAACAATGGCTCAGTGGTTAAGAGCACTGGTATAGGACGCGGGTTCAATTCCTAGCACTCACGTGGTGACTAACAACTGTCTGTAACTTCAGTTCCAGGGGATCCAGCACCTCCAATGATGTTCGCAAGCACTGCATGACATGGGTGCACTTACATACATGCAGGGAATACACTCATATACATAAAATAAAAATAATAAGTAAATTATTTAAAAAAATAAAAGGAGGAAAAGAAATTGGGAAACCAGAGAGGAACGTGGGAGAAGTTAGAAGGGCCTGGGAGGGATAGAAATACTGCAAATACAAGAGCCATGCATGAGATTCTCAAAAATCAAATAAAAAGTCTTCTATATCAACTTTTTCTTGTTTTATATTTTCTTTTCTGTGTGTAGTCTTCATGAGAATAGATGTTAAGTACCAAATGTAGGAGGGCAGAAGAACTGTACTAAAGGATTAGGGATCATTTTGACAGTGGATTCCACTCAGCACATGTTTACTAAATGTCTACTAAATGTAAGGGACTCTTCCAGATGCCGAAGAAAAAAATTCGAGTGTTATGTCCATGGCACTCAAAGTGTTCTCCATGGTCTTCAGTGAAGCAATGAAATTTCTATTAAAAAAGCAAGTGTATGATGTCATGGGGATGAAAAGGAGGAACTGATATCCATAGGAAGAATTAGAAAAGACACAAAGGGGAGCGAATGCCTTCAGGAAGCAGATGCTAAATAAAGAGCGATTTAGCAAAATAGAATCATGAACAAAACCACGGAGGATGGGAAAGTACAGCTCAGTTTTTGAGAAAAGTAGTGGTCAAATTTAATTGCTCATAAAGATATGTCTTCTAAAAGTGTAGGTCTGTAGTAGAAGTTAGGTCTCAGAGCTCTGGGTGGGAAGGTGATGGGCCTGGAATGGAGGAATGGGTCTGTGGTAAGCTGCAAGAAGCCTGTACTTGGGGGTGTAGAAAACAAGGTTCTCCAAAGTGTCAGCTCTGTAATATGAATTAAGTCACCTCTGAATCAATAATTTTCATATGTAAAAGGCATTTGTACATTCAAACCAAACAAACACTCCTCAGCTAAACCAAGTGGAACAAAGTCATGATGTCTATAATACTGGCCTTGCGACAAGTAAAAAGTTCAATTATGTCCATTGTATTTTTTGTAAGACGTCAGGGATTAAATAAGAGACTGGGAACCAGAGGTTAGCTTCCTCAGAAAAATTAGCATAGATTGTATGAAAAAGTGGGGTGTGAAAAGACCACTTGTACTGTAAGGATTTTAAGAGTAAGTGCACCCTCCTCTATGGCTAAGGACAGAGAGAAAAGGATTCTGCATCTGTGAAAGTGTTAGTAGAATGAATCTGGAACAGCCTCCAGGGAAGTGTGTAATGTGTGCTGTGAAAGAGCAAAGAACAGATTGCCATGACCTTGTGGCTGAGCTCTGCGCCAGGACAGGGGTTCTCAGGGAGCCATGGAAAGCTTTACCTGGGTGTAGACCGGCAGAGGCTAGGCACAGAGTAGAGTCAGTCTTCGACAGTGCCACCGTGTGGCAGAGAGGAGCAGTGTCAGTTATAAACCCGTGTGACCCCAGTTACTCTGCGGATCCTTAAAAAACAGGTCCCTCTGGAGGGCGGAAGTGGGTCCCCAGCATCTGTGATAAAAACTGAGTGTGTGGAAGAGACTTAAAAGGGCCTGTTGCTAAAGAGCAGAAAAATGTGAGGAGGGTGTGCAGCAGTAAAGTGCTTTGCCTCACGTGCTCAAGGTCCTGGGTTAGATCCCTAGGCCACCACACACACTAAGGAGGCTTAGCTTGTAATCTCAGCATCTAGGCTGGGGCAGGAGGATTGCTATAGAGTGACTTTGGTCTATAGCGTGAGATAGTTGAGATCCTGTCTCAAAGAACAATGGAAGGAAAAAAAAAAGAATTTGAGCAGGTGGGAGGGCGGCAGGTGGAGGAGGCAGGAATCCACGCCACCACCGTGCTCCGTGGGCAAAAGGAAAATCTTCCTGCTCTCTGGACTCCGCTGGAAGCCGGGGTGCTGGGCCCCTGTGTAGTAAGTAGTGCATGGAATTCTAGCCTTTTCTCCTTTCTCACTGCATCGGGCTCAAAGGTTACACCTTGTCTATGTCAATATGGACAGACAGCATTTACCAGCATGTACCTGTCTACTCTTTTGTTTAATAAAAAGAAAAAAAGTAAAAAAAAAGGGGGGGGGCGTTGCATAGGTTAGCAAAGGGTGGGTTGAGATGTTTGGGTGGGTTAAGTGGGCGTTTTGACAACATGACTTCGCCTCTGGCATGTTAGTTGTCATGTTTAATGGACATCCATGAAGTTTAAGATGACATTGTTAAGATAAACTTCTCTCCTAATGGAGACCCTGTGGCTCACTGGGAGAATCAGCAGAACCTGCAGAATTTTATTTGGAATTGACATTCTCTATCGTAATTGTGTTTATTTTTGTTTTTATTTTTGTTCTCACTGGAAAATAACGAAGATGATGCTCGGTTTTATGCATTAAAAGTGCACAAGTTGCTTTGTTACAATAAAACTAAATATGCACACAAAAGAAAATAATTGAAAAATTAATTGAAAAACGTAGTTGAAAAGTGGCTATGCATAGTTCAAATATATAGAACAGTAGATCAGTTTTCAGTGGTAATGAATAAAATAATTAGAATAAAGAAGAAAAAACTATCTAATTATCAATAATAACTTTGTATATACAGAAAGCTCACCTATCCACATTCTATAAGGTTCTGTTGGTTTTTTCATTCCCTAAGGAATGAAGTGAAATGATTAAATTTTCACTTTAAATTAAAATCAAGTTCAGTGCGTCTTGGGAGGAGAAAGTCTCTAACAAGCCCAGCATTGTATCTTTGGGAATCTCTGCATTTGCTCCTTACGTTTTTGTAGATGAGGAAAGATATTAAGAGAGAGTTAATGACTAGAACATCAGTCACATAAACTACTCACAAAATTACTCATGTTCTGGCAATATGTCATTAGGTAAAACTTCAAATTTCAACTAGAGTCTCAGCTAATTGTGCCCTGGGTCTGAGGAACAGTCGTTAACAAGGTGAATAATGAATCTGATCCAAGCTAGTTATTTCTTCTTAAACTCTTTTTTCATTTATCATTGATTTAGTACTTACTGGATTTTTTGAAAATAAATCAAAGCTTAGATTTGGAATGTACTCTATTGGTCATTTAGTTCAACTCTTTTTTGTAGGCAGGATTTTCTGCAAATCCCTGACTTTCTGTGGCAGAAGGATCAATCAAAGCAGAATCTGCTAAAAACATGGTGGGATGCAGAATTCGCTACTCTGAGAAGCAGAAACCTCCATTTAGTAGTCAGAGTGCGGCCTGCAAGCGGGAGCAGAGAAGGCATCATGGGAGTGAATCCGAAAGGCTGAATCTGAGCCCCTCAGACATGCTGAATCAGAATCTTCATTTGACAAGGTCTCTGGGCATTCGTGCACTGGGCTCTTCTGCTGTGAGAAGTTGGGGATGTTAGGAAATTGCATCTTCCCATATCTGTTGCGTTCTTGTGGCCTATGGATTCATGACTTATAGTTGATCTCTCCTGAGGTGCCAGCCCACCTTCTCGAAAGTTCTGCTGTCATACAGTTTTGACTGTGGCTTCCGTTGTGGTGACTTTGTACAGACTTTCCTGGGCTTGAGGGCTGGGCTCTAGCTTCCTTGGCCACACTGTGCAGGGCCAGTGGCAACTCCAGTGTCAGAGCCCACTGGGCCCATCACTCTTTCTGTGCTTCTTGCAGGGACAGGAAAAGGTAGCTCTGAACACTTGGGTATTCGTGCTTTTTGGGGAGTGTAGCGCAAGATAAGTTGCTCGCTTTCCTCCCTGTCATCAAACTGCTTCATGACACTGAGGACTCTGCCTGCTGTGCATCTTGGGACATCCTGGTGGCATACTATCTCGTTTTTGCTGGCCTACTTTCCTTGCGTAGTTTCTGCCTCTGAAACTGCACTTTCAAATAAAGCAGATGCATCTCAGCTTTGCTGTGCTCGCTAAGGAACGGGGACCGAGGCATCTCCCTTGTGTGTCGTCACTGCTGTGTCTAATCCTGCTGCCCGGCTGGCAGTGGATGGTAGGCAACTTTCATAACTTTGATCTTCAAATTCTGGAAGACAGCTCTGCAAAACGCTCTCTCCTTTCTTGGTTAAACAACCTGAGGCTCCCTAAACTCTTCCTTGAAGTGCAATTTTAGGTCTCTTACTTCTTGTCTCACCTTAATTTGTCCTCATCTTCTCAAAGATGGCTCCCAGAAAACCTCCAGGGGTGATCATGTGGGATAAATCTACAGTTTCTCTCTCTGCCTCCAAATGTGGGACATGCCTCCAAATATGGCTGACAGCAAACTAACCAATGACTTAACGGGGGTGTCTAGCAGAAAAGCGGGGAGAGCTGGGAAGGAGATGGAGGAGCTGCCCCTTGGGCCTCCATCTTGGGTGTGTGTGCCAGAGATTCAGGGGACTTCTGATCAAAATGCCATTTTCCCATACGAAATTTCTGTCTCTCTCCCTGGGGATGAGTCCTTTGTAAGTAACCCAGAATAAATTAATTTCTCTAAGAGAGCATTCTCTGTCTGCTCAATTGGTTCAAACCTGGGGGGTGGAGGGTTGGGACTGAATCCCCGGCCTCAGTGCAAGAAAATTAATAAGACAGATAAGTACAGAGCCAATGAGCACCTCATTTCCATTAATATGGGAATCCAATGAGTATTCATGCAGCAATCCTGGGGTGAGGTGTGAGCCTGTTCTTCTGGGAACACTATTTGGATTGTGGTGTTCTGACAGGTTAAAAATGAGCACAGAGAAACTAAGTTAGGATTGAGTGAGGCAGATGTGGTCCTCCAGTGCCACCTTCTGAGGGAGATCTAGGTCCCTTGGTGTCCACATTCCTTAAAGGTTCTTTAGGGATGACTCCTTGGTCAGAGTGATGTGCTGAGTTAGTCAAATTTCTCTCCAACGGCTTTGCTCTCCTTGCTGTCAGAATCTTCGTCTCCTCTCACATAGACGTAGAGCCAGAGGAGTCCCCAAATCGGTGCAGCCTGCAGCACATGCAGCGTCTCTGACATGGAGCATGAACGGAGTCGGGGGAGGGGATGCAACAGCTGTGCAAAGGGATCTGAGGGCTTCTAGAATCATTGTGAATACCTCTTGAAAGGTTTTTGAAAAGTTCTTTTAAGAAACTTTTCTGCTTTGTAAGTAGGCACAGAGTGAGTGCATCCATTTTATGGGATGCGCAGATAAAGACGTGGCTGAACCTTGCACAGGCCAGGTGAGCCCTAGAATAAAATATAACTAAGAAGATGCTGAATGCAGCAGCTGGAATGGCTCACTCAGCAGGTAAGGTCCTTGCCACACAAGTCTGGCAACCTGAGTTTGATCCCTGGAACCCACGTAAAGATGGAGAGATTGGACTCTGCAAAGCTGTCCTCTGATAAATTTACATGGAGTTTCCCTCTGGCTCCCATGGAGGTGGGCGTGTGCTGGATCCAAATGCAGCTGCTAGTGACAATGGTGACATCAGCAGTGACAAGACATGCCTCTAAGAATTTGATTGACTGAAATGAAGCCAATAGATTCAAACGCTTTCCAACCAACCAGTGACTTGAGGGGGAGGAGGCCCAGGTGGAAAGCCGTGAATGCCGGGTAGGAGATAGGAGGTCCGTCACCGTCTTGGCAGAGTTCGCCAAAGTCCGTGGTGGTTCTGATCAATATGTAGACTTCAATACGAGATGTCACGCCCTCTCCCCTCTAGTATTAGATCAGCTTCCGGTTCACCAAAGGCAGAGGAAAAGAGGACTCAGTAATTTTGATGCATTTGCAGGACAATATAGTGGAGCTACAGCAAAGGGTCTGATCAGGAAAGTCCAGCAGAGAAGTTTGGGGAGGTGTTTCCTCATCACCCCCTCCAGCCATGAAGTGCACTCCCACGGGGTGTGGAGAAGATGCCATCCTTGTGGAGAAGATGCCATCCTGGTGGAGAAGATGCCATCATGGTGAAGATGCCATCATGGTGAAGATGCAGTGCTAAGGGCTCCTTCCTGCTTGCACCTCCACTCTTTTACAGGTAGAGGTGTGTGAACAATGCAAATTACTCTTCATATTTTCAGGCTAAGTTCTCCATGGTTCCAGTGGTGGTTACATGTCTTCCAAAAGGAGCAGGGAAAAGGCAGGAAGTATAGTGAAGGCAAGGCAGTTACAGAAGGCACAGCAACATGCAAGCACTCACACAGATCTCCCATTTCTCTTGGTTTCAGTGGGTTTGGAAATGTGTGATAAAGCTTAGGGTCTCTACTCTGACATCCTTCTGTACCTGCCCGTTAACATTGCCGCTAATTACTTCAAAGGCTTGGATGGGGTCTTCTCAATGCTTTGACATTATTTACACACATTTTAGTTCTTTACACACATAGATTCTTTGTATATCATGTGATCATATTTTGCCTAACTCTCTCTGTTGTCCTTTTTGTGAATTTCTATTTCTGTTTGTCTCGGAAACCTAGGATAAAATTGCTGGGTCAAAGAGGTTTATCACTGGAAGAGGCAGCCTTCATTCCTCCTTCAGGGTAACATGGCGTCGTTTTTCAGCTCTTAAGTACTTGGAAGTTATCAAGAGACTGAGTCTATTAAAGCAAGAGTGGTTGTTAATTAAAGTTTCTGCTAAAGTACGCAATTCTAATATCAGAAAGTCCACCTGTGCAAGGTCCAACTCCATCTTAATTGCCAAAATCTAAATTTAACAATTATCGAGACAGAAGTCTCAAAGATAAGTAGATTTTCATAAAATCTTGAATAATGTTTTAGAAGATATATGATAACAGTCCAATCAAGAGAAAAATATCATAGTTTTACTTTAACAGATAATTTTATATAGATGTTGACTATTTAAAAGTTAAGTAAGTAACTGAGGAAAAAAAAGAACAATAGTGAAAGTGTGGTGGGAGTGCAGCCAGGTAAACATCCTCTTCCCCTAGGGCTGGTAGGGGAGGGATGCAGTCTGGGGTAGGGACCACTTGGCCAATGTTGATGTCATAGGGTGGAATGGGCTTGTGGGGCGAGCTGTGCCAGCTAGGGCTCTGTTTACTGTGATGCATATGCTGACTCTGCTCTGATTTTTAATGAGCTATGAGACTAGAATGGTTTTCTTGAATTTTAAAAAATGTATTTTTATTTTAGGAGTGTTTTGCATGCATGCCATTGTACCACATGTTTGCCTAGTGCTCTCAGAGGGCATCAGATCCTCTGGAACTGGAGTTTTAGACGATTGTGAGCTGTCATGTGGTTGCTGGGAACTGAATCTGAATCCTCTTCAAGAGCAGCCAGCCTCTCAACTGCTGGATCATCTCTCCAGCCCCCAAAATGGGTTTTATACTTTAAAAGGTTGGTAAAACATAGTGATAATTGCAGTCTCTAGGACAACTGTAACAAAGTACCACCAACTAGGCAAAAGACATTGATTCTCTTGTGGTTCTGGAGGCTAGAAGCCCCCAATCAAGTTGCCAACAGAGCTGGGTTCCCCTTGACACTAGAGGCAGAACTTCTCTTGTCCCCTTTCACCTATGGTCCTGGCTGCCAATCTGTGGCTTTACCTTGTGACTCATCACTCTGCTTTCATCTTCATGGAGTATTCCTGTCTGTGAGTGTCCATGTCTTTACATGATGCTTTCCTGTTCCTCTGAGAACACAAGCCATACTGGATTAGTGCCACCTCACTGACCATTTAATTTTGGATTTTCATACAATATAGTTTGATGGCATTTAGATCTGCTCCCTTCTCTACACCTTCCCACTCTTCCCACTCTGCCCTTCGTCCACTTTAATGGTTTCATATATATATATATATGTGTGTGTGTGTGTGTGTGTGTGTGTGTCTAATTTATCCTCCAGTGTCTTTCAGTGTAGATCCATTTACTGGGCCTACCAAGAGCCCTGTCCCCATCGTTCCTCTTCCCTGAAAGAAGCCATCAATTGCTAAAAATTTCTTAGGTTGGGCTCAGATTTCTTACTGACGTCTCCATGTCTATGCTGAGATTTTTATCTCAGATCTTCAAAATACATCATTTTCAGGTACAAGGGGCGAAGGCTGCTTCATATCTTTTAAGGGATGTGATTCAATCAGAAACAGTCATATTTCATGATACATGAAAATTATATGAAATTCAAAGATCAGAATTCACAGGTACAGTATGATTTCAACACTCATTGGTAAGAACAGAGCTGGGGATGTAGTTAAGTTGGTAGAGTGCTTGCACAGCATGCACAAACCCTTCGGTTCAATTCCCAGCACCGCATAAACTGGGTATGGTGGGGTTTATCTGTAATCCCAGCACTTGGGAAGTGGAGACAGAAGCATCAGAAGACTAAGGTCATCCTTAGCTACACAGGGAGTCTGAGGCCAGCCTGGACTACATGAAACTCTCTCTCTCTACAAATGTATATAAATAACACACACACACACACACACACACACACATACACACACACACACACAATGACTGTAGCTGCAGTGATAGAATTCGATAGCAACTATGAGAATATGGGACCTGTAAAGCCTCACATAGTTACTATTTGGTCCTTTGTAGCAAAGGTTTGCAGACACCTTTTTTCAATAACTTGTTTTATAAGTATTGGAAAAGTGGATATTGGATTCTGTTGTTGCTACTAAAATCCCCTGGCTTGATACTCAAAAGGACATGTAACAAAAGCTTACAGGAAGCAAATGAGGTGGAAGTCTCTCCATTCATTGTCCTCTCTCCTTCCTTCCTTCCTTCCTTCCTTCCTTCCTTCCTTCCTTCCTTCCTTCCTTCCTTCCTTCCTCTCTTTCTTTTCTTCCTTCCTCTCTTTCTTTTCTTTTCTTTCTTTCTTTCTTTCTTTCTTTCTTTCTTTCTTTCTTTCTTCTTTCTTCTTTCTTTCTCTTGCCATTGTCTGAGCTTAACAGGGAAGAACTGAAGAGACAAAGATGGGTTTTTAAGAGTCCTAGTCTCAGAAGTACAAATCAGACAGAGGCTGCATTTCGGACTGAAAAACAATAGTTAGGGGAGCACTGCAGGTGTGTGGGAGCACGTAAGAGCAGATGGGGAAGAAAGCTCTGAAATCCCGACTACTGGCTTGACATAGCGGTTGCATATATCAGCTCACAGAAGCTGTGGTTATCTGCACAAGTACATGAAAAATCTCAAAATTAAATAAAATATTTAAAAGCTTATACATACAAATACATAATCGAATTTTTAAACTAAACTAGAGATTTTAGGCAGGCATATGTAGGCAGTCGTGTACAACTGTTTTGATGTATGACAGATGCCACATGTAGTAGTGATCCTGTAAGATTACCTTGGAGGTGAAAAGGCCTCTCACCTAGCCCAGTCAAAGACAGAACAAGGTCCTTATGCAGCACGTTGCAAACATGTTTGCAGTGATATTTCTGTAAACGAACTTCCTGGATGTCTAGTCATATGAAAACATAGAACAGATAATTTTGTATCTAGTACTTAATAAAAAGCCACTGTGTTATTGATTTATATATTTACCATACTATATTTTTATCCTTACTTTATTATGTTTCCTTACACTTATATAAACCTGCTCACTGTAAAACAGTGTGCCATGTTACCCCAGCAACAGTCTTGTATGTCTTACATTTATTTCTTCTCTTGATTGTATCAAAAGTCTATGTCATGTGATTGACCTAAACCATTTAGGTTTGTTCTATTACACTGTGGAATACTACTTTTTAAAAAAGATTTATTTACTAAGGCTGGATGTGGTAAAACACACCTTTAATCCCAGCAATCAGAAGGCAGAGGCAGGTGGATCTTTGAGGCCAACCTTTTCTATATACCAGCTGGGGCTACAGGGAGATCTTGTCTCAAAAAGGAAAAAAAAAAGACTTATTTATTTTTATTTTATGTGTATGATGGTTTGCCTGCATGTTTGTATGTGCACTACATTCATGTCTGATGTCACAGAGACCAGAGGAGGGTGTTGGAACCTCTGAAACTGGAGTTATGGGTGGTTGTGAGCCATCATGTGAGTGAGGGACTGAACTCAGGCCCTCTGCAAGAGTCACAGTGCTCTTAGCCTGTTAGTAACCTCTTTAACCCCTAATTCAAGTTAGTCCTTTATTATTATTATTTTTCAGACAGGGTCTCAACTATGTAGTCCTGGCTGACCTGGAACTTGCTATGCAGACCAGGCTGGCCTTGAACTCACAGAGATCCACCTGTCTTTTGAGTGCTAGGATTATCCAACTTCTTACACTGTGGGTAGAAATCCCATGTGAGGCCATGTAACTGAATACAGGTTGTGAAACATTTGGCAACAGTAAAGGGTTCTGAAAGCTGAATGAGAAAAAAATTAATCCAAAATCACATGGACAGATTCAAAGTTGTTCCCATCAGTGCTCACCTGTGTTGGGTCATGTGACTTCATTGAAGCCTTTGTTCTGAACACATAGCATGTGAATTTTGTATGGCACCCTGCCACATGACTGCTTAGGTTTGACACTATTTTGTATGACATGAATTGCAGTGTTTTTACTGCCCATGCGAAGTTTTCTGTGCCGATAGAAATCTAATCTTTTTTACTTTATTTTTTAAATTTATTTTTAACTTAATCTTTATGTGTGTTCACGTGTGGATATGTATATGTACGTATGTACAATTGTCTGAGGAAACCAGAAGTAGCAGATCCCCCAGGAGCTGGAGTTACAGGCAGTTGTCAGACACCCAACATGGATGCTGGGAATTGAATTCGGATCTTCTGAAAGAGCAATAAATGCTGTTGACCACTTGGCTTTCTCTCCAGCCCAGAAATTATGGGCCCAGAATAATTAATTATGGAAATTATGGAAAACAAGCATTTTCCTACTACTGTTCCTTAGCATATAAGTATCAATTTGGTGTATTTTTGGGTTACATTGTCTCAAAATGTTTCATTTAAGTTACTGATTTGAGTTTCATAAAAAAATATAATAAAATCGCCACCAGGTGTGGTGGCACTTGTCTTTAATCCCAGCAGTCAGGAGGTGGAGGCAGGTGGATCTCTCAGAGATCAAGGCCAGCCTGATCTACATAGTGAGGTCTCAAAAAAAGACCAATAAAATAAAATAATTAAATGAATTTTGACTTGGGGTTAGGACAGACTTCTGAAATGATCCTAAATATTCTTCTGCCATTCTGTACTGCTTTGATGTGAAGCTACATTTTCAGTATTGAAGATTTAAAATAAAAATGTTAGTCAACTCAGATAAATTGAAGAAAATCTATATCCAAAATGTCAACCATTCAGACAAGATTCATTCTTCATGTAAAATTAAATACATGCATCTGCTTCATTAACATGCTCACTTGTCCTTGCCTTTAATCAATAATAAAATTATATGTATAGCAAAGAATTGCTTTAAAGTAACATTTTTGAGCAGATGAAGAAATTGTGAGAAGAAAACGTTTTTAATATCCATACAAGGACAAAATTCCCCAGTAAAACACAGCACAAAATGTGTACCATTGGTAAGCAACACCCAGCTATATATGTATGTAAATATAGACTTGTCTACATCTATATCTGTGCATGCATAGACATATTCATAAATGTTTCACAATACTAATTAACATGGAGTATAAGAAATTATTCAGAGAAATCCTTTGCATTCTTTTTAAAAACTATTTTTCATTTTTATTTGTGTGTATGAGTGTAATGCCTGCATGTGTATAAGGCAAGTAATGTCCAAAGATGTCAGAAGAGGGAGTCAGATTCTCTGGGACTGGGATTACAGGTAGTTGTTAGCCACCATGTGGGTGATGGGAAGTGAACCCGGGTCTTCTGCAAGAGCAGCCAGTGTTCTTAACCACTCTCCAGCCCTCTATGCTCTTAATCATTTTCCCCAACAGTATCTTCTTCCAGAATGGCAGCACAATAATGAAATCAGGACATTGACATGGAGACAGTAAAGACTCAGAATTTCTTTTATTCCCCAGGGATCTTGGTGTGGCTCATTTTCTCTCTTTTTTGTTTTCTACAGTTTCTTCACTGCACGCTTAGTTCCTGGAAACCACTAATTTGGTTATCATTTTTATCATTGGTCATTTCAGGAAGATTATGTAATCCAGGCACAGATTCACAGATCTGTAATCTCCGCCCTCAGGTGACTGAAGGAGGGGACCAGTCTGTCTCAGAAAACACAAGAATGAAATCATATGGCACATGTAAGCTTCTGGATCGGCTCCCTTTGACTCAGCACAGTCCTTTGGAAGTCGCTGCATACATCTATCAATAAATAGTTATTGCATTGTGAGTTGCTGAGCAGTAACATTGCATCAGCTCAGCGCCCAAGTTTTGCACAACCCATTTAAGGACATCTTGTTTTTCAGCTGCTGTTAATAAAACAGCTAAAGACATTCACATAGAGGTTTTGTGTGACTATGTTACCTCCTCTGGCTCAAATTTGAACCGTGCAGTTTCTGGCTTATGTGGGAGTTGTATGTTTAGATTTCTAAGACATTAAAAACCGGCATCCAGAGTGGTGCCGCGCTTAGGTCCTCCGTTTCCATGGAACGTGAGCGATCAGGTTCCTCCAACATCCCTGTCAGTGCTTTATTTTAACCATTCTGCTGGGTTTGAAATGACGTCACATTTTTTGATTTTTACACCAGTGATTGAATAATATTACTTATCTTTTAATGTTCTTATTTGCCACCTTTCCACTGATATTTCCAATTACATCCCTTGTCCATTTTATAGATTTTTTTTTTACTCTTTTGAGATTTGCCTAGTTTTTTAAAGATACAAATCCTTGGTTAGATGTAGGGTTTGCAGACATTTTCATCAAACTTGAGTTGCTTTCTTCATCTGTTTAACAGGTTTGATAGAGTGAAAGCTTTTTAATTTTTTTGAGCCTAAGTTATTCTGTTTTTCTGTTATAGGATGTACTACTAGTCCTAAGTCTAAGAAATCCTTCTCCGCTCTGGAGTTTTTCTTGTGTTCATTTCTAAAAGTTTTAAAAACTATTTAATTTATTATTTTTATTTTATGTGTTTGAGTGTACTGCCTGTGTGTATGCAAGTGCATCCATGTCAGGCAATGCCCGGGAGGTCAGAAGAGAGTGTCGGATCCCCCGCATTGGAGTTATAGGCAGTTGTTAGCCGTCAAAAGGTGCTGGGACTCAAACCCAGGTGCTCAGCAAGAGCAGCCAGTGCTCTTAACTGCTGATCTATCTCTCCAGGCCATTTCTAAAAGTTTTACATTTCTATTTAAACCTTCAATCTTTCTGAGTTTTGAAATTTTGGTTTAATGTATAAAATGTTTTGTCCAAATTTTGTTGTCTTGGTCTCTGGAAATCTAATTGTCCCAGCACTATTTCTGAAAGGTTCTCCACCTAAGTTGCTTTGCACACTTTTTTGTGTGGCTCTATTTTGGGTTCCCTGATCTGTTCCATTGCTCTGTGGCCATAATATCATACATGTAACCTCGATCCCTATTACCACAGAATACATTGAGTACAATCTATAGTTTCTTCCCACACTGCTCTTTCTAAACTTTATCTCATCTGTTCATTGCCTTCCCACATGAAATCTTAGCATAATCTTGCCTGTATTTCCAATTCATCCTTTTGGAATTTTGGTGAGAATTGTCTTAAACCTGTATCTAAAAGTCTGTGAGCCAGGGTGTACCTACTGCAGAATCAGCTTACGTGAAACTCTCTCTATTGCTTAAGTCACCCAAATTTACATTCACTGGGCGTGTGTGTGTAAAGAGGGGAGAGAGAGAGAGAGAGAGAGAGAGAGAGAGAGAGAGAGAGAGAGAGAGAGAGAGAGAGAACAACCCAGTGAAGGCTTTGGGGCCCTGAGGACAAACTTCTAGGCAAAAGCTTAGAAAACACACATCCTAACAGGGCCAGTTTGAGGGAATGGATTTGATGCACAATTTAAACCACAATATTCCTGTTTGATTGCCACTTTTATTAGTGATTGGTGTCTCTTCTCCACATTACTCTTAATCACATTACAATCTCTCAGGAAATTCTCATTTTCAATTGTGTTTGGTCTCACCTATTATGTTCCTATATTAACTTTCAAACTTTTTGAATAGGTAATACATTCATGTAAATCGAACCAGTAAATCTGTTTATAAAGAAACATAGCTGGTGCTGGATAGCTTCAGTTGTGGACTTGACACACCCAAGAAGAGGGACCCTCAGTTGAGGCATTTTCAGCAGTGGATTCACCCACGGCTACTCTACGAGGCATTTTTAAAATTGCTAATTGAGGTGGGAGGGCTTAGCACACGCTGGGCTGTGCCACTCTTGGAGGGTGGGCCTGGGCTGTATAAGAAAGCAGACTGAGCACAGGCCTAAGTCACTGAGGCGTTCCTCCACAGCATCTGCTTCAGCTCCTGCCTCGAGGTTCCTGCTTGAGTTCTCAAAGATGTGGACTGTTCCATGGACATATGTGAGGAAATGAACCTTTCTTCTCCAAATTATCCTTGGTCAGAGTGTTTTGTCATAGAATTAGGGAAGCAAACTAAGACACAGATTGTAGCTTGCCTCCAGTCTACCTACATCGACTCAGTTCCACCCTCCCCCCCGCCCCCAGTGAGTAAGTATCTTTTGATATTTTTTATCATTCCAAAGGACAATCAGTTTTTTCTTACCGAGCTTAAAGTACTTTGGAAGAATGCCATAAAAATATGTAAGTTGAAGTTTGATTTTTTTTGGAGTATATTTATTTGGCCAATATCTCAGTTTGTTCCATTTTTTCAGTGAAGAAAGTTTATAGTAATGTATTCTTCAGTTAAAAAAAAAATTTAAAAAGTTCTTTTGTGTTTTGCTGGTTCTCCTCACTTCTGAGCTTCCATGCAACAGTATTAAATACTTCCGTTTGATTTGGGGGCTTAGAGATGGAGCTCCCTTCTGAAGTGTTGTGACCAAGAGAGCAGAAGGCCCTTGTTGAAGACCACAGGGCCCGTTTGGGTAGAGCCAGGGCAGGAACAGCCAGCCAGGGCTGGAACAGCCGGCCAGCGCCCAGGTTGCTCACCGCCCACCCTGAACGCTTTCATTGCTGTGAGGTGATTCAGATTTATTATCACTAGGTCTGAAACCCATCGGAAAACTGTTTCTTCCATCTATCACAATCTTCAGCTAGTCAGGCAGTCTTTCCTTTATAAATGAGGATTTCTTCATTTTGCTGACAGTTTCATGATTTTAGTTGTTTCTGCTCTCTTAGCATTTGTCCAGCTCAATGATTAATCCTCAAATCTTAGATTGGAATAATATCTTGTCAACCGGAATAAGCAAGTGAATAATTGAAATTTTTATTAAGGATGAAACTTCTTTATTCTATTATATATGATAGCTTCAACTTTCTGAGTCTTTCTTGTCAAACTCATTTTTTTCCCTCATTATCTCCTTTACATAATGCTTAATTTAAATGGCCAGTCGTCTGTATTTAAGCAGAAAAAAAGGTACATGACTCCCAACCAACACTTTTCAAGTCGGGCTTGGCTTGTATTAACGTAGTGGTCTGCCCCCTCGTGGTGATCTGAAGCAACTGCACTGCTCGTTGTAGGAGCAAATTTTAACTGAATTCTTAAAAGTGAACTGCAGACAACGAATTAAACTAAAAATGAGGGCAAAATTATGAATTTTTCTTTCATAAGAGAGGAACATATAAAAATTGTGTTTATATAAAAATAATTTTCAGATCTGTATTTTTACTGATTTTAGCCACACATAATCGAGCTTCACTTTATAAACACATTAATGCTCAAGGAAACCATTTTATATTACTTAAGGAAACCAAAACTTGTCTGCCCTCCTCCCCCAACCAGTTCAGATATTTTCGTTGTTCCTGTACAGCCCTTTCTAGTCTGCTGTGGAACTGGAATTAAACTTAGAACTAGATGAGATTTTTGTGGTCTGAAGATCAGAGTCCCCCAAAAGGTTGGTCACAGAGAGAAGTTTTAAAATGAATCATCAGCAAATCTAATAGACAATGTCTCAGAAGGTGCTGAGACCCAGGGGGGCCTGAAGCACAGGAGAGGAGCACAAGGTGGTCTGGATTCTTGGGTGGTGGGAGCTGAAGTTGTGCTGCAGGGGAGTTCAAGGGCTCTCAGGAGGGCAGGCTTGGCGAGGTAGAAATTACTCTAATTATAAATGTGATAAGGATAAGAGCCATAAGGACAAGAAGTCAAAAAGAAACTCCCACCTGGCCTACAACCCTGCAACCTAGAAGTACCTACTACAGTGCTGTGCAACCAGCAGATGTTACTTTTGTACACATATACACACAATACCCATATATGTGCAATGACCAAACACACACATATATGTGTACACATAAACAATACACATGCACACAAATGTACATACATACATGTACACATATATGACCATGCACACATTTATTCACATACATACACACATATACATATACACATCATATACATACATACATTTTTTTCATACTGGTTCATGCTATACATGTTATTCCAAAACTTGATTTCATCTTATCAAATGGGGGCTGGAGAGATGGCTCAGTGGTTAAGAGCACTCACTGACTACTCTTGCAGAGGACCTTGGTTTGGTTCCCAGCACCCACATGTGGCTAACAATCATCCGTAACTCCAGTTCCAGGCGATCTGACACCATCTTCTGACCTCCTCAGACATTGCATGACACAGATGCACTTACATATGTGTAGAAAATACACTCATACACATAAAATAAAAATAATAAAAGTTTAAAGAGAAAATATGTTGGACATCATTGATATTCAACATATTCTTCTTGTCTGCCTGTCATTTAGTATTTTGATGTAAGGATGTGATCTAATTTATTAACTACCATCAATAATTCACATTTGGTGTTTGTAAATATTTTCTGCTGCAGTAAACAATGCTGCAATGATCATCCTTAACACCTGAGTTCTGACTTATACAAATATATCCATATGGTAAATTCTGTTAGAGTGATGCTTTTGATCAAAGCCAGCCTATGCATAGCTAAGAAAACATGCTATTTTTGCATATGTACATGTATATGTATGTGTTCGAATGTGTGTGGACACTTGAGGTGGATGTGTCATAGCGTCCTGAGTTGCCCCACCCCTGCCTTATATATTGGAGCTAGGTCTCTCCTTGAACCTGGAACTTGCAATTTTGGTTAGTCTGGTCAGCCAGTTTTCTCCAGGGGAGTCCCTGACTTTGCCTCCCTTGGGACTGAGATTACAGATGGGCCACCAGACCACCCCACTTTTATGTGAGATCTTAGGATATGAAGTTCAGTTTTCCCACTTGTGAAGCAAGCCTTTGCTTGCAGAGCCTTAGTCCTAAAAATACGTTTTTAAAAAAGCTGAGCATGATGACTCATACCTGCCAACACTTGGGAGGCTAAGAAGGAAACTTCTGTGAATTCCAGACTGGCCTGGGCTACAGAGTGAGTGTCTGTTTCTAAACACCATAAATAAATAAATAAATAAATAAATAAATAAATAAATAAATGTAAACATAACCTCTGCTTTTCTGAAAAGCCCGATGCTTTTCTCCACTCCCCCGTCAGCAGAGACCTGCTGCCCTCCTTTCTTCTCCTCTTTGTGTCTTCCGAACAGAGGGAAGAACAGCCTGCCTTCTACTCACTGGCATCCTTCCATCCTCTCTGCTTTCTGAGGCCTTTTCTGTCCAGCATCTGTTTATCACTGAATGATGCTTCTTTTTTCTCAATGCATTTTTTGTATCTTTGAACATCTCATAGAAAGCATCTTAATCACATTTAGACCCCCTCCTCTACCTGCACTCCCTACGACCCCCACCAGATTTCATGCATTCTGTCATATATGGCAAGGCCTATCGAGTTAGGGTTGTGTCCCTGGTTGTGGAACCTGTTCAGCCTCTCTAGAGTCACTCCCTTAAAAAAGATCGACTCTCCCTCACCTAGCAGTGGTTAGCGGCCACAGTTCCTCAGCTAAGGTTGGGGTCTGCTGCCCGTTTCCCAAGCTCTATGCTGGAATTTTGTCTGATTGAGTTTTCACAGGTCTTGTGCATGCTGTCACCATCGCTGCAAGTTCATGTGTGCAAATTCTTAGAGGCCTGAAAGCCTCTGTTTCCTTATGATCATGCACCAACTCCCCCGCCCCTTACAACCTTTCCATCCCATCTTCTGCAATGGTCCCTGAGCTGTGGGTGGGTGGGGTTTGCTATAGGAGTCCTACCCAGGGACATACACTCAGCTGTATGGCGTAATGCAGGATGGGCCTTAGCTGGGCCACCTGCCATGAGGAATAAGGAAATGGCTTCTGTGGACGAGGCGTTCCGCTCTGGCTAGGTGTGACACCAGCTTCCTCCCTGTATCTGGAGAGAACCTGCACCAAGATAATCTACCTGGAGACAGAACACCATTGGCCGCAGTCGGGAACCACCCCATAGGGCGATTGGCCAACTTAACCCATAAAACCCCTTGCACTTCCTTGAATAAATGAGTTTGCAGCAGCTCGCCCTCCGTATGCTTCCACCCAGATCCCAGGGTCTGTGCTCTGACTCCGGGCCTCTCACCCCTCTCGCTGGAGACCCTGCGACCCCTTGGGCTGGCCCTGAGCAGAGGGATGGCAACACTCTGCAGTCTCTTATTTTTCCACTTTGGCTAGTTGTGGCCTTCTGTGTGAACTGGCCTCTATTGCATGAGGAAACTCAGAGTGCTTCTTTTATCTCTCTTGCTCTCCATCCTCTTCTCTCTGGTGTATGAACTGGTCTCCCTGGTCCCTAGTCCATTTCCCAAAGTCTGTCTAACATGAGTTTTAGGAGGTGCTCAGTGGGAAAAGGAGCCACTGTGTTAGGCAAGTTACATTCTACTGTACACCTCAGAACCTTTAGTAGCTTGTAAGAGATTCTGAGAAGTTCCACAATAAAGAATCTGCTGACCTTGGTTTACTTCATCATATCTCAAAATCATCTTCATTGTCTCCTGATTTTCTTCCATAATACTTATTAACAATAATAAGCACCTTTTGGAAAATTCTGCTTTAAGCAAATACTTCCTTTGGCTTGGTGACTGCCAAGTCCTTTGTTTCCATCCTCCTAAAGCTGAAGTCTTCTTAAAGCCTAGAATATATTTTTAACTTTTATTTTCTGTATTCATTTTTCTATAATGGGTTTCATTACATTTTCATACATGTAAATAACATATTTTGATTCGCACATTCATTCCCCAAAATAATATATTTTGATTCCCACATTCGAACCTTCTGTGCCCCTAACCCTCCCACACCTGATGATCCTTTTCCTCCTCCCAACTAGTCTAGCTAACGCTCTCTTGTCTCTTTTTTTCCCCCTCATGACCGAGTAACTTACATTAAAGTTTCTTACAGGAACATGGGTAAGGGCTTGTTTATAGAAGCCTGGGCATCTTACCAGCGGTTACATCACTGAAGAAAATGTCTTTCTTTCCCCCAGCAATCATAAAGGCAGTATAAATAAATCCTCAGGTATGGTTAGGCTGCTTCATGACAAGATGTTGGTGGGCCCAGTCTTGTGCAGATCTTGTGCAGGTCATCTCAACTGTGGTGAAGTCAAGAGAGCAGTGGCTGTGTTCTTCTAGAAGTCCAGGAAGTAAGCATTCTGCAAGTGTCCCCTACTTCCTGTTGCTCTCACCTCTTTTCTGAACCCCCTTCTGTGATGTACCCTGAATTTTGGGGGTAGGGGTGATGTAGATGGTCCATTTATGGCTGAGCAGCTGTCTACGATAAGACATATTATTTATCTGTGCTCCCACCACTCATAGGACTGCTGGTTTCTAGATTGTTCTTTGCAAAATGGCTTCTCCCCTGGCCATTCTGTTAAAAGTCCACTGAGCTTGGGAATGAGTTCCTATCTGACAAATCTTAAGAGTCTTCTACCAACCTTTGGTCTCTTTCAGTTTGATGTGGTCAACCTTGTTCTTAAACTTTTCTTTATGCATCTCTAGAGACAGGGTACGCTTTGCTTTCTTCATATCTCATCTCTCTAACTTTGCTCTTCCTTCAACTTCAGTTATTAAGTGATATTTATTATTTAGTGTTTCTAGTTGCACTATGGGAGACTCAAGGGATTATAATAGTAATCAAGACGTGTCTGCCTCGAGTGAATTACTTCCATGCAGTACGACAAAGGCAGGGAAAACATAACCTTCTTTTTAAATATGGGGTCTTCTATGTCTCCAAGCATGGATGCCTCTTCTCAGGCCCTGGCCTGCCTTCCTCTGGATTCCCAGCCCCGGTTCCTCTTTCATCCATTAGGCTTCACCTATCCTGACTACAAATGCACAACCCCATTATCTTGCTCTCGTATTCCAGGCTCACACTACCAAGCATCTGCTTGGTTTATTTCACTTTATGCCAGTAAATATGAAAATGACCCTTTTCAAAAGGAAAGTCTCCACATTTTCTTCCTCCTCCAAGTCCTGTTGAGGGTGCAGCTGCCTTGGGTATAATTATCCAGGTCAGTTGCTGGCCTT
Organism: Eospalax fontanierii; assembly: GCA_035773235.1. Taxonomy (NCBI): domain Eukaryota; kingdom Metazoa; phylum Chordata; class Mammalia; order Rodentia; family Spalacidae; genus Eospalax; species Eospalax fontanierii. The sequence continues at coordinate 16,569,860 of CM069536.1, read as the reverse complement.
ATTCTCTTGGTCCCTGTCTCTCTCTCTCACTTTGTCTCTCTGTCTCTGTCATCTGCATCTCTCTGATTCTGCCATCTCTGTCTCTGTCTCTCTATCTCTGTCTCTGTTTGTCTGTCTTTTTTCCCATTTATTTAGGATGCCAGATCCTGTCTTTTCATTTTCTGTTCTTAACTGTTCCAATATTAACTCTAATTCTCTCTTTCTTCCTTCAGATTATCATAATCTCTTCTCAACCGAGCATTTTTCTGTAAATTTTTAACTGGGTTTTTGTGTAGTTCATACAGAACATTTTAATCATCTTTATACTCCGTTCCTCACTGGCACCCTCCCATAGCCCCTCGCCCCACTGGAATTCATACACTCTGTCATTTGTGTTAAGGTTTATTGTGTCAAGTTATTTTTCCCAGAGGCCCCTCAGTGCAAGTTTATCCACTGAATTCTAGCCAGCTTATCGGAGTTCCTCCATTTAAAAAGATCAGCTCTTTTTCACCCAGAAGTAATCAGCTGCCAATAATTCTTTGACTAAGATTGGAGTCTGCTGCTCACTTCCACAGTTCTGTGCTGGCTTTTTGTCTGCTTGAGTTTGCATGGGTCTTATGCATGCTGACATCATTGCTGTAGGTTCATCTGAGCAGGATCCCAGGAGCCTGTAGGACTCTATTTTCATATGATCCTCCCTGGCTCATACAATCTATCTGCCTCCTCTTCTACAATGGTCCCTGAGTCCTGGGTGGGCGGAGTTTAATATAGGTCCCACTCTCTGCAGACTCTTATTCTCTGTATTTTGGTCATTTGTGACCTTTTGTGTTTCTGGCCCTCTGTTGCATGAGGAGCTTCATTGATGAGAACTGAGCGATGCAATAGTGTTCTCTTTACCCCTTGTTCTATGTTCTGTGAGCCTTAGGTGTAAAGTTGCATTGTAGATGTGCCACTTAGGTTTGGACAATTCAAAGACAATCTTTGTGAATGACCAGTTGTGAAACTGTAATAATCTCTGCCGGTTGCAAAAGAATCTTCTTTGATGAGTGGAGACTAGGATACTTATCTGTTAATATAAGGATCCATATTTTCCACATAGTAAGAAATTACATGTGTTTAGGGATGTGACAGCCTTGGTGTTTTGTCTAAGATCTATGACCTCTTTACCCATGTGTATTTGGCTATGTTTAACCAAACTTTTTGAGCTCTATATCTTTTAGCCTATTGTGTATGCTGATTCCAAATCACTCAAACTCTCTCTCTCTCATATATATATATATATATATATATATATATATATATATATATATGGCCTAACGTCCAAGGTCTTCCACAATACCTCTCCTGTTCCAACTTACATTTCTGTTCTACTAACCCCTTCAAGTCCATTACAGATGCTGCCTCCTCCAGAAGCCCTCCCAGTTCCCACACTCAGTGATGCTCTGCTTCTGAAGGCCTGCTGGCACCTGTCCTCCTGTGTCCTGTACTAGAGCAATGTATGTCCTTGAATCAGCTCTGTTGTCTCGCTCTGATTACATGTAAGCTGGATGAGTAGTCTAGTCTCTTGTTTCTATTCCATACCCTTTTCACTGCTGTTCTGAAATGGTAAGCCACCTTCTTGGAATAACACACATAATTAAATTTCATTGCTCTTCACACTTGCATACTTACCAAGGGCCTTTAGAATCAGAAATCAATGACTACCCTTTCATCTTTAGCATACTGAGGAAGAAGAAATCCATATGACGATAGGGTCATGCAAACATGATCCTAGGCAAAATGATGAAAAAGAATCTCAAAATACTTGCAGATTCCAAAGTGTAAACCAAGACATTTGATGAAATTGCTGACTCACTGGACAATCATAAGGCCACTTGCCCTTATGTTTCTTGCTAAAAAAATGAATATCTTTTTTAGTAAGGGTTTTGGTTTAAGTGCCAAGGGACATTTCTAACGGACACACCTAGCTTTTAAAACCCGTCTAAGGTCATTTCGGACACAGCCAACTCACCAGGGATCACAATCCTCCTTAGGACAACTGAAGATCCATGCAGTCTGGGGAACCTGCCAGCTGAGAGAACAGAAGTGTGAAAAGGTGGGCAGGAGACATCACGGAGTGAGCTGGGGTTGCCTAAGGAAGATGCAGGGCTCAAATACGAATTCACATCTCCCATCTGACTGACAGGAGACGTGAGCATCAGACACAGCCTGTAGTAGTGGGAGTGGCTGATCACGCATGTATTTATTTTTACCTTCCTAGGAATGGTTATGATAAGTTTATGTTTGTTCAAATGAGAATTTCCATCATAACTACTGGCTGTGGAAACCAGACTGTGCCAGAACTCGACACTGAGATCACTGAACCATTTAGACCTGACTCATGTGCAGGGTAAGAGAGAATGATCAAGTTTATTCTTCTACAGATAGATATCCAGTTTTCCAGCACTGCTTGTTAGAGATGTTTTCCGATGTATTTTTTGGGGGGCGGGGGGCATCTTTGTTAAAACTCAGGTGGCTATAGATAAATCTACTTATTGCTGAGTCTTTGATTTTATTTCATTGATCAACATGTCTGTTTTTGTGCCAATATCAATTATCAATTTCTTGCTATGTCTCTAGTGTAACTTGAAATCAGGTATGGTGATCCCACCGGCAGTGTTTCTATTATTCAGGATTGTTTTGGCCCTCTGCGGGTTTTTGTGCTTTCTTATGAATTTTAAGATTGTATTTCAATTTCTGTGAAGAATTGCATTGGAATTTTGACGGAAATTGCATTGGACGTGTAGAATGCTTTTGGTAGCATGGCCATTTTCATAACGCTAATCCTATCATTCCATAAGCATAGGGGCTTTTCCCATCTTTCGGGATTGTTTTCAGTGTCTTCTGTACCTTCAAGTTTTAATTGTGAAAGCCTTTCACTTCCATGGTTTGGTTTATTTCCATGTGTTTTCTACACTATTGTGAATGGAATCATTTCTCTGATTTATTTTTCAGGGTGTTTGTCCTTGCAATGTAGGAAGGCTAATGATCTTTGTGTGTTAATTTTGTATCCTGCTACTTTGCAGACTGTATTAATCAATTTTAAGAGATTTCTTGTGGAGTCTTTAGTGAACAGAATCATATCATCTCTACATAATATTTGGACTTCTTATCTATATGCATCCCCTTATCACCTTCTCTTGACCTACTGCTCTAGCTAAGACTTCAAGTACATTCAAGTAGTTCAACTTCATTTCTGTGTTGAACAGAAATGAACAAAGTTAGTGGAAATGCTCCAAGCTTTTTCCATTTAGCATAATGTTGTGTGCGGGCCTATTGATGTAGATTGCCTTTACTATGCTGAGATGTGTCCTCAGTATTCCTAGGTTCTCCAGGACTTTTATCAGGAAAAGATATTGGATTTTGTCAAAGACCTTTTCTGCATCGAATGAGATGATCATGTGGTTTTTGCCCCTGAGTCTATTTATGCAGTGGATTGCATTTATTGATTAACATATTTTTAATCACTTCATCTATATGATGAAACGAACTTGGTGGATGATCTTTTGGGTGTGCTCTTGCATTCAATCTGTAAACATTTTGTTGAGGATTTTGACATGTATATTCATCAGTAAAATTAGGCTGGAATTTTCTTTTGAGGAGTCTATTTCTGTTTTTGCTGTCAGTGTGATACTGGCTTCTTAAAAAGAATTTGGGACATCCTTCTTTTTCTATTTTATGAAATAATTTGAGGAGTATTAGTATTAGTTCTTTGAAGACCAAGTAGAATTCTGTTCTGAGTCTGTCTGATTCTGTTCTCCTCCAAATTAAAAAATTTGGGAAGCTTTTAATTATTGCTTCTCTCATTTGTTTTTATGAGCCTATTTAAATTATGCACTTCATCTTGATTTAACTTTTCAGGTCATATACATCTAGAAATTTATCATTTTCTATTAGATTTTTTTAAGCTTAGTAGAATATAAATTTTTAAAGGATGTCCTGATGACTTGTTGAATTTCATTAGTATTTGTTGTAATGTTCCCCTTTTCATCTTTATTTTATTAATTTGGGTCTTTTTTCCTTTCTTTTGGTTAACTGGCTCAAGTTTTGTTGATCTTGTTAATCTGTCAAAAGGAAACTTGCACATATGAGCTTCAGTAATGGCGGTATTGAGCACAAGATCCATGCTGACTCAATCAGACAAGGGCCCAGCGTGGAGCAAGGAAAATGGATGGTCAGCTCTAGCTTGGTAACTGTTGAAGACTGCTGACTACTGGATGAGGGAGAGTAGACCCTTTCTCTGGTAAATCTCTAGACAAGCTGGCTAGACTTCAGTGGATGAATTTGCACCAAAGGACATCTGGTACACATGCTTGACTGGGTAAGACTTAATATGTATGATGGAATGCATGCTGTCTGGCTGGATGTTGAGGCGGTGGGGAGGTGGGGCATGAATTGGGGAAGGGGTCTAATTTTGATTAAGTACTGTTGAATGAAATGTAAAAAATCTCAGTAAAAAATTTAAGAATAAAAAAGAATCAACTCTTCGTTTAATTGATTCTTTGTCTTATTCTTTACAATCCGTTTCATTAATTTCAGCCATAGTTTTGACTATTGCTTACTGACTATTGTTTTGGGTGCTGTTTGTTTTTGCTTTGCCAGGCCTTAAGGTGCATCATTAAGTTATTAATTTGAAATCTCTCAGTGTTTTGATACAGGTATTTAGTGTTATAAGCTTTCCTTTCAGGATGGCCTTCATTGTGACCCATAGACTTAGGTATGCTATTCTTTTATTTTCATTTAATTATAAGAATTTTATTTTATTTTACTATTTTTTTATTATTTTTATTTTATGTCTATGAGTGTATTACCTGCATACGTGTAAGTGTATCTATGCCATACAGTACCCAGGGAGGTCAGAAGAAGGTCTTAGGTCCCCTGGAACTGGAGCTACAGATGGTTGTTAGCTGCCATATAAGTGCTGTGAATTGAACCTGGGTCCATTGCAAGAACAGTCAGTGCTCTTAACCACCAAGCCATTTCTCCTGCCCCAATTATCAGAGTTTTAAAATTTACTTCTTTATTTCTCTCCTGACCTAATTTTCATTCAGTAGTGTGCTGTTTAGTTTTCTTGAGTCTGTGTATTTTCTGTAGTTTTGATTCCTGATGATATCCAGTTTTATTACATTTGGTCATATAAAATACAGGATGCTATGAGTGCTACTTGTAGAGGAAAGTAATCACTAACCTTATGTAGCTGTGAACCCTGTGAGCTACAATAATTTCTGGCCAGGACAAACAGTTCAAGAGTGGCATGAATGTTACGGGAGTAACCATCACTTTTGATTATATTTAAGGAAGGCCCGCTTCACAAAACAGAACTCATACCTGACAGTCATCAGGGCCAATAACCTATGGCTAGACAGGTAACAAGCTATGGAGAAGAACTTACTATTATTCAGCTAAATAGACATAGTATTAAACTGAATCCTAATGATTTACTGTTATACCCATATGTGAGCGCGTTTCTCAACTCTGACCAGAAAAAGCTCTTTTTCAAGGGAAATCATTTTTTGCAAGAAATAGTGATTAATACAGAGAAACACAACGTATCAGTGTGCACAGAATAAGAAACTGCGGAACACTTTCCCTAAATGGGATGTTTCTATCACGCCCTCTCATCTCAAGGCTCAAGGATCATTATAATTGAAAGGCAGAAAGATTGTGAAAGCCCTAAGTAGTAGATGAAAACAAGGAAACTGTGTTGTCCAGCAACCACAGGATCCTTGTATATATGAATCCACAGTGAGTGCTTGTGACATCATACAGAAGATCTGTGCAAGCCCAAACCAGGCAAACACCCAGCATGGGGAGGTGGGCAAGAAGTCTCAACTTTAGCTGAGGAACTCTTGGTAATTTAAAACGTCTGAGAGAGGGAGAGGCAGTTTTCTCTAACTGTGATGTCTGGAAGGTTGACCAAGCTTCTTTCTGCGGTAACATTTGCAGTGGTCAGTGGAGGACTAAGTTCCAGTATGGCTTAGTATCCTTTCCCTCTGTGGGACTGGTATCTAGAGCCTGACGCTCTATCTAGAGTCTTCTCCCCAGTTCAGCACTGGTCTGTCCCCTGGGTCCACAGAAATGGCTGGAGCTTCTGAGAGATGTAGCATTCCCTAAGTGCCTGGGGCCCTAATCTGGAATCAAGTCTGGTCCCTACCTCAGGTCTGCAGCTTCTAATGAAGCCTCCGAGAGATGTGGAACTCCCCAAGAACAAATAGGTCTTACCCTGTTTCAGGATCTAAGTCCAGCCTCTGTTGGGAAATGAGCAATCCTTCTGCTCGCTGCTTGACTGGGGAGAATGCTGTATAATTGTTTTGAATTTTTTTTTAATGATTTTATCAGCTTCTTTAAAAAACTCTTCTGTGATCTTTGAAACATTTACCTATTTATTAAAACACTGGTGTGACTGGTCAGTTACCATCCCCTGGACTTTCCGCACCTCCCATATTCTGCCTGGAATGCTGTTTCCCACGCGCACTCTTAATCGTATTTGTTTATGGGACACACTTTGATAATCTGATGTACACACAGAAGGTGCAACAAGTGAATCAGGGATATAGTATTCCCATGACCTGAAATATTGTCTTTCTGTATGTTAAGAATCCTCCTTTTTTTCCAGTTATCTATATAACTTGGAGACTATAGTCCTCTACAGCACACGAGAATGCCTTCTGCTAACTAAGTGTATTTTGGCACCCTAATCCAATGTCCCTCAAGTCCATCTTTCCTTCTTCCTTCCCTATCCTCTAGTGGCCCATATTTATCTCTCCACTTTTCTATGATTATTTTTAAACTTCTAGCAAGCTGTGAGCACGTATACCATCTGCATTTCTGTGGCAGACATCTTGCTGTCTCTGTTCACTTCCTGCAAATCTTTGGCCATGACTCTCTCAGCCTTTCCTAACCACTCTCTAACGCTTTGACCTCTTATTCTCCTGATGATTTTTATCTCCTTTGAGTCTTTTTTGATAAGACATGATCTTATCACTCATGCTATACTTTAGTAATTTATCATGTTTACCATGTCTTTATTCTCACTTCCAACAAAATTCCAAGATGGCATGTTTTTTTTTTTAACACTAAAATTTTATTTTGAATAGAAAATATGGTGGAGTGGTGGTCTGAATAAAAATGTCCTCATAGACTCCAAGTAGCTGAACCCTTGGCTCCAGTTAGTGGTTTTGAGAGATGTAAGAAGTGTGTACTTGCTGGAGGAAGCTTGTTATTAGGAGTGGACTTTGAGAGTTCATTGCCTTGTCTCAATTCTAGTCCATCTCTCTGCTTCCTGTGCTTACTTGAAGATTTAAGTGCTCAGTTTTCTGCCTCCTGCCATGCCTCCACCACCATCTGCCATGCCTCCCCTGCCATGATGGCTTCTTATCTCTCTGGAACTGTAAGCCTAACTGCCCCAGTCTTGGTGTTTTAGCACAGCAATAGAAAAGTAAGTAATGCAGATGCCATGATTAAAAACAACACTGAGTCCAGCTGGGCCACGGTGGTGCAGCCCCCTTAATTCCAGTACTGGAGAGGCAGAAGTAGCCAGACCACTGTAAGATTCAGGCCAGCCTGGGATGAACTACATAGTGAGTTCCAGGCCAGGTAGGGCTACAGAGTGAGACCCTGTCTAAAATAAAACAACAACATCAACAACAAAACCAACCAACCAACCAAACAACAAAAATGCTACTGAGTCCAAAACTTGTCTACCCACTGCTCTTTATGGGGTTTTGTTTTATGCATTGATGAATCTCATGTTTTTAGATCTTTTCTTGGTGTTATGTGTTAAATAAATATTTATTGAATGAAAAAAACCTCACTGGTAGATATAGCTAGAGCATGGTACTGACTTCTGATGGGTTGGCAGCTTTCTTCTTATTACATATTAACACAGAAGTTAAGTGAGAGCACCTTTTAACACAATTAGAGGCACTGTTAAGAATATGGTAGGGTCCTGGAACATCTGGGCTGGTACACACCACTCAATGTAGTGCTTGAAATTGTTCCTCAGTGCTATATTTGTAGAAGTTGTTTCTTGCAAGAAGAAAAAAGGAGACTGTGTTGTGAGATGGCATAGAGATTCAGTTTCTCTTTTCTCCTCATCCCTCTACCTGTGCTCGTTCACGAACCATGGTTATATAAAAATCAATCCTATTTCCTGACTGTCTGGTGGTATGGGACAACCAGCATTAAGAAAAACATCATTAAGGGGAATGGTGGCCTTTAACAGGCTTTTTTTATTGATTTTCAGCGAGTTTAACTGCTATCCCCAGGCTCTCAGACACCATTATCTGCCCCTATTGACAATAGATGGCACCTTTTGTTCTTAAGCAGAACTTGCCTAGCACGAAGAAACTCCTGGAATCGGTCTTGATATAACAAACTGAGGGCATTGCTATGAAATTCATACTTCCAGTGGCACTTTGGATAAGGATCAGAGGAAGTTATGGGCAAAGGAAGAGGACTTAGCCAAGAAACTGGAATTCAAGCAAAGAGCCATGGGAAGTGAGGATGGCTAGAAGAGTGGTCACTAAGACGCACAGAGAAAGGACCACCTGCCCGGGACTCTGAGAGGCTGGCTGAATCCAAATTCTTTCCACCTCCAATGAGCTCTGACTGCTCGAGAAAGAAAGCCCAACTGTCACTGCTCATGAGCCCTGAAGAGACAAAGCAGTTGTTGTATGGGCTCAGATCAGCTCTGCTCTGAGATGGGCTTTGAAGTGGACAAGAAAAGGAAAAGTCATCACGAGCTAGATCTGATATACCATGGACAGTGCTGGCTACTGGCCCACAATGACTGCCTTCAGAACAGCAGACGCCCAAGACCGGCGTTGGCAAAGGACTGCGGCAGGCTTTGCTCCCACTAGTCCAGGTGAGATTACTAATAAAACAAGACTGTAGACAAGACTTGGAGTCTTCCCTTTTGGGGATCCAACCCAAGGCAGTCCTCATGTTCCTTTTCCCTCCTCTTTATGTTAAAACTGGTTCCAGTAACTAAAATTTTAATGTATTGATACTGGTTAATCCCGTCCCAGCAGCCTGCAGCACATGTTGCCACTTCTACGGCTCCATTCCCTTTTTGAAAATTCAGAGGGTTTGGGGGGACCGGGGAGATCTAAATAAGAGTTTCACTTTCAAGTGTGGTATGCTCTGCTCTCAAAGTTGAAGTGGCTGGTAAAGGCTTATTTGACTGCTAGACCTATGGCTTGGCCTCTGCAGTGACGCAGGTCTGGTCCTGGCTCGGGCGAGTGTGGCCTGGGGACTCTACTCCTTAACTGGAGTGCCCCTCACTGGGTTCCACTCTTTGTGTTTCCTCCCTTAGTCACTCTCACAGGTGATCTTTCCTGAGCTTCAGGAACATAATGAGTCTGAAACTGCAAAACTGGTCCAGTCCAGTTCAGGTTTTTTTTTTTTTAATTTCCGAGATTACATTTATAAAGCTATACTTGTAAAGAAAAATATAGTCACGATGATACTCAGGAATGTGGAATGAACATCTGCTTGCTCAGGTTTGCTTCTAGGTTTTTTGAGAATCCTTTAACACTTTTCTCATAAGCTTTCAATATATTTTGCTATTTGTACGTATGTATTTTATTTTACTACATTTTGCCACACAATTAGGTTGTCTCTTTCATTTCACTTTCTAAGTTATATTTGTGTAAATAGAACTTTTTGACCTGAAAAGGCTCAGATGACCTCCAAGTAGCTCATGTTTTCTCCAGTTGTTCAATATTCTTCAACCCCTGGAGACATACCAGAAAAAAGAAACTCCATAAGAGAGTTTTCCACTTGAATAACATATTTTCTTATTTCTAATTTAGAGTAATGTAGGTTGGTATTTTAAAAAGCTCCATATTCAACTTTGTATTGTAATTATATATCTCTTGATTTTTTTCCTCCTATTTATACTTAATTTTTCTCTGTTGATGTTGAGTCCTTTCTAGGTGAACAGAATAACAGTCTCTTAGTCCTGGTTGCAAACAGCAAATGTAGGAAGTGCTATTGTGCCACTGTCTTTGATTTTAATAATTCACTAAACAGATTACTGTGGAATAGCCACATCTCTAGGTTTTAATTCTTCATTGAAATTGAAGTGTACAATGAGAAACTGTGATTGCTCATTATTAGCCATTTTTCTCTGAATGCTATATGAAACTGTCCAGTGTTGTAAGGACTTACCTTACATTTGGGAGTTTCCTGACTTTATACCCATTATTCTCAGTATTTGTCCCCAATTCTCTCTTCTTACAATGCTCAGGTCAGCATTTAGCCCATAGTTTATGTATTTACAATGATTAAGTTTATATACAAAGCTTTATCAGAGCATGCTACCATTTCATACACAGAATAAGCAAAACTTTGTTTCAATGATTTAGAATTACAACTTGATAACTATTGTTTTGATAGTAAATTGAGACTGAAGTCAAGTTCAGAAATCTTTAAAAGTGAAATATCTCCATTGTAATGTCTTAATATTTGTCAAAATCTTAAAAATACATTGAGTATTAATATTGCAATATTGTTCTAATTTTCTAGTAATTAATCTCTTGAGATGGTTTTATTAAGGCATTGTTAGGAAAGAGAAGGTATCCATTGCTCTGACCAAACCCTCCATGCTGGAGATTAGCAGGTAGCATTCAGATCATGAAGTACTGCTATCTCAGTTGTTCCTTTTTAGGAATTATTCAGAATCTGTCTACTTCTCATGCACAGAACCAGAAATCTTTAGAACTGAGGTCTTAGACATCACCTATTCAGTAACGCCATTTGATAGGCAAATCCACAAAGATTTCTAGTCTATGTTCATAATACCAGAGTGGAGATAGGAAAAATGTTTTAAAAGGGAGAACTCAACAGTTCCAGCATGTGATAAAAATCTCAATTCATCTTCGCTCTGCCAAGTCCCTGAGTTTTCTGCCTCTTTATCCTAACACTCCACCTCTCTTTTTTACATACTTCCTTAAATACAGAATTGAGCAGCTCTGCAAATATTCTGTTGTATACAGGTGAGAAATGAGTAACTAATGAATATCCTTGTGTGATAATGCTGTATATCATGGCTTGGTAGTGTCAAGTATCTTAGTCATTCTTTCTCAGGAGTACTGGAGTAACAATATGATGATTTAGTGTTGGGGAACTGAATTTAAATTCTTGTTAGCAATCAGAAAATAAGATATGCTGCTGTGTGATTGTTAATAATATGTAAATGTGGGGCCATGAGAGAGTTGAACTCTAGATTTTAATTCCTCATTATTAGAATGAAACATAAATCTTACTCATTTGGACACTGTGAAGCATACCTGTGATCTCAGCACAGAAACATAGTAAGACCCTAACCCTGAAACAAACGCCTGCAATGAAAAAGTTTCTGCTGCTAGATTTACCCTAAAAATTATGGCAAAGATATTAATGAGATGCTTGAAAAAGTAGTGTATACTGGGGCTGGAAAGAGATGGTTCATCAGTTAAGAGCACTGGCTACTCTTGCAAAGGATCTGGGCTCAATTCCTAGCACCAACATAGCAGCTAGCTCCAGATCCAGGGGATTCAATGCCCTTTTCTGACTTCCATGGGCTTATATGACATGGATAAACTCACATAAATGCTGGCAATACACTAAAAAATACTAAATAAAAATGATAAAATATTTTTTAAAAGCAGTGTATACATTCTGCTACTGTTACTCTAATAAAAGTGATAGTCTTACACACACACACACATACGCACGCGCGCGCACACACACACACACACACACACATATATATGTTCTTTTTGAGACAGGGTCTCCCTGTGACTCCAGCTGGCCTGGAAATTGCTATATCGATCTGGCTGGCCTGGACTCACAGAGATCTGCTGCACTCAATAAACTAATTGGAAATGGTGGGAGAAAGCCTCACCAATAAAATGAATGAAATGTAAAACAGTCTATCAAAACTAGACAATAAAGTTGAAGAGCTGAGCTGCTCAAGCAAAGATTATGAAAAATTAAAAAACCAGGAATGGAATCTTCAAGAAATGTGGAACACCATGAAAAGACAATCATAGGTGTAGAGGAAGGAGAAGAATTTCAGGGTATTAGTATTGAGCAGATCTTCAAGAGGGTTGTAGAAGAAAAATTCCCCCAATTAAGGGAAGACATGCCCATACAAACAGAAGAAGCACATAGAACACCAAATAGACAGCACCAGAAAAGAAACTGCCCATGACATATCGTAGTATCAACACTAAATGTACAGAACAAAGAGAGAATACTGAAAGCTGCAAAAGAAACAAACAAAATAAACAAGTCACAGATAGAGGTAAACCCATCAGAATTACAGATGACTTTTCAATGCAAACTCTGAAAGGCAAAAGAGCCTGGACCAAAGTATTCCCTGTACCAAATGACCACAGATGCCATTCTAGAAAACTTTACCTAGGAAACATGTCAATTATACTTTAAGGGGAATGAAAAATCTTCCATGACATGAAACTGTGGAACCACAAAGTTAGACCAAGAACACAAACATAAATTAAAACGATGGGAACCAATACACATCTTTCAATAATAACATTAAATATCAATGGAATGAATTCCCCAGTCCAAAGACCCAGGCTACTTGAATGGAATAAGAAACAAATTCCATATTTTTGTTGTCTGCAAGAAACCCATCTCACCTTCAAGGACAGGCACTACTTTAAGGTGAAAGAATGGAAAAAATATTCCAAGCAAATGGCACTAAGAAACAAACAGGAGTCACCATTCTAATATCTGATAAAACAGACTTCAAACCAAAACTAACCAGAAGAGATGAAGGGGGTCACTTTATTTCTCTCAATGGAACAATTGACCAAGAAGATATTGCAATAATGAACATATATGCACCAACTCTGGTGTATCCAGCTACATAAAAACAATACTACAAGACTTTAAGAAACAGATTAATCCCAACTCACTAGTAGTAGGGGACTTCAATACTCCACTGTTTCATTAGACAGGATAACCAGACATAGACTAAGCAGAGAGACATCTGAATTAATTAATACCATACATCAAATGAACCTAACAGAATCTACTGAATAGTCCACCCAAGTATCAAAGAATATACTTTCTATTCAGTACCCCCTGGAACTTTCTTCAAAACCGACCACATACTGGGGCACAAAACAAACCTCAGTAAATACAAAAAGTGGAAATAAGTCCATGCATTCTATCAGACCAAAAGGCAATAAAACTTAAAATCAGTATCAGAAGAAGACCTAGTAACTACATGAACTCATAGAAATTAAACAACACACTCCTGATTGATGGGTCAAAGGAGAAATTAAGAAAGAAGCCAAAGTATTTCTGCAATTAAATGAAAAGGACAATGCAACATAACAAAACCTCTGGGACAATTTAAAAGCAGTCCTAAGGCCTGCTCAGTGGTTAAGAGCATTGACTGTTCTAGCAGAAGATCTGGTTTCAAATCCAAGCACCCACATCACGACTAACAACCATCCATAACTTTAGTTCCAGGGCATGTGATGCCTTCTTCTGTCCTCCATGAACATTGCATGACACAGGTGAACTAATATACATGTATGCATAGCACTCACACATCAAATAAAAACAAATAAATTAATTTAAAAAAGCAGTTCTAAGAGAGAAGTTTATAGCTCTAAGTGCCTATGTTAAAAAATGAGAAAGAGCACAAGTAAATTATATAATATTGGTAATCAAGACTCTTGAAAGGCAAATCTAAAGGAAATCTAAACCAAGCAGACAAGAAGAAATAACAAAAATCAGAGGAGAAATTAATGAAATAGAAAAAAAAAACCAATACAAAGAATCAATGAATCCTCCAGAGGGAATTTGACTGAAGGGAACATACCTCAATGCAATTACGGCTATTTTGAACAAACCCACAGTCAACATCATTTTAAATGGAGAAATACTGGAAGCATTCCCCTTAAAATTGGGTACCTGACAAGGCTTTCCACAATCTCCCCTCCTTTTCAATATACGCCTTGAAGCTATTCTAGAAAAATAAGATTGGAGAAGGAAATTAAAGGAGTGCCAATTGGAAAAGAAGAGGACAAATTTTCCATTTTTGCAGATGACATGATATTATACCTAAGAGATATCAAGACTTCCACCAGAAAACTCCTAAAATGAACACTTTCAGTAAAGTGGAAGGTAATTAAATTAATCTACAAAATCAATAGCCTTTCTATATACCAATAACAACCAACTGGAGAAAGAGTACGAGGAGACCCTCCCATTCACAATACCCTAAAAAACCTCTGAGTAAACTAGACCAAAGACATTAAAGGTATCTACAATGAAAATTTTAAAGAAAGAGGTTGATGAAGACACCAGAAAATGGAAGGACCTCCTGTGCTCATGAATTGGAAGAATTAATATTGTGAAAATGACAATCCTACCAGAAGCAATGTATAGATTAAATGCAATCCCAATCAAAATTCTCATGGCATTCTTCACAGAATTAGAAAAAAACAAAAACTATCTTAAAATTCATATAGAAACAAAAGATCCTAGATAGCCAAAGCAACCCTGAGCAAAAAGAGCAAAGCAAGGTGTGTTACTATACCAGATTTCAACATATATTACAAAACTAGAGCCATAAAAAAAGCATGGTACTTGCACAAAAATAGACCCCTGGACCAATGGAATATAATTGAATACTCAAGCATGAGTACAAGCAATTTCAGCCATCTGATATTTCAAAAGTGGGCAAAACTAGCATTTTCAGCAAATGGTGCTGGCAAAATTGGATCTCCACCTGTAGAAGAATGAAACCAGAACCTTACATTTCACCTTGCACAAAAGTCAACTCCAAATGGATCAAAAACCTGAGTGGGAAACATGAAACACTGAAACTGTTGCAAGAAATCATTGGGAGTAATCTACAAGATAGATGTAGGAAAGGAATTTCTACAGCAGACATCAATTGCTCAAGAATTAAGGCCAATAAACAACAAGGGGGACCTTGCTAAATGAAAAAGCTTCTGTCCAACAAAAGAAACAACGAAGGAAAGGAAGAGATAACTCACAGGAGAAAATCTTCAGTTACCCTCTGACAGAGGTTAAACATGCAGAATATATAAAGAACTCGAAAAACAAAGAATCAAGGAAAACATTGACCCCTTAAAAGGGGGACTAAGGATCTGACCAGAGAATTCTCAAAAGAAGAGAAAAAGATGGCTGAGAAACATCTTAAAAAGTGTTCAACATCATTAATAATAAGGGAAATGCAAATTAAAACCACTTTAAGATTTCATCTTACCCCAGGCAGACTGGCTACAATCAAGAGAATAAATGACACCAAATGCTGCAGAGGATGTGGGGAAAGAGGAATAATAATAATTCACTGCTGGTGGGACTGTAAACTTGCATAACCCCATGAAAGCAATGTAGTAGAATCATAAAAACAAAAAATGAATCTACTATTTGACCTGGTTGAACCACTCCTTGGCATATACCCAAAGGACTCATGCTATTGCAGAGATACTTACACATCCATTGTTTGGTGCTTCTCTTTTCACAATAGCTAAGTGAAGGAAGCAACCTAAGTGTCTCCCTCAGCTGACGAGTGGATAATGAAAATTTGGTATGTTTACACAATGGAGTTCTGCTCAGTGATAAAGAAAGATGAAATCATGAAATTTGCAGGTCAATGGATGGAAGTAGAAATTGTTATGCTAAGTGAAGTAACACAGATTCAGAAAAACAAATAATGTATGTTCTCCCTCATTTGTGGATCCTAGCATAAAATCCTTACATGTATGTGTATATACTAATGTAACTGGAGGAGCTAGGAAAATTGGAAAGGAACCACAGAGGTAAGGGAACGAAAGAACCTGAGAGAGAATAGTAGGAGACAGGTGTTACTAAGTGATAAATAGATAAGAGTGGCGGGTTATACAAGGAAGTATGTAGACGAAGGGAAAGGTGGAGCTCAAGAGAGGCGGTGCTATTGGAGACAGGTATCATCAAGGGAGAAATGGGGAAATGGGGACACTTTAAATGAGGAAGGCATGGAGAGGGAGGGAGGGAGAGAGAGAGAGGTAGAAAGAGAGAGAGAGAGAGAGATGATGATGATGTCTAGCTAGTGTAAAACACCAGAGAGAATCATATTAGTCTAACAACTTAATGACAAATTCCTCATACAATATCTCTACATGAGCCCATGTGCATAGCTGAAGGCTACATAACAAGAAACAGTGCCAGACAGGAGAGACCTTTCTTTGAGTTCTTGCAAGGTGGTACAAGAGACTCCCCAAATTGCACAGGCTATTGACACAGTCCTTGTGTGTGAAGGCAAGACCCTATTACTGAAAACAGGACATACTTCAGTGACTGGATTGGGAGCAATGGAGCCAGAACTGACCTGGTCACCACTTCCCCTGAAGGATAGTTCTTATGGCACTGGAGAGCATTATGCAAGCAGCCAAGGGAGAGTATCGGTTAATGGCCCAACACCAGCTTCATGAATGGCACAGCACTTGACAGTAGAGACACTTTTATTTTGGGGCAAATAAATGGCTACCTAATTAGTCTTAGAGCCTTCTCATGGGAGAAAACTAATGTGTGGAACTGTAATCACAGCCAAATACACACGACTGAAGAGGTCACAGATCTTAGAGATATCTCCAAGCCTGTCATATTCCTAGACTAATGTTACTTCTTACTAAGTGCAAAATATGTATCCTTTATATTTACAGTCAAGTATCACAGTCACCACTCATCAAAGAAGCTTCTTTTGCACCAGACAGAAACTACTACAGAGTACCACAACTGGTCACACACACACATTGTCTGTGAACTGCCCACACCTAAGTGGTACATCTACAATCCAACCTCTACACCTAAGGCTCATGCAACATAGAACAAGAGGTAAAGAGGACACTAATGAATCAAACGCTCATTAATAATGCTCCTGCATGCAACAGATGACCAGGAGCACAAAAGGTCAGAAATGAACAACATATGGAGATTAGGAGTCTATAGATACAATCTATAGATTGTGTCTCCCTGGACAGGACTCCCATATTAAGCTTCACTCACCCAGGACTCAGGGACCATTGGTTTTGAATGAAGGGGTGGAAAGATTGTAAGAAACATGGAGGAGGTGCATGGTCACAGGGAAACAGAATTCTACAAGCTCCTGGGATCCTGTTCATATGCACCTGTAGCAATGGTGTCAGCATGCTCAAGACCCATTCAAACTCAAGCAGACAAAAATCCCTCATAGAACTGGTGAAACGGGCAGCAGACCCAACTCTTAGCTAAAGAAACATTAGTGACTGATTAGTGTTGGGATGTACTAATCTTTTTAAAGCCTGTCTCTGGATAGGCTGACTAGACCTCAGTGGATGAACTTGCACTGAGGAACATTTGGGGACACAAATTGACCCAATATGCCTAAACGTAGTGTGTGAATTCTGGAGCAGGGACTGTATATGTGTGCCATTGGGGAAGGAGGTTTAAAAGTGATTAAGATGATTGATATAGTCTGTATGAAATACACAAATATTCAATAAAAATTAAGTTAAAAAGAATACATGCTAATGTTAGGATTTGTTTACAAAAGTCACTGTGCTGGCTTCAAAGGCCATAGTAGATAAAAAGAGAGATGCCAGCACCAAAGAGCTAAAGAGAACATGAAAGTTAGCACAGCACAGCTTTGCTCATTGGACAGTAAAGAGGGACATATGTAGGTGTTGTTTCCAACACAGCCTTTTAATCTTTTTAAAGAGCAGTTACTTGAGGAGAGATGTTGATTGCACAACACTCTGAAGAGTCTTTAGATGTTTGACTAATGGACGCTTAGTTATAACTGAAGTGAACTATGCAGCATGTTTAGGGAAAGCGCTTTCATGGCTTTGGCTTGTTTTCCATTACCTTTGTACCTAAATTTGGAAGGGTGATGCTGGATAACATTAATGAATGTAAAATCAATTGTTGTGTCTGTTACCATCGTGTCTCACCACTCGGGGCCAGCCCGATTGGACTTTGGAGGGGCAGACTGAAGGGTTGGGGGTGAGTAGATGCAAAGTCAAGCTGCAGACTCTGGGAGTTGGATGGGAAGCAGGCCAAGCCGTGGCCCTGCAAACTCATTTATTGAATAGGTGCACAAGCTCTTATAGGCCTGGATAGCCAATGACCTTACAGGGTGGGGTCCCAGATACAGCCAATGGTAAGTTTGTCCCCAGGTAGGCAGGTTCTTTCCAGGTGCTGGTCTCACAACTAGCCAGAGCAGAACGCCACACCCATAGGAACCATTCCTCTATTCCTCCTAGCAGGTGGCCTGGCTAGGCCCACCTTGCATTATGCCCAAGAAGAATCAATACTGCAGAAGAAGAGAAAATACATGAGGAATTTCTGTTTGAAGGATCTGTTAGGAATGTGTAGTGTAGAGCATATGAAAACAACCTTAAGAATATTCACACAAATTAGAGGTTAGTACGGGTAGTGGGTTGGAGAGTGGTTCACAATGAGATCGCATTTTCAAATAGGACAACCTTTGATTGCAATGAAAGCCTAGTAAAAATGGATGGGACCGTAGGGCTGTCTTGAGCACAAGGTACCAGACTGGAACTCCAGGATGTGTGTGGCATGTACACATGTGTGCATACACACACACACTGATACCACCACCCCAGCCTTTTGCAGCTCGTCATTTACAGTTGATAGAAATGCAAACAGATAGTGTCACATTTAGAGAAAAGCAAATCTACGAATCTGAGATGGAAATAAGTAATGTTGATGGAAAGAGAAGTTTTCAAAATGGAGTTTATTATGGACTGTTAGGTGACAAGAAAGAGAGAGAGGACAAGAAAACATCTTAGGTTATGACAGGGTAGGTTCAGGGAACCCTTTGGTGTCTTCCTTGGGGTGGGGGCCGATCTGAACTGGTTGTAGCATTCTCATTCCCTCCCCAGCTTGACCTGCTACAGTTAATACCCTGGAGATGGGCTTTTGTGCTATGTATTTGAGAAATGTGTGTTAAAAATCTCCTGTGAGTGCAAGGCATGGTGGTGCGTGCCTTTAATCCCAGCACTTGAGAGGCAGAGGCAGGCAGATCTCTGTGAGTTCAAAACTAGCCTGGTCTACATAGCTAGTTCCAGGCCAGCTGGGGCTATAAGGAGATACTGTTTCAAAAAAAATCTGTGAGTAACAGGGTGAGGTCAGTGATCATCTTGGTAATGAGATCAACAATTCTGAATGCCATCCACAGACATTTAGCTTCCACAGAAGAAAAGGGAAAATGGGCATTGGAGAGGGTGGGAACAGAACAGCACAAAAGCGAGATGCACGTGCACAGCTTGATACGCCTTCTGTGTCATAGGATCGTGGTTTTCAGACTGTGAGCCTGTAAATGTCTACAGAAGCTGAAAAAGTTTCCATTTCTGTTTTTCTTCTCTTTCAATTTTTGTGTGTATAAATAAGGGGTGTGTATGTGTGTTCACATAGGTGTAGACACACATGCATGCTCATGCATGTAGAGTCTGGAGGTTGACATTGGATGTCTTCTTTGATAGCTCTCCAGTTTGTATATTGAGGCAGGGTTCCTCACTTGAACCATGAGTTTGCAGATTCAGCTACTCCCAGTGAACGTGCTCTGGGGATCCCATGTCTCTGCTTCCCCACGCCCTGGGGTTATAGGCAGGTGCCACACATGCCAGGCATTTATATGGGTGCTGAAGATGTGAACTCTGGTACTTAGTCTTGGGCTTGGCAAGTGCTTTACTTTGTACTGCAGCACCTTTCCAGGTTTAACAACTTCTAGATACATACTGGTGCACATAGTTTGAGGACTACATGTTGAGTCCATTACTCTTGGGGCTTAAAGTAGAATATTAGGAAACCCAGCTACCATTTCCTGGTACTGATTTTAATTTTTTCAGTTTGTTGATCAAATTGAAAGTGATTTTTAGACCATTATCAAAGGCTTTAAACTACAAGTTGAGAGCCTTGACGACAAACAGGAAGGATTACGCTTCATTATACATGTACATGGAGAGCCCGAAAAATCACTAGAAAGGATCACAAGTCGAGCTATTACAGGGTTGTGCATAGTAATAACTGAGATTGTGGTAGCCACAGTCCAAGGGCCTTTTAACGTGGTTCCTGCTGGAATAGCACAAGGGGAGATGAAACACTGACTTGAATTCCGCAGTGATTTTCAACGCTCTTCTAGATGAAGACTCAGAATCCCCTGTCAAAATTGTAAGCACCACCCTCTCCCCTTGATGTTACAGCAATTGAATTAGTTATAAATGTTTATGGCTAGCTACAAGAAATAAAAATTCTGTCCCCAAACAAGTTGCTTCCATTTCTTAGCTATTCTGAAAAGAGTAGCCACAACCGTGGATGTCCAAGTATCTCTGCAGTAAGATGAGTCCTTTGTGTGTATCCCAGGGAGTGGAATAACTGGATCATACAAGGTATACATTTTTAGTGTTTTAGGAGTTCTCCACACTGCTTTCCATAATGGTTGCACGAGTTTGCAATCCGCCAGCAATGAATGAGCGTTCCTCTGTCCCCACATCCTCCCCAGCATTTGGTATCATTTGTTCTCTTGACCTTAGCAGTCTGACTGGGGTAAGATGAACTCTTAAAGTGGTTTTAATTTGCATTTCCCTAATTTCTAACAATGTTGAACACTTTTAATCATGTTTCTTTTTATTTCGTCTTTTGAGAACTTTCTGTTCTGAGCAGTAGCCCATTTCTAATTGGGCCAAGATTTTCTCATACTCTGTCAGTTTTCTCTTCACTTTCTTGGTTATTTCTTTTTCTATACTGAGATTTTTAATTTAATGAGGTACCACTTACTGACTGTTGACTTTAATTCCTCAGTAACTGATGTTCAATTTATAGCCCTCTCCTACATCTGTATCTTTTAGGGTAGTGCCTATATTTTCTTCTAATAGGTCCAGAGTTTCAGGCTTCACACTGAGGTCTTTGATCCATTTGGAGTTGACCTTTGTACAAGGTGAAAGATAAGGGTCTAGTTTCATTCTTCTACAGGTGGAGATATGGTTCAGCCAGCACTATTTCTTGGAGATGTTGTTTTCCCTCCAGTGTGTATTCTAGGTGTCTTTGTCAAATATCATGTGGCTAAAACTGCATGCATTCATATTTGGGTCTTCAATTATGTTCCATTAATCAATGTGTCTATTTTATGTTGCCAGGACCATGCTGGTCTTATGACTATAGTCTGTAATATAGTTCGATATCTGGTATAGTAATTCCCCCAGGCTTGCTCTTTGTGCTCAAGATTTCTTTGGCTATCTCATGTCTTGTTCTTTCATATGAATTGTATGATTTTGTTTCTAATTCTGTGAAGAATGTCCTGGGGATTTGGATTGGGATTGAATTGAATCTACATATTTCTTTTGATAGGATTGTCATTTTCACAATATTAATTCTTCCAAGCATGAGCATGAGTTATCCTTTATCTTCTGATGTCTTCCTCATTTTCTTGCTTCAAAGATTTAAAATTTTCACTATAGACATCCTTAATGTCTTTGGTCAAGTTTATTCCTGAACACTTTATTTTATTTGAGGCTCGTGTGAATGGGAGGATTTCTATGTACTCTTTTTTTTTTTTCCGATTGTTTGTTATTGGTATAAAGAAAGGCTACTGATATTTGTAAGTTGATTTTGTAAACTTCCATTTTGCTCAAGGTGTTAATCATTTCTAGTTTTCTGGTGGAATTTTTGCGGTTTCTGATATGATATACTTTGCTAGTAGGGGTAACTTGACTTCTTCTTTTCCACTTAGTACTACTTTCTTATCTTATTGCTGGAGAAAGAGTTTCAAGGACTATAATAAAAAGGAATGGGAAAGTGGACAGCCCTGTGTGGTTTCTGATTTTAATGGGAATGCCTTCAGTTTTTCCCCATTTAGGTTGATGTTGGCCATTCATTTGTTGTATTTAGCATTAATTATGTTGATGTATGTTCCCTCCAGTCCAATTCCCTCTAGGACTTCTAACATAAATGCATACTGAATTTGTCAAAGAGCTTTTCTGCCTCTGTTGAAATGACCATGTAATTTTTTCTTTGAATCCATTTATGTGATTTATAAAATTTATTGATTTATATATATTTAACCACCCCTGCACCTCTGGAATAAAACTGGATTGGTCATGATGGATGATATTTTTGATGTGTGTCTATATGCAGTTTGCAAGTATTTTGTTGAGAAGTTTTACATCTATGTTTATTAAGGATCTGGGCCTATAGTTTTTTTTGTTGTTTGTTTGTTGTTGTATCTTTACCCGGTTTTGGTATTAGAATGGTGTTGGTTTCATAGAAGGAATTTGGGAGTTCTCTGTCTGTTTCTATCTTTTTAAATAATTTAAGAGGTATTGGTTGTAGATCTTTTATAAATGTCTGGTAGAATTCTTCTGTGAAATGATTTAGGCCTGAGATTTTTTTATTTGGGGTGTTTTGTACTACTGTTTCAATTTCCTTATTTATTATGGGTCTCCTTAAACTGTTGATCTCTTCTTAGTTTAACTTTCGTGGTTCCCATGAATTTAGACATACATCCATTTCTTTTAGGCTCTCAAATTATTATTAATAGAGTACTGGTTTTCAAAAATTCCCTTATAATGTTCTGGATCTTTTTGGTGTCTATTAAGAAGTTTTCCTTTCATTTCTGATTTTGTTGATTTGGATTTGCTGTTTCTTTCTTTTGGTTAACTAGGCTTAGGGTCTGTCTATCTTGTTTATCTTTTCAAAGAACCAACTCTTAGATCATTGTATTGGTTTTTTGTTTCTACTTTATTAATTTCTGCTGGATTTTTATTGTTCTTTCAGGTATGCTGGGATTTGTTTAACTTGCTCTTGACTTTCTAGTCTTGAGTTGCAATGTTGAGTCATTTGTACTCTTTCTGAATTTTTAATGTAGACACTAAGAGCTATAAACTTCCCTCTTAGAAATGCTTTTAAAGTGTCTGAGAGGTTTTGTTGCATTGTATTATCCTTTTCAATTAGTTATAGAAAGGCTTCTTTCTTTCTGAATTTCTTCTTTGACCTATTCATCATTCAGGAGCGTGTTGTTTAGTCTCCATGAGTTTGTGCAATTTCTAGAGCTTTTTTTTTGGTGTTGATTTAAGCTTTATTGCCTTTTGGTCTGATAGAATGCATGGAATTATTTACAGTTTTTTAATATTTGTTGAGGTTTGTTTTGTGCCCCACAATGTGTTCAATTTTTGAGAAACTTCTGTGGGCTGCTGAATACAAAGTGTACTCTTTGGTGCTTGGGTGAAATATTTGCAAGATGTGTGTTAGGTCAATTTGATGCATGGTATCATTTAATTCAGATGTCTGTCTGTTTATTCTCTGTCTGGGTGACTTGTCTATTGGAGATAGTGGAATATTGAAGTCCCCTACTCTTCCTGAGTTGGGAGTTAATTTTGTCTTAAAGTCTTGAAGTACTGTTTTTATGAAATTGTGTGCATTAGAGTTTGGTGCATATAGTATAGTTAATGATTATATCTTCTTTGTCAATTGTTCCTTTGATCAGAATGAAGTGACCCTCTACCTCTTCTGTTTAGTTTTAGTTTGTAGTGTATTCTGTCCTCTCTATTTGCTGCTGTATGTGCTTCTTGAACCTCTGTGGATATGTCTATCTTTAATTTTGGGTAATTTTAATCTATAATCCTGTTGAAGTTCTGTCAATACCATTTACCTGAGATTCTTCTTCTCTTTGCTTATGATGTGTAAATTTGGTATTTTCATGGTGTTCCACATTTCCTGCATATTCCATTCCTGTTTTTTTTTCTTAATTTTTCATGTTATTTTCTTGAGTGATCTAATTCTTCAACTTTATCATCTGATCCTGATATTCTGTTTTCCATTTCATTCATTCTATTGGTAAAACTTTGTCCTGTCATTTCAAATTGGCTTATTGAGTTTTTCACTTCCTTCTGCATTTTAGCCTGAGTTTTCCTATTTCTAACTTCTGTGTGAATTCAGTCAGCAGTTTTTCCTTATCTTCTTTTTTAGTTCTTTAATTTGTTTGCTTGTGTGTTATTTAAATTCATTGGATTCTTTGATTGTGTTTATGATTGTTCTTTTAAAGTTGTGTTAGCTCTAGGGGATTCTCATTGTACAACTCTTCTATAGGTCTGGTGGTATTTGATGGGAACATATTACTTTGGTTTTTCATGTTATTATTTTTTTTCTTTGTGGTTTTGGTATGTGGATTTGTGTTGTTGCTTATGATTCTGTTATGAAACTCAAGCCTTCCTTTGTTGAGCTGAAGTCTGATTTTGTTCGTATTAATGATGTACCTTGGTTACATCCTCATTGGGCGAAAAATTAGTTCATCTAGGCTTTGGGTTCTCTCTTTTGATTTATATTGAAGGTACCAGATGGCGCCAATCAGGCTACTTTAGGGCTTTCCAGGATAGCAAAGCGCCCTGGCTAGTTAGGAGCACTTCAGACACCTTAGATGAATAGTGCCAAGGAGAGAAGATGTGAGATAGATATGTTGGTCTGTACTAGCCAACAGGGAAACCTAAGCTCTGGAGCAGTGAGAGGGACTGCAGATGGTTCCAAAGCTGGGCGATGGGCACAGAGTGATTTTGGTAGCTTACGCCATAGAGGCCAAGTCAAGCACTCTAAGGCAGTCTCCAAAGGTCTTGGTCCCTACTACCCAGCATGGAAACCTGTCCTTTGGGCAGTTGGAGGGAATGTAGCTAGTCCCAAAGAAGAGGATTGGGCATGGCCAGCTCACCCCCAGAGGCCAAGACAAGCATTTTCAAGTAGTCTGGAAAGGTCTGGGCTCCCACTAAAGCAGTTTGCAAAGCTCATCCTGCCAAGTCAGGCACTCTCCTAGTATATTTTCTTGATTCATTTTCTTTACCATTTGTCATATGCCATTACAACAGATTCTACGGCTTAAAATTTCAAAGTAGCGTTTTCAACATGTGAGTGTTTGTATTACTGATTAGAAGGTGAACATGACTCACATCAACACTCTGGTAGTTGATTTTTTTATCCATATATTTAATGTTAAGAGTATATTTCTACTCTTTTATGCTGACTAAATAAATGAGAGGTATGTCAATGAAATTATAGATCATACAATAATTGTGTCATAATTGACTTTAGTCATCTTGACACACCTGTGAGGAAAGAACCTCAACTGAGGAATTCCTTTGGCCTATGGACATATGCGTGAGGTGTTTTTCTTGATTGCTGAGTGATGTGCAACACTAGAGGTGGTACCATCCCTGGACAGGTGCTCCTGACTTACTGAACAAGTCAATAGGCAGTATTCTGTGGTCTGTCCTTCAGTTCCTGCTTCCAGGTTCCTGCACTTAGTCCCTGCCTTGGTTTTTCTCAAAGATGATCTGTGATGAGGATGCATAAACCAAACAAACCCTCTCTTCCCCAAGCTGGTTTTTGTCAGAGTATTTTATCTGAGAACAGAAGCCAAACTAGAACTGAGCGAGTAAAACCGACTTCCCAAGACAGGTATTGTTTAAACAGTTTGTTCTAGCAAATATGCCTTCTGCCGGTGCTCACAATCTAAAGGCTGTTGGTGGCAGGACCCTGGAGGTATTACAAGCAGCATCCCAACTTTTTGCTTATGCTAAACAAATGTAGAAAGAAAATAATTTTGTGGTTACAAGATACCGAATACACATACTTCCACTTAAAATTGTGACAAATAATATGAAAATACTACTAAAATTTCCTTTATTTTTCATTTTCAATAAAATTAATTCATAATTTGCTGCTTTGCATTAAAAAACCACTTACTTCAGCAGATTCTTTACTTAAAATTTCCATTAGTTGCTATTGAAATGTATGACCCATGAGTTTAATCAAGTCTGAATAAGAAATTTTGAGTTCAATAATTTATTTTTGAACTGATATTGGAACAGGTAAGTAACACAGATGAAAGTAATATATTTGGATATAACTCTTGGGGCAATTTAATATTCAAAGATCAGTTTCATTAAAAATAATGACACACTGAATCCTCTACACATCTTGGCTGCATGAAATTTCCCAAAGAGAAATGGATTTCAAGCAAAAGACTTGTAGCCAGTATCAAAAAAGTGCCTGGATTAAAAAGGACATGGCAATAGCTAGTCCTAATAATGTGACAGCTATAATCTTCTTAATACTTTAACTCTGGGAGCTGATGTATACCAGACCAGAGTATGGTCCAAAGCGGGTACAGATGTGCTCAACTTTGATTGTTTGGAGAGATCTTGAAGGACTGTTCCTCTGAAAGACATTTCCCTTTGTATTATTGTGGGGTTGGTTCCAGGACCCTGTGTGAACTCTGAGTTCCTTATATACAATGGCATGACAAACGGTTTCCATACATTTTATATACCTTTGCCTATTGACTTTAAAGCATCTCTGTACTACTCACACCTATTTGTACATATTGCTGTGAAAATGTGAAACAGTGAAAATATTTGCTGTACTGGGTTTTTGAGGGAATATTGCCAAGAAGAAAACCTGCACCTCTTTGGTGGAGACACATTTTTTTTGTCCCAAGTATTTTCTATCTGACATTGTTTGGAGGATACAGAATCTGCTGGTGTTGGGGCTGATGTGACTGCGTATTGCCAAAGGCCAAATTGACATCTTTTGCTACACATGTACACATCAGATTGATTTCTATGCTCTATCTGATCCTACCCCCATAGGACTCATCCACAAACTGAGCATGCCAAACATGGACGAACCAGATTGCAAGTTCATAGACAGCTCTGGGTCACTGCAGAAAGAGAGGGTGAGGGGAGTGCAGATGAGCAGTCTGGCTGTACCACACCCATTCTCCTTCTATGAACAAAGACTTTTGTTCGGTAAAATTGCAGTTTCAAAGCAGTGTGGTAACCCCTGCAATCTCTGCAATTAAGAGATGGAACCTGCATTTCATTCTTGATAATTCAACCTGGACAGTTCTTTACAATCAACAAAACCAAGTGCTTTTGCACTTAAAGGAGATGGAGAAACAGACCGTAGCTGCTTCTTTTTCATCTTCACTCATTGCAGCGTTAGTGTTTATCCCGGATATTCAGCACTGCGAAAGAAGCTTGTCCCCCTGCATTTAAAAGAATTCCTTGCCCAAGTATCTGTTCATCGTTAGTACAAACAAGTTTTTAAATGTATTCACCTTCCTTAGAGAATGACACTGGCCATTCTGCCCCTGCTCATCACATTACGTGTTTCTGCAGCTAATGCCTTTGTTGGTGTTTAAATTTCATGCTGCAGATGTTGCTGTGGAACCACTCTGATGTCTAGAAGATTGTTCTGTTAGTGTTCACATAGATTTTCTTAACTTAATTTTTTCATGTTGCTATAACAAAATATCCTGAACTGGTGAACTAGGCATTTACCTCTCTGAGTTGGGTCATCTAAGGTCAAAGTGCTTTCTGATTCAGTTCTTGGTGAGAGTGATAAGGAAAATTTATATTCTTATAACTTTCTGTATTCATATATAATCTTTTAAGTGTAGACTATTTTGGTTTCATTTGTTTTGCTTACTAGATCGATATCCAAAGGTAACCCTTGATGCTTTACTGTGTTTTATTGTTTTTACTATTGTGAGAAGTTTTATGATTCTGTAATATCTTGAAACTCTGTGATACTTTTCACTTATTATGTCTGAGTGTTGATAAAGATGTAAAACTAAGAGAATGCAAAGTTCACCAAATGGTTTAATGAGGCATTTGTTTCAATTAGTCAAAGAAAAGTGTTGATCAAATGTAACATATCAAGATATGTGATGATATCAGTTTTATAAACTGCAATGACCATTTGACTGATGTCCAGCCCAATTAGCCTGGCATCACTACAGATCAAAAGGAGGCAGATATCTTGTCCCATGCCTGAGATATTTATTTTGTAAGCTGTGATGATGGAGTGAAGCCAGGAAGGAATCTTCCTGAGATAACATTGTCTATCTTGAAAAGAAATATAGGGCCCAGCTGTCAGCCATAAAATGATCCCCACCTGTACTTTTGCTGGGGGTACATTAAACCTTGAAGCTTTGGTTGCTAATTTGGGGATCTCATGGGAAGAGAATAAAGAGCTTTCTCACTTTCTCATGAGTAAATCCTTGTCCCTTAGTTGTCCACAGAATGTTTTTCCATAGCAAGATGGCCAGATCCAAATTGTGTTCTAACAGGGTATGGAGAAGAATCTCTGGTGGCTTTTCCTCTTTTTATATGGGCCACAATCCTGTCAAGGGAGTCCACCTTCACTTCCTTATCTGCATCTAATTACCCCCCAGAGGCCCATCTTCTGAGGCCTAACATTAGCTTCAACATTTGAGTTTTGAAGAATTACATTTAGTTTGTAGCAGTCAGAAATTAGGAGACTGAAACATTCTTCCAATTGGAGCATTCTGGGATAGTAAGTCATTGGGTTTTAGAGCTTGGCCTTCCAGATACGGTAGTTTACGTCTGTGCAGAGAGCTTACCCTCCCTGCTGGGTTACCTCTCCACAGTGGTCTCCAGCAATCTTTATTTTTCTTTGAATAAATATCATTTACTACACTTTACATTATTAAAGACTTCTTTATGTACATTTTAATTGAATCTTTGTGCATTTCATACAAAACATCGTAATGATCTCTATACCTCTCCCCTTCTCCACCCCTCTTGTATGGTAAATATGGGGTTCTCTCTGAGGTTTTTTTTTTCTATTGGTTCATTCCACTGTAAGTCCAGCCCTCTGACCAATAAGGGAGGAGGAAGGCGGGGAGAAGGTAGAGAAAACATGGCAGTGAGCCAGAGAGGGCCACCGGGATTACTCAAAGCCACTCAGGAGGAAAAGTGCCTGGGTCCTGGGCCCACGCAAAAGGCCAAGACCCAGAAGGCAGCGTTCCAAGTCCCTGTAGTCCTAAGGATCATGTGAGTGGAAGCAAAACGCAGGCTGGGAATGGACAAAGAGCCCTGCGTCATGGACTAAGAGCCCTGTGCCTGGGCCACCGGTAACCAGTATTTGTAAATTGCCCTAAATAAATCAATCTCTCTAAAGAACATTCTCTATTTGTTCAGTCGGTTCAGACATGGAGGGTAGGGTGAGACTGAATGCTGGGTCCTAAATACTGAGAAAATTTATGCAACACCTCTCTACTCCTCCACCAGATTTCATGCATTCTGTCATATATGTTAAGGCCTATTGTGTCAAGTTAGTGTATCCAGATATCTCTCAGTACAAATTCATCCACTGGGGTCTAGTTAGCCTATCTAGAGAGTCACTCCCTTAAAGAAGATCAATTTTCTCTCCATCACTGAGCAGTAATCAGCTACCAATAGTTCTTTAGCTAAGGTTGGGGCCTGATGCTGTCAGTTTCCCCAGTTCTATGCTGGGTTTTTATCTGATTAATTTGCATGGGTCTTGTACATGCTTCCAACATTGCTGTAAATTCATGTAAGCAATGTCCCAGGAGTCTATAAAAGTCTGTTTCCTTATGTCATGCACCTCTTTCCTTACAAACTTTCTCCCCATCTTCCACAATGGTTCCTGGCTCTGGAAAGGTGAAGTTTAATGAGTCTTGTCTAGGCATCCACACTCTGCAGATTCCCACTCTCCACACTTTGGCCATTTATGGCCTTTTGTGTTCATTGTTCTTTGTTGCGTAAGCAAACTTCTCTGATGAGAGTTGAGAGATGCATTAGCATTCTTTCTACCACTTGTTCTTCCGTGTTCCATGAGCTCTAGGTTATAGAGGTTCCATTGTGGATGTGTCACTTTAAGGTTGGACATCTCAGAGACACTTATTCTCTGTGTGTGACCAGTTGTGGAACTGAGTAATATTCTCCATCTATTGCAAAAGAAGCTTCTTTAATGAGTAGTGACTGGCATACTTGTCTGTAAATATAAGGATCCATATTTAGCATATAGTAAGAAATTATATTTGTCTAGGGATGTGACAATCTTAAGGTATTCTCTAAGATCTATTAATATGCAGAATATATAAAGAACTGAAAAAACTAAAGAATCAAGAAAACAAATGATGGACTATGGTTTGAACAAAGAGTTCTCAAAAGAAAAAAGAAAAATGGCTAAGAAATACCTTAAAAAGTGTCCAACATCCTTAGTAACTGGGGAAATGCAAATTAAAACCACTTTAAGATTTCATCTTAATCCAGTCAGACTGGCTTAGATCAAAAGAACAAATGATTCCAAATGCTGGCAAGGATGTGGCAACAGGGGACGCTCATTCACTGTTGGTGGGATTGCAAACTCAGGCAACCACTACAGAGAGCAGTGCAGAGAACTCTTAAAAATTAAAATTAAGTCTCCCCTATGATCTGGTAATACCATGCCATGGCACATAGCAAAAGCACTCATGCTGCTGCAGAGATACTTGTACATCCATGTTTGTTGCTGCTCTTTTCACATTAGCTATGAAATGGAAGTAATCTGATGTCCCTCAACTGCTGAATGGATAATTAAATGCGGTGCATTTGCATAATGGATAAAGAAAGATGAAATCATGAAATTCACGGATAAATGGATGGAACTAGAGACTCTTACACTAAGTGAAGTAACACAGACTCAGAAAAACAAATAATGTATATTCTCCCTCATTTGTAGATCCCAGCAGCAAATCCTTGTATATGAATATATATCCTGAGGTAATTATAGGAGCCAGGAACATGGAAAGGAACCAGGGAGGTAAAGGGAAAGAAGGAGCTCAAGAGAGGGGGGATCATAGGAGACAGGTTTTATCAAGGGTGATAAATGGAGAAAATGGGGTATTCTAATTGGGGAAGGAGGAGGGAAGGCTATACAGGGAGAGAGAGGAGAGAGGAGTCACTCTTAGCTGGTCTGAAAAAACCTAGAGGGAAATGCATTTGTTCAAAAGCCTACTGAAAATATTGCCCATACACTATCTGTACCTGAAGGCTGTATAATAAGAAACAGTGCTGGACAGGAGAAACCTCCATTCAAGTTGCTAGCCAGGGCAGCTCAAGAGACTCCCAAATTTCACAGGCTATTGCCATAGCCCTTGATTGCCTCCCAGAACTTCAAGTAAGACCCTATTGCAGAAGACAAAACATACTTACGACACAGGACTTGGAGTGATGGAATTGGAACTGAATTGGAAGCCACTTACTTCAAGACTATATCTTATGGTTTTGGAAGACACTATGCAAGCTGCTAAGGGATAAAATCAATCAGTGGTACAACACCAGCTTTAAAGCCTGTCCAACCCCACAAGGACTGGCACAGCAAACTATATTGGTGCTGTCATGGCACTTTTATCTTGGAGGTAATCAATAGCCACTCAATGGGAGGAGGACTCATAGGGACACTGTGAACACAGGCAAACACACATGGCTGTAGAGGTCATAGATCTTAAAGATGTCTTTGTGATGTCTTCTGGGAGACAAAGGAGGGCCTTGTGTGAGTAGAATCACTGGAATTCTATCAAGCTGTCCTGGAATGCGGTCTTGCTCTGGATTTTTAAGTTCAAGGCAGAAGTGAACATGTTATATATCATAAAGTGCTTCAGCTTTTTTTCAGCTCAGTGATTGCCTTTCATTACAAGGACCAGAGGATGTTTCATAGAGCACCATTTAATATGTACCTTGAGCAACCCACAGGAGTAGGCATGATGAGATGAAGCAACTGTGACAAGTCAGGAATGTTGTGTGCAGTTTAGATGGGTTGAACTCGGAATGTTGAAGAATTACTACTGAAATTGTAGGGTTTGAGGAACAAATGTGCTGAGTGTCTGGGACCTTTTCAAACTATAGAGATTAAGTTTCTTAGGTCAGAGCCCCTACACTGTTTCTCTAGCAGAGATTTTGTTCCTTTGAACTTCAGATTCTTTATTGATCCATTACTACCTGTATTCTTTGGGGTGACTGTGAAGACTGAGTGTGTCTTGGATCTTGTGCTGTAGCAGTCCATGCTGGTATCTAACACATCCAGATGCCCAGTCTTCCTGGATTATATTACTCAATTTGACCCAGTATAAGCATCTGTAATTGGATTATAGTACATGTGCTAATGTGGATGCATATGTCTGCTCTCTCTCTTTTTCTCTCTTTCTCCTCAGTTTGGCTGTTTAATCCTGCATAGTTTGTTTTTTAGTGATGGGGATGGATTCCAGAATCTGTGCACTTTAGATAAACACTCTACCACTCAATTCACTTCCAGCCCCAGGAACATTATTGACATGGAATCATAATTCATGTACTCTTTGGTGATTCCAATCATTTACTGAGTGATCCGTTTCTGAGATGCATCTATTACCTAGTTGTTATGTTTTATTTCATTGTTTGATTTATTTTATTATCTTCTAACTTCAAAATGATTTATTTATTTATTGATGTGTGTATGTGTGCATGTGCACTCGTGTGCTGGGCCCCATGTGTAGAGATCAGGACAACTTTCTATCATGTGAGTTCTGGTGATCAAACTCAGATCTTTAGGCTTGGTAGCAAATGCTTTCACCTGCTAAGCCATCGCATCGCACCTGTCCCCCTTGCGGATTTTTGGTGAGACTATCCTGCACTCCAGTCTTCCTACTTTCCCTACACTTGAATTTTGAAAATGCTCATCCTCTGATTGACACATGGGGGAATTTCTCTAAGGTCTATGGCCAGGCGTGTAATTGTGGGATCAAGGGGAGGCATATTCTCAGCTTCCTCTGAGGACTTGTGATTTGATGAGTATTCTTGTTCCACGTTCCAGGGCTTAACCTTTTAAGTTTTTGCCAAGCCAGTGAGCATGAGATTTATCTTGCTATGGTTTTATCTTGTATCCTTCGTGATTACCGATGAGCACCAGCATTCTCTTGTTTTGTTCATGGACCAGTCAGTGAGGAAGATGGTAGTGTTATTTCCTCCAACAATGGTGGTGGAATCATAGTCAGGGTTTTCTTTATGTGTTTCAAGATCATCTTATTATGTGGATGTAATTACAAAGTTCTGAATTAAAGCTTCTGTTGTTATCTTTTGCACCTTGCACTTTTTCTGTTTATTTTGCTTATTGCTGCCTGAGCAGCTTTTCTTTATTGGTCGTTATTTTTTTTCAATTTTTGACTTGAATTTTCTGGGTTTATATTTTAAGTTGAACATATGACTATATGTATACATTTGTGCCTACGGTACATACATATACTTTTACGCACACTTATAATTTTTGTCTTTTAATTGCTGTGCATTGTTGACATTTGATGTATTGGTTAACCCTTCTGGATTTGAATATATCATCTTAGTTTGTACTATTATATATTCATATTTTTATGTATGTTTTCAAATTTTATATTACATACAACTTTGATATTTATTTGTATATTTATATTTTTCCTAAATGCTTTCTGGGCTACATATTAACTTACTTTCTTCCACTTTATTACATTTTTAATAAAATTTTTGTGATTTTAATGCTCTATAATTTGATAGTATTTCTCTATCTACCAGTCTCCTTATTGCCCTTGCCAAATTTAATGTGCTTTATATATATGTATATGTAACAGATATGCATTTATAATAAGGCCTAGAGAATTTTAAATTTGTGTCCCCAAATGTCCTTCAGTGTTGGTCCATTCCCTGGAGCCTGGTCCACCACACAGCCTCACACCCTCACGAGATACTGAATCTCCTCCCAGTAGCCACTGGTTGCCAAAAGTTGGTTTGTTTTCTAAGTCAATTCATCTTCTCTCTCCACTAGCTTATAATTTGTACAGTTTGTTTCTATCATTTTCTGTCTTTGGTACAAATTACAACACAAGTCTTTAATTTACAAATCCTAATAGTTAATCAAATTCTCTGCCTTCCTCTAGGACAATGCATGGTTCATAAAACATTGCAACTCATTAGAAATAATAAGATAAGTTCTACAGCAGTGTGGTGGCTATTATATTTTGTGAGTCACTAGAAGAGAAGGGCTTGAATGTTTTAAGCACAAACTAGTGAGAGAAGATGGAAGTATTAAGGCCCTGCTTTAAGCAGCACACACTGACTATATATATTGAAATATCACACTGTACTGTAAAAATAAACACAATTATATGCTAATCAAAAATTTGAAAACTGGAGTTAGTGAGACAGCTTGGTGTGTAAAAGTGTGTGCTATCACACTTTTTTAAAACACATCATTCACTACCCTCCACACTCATGCCTTGGCATGGTTACCCTACCAAGAAAAAAACACTAAATAATTATAAAACAATATTTAAAACTATTTTGAGAGAGAAATATTAGCTCCTCTTATTTGATCATTGTGCATTGTATACATTTATTAAATGATCATGCTATTTTGGTCATAAGTTTGTAAAATTAAAACATAATTTATACCTCTGAAATCATGTGATGTTTTACATATTTAAATTTAATACTAAGAAAACTGTGGAAAGTTTTGTTCTACGGTTTTAGCAAAGTTTATCTAGATTTGTCTTCAAATTCCATACTGTGTTTTACTTTATTACTTCATGGAAGATATGTAAGATGTTTTATATCGTTGTAAAGTATATAGTGTGGTATGGTGATAAATTTTGTTTCAGCATGACTAGCTGCAGGGATGACCTGATGGCTGGCAGACCATTTCTGGTGTCTTTGTGAGGAGTTTCTGGAAGACATTAGTATTAGAATGAAGAGAAAGAGTAAGGATCTGCTCTCTTCAATGGTGCATGGGCAGTGTCCAACTGATTGAGAGTTACAGTAGAACAGAGCAGCAGAGAATGGGGCTGGAGAGATGGCTCAGCAGTTAAGGGTACTGGCTACTCTTCTGGAGGACCTAGGTTCCGTGCCCAGCAGCCACATGGTGGCCAACAACCAGTAACTCCAGTTCCAGGGGATCTGACACCTCCTATGGCCTCTGAGGGCATTGCTTGCACATGGTACACTTACATACACATTGACAAGAGACACATACACATATAAAAATTGGCAGAAGAATGAACTGTCTGCTTGAGCTGATTTTTCTCTTTTCTCTTGTTCTTAGATATTGAAATCCTTCATTCTAGGACCTTTGGACTCCAATTCCTTCGTTCTCTTGGTTGTCCAGATTGAAGATGGTAAATTGGGAGATGTCTTAGGCTACATAAATCCATGAGCCAATTACTATTATGAATCAATTTGTTTCCAGACCCCACCTCTTCTCTCTCTCTCCTCTCCTAACTTATCTTGAGAAATACGTGTAGGTTTGCAGAATCAAATTATCAAATTTTGTCTCAGAAATGTACTTAATTGTGTCTACAATATTAAAGAGGTTGTGTCTTATAAAATTTCAGATTGGTAGTTTTCTACCAATACATTTGAACACATTTTTTCTAGCTTTAATTCTGATAAGACATAAAGATAACCTGTGGCAGTTTTAATGAGAGTGTCCTCCATAGGCTCTAAGTATTTGTATATTTTGTCTCCAGTTTTTGTGCTTGCTTTTGTAAGTAGCCTTAGGTCATTAGTAGAATCAGTTTGACGTTTTAATTAAGGGTCAGACGGTGTGCACAGTGTTGGTTTGTAAATGTGTATAAGGCCAGGCTGATGGTTACAGGTTCTCAGGAGAGCCTGCTCCCATTTTTCTAGTTCTGGTTAATATTTATTGTCAACTTAACAGGATCTAGAACCACCTAGAACACAATCCCCTGGGCATGTCTGTGGGTAGTTTATTGATTGGGTTAACTGAGGTGGTAAGATTGACTGTAAGTTTGATCAACACAATTCTATGGGCTGGGTTCCTGGACTAAGTGAAAGAAGAAAGCCAGCTGAACAGCAGCATTTAT
This sequence comes from Eospalax fontanierii, assembly GCA_035773235.1. NCBI lineage: Eukaryota > Metazoa > Chordata > Mammalia > Rodentia > Spalacidae > Eospalax > Eospalax fontanierii. The sequence continues at coordinate 16,534,126 of CM069536.1, read as the reverse complement.
TGCTCTGTGCTTCCTGACTGTGTGTGCAATATGACTAGGTGCCTCAAGCTCCTGCTGCCTTCCTTCCCCACCACGAAGAATTGCACCCTCAGGCTATATGCTCAAATAAATTCTTCCTCCCTTAAGTTGGTTTCATCAGAACAGCAAGAAAAGTAAATAATACAGTTTCTCAGGTTGACACTTGAACTGCTTGTTGTTATTATTTTAATCATTTTCTGTGAGTGATGTGTATGTGCACGTACATGTTTATGCATGTGAATTTTGGTGTATGCATACCATGGTGCAAATGTGGAGGTCAGGACAGCCTTTAGTGTTGGTCCTCACCTCCCACTTTATTTAAGATAGGGTTTCCTTTCATTTTTTTTCCACTGTGTGTGCAGGCTAGTTAGCCCATGAGTTTCTGAGGATTTGCTTTTCTTTGCCTCCCATCCCAGGGGGGCACTCAGATCACAGATATACGTGCTCCCACATCTGGCTTTGCATGGATTCTGGGAATCTTGAACATGTCCTCATGTTTGCACAAGTGCTTTATGCACCAATCCATCTCCACAGTGCTATGTATTATTTATCGTCCTGCAATAGGCGCTAAGTACCCTGGATTTCCATTTACTGAAGCAGAATTTCTTATGGGATTACTTACTTCATGCTTGCTCCAAACTTTGCTGTTATCCTCCAGGACCCATTCAGAAGAGGGGATCCAGTTTAGCAGGAAAAAAGGAACTATGAGACTCTAATCTGAAAATTGGCCTCATATTTTTAAAGGTATTGAACTCCCCCCAAATGGAATATGCTTTTTAAAAATTTTAATCTGACTTAGATATCCTCATCTCATGAAGTTAAAACTTTTTATTCTTCCCATTTACTAGAGAGAAAATCATTTTATTGTGCACGTTGCTACTATTTTTGTCTTGGTGATTCATAGTTTTGAAAATCCCTTATAAATAATCTCTCAGGCTTTTCATTATTATTCATAAAATTACCTTAGAAAATTGTTAATGAGCATAGGAGGATGCAGAATGATTTAAATATCCTCTTAAAATACTTAACTGGAACTAGACCAAATAAGTTCTTCCAATATCTGATTTTTGGAGGTAATTATAGACCAAATATTTGAAAAGGTTTGTAGTTAATTTTCTTACTCTGGGAATATAGGATTTTTCTGCATGTGACATTTACATAAATCTATTCTAGGAATTTCATCCATGTTAAATCCTCTGGACTTTCCATGTTGCTGCAAACAGAAATAAGCAGAAAATTTCAGATGAGCTGTGAGGAATCAGGCAACCTAGGGTAGCTGAGCTCCTTAGAGTTAGTGCCTCTTATCAGCACCTATGATCTATTTTCAATCCCTCTTCTACCTAGTAAATCTTCCTTTAAAATACTCTTCTTTGTCTTTGAGCAAGGGCAAACTTTCACTGAGTTTTATGAATCATTCAGATGTTATGTTTGAGATGATATGTTCATTAACTTGATAAAAGCCATCATTGTATCTTTCCACCAGAGTAGCTGGCAACTTTGACAACCATCTTCTCACCTTCATGGCATGAAGTTCATGACACTAGGAACTCAGGGTTACGCTGGCAGGGAACTGTGCCTGCTCCACCAATGACATGACGTTGGCGCCTTAAAGATGAGTAGCAAACAGCTTAGCCAAGCAAACACGACATTCTTATTTTAGGAACAGTTTGGACGCAGCAAAACTCTGCTTTCAGTGCTGTCTTTACACTCCCAGCTCTGTGAGCATGCAGAATAAATGTATATTCATTTCACAAATTTTGAAAACAGGAATGCTTTCCAATTTTAAAAGAAATCCATTATTCCCCCAACTGTTACATAACTAATCTAAAATATTCAACTCTCTGTGAATGTTTAAAGGTACAGAAGAAGTTTTAATTATGTTTTAGCTCAGAATTATAACTCCATTCCATGTTTCATAAAATAAGCATGACTCATGTAGAGGTCAATGTAGTTTTCAGATATGCCATAAGTTATGCCTTTAGCCTGACCTAGACGGCTTAATGGCCCCATCAGCATGAATAAGGCTCATACAGGCAGGCTTCATCCTGACTCAAGCCCTTATCTCTTTTTTCAAGGACAGTTTTTAAACTTGTAGTTATAATTTCTTCCTCCATCCCTTTAAAACGCAATATTAAAAGAAAAAGACTTGTTAATTTTTGCAAGTGGTGCCAGGTTCACTCATGCAAACCAACCTAGATACAGACTTCCCTGGTCCCATAATTTGCTCTCAACTTTCTTTTCCAAGTGTTGTCTAGATCTTCCCAGTTTAAACTTCGTCAGTTTTCCCAAGCTTGCATGTGCCTCTCCCGCCCCTTCTGACATGTTTCTTTTCTGTGCTCATATTTCAAAATTCTGCCCAGGCTTAGCACCAAGAAGGCATCAGAGTCACCTTTCTAAACATCACAGAAAAAGCAATTTTTCTTTTTTACCTCCAAAAGTTTTTTTTTTTAATTTAATTTTTAAATTAATTTTTTTAGGTTTTCATACAATATAATTTGATGGTATTTAGATCCCTTCCCCTGTCCACACCTCCCCTTGTTGTCCCTGTCCAAATTATTGCTCTCTCTCTCTCTCCTCTCATCTGATGCATGTCCTTAAGTGTCCTTCAGTGTGGGTCCATTCACTGGGCCACCAAGAGTCCCATCCCTGTGAGACACTGTCTTTCCCCCTCTTGGGAGCTCAGTTGCCAAAAGTTCCTTAGGTTGTGCTGGAATTCCTTACCCACTTCCCCATGTCTATGCTGGGATTTTGTCTAGTTTGGGACTTGTGCATACTGTCACCATTGTTGTGAGTTCATATAACTAAACAGCTGTCTAGAACACTCTATTTTCTTGTTGTCAGCCACCACTTCTGGGTCTTAGAATCTTTCTGCTCCCTCTTCCACAATGATCCCTGAGCCTTGGGAGGCAGAAGTTAGATATAGGAGTCTTATTCAGGATTAATCAGAATGCAGTCCCCTGTTCTCTCCATGTTCACCAGTTGTGGGTTTCTGTGTTAATCACCATTTGCTACATAAGGAAATTTCTCTGGTGAGAGTTGTGAGATGCATTCATAACAATAAGTCATTAAAGGTCAGTTTAATGTAATTAGTATTAACTACTCTAAAACTGGTATTAGGTTCTTCCCTGTGTCCTGTGACTCATCTAGCCTGATATTATTGTCAGGTATGAGCTACATCCTAGGAAGTGAACCTTAAATCCAGTTAAAGAGGGATTGGTAACTACCATAATATTTGCACCACTATTGTACTGGTGGACATATCTTGCCAGGACAGTTATTTAGTTCACAGGATTTACAGCTGGGTAAGGCTGATGATTACTTTTTCCTTCTGGTAGCATGCATGGAACCTTCTGGCATCATGAACACTAATCAGTAGACATGAGGCTCTGAAGTCAGCACCAGCTTGATTTCTCATTGTTCTGCAGCTCATGTAAATAGTGTCTTCAGCAATTTTGTCTTGTCATCCAATTCTGGTGGGTAGCCAGGAGCAAGGGCAATGTCCAGTATTGTTTGAAGGTCGATGGGACCTCTGGTCAACAATGTCTAGTGATGTATAATGTAGTGATATGAAGGGGAAAGACAGAACATTAGACCAGGAAGGTTAGACGGAGATGGGGATGGGAGGGTCTTCCAACAGGTAGACCAGAGACTTTATAGTCTTGATCAGTTAATATCCTGTGGCTATTTGCTACTCTAACCTTCCCCCTTCTGAAAAGGCAACTCTAAAATAATTTTGGAATTAGATAAGAGCTCCCAAATATTTTGATGCTTTTGGCCTCTGGCACAGACCAGGCTGCTAAAAGGCCCAAGGATAGTTTGGCATTTAGTCAAGAAAGAAACGCTATTTTCTTGGGGTCTTTTGGCCATAAATCTCCTAACTTTTAACCTGCTATTCTTACCACACTATCCTCTGAAGATGTTATCCTACTTGCCAATAGGGAATTGAGTGCTGACTACTCTGGATTCTTACATGCTGTATAGGAGTGCAGGTTGTGGCAATTGGGGTACCTCTCCAGTGGGTCTATCTAAAAGAGCCCCATATTGCATAACTGTTAGCTGTAGGAAGAAAAGGAAGCCCTTGATTCGTGCTTGGGATCTGTGAAGGAGAAGTAAAGACAACAATAGTTACGTTATAAGCTCTAGGCAGGAAACCAGAAAAGGAGCAGGGAAAATTCCAGTCAAAGTCCATTAGAAGTTCTTGATGAGGACTTCCAAAAGCATCTGTCTATTGGGTTCCTCCTTGCTTTTCATTTGACTGCCAGAGCTGGACTCAAGAGTAATGAACTCTGGATTTGTTTTCAGGCACTTTGGTAGCTGTTTGAGTGGCTATAATTAATATGAGCCCTCTCACAAATGGCTTCTAGACACAGAGAGAAAAGAAATGTAGTTATCATTTAATTTTAGATTAGAACAATAGTGGGCTTGTCTTTCTTGGCTGTAGGTAGGCACTGCAGTGTTGAAGGCCAAGATTTGAAGTCTTACATCTGAGCAGCATTTTCTTCTTAAGAAAAAAGTTGTTCCTGAGAAATTCCACAAATAACATGCAAACTTAAACCTAATGTCTGGGAACTACAATACCTTGCACTCTTAAAGAAGCATACCAATCATGTTAATCTATGGTTATACGTTTCTGTTGGGTATTTAAAACCAAATAAAACAATTTATTTTTGCTCTTAAGGTTGGTTGAGGATCTTATCCTCAGGGGTCATATGAGCTTTGGAGCAGCCCCTGGATTCTTAGGTCTTTCTTTTACTGGTTTAATCTATGTGAGAATGTGTCAAAGTTCCTGCTTGACCCTGGTTTTGCTTGTTAGAATTGAGGAAATGTTTCCTCTGTGTTGACCTCCTCTTTGTAGACTGGACACTGGTTCAAGTCTATCTAATGGGATCTCCATGACCTCCCTGAACAAAAGGAGAGGTGACTCATCATAGTTACAGGACATTTCAAGAGATGCCCCATGGTCCCCTGGGTTTTAGTTGACTGTGGAGGGCAAGGGGCAAAAAATTGTCCCTTTAAGTACCTCTGATCAGATTAGTATAAGCCTCAAATTATGGTTATTAGTCACCCAAGAAGGTCAGTTCCACCTGTCTGGTTTATTTATTTATTTATTATTTATTTATTTTTATTTTTTGGTCTTTTTGAGACAGGGTCTCCCTATCATCCCAGTTGGCCTATGTAGACTAGGCTGGCCTTGAACTCACAGAGTTCCACCTGCCTCTGCCTCCCAGCTGCTTGGAGTAAAGGCATGCCCCTCCACACCTGGCCAGTCTGATACTTTTAATTGCCATGTGCGATGTAGATAAAGCCTGAGCAAAAACTAAACATATCCTTGGCTGAACATACATTTTGTTCCTTAAACTAATTAACTGAACTATGACCTTAGAAAATTTAAGATTATCTATATAAATTTTCCATCTGTTGTGAGAAAGCTCTTCTTGGGGGTACTAAGCAATGTTTACCACATGTCTAAAGTTATACTGTCAAACCAATGTTTGATTCATGTTCACCCTGGGGAACCAATGACTTTGCTCAGAGATGGATGAGGTGTTACTGACAGATAAATATGAGTGAACCAAGAGTAGCTGTACTGCAAAATCCAGCATGAATATTCACTTTTCTATAACCTCATGGGATAAGTTCTCTCTTTCTAGCCTTCCCCAGATTTTCTCCCTAAATCCAGGAGACCATTTGTGATTAGGGCAGAATTACATACAGCTCACTGGGAAAAGTGGCTGGATACTCAGATGAGGGTCCAATGACCCTGCTTACCCCTCCTTTAATAAAGGAACATAACTGTTAACAAACCCAATTGTGATGATCTTTTGCAGGTAGGTGTAGCTGAAGTCATGAAGATGGCAGGTATTTGGCTCAGAAGAGTGCTGTGCAGCATCATCTTATTAAAAGAACATAAAATACAAATTACATGCATAATGTAACACCCACGTATACATTACATTTTATGTTTCCAGGAAAACCTTATAGAAAAACACAAAACTATTAAAAATCTTTCTTACTTTATGTAGTTTAGAGAGTGGTCTACCAAAACATAGCTTCAGGTTTTGAAGGAGTGTAAATAGTAATTAGAGAGAAGAAACAGATACACAGTAAAACATTATCAAATTGAAGTTCACAAAATCCAGCACTTAAGGAAAGCCATGATACTTTAGTTACTGACTGAGGAATTTTAGGCAGAGGGTCCTCTCTATTCTTTCCATGGACTTTAATTTGTCTTTTTCTTTCTTTAATCTTTCCTATTTGTTCTTTCATTAAGTACTTAAATATATCTTTATAGTCAGTATATTTTTGTATTAGTGTGTTACTTTCCTCATTGTTTTGACAAAATAGAGAATCTCTAATTAGTTACTTTTGCTATATAGACATATTATACCATGAGATAAATAACAATAACCTGTGCTGAATTTAGTTTATGCCTTAGTTATTCTCAATAGCACTATGCCTTTACGCTTAGGCTATTTGGTTGTTCTTTTTTCCTTGTCATAGGTCCAAGAGGCCAGCCTGAACATGGACAAGAGTCTTGGAGAACATCTTGAGATAACAGACTTGAGTTTGAAGTGGGAGAGCCAATCCCATCTCCAGAGTCATCTTCTCAGTGAATTTAAACAGCACATAACAATTTGTCAATACAATTTATACAAAAAGGCAGTTGTTTCTCTTTAGAAGTCAACTCAGTGGTTTACATTGGACAGGAGGGTTGTTGAGTCCTGTGACTGCTGGCAGGATTGAAAAAAGCTATCCTTATTAAAACTTGTATACATTTGTCTAGACATATCTTTTCATCTGATGGGTTCTTTACTGGGAACAGGATCTACAAGAGACAACATTTTATATTAAGAGGTCACCTTACTTGGCATTTTTAAACCTTATGAAGCCATAGGTACCTGGCAGTAAGCACCCATGATCAAGTAGGATCAGGCTGACAGAAGTATCTGCCTTTATCAGTGTCAGAGCTGAGATCCTCTCTGGCTATACTTGAAGTGACAAGATGCATGAAAGTTTACACCTACAATTAGTTTGTGTATATTCATGGAGATGACAACTGAATGATTTAATAGGTACCCTTCTCCTTTATATTTCCCATTACAGGCCAAATTTTGCCCTCTGTTGTATGTCTAGACCAATCCTGAGTTCAGAAAGACATCAGTTTTATTTTCTTAAAATCTATAGATCAGAGAGTTCCAAAAGGGTAGAGATAGAGCTGAGTGGAGCTTTTGCTGAAGACAAAGGACTACCATCTGTAAGACAAAAGATACTTTGGAACATCTCCCCAAACCATCTTTTCTGGCTTCTCTGGAGATCCTTTGATCTTTTTCCACAAGCAACCATGACAAAAAGTGACCCTACCACTTAGTCACTATCCCTCATCATTGGCACGGGCTTGGGTACCTGTGTCCTATCCTTTACCAGTGACTCTAAAGAAGGGGGAGTCTGTTCAGAATCACTCACCATTACTGACGTAATTACTCTGTTAATGTCCTGTGACCTTAATGGATTCTTTTTGCATTCTGCCTGGTTACATTCCTGTCTATGCAGGACAAACCACATAAAACCTGTGGAACAAACATTGGCCTTGATGTGTTAGAGAAACTAGTCAACTTCTAGTGACTATGTAAGTTAGTGAAGGTTTTCTGACCTGGTTCTCTTTGTGGGCTGAACCTTAATATACCACATAAAAGATGTCAAAATCTGAAATAATATTCTTAAAAACAGGTATCATGCAAACAATGTCAAAACCCAAAAATAGTGCTCTCTAAAAACCATGCTCTCTAGAATCATGTAAAAATTTTAAATATCAGAAACAAGAATATTAGCTCTCAGGGTGATTTCTTTTAAAGAGGGCTCTCAGTCTGTCTGGATTAGAAAAACAATATTGCAATTTACCATACATAATCTCAAATTAAGTACCTATAATCTGGAAAATAAGGAACAAAGAAAACAATGGTACCTGAAAGAAACTGGAAAAAGAGACAGTATCAAAATGTTCTTTCCCTTTAGTCTATCCATGACATTGTAACTAGAAAGTGAAAATCAGAGCTGCCCAGGGCCGTGATGAGGGGAAGCAAAAACAAGCACACAGCAACTGAGTATCAGACAGGGAAATACTCCATTTCAGAGAAAAACAGACTTGGGATCATGGTACAGAAAGGCCAGGAATTAAGACCAGTGAAGGCCGTCTCTTAAGCCTCCCACCTAAGGAGGCTTTATTTATTTTAACCTCTCATTGTAGCAAAGCTTGTCTCTTGTAAGGTTTGAGCCTAGAGTACTGAAAATTCACATGAGCTTCCCAGATCTGGCCATCACAAAATGTCAGCTCCTTTTGTACCTGGCTAGTCTTAGAGGCACATGGATTAGAAAAACTTTAGGTTCCTTTCAGAAACTGACAAACGTATTATGCAAAATAATGTAAGGATTTAAAATACTCACTTTTGGAAATCAGCAAATATACTATATAAAAGATATCAAAATCCAAAATAATTTTCTTAAAAACAGGTATCATGCAAACAATGTCAAAACCCAAAACAGTGCTCTCTAAAAGCCAATAAATACTTAAAACCATGTAAAAATTTAAAATAGTCACCTTAAAAATATATCATACAAGAAGTTAAAACCTAAAGTAATCCCATTTAAAAACAGACCCAGAACAGTATTAAAATTTAAACACCCATTGTGGAGGTCTGGTCTGACATAAAATTACATTGACCTTGTTACTGAAGACTATGATAGAATCACTTGCTTTTTGAAAATGTTGCTGTCTAAGATGGCAACCAAGCCATATAACTGTTCCCATATTGATGATGCCATCAATCAAAATGGAGACCAGATCACAAACTGCCTTCCTTTTGTTAAGGTCACCAACCATGATGGGGACCGAGGCACATGGCTACCTTAGTGAATCAGCCCCAAGATAAAATTGAGCTCATCCTCCACCATGATAGAAGCTCTGTGGGATTCACATATTTCACAGATTAAAGATGGATAGAAACCCCTTTTTACTTTTAGAAAGAACCCAGTTATATCATGCAGATACAGCAGAAGAGAGAACCCTCAGATATGTAGCCCCTAAATAGGAAAGCAAAGTAAAGGAATTCATGGTCTCAAAGCAAGGAAAAGTGTCCACATCTCACCAGTCATTGCAACTGTGAATGCAAGGGATGTCCTCAGGATCTTGTCCTTCCTGTCTACAAGCTGTTGCTGGTAAAGAAACTCGTGAAGGCAGCAGAAAGAATGGGGGGACTATGTCCAGCACACATCAATGGGCTGTTGCTCTGAGAGTACATTTCTCACCTGAGCATGATGTGTGACTCTCCTTGCTCACTGAGATTTAAAATGCTTACATCTAGTTATAAAAGCAGCTGCCTTGGGACCACATGATATAAAGCACTGCTTGCTTAGGTGTCCAGTGGAGCCTTAAGGCCCAAATTACAGCCCACTCTATTCTCCTTTCCTCCACCCATGAAGAGAAGCTGTGGAGAGAACCATGGTGGAGAAAATCCCAAAGGATTGAGAAAATGTTAGGAAAGAAATGGCTTTTAAAACGTATTTTCCTCTGAGAGGCAAGGCATTTACATCAAATGCTCTGATGCAAGATACCAAGCTAGATAAAGGAGCACAGCAGTTTAGCAGCCAAATTCAGCACACATGTGAAAAATCACCCCATGGCCACCAAATAAAAAATTATTAGAATTTTGGGGATCCCTTTATGGTCGCCAACATGAAATGGAGAGAAAGTATCCCATAGAAGTTTCTTAGTATCATTCATAAAATAATTTAGGAATGGACTCAAATGTAAAGTTTGGGACAATTTTATTAAAAATTTAAAGAAAAGTCCTCATCTGCCTTGAGGAGGAGAATTGGTGAGAGAAAGAAAAAAAGCCATGAGGCCATGCAGGCTCTAGGCCTGCATGGAGGTCAGACAGGTGGCCAATGGCAATCACATAGTGGGGAGAAGGACACTCTAGAGAAAAAGTAAAGAAATACAAGGTGCTGGGGCAGCCCACAGCATTAGAGAAAGCATGTTTAGAAAAGAGAAATGAAGAAGAAAAGGAGAGATTACGCTTTTATGAAGAATTCAGAAAAGTGGGCAGACTTAGAGAGAACTACATATCTGTGGCTGGATCCAGAAGCACTGCCTATTTTTATTTTTTATGTGCAAGAGTGCATTGCCTGCATGTGTGTAACTGCACCTGTGCTGTGAAGTGCCCACAGTAATCAGAAGAAGGCATTGGATTCCCTGGAACTGCAATTACAGACAGTTGTTAGCTGCCATGTGAGTGCTGAGAATTGAGTTCAAGTCCTCCGCAAGAACGGTCAATGTTTGTAATCACTGAGTCATCTCTCCAGCCCCTTAATTCCAGAACTTTAAAAATGTCTTCAATGATTTTTTTCAATAACCAACTATTCATTCAAAAGTGCATTTTTCAGTCTCTAAGTACTTCTGTAGTTTCTGAGGCTTACTCTTGCTATTGATTTTTAGTTTCATTCCACTGCGCTCTGATAAGATGCAGAGAATTACTGTTTAGTCAGTTTCTAATTGTTAAGGCCTGCTTTGAGGCTTTGAGGCCTATAATGCAGCCAATTTTAGAAATCATCAGTACACGCACGCACATATACTTACACACAGATGTGCATGCACACATTTACACAAAGCTGAAGAAAACATTGGAAAATGGAAAGAACTTCCATGCTCATGGCTTGGAAGAATTAATATTGTTAAAATGGTTACACTACAAAAAGAAATGTACAGATTCAGTACAATCCCCTCAAAATTCTGACATTATTCTCAGAAGGAGAAATAAAAACAGTCTAAAATTCATATGGAAACGTAAAAGACCACAGATATCAATGCAGTCTCAAGCAGAAAATATCACTACTGTAGGTACCCTAATATCTGATTTGAAACTATTTTGAAGAGCCGAAGTCAGTAATGCAGCACAAAAGTAGACATGAAGACCAGTGGAGCAGACTAGAGGACCCATCACTAAATTTTATGCAGGTACAGCATCCTAACATTTGACTAAGGCAAAAAGAACATATATTATAATATATGTATTCCTTTTAGGCCCAAGCATTCTGCAGTTTCTGAATCTCTGCACCTTGACCAGTCATGGGCCACTATGTTAATGTGCCAAAAGAAGCTTCTCTGTTGCAGGTTGAGAGATACACTATTCAATGATTATGATGATGAGTCACTAGGAGTCAGTTTACTACTATATCCATTTTGTAGAATAGCAGTAACTTCTTCCTCCAGCCTGAGACCTGTCTACCTACAGGTTCTTGGCCCTGATAACAGGGCCGGGTATTGGTTTCATCTTGTGGAGTGGGTGTTAAATGTAGTCAGAATGTGTGTGGCTACTCCTGCGCATTCGTGCCTCTATTGCATCAGTGGGCATGTCTTGCCAGGGTAATTATTTTTGTAGCTTGCAGGGTTCACAGCTAAGTAAGACTGATGATTACTTTTCTCCTTTGGTAATGTGCGAAGCTCCTTCCAGCACTGTGAAAGATAGCTAATAGGGATGAAGCTTCCAGGTCAGAACCAGTTTGAATTTTTAGATTTCTATGGCACAAATATGTGATGTCTTCAACAATGGTGTCTTGCTGTCAAATTTGGGAGAGTAACCAGGTGCATTGATTTCAATAATGTTTAGGACTCTATGGGACCTAACTGGCCAACCACTCCAAAAGAGGCAACTCATTCCGGCACTGGGCTTTCTATTTGTTAGCCTCTGGTGTCTAGTAGGGATATTGTTACAGAACAACCCAACACAGACACTTTTTATATATGTGCAAGTACATATTTTAGGTTTCTATGATAGACTTTCATAAGGTCTTTAATGTTAGTTGTCCTCCCAGTTTCTCTTCCTCTATCTTTCTCTCTCATACCCCTCCCTATTTAATCCTTTCTGTTCCCTTTAGCTTCCATTTTATCATATTCCTTCCCTTGAAAGCCCACCTTCCATTGCTTCTGATGTCCTGACCTCCATGGGTATTCCAGATGCAACACACATATTTAAAGATTTAAGAGTAACATCCACAAATAAGAGAAAATGTGGTATTTGCCTTTCTGAGTCTAGGTTACTTCACTCAGAATGACCGTTTCCATCTCCATCCATTTACCTGTGAACTTCCTAATTTCATTTTGTTCTTAACAGCTAAGATCCCATTGTGTATATGTAACACACTTTCATTATCCAGTCATCTGCTGATGGACATCTAGGCTGTTTCCACTACTTGGCTATTATGAATAGAGCAGATATCTATGTGGGAGGACAGACTCCTTTGGGTATATGCTCAAAACACTGCGTACTGGAGAACAACAGTTCAATGACCCTAGCAAATCTCAGGCACAACATTTCCTTTTCTGTTAGGGTAGCTGCTTGTTGGTCATAGACACATGATAAGATGAGGGGCTGACATGGATGAAAGCCCATTTTCTGGGTTCCTCTTTGTTTTTTCCCCTTGAAATGGCAGCGGAGATCCCAAAGATTTGGTGGCTCAAGTTTTCTCACTTGTGTCTGAGGCACCTGCATATATTCATCCCAAATTACTATTTCCAAATAGCTTCTTGAACATAACATAAAAGGATTTAGGGCACATTCATTTAAAAATCGCTATGGGGGCTGCTTGTGAGTGAGGGCGACCTCTGCCGGGCTGGTGCTGTAGTGGGAGCTAGGATAAGAAACACCCCATAGTGCCCTTCTACCTGAGACTGAATTCTTCTAGAATAAAGGTTTGTGAGAAAGGAAATTATTTTCAGTCAGGCTCTGAGGAAGCCTTGGAGAAAGCAGGGAGTGGGAACGGCCAGTTGAAAGGGCGACAGCATGCCAGCAAAGCCCCTCAGAGGGCAGTTGTTGGAGGTAGTGGACAGCCTTCTCCGGTTCCTGATTTGAATGAGAATGCTTCCAGTTTTTCTTTATTTATAATGCTGGCCATGGGTTTGTTGTATATTGCTTTGATAGGAAGTCAGTGGAGACGAGAGATAGACTTAGCATTCTTCAAAAACTGTAAATCAAGTAAAGTTCTTAGTGTGGATATGCATCAGAGAAGACTGATTTCTATACAAGGCCTTGCTTCCAACGTCAGTTGCACTAAAATGAAGTTGCAAGTGGTGTATTGCTTCCCAGTGGATCTTGTGAGCCTCTGCTTAGCTTAAATACATCCAAACTGCTGAATGTGAAAAGTTCATTTCTTTCTACTCCTTTCTATCTCACTTCAATCCATGTCTTTGTGAAAGGCCTGAAAGGACATTGCCAAATATTAGATCTGAGAAGAAATTTAGACTTATGATAGGCCAGAAGAATCTATAAAGAAACCTAATAACTGTGAGATACTTTGTCCCAAAAAGGATTTGCAGATTTCACATACAGAAGGATGTTTAACAAGAAGGGTAACTTTTTGTGCTAAGTGTATACCTTGTTAGTTTTGTCTGCTTTATTCTTGCTGTCATCAGCAGTCAGTGATTGTATTTCCCAGGATCAGTAAAAGAGTACCTTCCATTCCGAAGACATTCACTTCAAAAGTTGACATTTAGACGATGCTGGCCAGATGTGGCATGGAAGATTTTATATTTTTATGTAAGTTCTTGTTCTTTGATTTGTTATATATAATGTTCTGCCATGTTTTTAGATGCTATCCAGTTCTGTGAAATAGGATTACTTTATAATTAACCTGCATGGATATGATCAGATAATCACTACTTGCTATCAATTCTAGATTTACATATTTATAGCCTTACAGAAAATAGTTTACTTGCTCATTTCAAAACTTTAGAATAGGTTTGGACTTACGGACAAATTGCAAAGATATCTTAGAGAATACCTCCAGATTCCCCTATCATTGGTATCTAAAATTGTGTACATCTGTCATAATCAATGAACCAATGTTGATTCTATTTTTGTGACTAAAGTATTTTGGTCAGATTCCTTTGGTTTGTACATAATATGTTTTTTGTTCCAGCATCCACACTGAGTTTGCATCTAGTTACTGTGTCTCATCTCAGGACCATTTTTGCTAAGTTTATTGTTTTTTATAAGTTCTTATTCTTTGGTTTATCTGTTATATAGAACCCTCTGCCATGCTTTGGCAGCTTGAGGAGTTTTTTTTAACTGTTTTGTAGATGCGCTTCAGCAGGGATGTGTCTGATGTCTGCACAGGTCAGGGTTGAGTTTGGAGAGTTAGACCCAGAAGTAACATTCTCATCATCTCATGTGAAGAGGCTCTGATTTATAATTGATAATGTTAACCTCGATCACCTGGTTGAGGTGGTGTATCAAAAGATTCTCCTTTTGATACCATAGTCTTTGAATAAAGTCACTATGCAAGGTTCATACTTCAGAAGTGGGGAGTTACCATAGGACCCAACAACTCACAGCTGAGTCTGTACTCAAAGGCAAGCCGGTCAGTGTCTCAAAAAGATGGTGAATTCCCATGCTATACTGTACCACTGTTTATAATAGCTAAGATGTGGAGTAAGCCTAGGTATCTACCAATGGGTAAGTAGGTAAAGAAAATGTGGCACATTATATATAGTTCTTTGAAAATAAGCCTGTAGCTATACATTTAAATTAAAAATCAGGAAAATAATAATTTTCCATCATCATTTTTTTTGGTTGAATCTTTTTGCCCTGTCTTCAAACTTCAGCTCACTTTCCAAAAAATTTCCAGAAGACGTATTCAAAGGGAAGTGTTTTCATCATAGATTTGTATGTAATATGAAGGTTGATTACTATTTAACACATTAGCTTCACTGATATTTAGTAAGGCACTGGATTACTTGATACAAGATTTAAATATCCAACTAGAGTGAGGAGTGAGAACTCTCATGCAGGGGAGACTTTCCCTTTATTCTGGTAGAGCTATGTGCTGTGTATCTTCATTACTTCATGCCCTGGGAAGAGATCGACTTTTCAGTGTTGATATATTCTGATGTTATGTCGAACAGAACTCTCAGGTAGAAAAGTAATTTCACTCTTCAACTTTCAGAGCTTTCGATATTCATCATGATTTTTGTCCTACCCTGTGGGTATCACTTTGACCATTGCAGCTGGAAATCCAGATGCAATCAGTTCAGTCTTCAGGGAGTTCTTAGAATCAAAACCATTAGGAGTCTCTAAATGAGCCTCCCTGGAAGCCTGCACTGTTGTGTGCTCAGGTGAGTTTCCATCAGTAATTAGATCTTTCATTCCTGACATTGAACAAGCAGTACTTGTCATACTGGGACACTGCAAGTTCTGCAGTTTATTTGTGAAATAAAAAGAAGCAGAAAATGCAAACGTTTCTTTGGCTTAAAGGTTATTGAATACCGAGCTTTTTATTTGCTGGGCGATGCAATTTAATCTTCTGTTTGTAGATGTAAACACAGATACTCTGTCAGTTTTTTTCTGCTAAAGTTAACATAAATTCATTCTTATCCACATTATGCACTCTCCTTCCTCTCTGCATCTCATCATCTCTCTCTACTGCTCCTTTCCTCACTGTCTCTAAAATGTTTATGTAACATGATACAGAGAATTGAAAGACATTGGTGAAAATATTACAAACACTGATAGGACGTCATTAGACTAAGGTGAGGACATGCCCTTGGTAGTTTTAAGAGTTGAGAGATTCTGGTCCTGTTGAATAATGATTATATCCTTCATCTTTGGGCCCACATTTAAAACAGTGTTGGTTATAAAATGGACATGTTTTGATTTGGTCTCAGAACACATATTCTTGGTTTTTAAGTAGTCCGGGGAAACACCAATGGATCAGTGCAAACTCGAGAGTTGGGATTGGCTATTGGCTCTTTGCAGAACTGTATCATAAGATTCATGGTCTTGACAGTTCCCCTTGCCACTGTCACATACAGCAATAAAGAAAAGTTCAGGTAGATTCTGTATACATACCATGCTTTCATCACAGTTGAAAAACCCCTAATTTTAGAAAATCTTCAATTGCATAGGGCTCTGGAGCAATCTGTGTAGCCTCTAATCCAGACATAGATAATATACTTGTTATCCCGGTAAAGAAACAAATATGCCTTAGAGGTAAACATTGCTTCCATCTTCTCAGTATGTTTGCTACATAAACACTTTTGTAAAGACAATTCAGAACAAAGAGGTTAAGGTTTGCTTAAAAGAAAAATAGAACTGCAAGAAAAATAAAGTATGGCCACACGGCGACCCCATCTGGTAAATGATTTCTGTGTATCTACCAAACGGTAATAATTAGATAGACCGTGATCATTCATTTTTATATAATTAATTGTCCCATTTATCATTCATTCAAGTGTTTAAAAATGCACTGTAGCCCACCCAGTGTGTCTGATGGAGATACAGGTTAGAGATACATTAGAGAACTAGACTGATGAGCTTCCTTACCTTCTGAAGCTTATAGTTCATGGCGAAGGGAGATCATAACCACACAATTACATAATAATCAGGCAGTTATAATGTGGCAGTTGTGAGGGTCTCTAAGAGTGAAAAACTGTAGTTACCAAAGTCCTGATGGAGACAAGGAGACATGCAGGAATGGTCCTAAAACCTGAGTGCATGAAGTTGAAAGGGGGAGGTGAGAGCAGCCCTGAGAAAGAATGAGGTCGATGGAACAAAAATTCAAGGAGTGGTCCGCTGGGCTGAGGGCTGGGGATTTCACTAGAGTGCTGGGGAGGTACTGCAGGGTTTTGGTCAGAAGAGAGATCACCAAGGATGTCTTTGTAAGTCTTAGAGTCTCCGTATGGACCATGACTGCAGAGTATAAAGTTAGCCTCAGAGAATGACAGGCTAATGAAGAAACTGAGGATGGAAGGACTTGGCTATACAAGAGGCCTATAAAAAACAAACTAGGAAGCTCAGCTGATTGGGTGGGAAGATGGTGGGGATATCAGGGAATGCTCTTGGGTCTTTCCTGAGCACTGGGGATGAGTAAACACAGTGAAGATGGTCTGCTTGAGTGCTGGTAAAGCACAGTCATTTGGCATCTATCACAAAGACGTTTGAGAAAAATATTTGTTGAGCTTTGCCTAAGGAGTGTGCAGTCTGTCTATCTATACCTCTCCATTTTCTATTCTATTCCTGCATTGGCTTTGTGCCTGAAACTTATTAGGCTTCCTTAGGGATCTTAACTTTTTTGAATTGTTGCCCAGTGTGATGCCATCATTTTACATGTGGATCTTATCAGAAACAAAACAAAACAAAACAAAACACAGTTGACACTTCAGTGTGGTGTGAAACGTGATTTTTTTTTCTATGAAAACATGTGGGAGAAAATATTCTGTCTCACATAAGATTAATAACTTTTCAGTAGCTATACATTCTTAGTTTAATAGCAGTGAAACCATGGAAAGGATAGATGGTCTTTTCTTATATGACTGGCTATTAGAAAGCCTACACCTAACTAGGGCTTCCTATAGACTGACCGCACTCCTCAAGCCACCTGTTTTTAACCTTATTTGTTTATATATTTTCCATTGCTTACCAAATTACCTTCTATGTTTTCTGTAACAACTTCAAATACAATCAGAAAAACACAAATCTAAAACTAATCCACTGGTAAATGTAGAAAAAAAAATCTGTTACAATTTGTATTCCTATCTGTGAAAGCAGAGTTTTGAAAGAGATAATCCCTTAAATTTATATATATAAATTGGTTTCCCTGTAGCCCAAATTTGCCTGGAATTCACTACGTAGACCAGGCTGGCCTTGATTTCACAGAGATCTTCCTACATCTGCTTCTTAAGTACTAGAATTAAAGGTATGCATTATCAGCTTTTGTTTTTCCTTTAAAGATTCAGTTATTATTGTGTGTGTTTTTGTATGTGTGTGTGTATGCCTATGGACATTTATGTGCATCATTTGTGTGTGCTGGATGCCAGAGAGGTACCCTGGAATTG
The DNA here is from genome assembly GCA_035773235.1 of Eospalax fontanierii. Lineage (NCBI taxonomy): Eukaryota > Metazoa > Chordata > Mammalia > Rodentia > Spalacidae > Eospalax > Eospalax fontanierii. Next base: position 16,516,224 of record CM069536.1, on the reverse strand, counting down.
GAGTTGCAGATGGTTGTGAGCCACCATGTGGGTGCTCAGAATCAAACCCAGATCCTTTGAAAGAGCAATAAATGCTCGCAACCACTGAACCACTTCTCAAGTCCCATCCCTAGCTTTTTGTTAATGGTTTCTGGCATAGCAATCACCTTATTTTTATTCTCTGGGACAGCTTCTATGGTCCAGTTGGAAAAGAGGCCTTTATCCTACTTCTAATAAAATCTGTTTTATTCCCTTAATCATTGTTACATTGTCATATATTTTGTTCTTTTCATAAAGGCTTGAGTCTTGGTCAATTTTGGGTTGCTCTAACAAAGTACTTGGTGCTCAGTAAATTATAGAGAAAAGATATTTATGTGGCTAGGTATTCTGGTGTCCAAAAGTCCAAATAGTATGAACTGGCATCTGAACAATGCCTCTGTCTGTGTCACAGGTAACAAATAGTGTCATGTAGTTAAATATGTGCAGGAGTATGCAGAAAAGATCACCTTGTGAGAAGGGAGGTGAGAGCAAGCTGAGAAAGTTGAGCTTATAAGTTTCCTTATAAAGCAAATGGTGATTAACACAGAAACCCACAATCAGTTAACGTGCAGAGAACTTCAGCCCGAGTAGGACACCAATTTCAAACCTTGGCCTCCGAAGACCCAGGAATCATTGTGGAAGAGGAGGCAGAAAGACTGTAAGAGCAGAGGGGTGAATGACCACAAGGAGGCAGAGTCTTCCAGACAGCTGGTCAGCTGCTCATGTGAACTCACAGCAATGGTGACAGCATGCACAAGTCTTATGTAAGCTCAAACCAGATGAAATCCCAACATAGACATGGGGAAGTGGGTAAGGAATTCCAGCAACTGATAGCTCCTGAGAGGGGAAAGAACACGGTGTCTCACAGGGATGGGGCTCTTGGAGGGCCCAGTGAATGGACCCACAGTGAAGGACATTTAGGGACACAAATCAGACTGTATAGGCCTCAAGATTTCTAAAGCTCTATCTTTAAAAATACTTTGACCATGACCCTACTAGACACTATCAAACACGGCTGCTGAGGAATGTTTTTTGGGTCCAATTGTAAATATCTGTTAAGCTGAGATTTTGATGGCACAAGGCTTAATCACAGCTGCTTTGGAGACTGGAGCAGGAGTATCACAAATTCAAGGCCTGCTTGGGCTACGGAGTGAATTCAAAGCCACTCAGGAAACTTAGCAAGACTCTCTCAAAGTAAAAAGTAAAACCTGGAGTGGTGATATAGGATGCAGCACTTTCTTGATATGTGCAAGATCCTAAGTTCAGCCTCTAGCATGTTCATGGTCAGCTTTGATTGACAACTTGATTGTCACACCTGGGAAGAGAAATCTCAATTGGGGATTTTGCTCTGTCAGACTGGCCTGTGGGAAGATCTGTGAGGCATTACTGTCCGGAGCCATTTGCCTGCCTTGAACTATGCCCTAAGTTTAGGGCTGAGCAGAGGTCATTCACAGAATGGGAGCAGGATGCTTTGATATGTAAGTACATTGTGACTCCTGAATGGAACTCTGCCTTGGGCCCAAGGCTGAGGACCTATTGTTAGTAGATGTAGATGGTTTGAAAAATTTCACATATGTAAATACATGTTTGTTTTTTCCTGTACCCCTGACAGTTGTATTGTTCCTCATGCAGCTGTAAAGGTATAAATACACTGAGCAAAATGAAGTCTGGGCCTCAGTATTGATTGACAGCCCTCCCGAATCTATCTTTTCTCTCTCTCTCTCTCTCTCTGTCTTTCTCTCTCTCTTTATTTCTCAATCCTCACTCCCCACTTCAGGTACAGTTCGATTTCTGCCAGTGGGCTCTGGCACATTACATTGATGGCTGAGTCATGTGGGAGGGCCCAGCCTATAGGCCATCATTGATGGCGCCCCCTTGGACAGGTGGTCCTGGGTTGTGTAAGAAAGAAGGCTGAGCACAGGCAAGGGAAGCAAGCCAGTGACTGAGCTCTTCCATGGGCACTGCAGGACACGGATGCACCTACCCACTTGCAGGTGGCAATGCATTCATACACATAAAATAAAAATAATAAAAAATATTTTGAAAGTCAAAAATTTTTTGATCTTCTTGAGACAGAGTCTGTCTGTAGTTCCAGCTGGCCTGGAACTCTATATAGATCAGACTGGCCTTCAACTCACAGAGATCCACCTGCTTCTGCCTCCTGAGTGCTGGGATTAAAGGCGTGTGCAACCATGCCTGTCAAGAGTTAATTTTTTTTTAAGAGAAAATTCTTGTGCTGATTAATATTGACTGCCAACCTGACAGGATATAGAAACATTAGGATTCAAACTTCCGGGCATGCCTGTGAAATATTTTCTAGATTGGGATATTTGAGTTGGGACAAATCACCCTAAAGTTAGGTGACTGCACCTTGGGCCAGAGTTCCAGACTGAATGAGGAGCAGAAAGCAAGTGAGCTGAGCACCAGGATTTCCTGTCCTCTCCCTCCTCCTGTCTACGCACAGTGTGATCATCTGCATCATGTACTGGCACCATACCTTCCCGGAGCTGATGTATTTCACTCTCAAACTGTGAACCAGAGTAAACCCTTCCTTCTTTAAATGGCTTTTGTCAGGTATTTTGTCATGGCTCTGAGAAAATCAGCTATTGAAATTTCCCAAGTAGAGAAACAGTTAACAATTTGTCGATCTTTTCATATGAGGTCAGTAAAGATCTGGACCTACTGACTTTTCTGCTTTTCTCTTTCAATAGTTCCAGACACAATACCTCTGCTTTGGAATGGTTAATTATTTATTTAGGCTTCCATTAAAATCTACTAGAAGTAGTGAATGTAAACCTAAATATTTTAAAGCCACAATGAGATATCATCTCATCTTCCTAAGAATGGCCATTATAAAAGAAACAAAAGATATCAAGTGCTACAAGGATATTTGGGAAACACTGAACCCTGTGCACTTTGGTGGGAATGTATGCTAGTGCAATCATGGATCACCACATGGATAGTTCTCAAAAACTTAAAACTAGAACTGTGATTAAAAAACTCCACAACTGGGTTTGCACAGCCAAAGGCAATGAAATCAGTATGCTAAAGGAATATCTACATTCCCATATTCATTTCACAACATCCAAGAAATACAAAGAGCCAAAGTATTTCATAACTGATGCATTTACAAAATGTAATAATATTCAACTACTAAAAGAATGAAGTCTTGTTAGTTTGTGATAACATGAATAAATCAGGTAGAGGAAATCCATTTCTACATGATGTCACTCATATATAGAATCTTAAAACAATGACCTCATAGAATCTGGGTCTCAAGTGAAGGTTACTAGAGGCTGAATAGAGTCCAGGGGAGAGAGGATCAGTGGGTACTAAGCTAGAGTTAGGGGGTAAGAAGCTCTGACGTGGAACTTCACAGGAATGAGATAGTTTTAAATAGCAGTTATATACTGTACATTTCACAAAGTTTGAAGGAAGGACTTGGAATGTTTCACAGTGAAGAAATAATGATGTATGAGGATGCACATATGTTTAATCAGGTTTAAACATTTATATATACATATATATACACACGCACACATATATACATACGCACACACACATATACCACATGTATCATGAACTTTTTAGTTTTAATGTATCAGTTAAAACAAATTTCAAAGTTCTGCAATATTGACACTTTAAATTTTTATTCTTGTATGCCCATGTATAGGAGAAACCCAGAAATGTGTTTGGGAGATGTTAAGCTTTCCTCTTGCTAAGGGCTCTCTAGGACGGAGTGAATGGTGTGCTCAAATTTTCCAAGGAGAGAGATATAGACAATTGTACTGTTTTGTGCGGGAACATATAGTAGGTGTTGGAGACCTTTCCTTAGTCTGTGCGTGAGGCTGAGATGGATGTTTTAGTAAGAGGAGCACTCATGACACCCCCTAGGGAGTAACAGAGCTAACATCTGAGAATATTGAGCACCTGCCATTATAGGGGACAGGGGACGCTCTGCATGATTTAGTATGCACTTTGTGTAGGTAGAACAGATACCTTTTGTGATGTGAAAACCAAGGATCTGAGCTACTAGTTTCCCACTGAGAAAAAGTGTTTGAAAATGAATATGATTAAGACACAACACTGGTTTATGGGGAGAGCAACTGATGTTTATAGAGCCCTTACTGCTAAGGGGATTTTTAAAAAAGCTTTTGAATGCATATAGTTTATATTTTCATTTCAGAGAGGAGAAATGGAGACTCACAAAAGGCAGTTACTTGTCATGTGTCCTGTGGATGTAAAATAGCAAAACTGGATTTCACACCCAGGTTTGTTTTGCTTATTGTAAGTTCACATGCTTTGCTTGGCATTGTGAATGTAGTGAGGTTAGGGCATTTTGTCTTGATTGTTTTCTGCCCTAAATCCCCACAGGATCTCAGAGTCTGATTTCTACCTAGTTCATGTGCTTTGTCCTCATTGTGTTAATCTCTACTAAATGTAGACTGATAGTTAGTGTAATATGGATAATAACTAATGTGATGAGAGGTGCATGACATTCAGAAGAAAATTTGTTGGTCCGTGTTGGTTAGGATAAGCCCATGGCTTGGATCCTAGCTAGTAAGCTTGGGAAAGGGAAGACATTTGGCCCTTTCTTCTAATTTTTGAGAGAATCCTGCATTTTACTAGGCATGTGCTTAGAGAGAAAGTAGAGAACTTTGAGTCTAACAAAGGCACATACATCTCTCAGTCCTGAAATATGATGACCATGAACTTAGAATTTTTTTCATTGTTTAATGATGTCAACTTTGCCACTATTGACACTAGAACTGGATGATCCTCTGGCAGGGGATGCAGTATACCAGGGTTCTAGGCACCACATCCAGCAGGAGCCCTCTAATATAACTCTTACGTGCAGTGTGATACACACACACACGCACGCACACACACATACACACACACACGTCTCTAGATATTGCTGTATTTCCTCATGGGACAGAAATTAGCACTTGTCTAATGCTACCAAGTGTTTTGAATAATGACTAACTTTATTACATTAAGAAATCTTGTTTAACAGATTAGTCCGTGTGGTGAAAATAATTAAGTTGTAAAAGTATATTATGTCCTGTAATTAGCATAGGCCAACTTCCCTATATGATAGAAATATTTAAAGGAATGTTCATTTTAGGAGAGATAAGGTAAAAGTTGAAAATGCAGACATGTAAAAAATGGTTCTTTAATGAAAAGCAATCTCCCAAAGGGGGGAAAAACTTTAATTACTTTTTGAGTTAGTCTTCCAGGATGGTTGGCATAAAGTTAGTGTCTTCTGTTCATTTAGCAAATTTGTCAAAGTCAAAATATAAAATACATTTCACTTAGTGCTAGTTTTGGTATTTGGAATTTTGTTCTGAGGCTCCAAAGTGCCACAGTTGTCACTGGCCAGTCTAGACCCATTAGTAGTCTGGGAATTTCTTCTAATCAACTGTCAGAATATGTATGGCTTTTGTCCTCCTCAGGCCAGCAGCATGGAGATGGTTTCAAATTGCTTTTGGTAAAGCCTCCTGGACAGGCCTGAGAGCGCACAGAGAGGACCCATTCCTTACAGTGCTTCCAGAGGCAATCAAGTTCTACAGCTCTCTTCTGAATGGTGACAGAAGCTTTAAACATCAGGAGTCCTCTTTGGGATTCATTCCTCTTTCAGACAGCTCAGGTTTAAATAGCTGAATTCTTTCTGTGTTAGAGAAGAATTATATGCCTTTTGTAGAAAATGTGGAAAATGTATTATAAGAAAATAATAGTTGTCTATAATTATGTCATTAGTAGAGAAACAGCATTAAAATTTGAGTTTATTTCATCCTAGTCTTTTATTATGTATTCATTATGGCATCGAGCTGTAAAACATAAATTACTATTCTGCTAGTTAAAACTTTAAAACAGCTTTATATCATAGATTCATTTCTCTGACATTTATAATCCTTAAAACTTAGTTTAGGGGAAGCAGTGTTGAATTAAACATCACAGAAATTCTTTGTTGTAGGAGAAGAAATTCAGCATGGTCCCTTTGTATAGAAGGAAAATGAAAGCACAGAGGCACAGGGTTCCCAAATCCGTGTTGACTGAGGGTGCTAAAGGCAGACTTCAGGTCTAAGACAGTTCCATAACTAGGAAGATGGCTCCGGCAGTGTGGCAGAGGAGTGCCAGGCTGGACCCGGGGACAACTGCAGTAACACAGATGAGAACCACAGTGCCCAACTGAAACACAACTGGTGGAGGAGAGATGACGGACTAAAGAACTGTCCCAGGGTTACAAGTATCTCTAGCATTTAGTTGATGATTTCAGCAAAAAATTAGCTAGAAGAAAAACAAAATGGAAGTGGAAGGAGGAGCGTGTGGGCTGGAGAGTCTGACTCCAGCAGACTTCCTCAAACGGGAATATGAGATGAATGAACTCACCGGGGCACAGGCAGGGGGAGGGGAAGCTCGGAGCCGAGGCTGTGCGGAGGGAGACCCTGGATGCTTCAACTCTCAGGAACCTGTCCTTTCTACAGTCTTGTGGTTAATCTAGTATTTCATTCCAGATTTCGCTTCTTCCTGAGGATTTTTTTTTCCCCCCAAACACACATTTACGATTTGATTTGTACCCAGGGAGTCCTACTGGTAGAAATATTTCAAATTATGCTCATTTAACTACTTAAGTAGTTCAGTATCTATTTATTACAGGAGGAGAGAAGCCACATTTTATTCATGTAAATCTTTCAAACCCTACTATTTATAATCTACAATTTATCTGAGTCCCCTTTCCTCTTGAAACTCCATAAAAAAGAAGAATATTCCTGTGTAGGTGCATAAGTGAGCAACGTAGAATGTGATAGAAAGTCTGTAAGAGGGCATACATATGGTTTTCACATCTTGGACTATTATTTCCAGAAATTTCCACTGGATATCTCACTACTTCCTCTTGATTCTTCTTGGTCGGACTACTTCACCTGTTCTTTCTGTTTTTCTCTTCTTCTTTGTCTCTCTCTTTCCTCGGACCTTGACATCTCTTACTCTTTCTGAATGCTTCCTTGTCCCATGCTCTTCACTCTTTCTTTTTCAGAAGTTTATCTCCCTCTATCTCCCATCGCAAATCTTTCACACTACCACTCTCTATTTAATATCATCCTCAGATAGCTCCTAGTCATTACAAAAATGATTCAGATTTCAATTGTTCTCAAGGATGAAGAGAGCCACTGTTCATCAGAATGCATCATCTGGGAAGTCTCCAGGGGATTATGTTTATCATACATGAATAGTTCCTGAAATTCAAGTTAAAAATAAATGCACTGACTGGGTGTGTGCTAGTTTTCCATGACTGCAACAGATAATTAAGATGATTGGTGGATGCTAAGAAAAAGCTAATTCTAGTCACAGGTTGTGAGGGAGGTTTCAGTCCACTGTGGATTGGCCTGTTGCTTTTGCTCCCAATATTGAAAGATGCCCCATTAGTCCTCAGCTGTCAAAGTTTCTAACCCTTACCAATAGTATCCAGCCAGGAACTAGGCCTTTAACACATGGGCCTCTTGAAAGCATTTAAGACCCAAAACTACAGACAGGAGACTTTTGCATTTTGGGTGTGGCGTACGTTTATTTTCCTAGAGATATTTTGGCCTTTACAATTTAAAAGTTTGCCGTTGTCTATGCGACTGTTTTCAGCACTAAGCTATATTTGTGGCTAGGTAAGCTGCCGTTCTTCGTTTCCAACATAACCCTTCCTTCTTGAGAGGAAGTGTGGCAACATCATGGTCGGGGGTGTGGGACTGAGGAGCACTGAAGGGACACACAGGCTTGGAAAGCCCTTTCCCGCAGCTGGCACAGTGGTCGATTCATTTACCATTATTCAGTTAACAAGCACAGTGTGAGTGAGCCTTGCTTCTTCCTCACACACAAGAGGAAGTTGGGACCAGAGGCGTGAGCTGAGCTATGAGTGGCAGGGAGGGCACAGCTCATGTTACTGAGGCTGAATGGCCCATGATCTGGTCTGTGAGCTACACAGCATCTATAGAAAGCCATTCTAATTGGGACTACTTGTGGCTTTTCAGTCACAAGGAAAGAAAACTGTTTGGTTCTATCCTTACAATATTACTTATTTTTGAATTTCCTACACATAAAAGGTTCAACTTTCTGTGCCTGGAGGCTAAAGATTGACCCAACCTATGGACAGTGCAGAAGACTGGGATTCTAATCAAGTTTCTATAGATTAGGAATCTTGGGAGGTGAACAGATGGTTTACCTTTCAGTTGGGGATTTGTAAATTTAGGCTTTTGCTGTTTGGAAACAACCTATTCACCTTCAACCTCATGCTTTATTGCTGATGGATTTCTAACTAGGCTTCAGGCTGTTTGGAAGAGGACATTGTGCCTAGCTTTTATAGACAGGTGTCAAAGCAGCCAGTAGATAGGCGGTTTCCTTCATCTAGTCCAGTTTGCCGCGGGCTCTATTGCCCTCGGTGAATTTTGAGAGATGTCACTGACTGCCATAATTCAAGATCACATGCAGCTGCTTCCTCATATAAGTGTGATGGTCTTCATCTCCATTCTGTCTTACTGTGTCTTTGAGGTAGGCCTTCTTCCTTTGTTCCACGGATGCTGTGTCTAATTTATGCTGTTTTTACCTATGAAAGGCTTTAAGGGGCAAAATGTCAACCACAAATATTTAAATATGTAGAAAGAGATGATAAACTAGTTACATGTTGAAGAATGAAAGTATTTTCTTATTAACTAGGAA